>JABWPP010000050.1:199164548-199764548 GCA_016920855.1 Puya raimondii | reverse complement strand
GCGACGATTTCGCTACCATGCCATGAGTTGGCCGTACCGACACGGGATGTGCGACGAGTTTGCAATCCCGGGTAGGCGACGATTTCGCTACCTCGCCTTGAGTTGGCGGTGTCGAGAGGGGATGTGCGACGAGGTTGCTATCCCGGGTATGCGACGAGTTCGCTACCCATGCCATGCGGTGGCCGTGTTGAGAAGGGGTATGCGACGATTTTGCTATCCCGAGTATGCGACGAGTTCGCTACTCGAACTAGGAGGTGACGAGTTCACTCCTCAAATGTTGGAACAATTATGGTGAGACGGCGATTCCGAAACCATAAGTAAATGACAAGTAAATGAACTTAGTCATTGTGAGACATAGGATGAACCTAGGAGAGAATGATAAATTATATTTCATTTGGTTGCATCCTTTATGTTTATTTACAAGCATGTAAATAATTGTTGCATAGTTATATGTGATCTAACTTATGCATATGGTGTTTCTTTGGACCTGGTGGGTCGAGCTTCTCTCTTGGGTGGCCTTACCCACTGGGAACTATGTTTATAGTTCTCACCCCACATTTTCCAGGTCCTTCCGCGAGTGAGGCGGCGGAGCGAGGCAAGGGTTTGGCTCTTTAGATAGCGGCCCTTCCATTTTGGTGATACATAGAGTTGTACCCCTATTTTTGGACTATGATAGCATAGGAAATTTTCATTCTTGTATGAATGTTGTATATTCCATAGTTTTGGAACATGATGTATGGAATGAAAGTGAAAGAAAAGAAAATTTTGGACATGTAAATTGTGCCATGTGATGTAATAGAAGTAGAACTTCTTTATGTTGATGCTTTCCTTGTGCAACTCTTGTACTCCGTTCCTAGTTGGAACATTGTGGATAAGCTTGTGTTGTGACGCCTTGGGCGGATAGAAAGGACTCTATCCGTTCGGCGGGTCTGGTGCATGCGCTCGTGCGGTTATCCTTTCCACCTAGTTGGTGTTTAAGGACCCGGCGGGGCGTGACATATTTGTAGAGTTAAAATATTCTAATAATTTTACTTAAAAATTCAATTAAACTTAACGGTTTTAATAGTTATTCTATAACTAATTTTTTTAATTAAAAAATTAAGATTGGAGAACTTATTCTAAATTGCCAAATATATAAGGTTGTCTTTACCTTATTATAATTGATTGGAGAAAGAAAAAGTTATTATATATATCTGCTCTATATTAACATATCGTACACCACAACCTATATTAGAGGACTAATTTTTTAATATCAAACTTTAATTAAATATATCTGATCTATAAAATCTAATAATTTAAATATGTTTACTGAATTAAATTTTAAAATCTCTATTGAAGATTTTAATTATGTGGTGTATATAATTATATACACCCGGTATAGAGAATGCTTATAGAGTGCACTTATAATACAAACAGAGGTAAAATTTTTAACTAATATTTTATACACCGTAAAAATATATTAGATGATTGATAAACTATCTGATAATTAGTATTAAAAAAATAAAGTACGATATAGTTTGTGTAATACAAAATATTTAAATAATTTAGTGTATTATAGAAATTTACTTAGATGCATATTTAATAGTTAGTTTCTGCTACAATGGGTGCACCGAAAATTTTTATTAGATATGTGGCAAGCTCTCGTTGGTTGTTGTCTTGACTTTTTGAGAAGCTCTTCTTCACAATCCAGAAAAAAAGAGGAGAAATTTTTTCTTGCACCTAATTATACTAATATTTCATATACCGTAAAATATATTAAATAATTGATAGAATATCAGATAATTAGTATTATATAAAATATAATATAGTATATATAATATAAAATATTCAAATAATATTATACTATAAAAATTTATTTTTAATACATATTTTAAAATTGATTTACGGCGGTGAATCAAAAATTTCTTTTAGATTTGTGGCAAATTCTCATTGGCCTAAATGAGAGACATGGCTCTGTGGGAAGCTATTGTTGTGATGTGAGGAACTTCCAATTTATATAATATTATTATATTATTTTATATAGATTTTATTATTTTTTTTCATCTATCTTATAGTCGATCTTGAGTTTTCCAAGAAATAACATAGTAATAAGTTTGTAACTACTGTGGCAAGAGATCAACTTACATGGCGTATGAGATCATCAGAATCATCTTCAAGTGAATAAATATTAGTTGACGACGAAATTTTGGCAGGGATAAGTCGAGAGCAAGAAGCAATTGTAATCCATAGAAAAGAGAAAATAAATATTCTCTTATAGTCCAACTGTAGTTCTATGTTGAAACTTTCTTGGACAGCGCCATATCTGTCATGGTTGTATTCCATAGTTGTAGCCAACTTTATATGTTAAGCGATATCAGAGCAAGACCTGTTCTTTGTAGGGGGAATAAAAAAGTGGTAAAATTGGCAGCATTGTGAACAAAAAGTATAGCAGTTTGCAAAAAGAATAAGTAGCAAGAACAATTGCTATAGTTTGAGGCTAAATAGCAGTAGTAATCTGCAGTAGTTTCAAGCTAAATTAGCCGCAATTTAAAGCTAAAATAGCAGCAGTTTGAGACTTTAACAATAGCTACAACAGCAACATTTTGAGGCAAAAACAACATAAATAATTTGCAACAGTCTGACTATAATTTTCTGCACTTTAAGTCTGCTGCAGATTGAACAATACCTATCCAATCTATAATAATTTGAATAAGATCAACAGTTTAAATGTGCAGACCAAAACATAGCAAACCAAAATACAACATTTTGAACAATTCATTCCATGACGAGAAAGGTACAGATAGAAACTCTGCTATCCAAAGCGCAACAGTTGAACAACTAACTTCATAAGAAAGGTACAGACCAAAGCACGGGTAACTGAAACATATAAGAGCTATTGTCTCGAGTATATTTTAAAAGGTGCAAATGCTCATAAACAAAATACATGAGGAAAAAAAAAAATGCAGAAGTTGACTTAAAAGACTAATGGCACTTTAATTCTACAATCCCTAATAATTAGTCTCTCTTTCTTCATCACTTTCACTAATATCTTCTTTACACGACCCTTCTTTTTACAATTAAATACCTTCTACTTTCACAATTTCATACCATCTGAAGCCAAGATAAATTCAGTACCTTATACCATCTGAAGATAAATTAGCTAATAGGATTCAAAAAAGTTTCAATACATTTTTTTTAAAAAAAAAACAGAAAGAGAAATGCAGTTAGAAGAAACTTTCTATAATATAAAGTTAAAGCATAACAAACTAATAAAAATTCATAAACATAACCAACTTTTCTATTTCATACCATCCGACACTGAACATAATAATAATAAGAATCCATAAATCTGTATTTATTTTTTTTGAAAAAAGAAATCCTATATATCTTGAACTATAGATCCGTTGATAGGGTCGAGAGGAGTTACTGAAGGCTTTCGATGCCGTGGAGTGAGATCGAGATGTGTGGGCTTGGCTTGCTCCAGAAATTGCGATGGCGCGGACAGCAAATGAGATCAAATGCGCAGGCTTGGCTTCTTCCAGTGCTCGGCTCCCGAGTACTATGGTGCGGCCGCTCGCCGAGTGAGATCAAGATGGATAGGGAGGAGGGTTTGGTAGAGAAGAAGAGAGTGGGAAGGAGAAATAACAGAGAAGGGGAGAGAGATATGGGAGAGTAACTTTTTCTTTTTTTTCCTTAAAGAGTAACGGTGAGGACTTTTTTTTTTTTTTTAATAAAATAATCCTTCAAAATTTTATAATTTAGAAAATAATCCTATTAAATTTATTGTTAGCAAACTAACCTTCTAAAAGCGGAGAATCATTCACCGCTTTCAGAATATATCGTACGGCTATTAAAGACGGTGAATCATTTACCGTTTTATTTATACTTATCTATTTAACAATCATATTTCATTTCCCTCTCCTCCTTCTAAAGGCGGTGAATCGTTCACCGTCTTTAGAAGACTTAAATTTTTTTTGAATGCGGTGAATGATTCACCGCGTTTAAAAGATTAGTTTGCCAAATAAAAATTTGGCACGATTATTTTGCAAATTATAAAATTTTATAAAATTATTTTATAAAAAAATCCAACGGTGATGCTTCTCCATTCCCCTACTTTTACTACACCGATCTCGATGAGATCCGACGGACAGAAACTCTACAGCAAAAAAGGCTATATACAACTCTCTCTCTATATATTGTATGTATATATAGTTTAGGCCATTGAGCCATTGTCCTTACATAATTAGGCCGACCCACAAGACCAAACCGAAATATACGGTCACTCCATATTTGCCAGCCATATAAGCAAACTCTAGCCTCCAATTCTCTCTCAATCTCCCTCTCTCCCATTTAGCCTCCAATTTCTCAGTTCCCACTCCCTCGCTTATATAAATTTAGGGATAACTTCAAATACCACCCCTGTAGTTTCGTGCTTTCTCACTTTAGTGCCCTGTAGTTTAAAACGTATCATTTTAGTATCCTGTGGTTTGGTTATTCATTTTTTTTGTTATCTTTTCGTTAATTTTTTCGTTAAATTATACAGAAAAAATTTTAAATATCCCACCTATGATTTATCGAATATTCACTTTACTATCCTGTAGTTTTAACTTTCTCATTAATTTAACGAAAAAATTAACGAAAAGATAACAAAAAGAGAATAACCAAACCACAGGGTGATATTTGAAATTATCCCTATAATTTATTCATTTTTTGACAGTACAGATGAAAAAGGATAGTAAAAAAATTTAAAGCAAAATAGAAAACATGCAAGACTGAAACAATAATACAAAAAAAATGAACATTCACTACAAGATTAGATATATCAACTTATAAATTATTTTTCTTAATATTATACTATCGCATTTATACATTTATATTGTATGCTGAATTTTTTTTTATGTCAAGTTTTAGAGAACATTCTATAAAAATTAAATAATAATTTGCACAATGTTAAAAATTTCAAGCGGCCCGTTTAGAGCTCGAGCTCGCTCGACTCGGAGTTAGACTTGCTCGAACTCGGCTTGAATTAACTTCAACTGAGCTTGCGTCTAAATTTAGGCTCGAAATTAGTTTCAAGCCAAACTTGAGCTGAGATAAACTCGCTCGAGCTCGACTCGTTTCTACCCCTACTACGGGGAAGCAATCAGGGAATAAAAAGACCAAAAACATTCTGACATTATCCATAGACCATGAAAATCAGGAAAATATAAAGATGAAAAACATTCTGACATTATCCATAGACGATTAAAATATATCAACTCTTCCATCCTTTATGATCAATTACACCTCTCTGTTTCTTTGCATATATGAATTCTTATACACAATTCAAAAAGGGGGGGGAAAGAAAAAGAAATTGGCTAACAATGCTTCTTTTGTATCTAAAAAAAACCATCAATCTTAGAGCACCAAATATGTACTTCTAAGTTGTCAAGTTGCAATACAGCTATGCATCAATAACTAAATATCAATATCCTGTTTTAGTGTCCTAGTTTTAGTTCGCAAAAATTGTGATTGGTTAAAAATTCAGAAAAGAGGTGACCGACAAGGTGTTCCCTTTCTACTCCTAGTTCGATAATTAAGTACATTTTTTGTGTGGATAGCTTCTATTTCAGATGACCCAGCCACTTCTTTTGACGGGAAGGCTGGTTCTATTTCCAGTGGCTCAGATCCTCCGTGCAATTGCAGTAACTTCACAGGAACCTAAAAAATACAACATGATGGCATGAGAGAATCAGCACATAACTAAGAACCATGAGTCATCCTATATGCTTTGTAATGTTTCGTTAAAAAGAGATCCTCTTTAGTTCTATTCTTGTACTATGCTTGGTTAAAGGCTGAAACATGATCAAGCACGAATATTAGTTAAAGCTGATAAAATACTAGGGAACATGATCAAGCACGAATATTGATAAAGATGATAAAATGCTAGTTAAACTTCTCCGTCTTGTTATTACATGAGACAAAAGTTATTTAATGTTGTGTAGGCAAAGAATCGACTACCATGATAACAATTGTAATAGCATCCATGGATCATATGAGCAATACGCTTAGCATGGGAAGAAATGAAGAAATCTAATAATACATATAACTATCCAAGTTTTCAAATTTTTCTAATGTCTATGCAAGTGAAAAGATTCATATTACATACCGCTGAAGCTTCTAGAACAGATTGCATAGTTGATTTTCCTCGCTCTAACTTTCTCCTTTGGGAGGTTCCCTGACACCGGCGTAATACAGAGCAAAACCGTTAGCTGATGTGTCCCGCAAAATCTTGTCATCCATCGAACTGATGGAAGTGTAGATAGCACGACAACTTTTGGCAAAAATAAATCACGGATAAGAGGAAATGCGTATATGTGTGTTCTGATGTCTATGCAAGTTAAGAGATTCATATTACATACCTCCCAAGCATCTAGAACAGATCGCATAGATGATTCTCCTTGCTCTAACTTTCTCCTTTGGGAGGTTCCCTGAACACCGGGACATAATACAGAGCAAAACCATTAGTTGATGTGTCACGCAAAATCTTGTCATCCATCGAATTGATGAAACTGTAGATAGCATGACAACTTTGGCGAAAATAAATCACGGATAAGAGGAAATGTGTGTGTCTATACACACACACACACACACACATGGAGGGGGGGAGGGAGAGAGAGAGACCGGCTTGTGTGCTTTTGAAAGCAAAGAGGCATCCGTGCTTTCAAATTGTTTTCGATGAGGGGAAGCGTCGGATCCATTAAACATGACCTACACTATTGGAACTATTTAGAAACTAAATTTCAAATTTTTCGACAATATTTACCAAGTAATCAAAGGGTCTCAAAATGACTATTTTAATTTAATGGTTGATGTGGCATGTTTGTAAGTTTAACGGCGTACAACAATAAAAATTAGGTAAAATTTTAATAGAAAATTCTATTTGCCATCAAGAGCAAGATCAGTATTTCGGATCTCAAATTTAAATCTTCTGTCTTTATTTTATATGAGATTTTTATTTTCAGCTGTTCATTTTGAGACTACTGGTTCGCTAGGCAAATGAAGTCGAAAAATTATAAAATTTGGGTTTTAAATAGTTCTAATACTGTAGGTCATGTTTAACGGAGCCGATCGTCGAATCAGATGTCTCATCGTCAAAAACAACTTGAAAGCATGGAAGACTTCGTACCTTCGAAAGCATACTAGCCTAGTTTTTCATATATATATATATATATAGAGAGAGAGAGAGAGTCCGGCTACTATACTCATAAGTTATTTTCGATGATAGAGCTTCCGAATCGACGATCCAAACCGTTAAACATTATCTAGAGCATTGGAAACTTCTAAAAATCAAATTTCATAATTTTTCGACATCATTTACCTTACGATCAAAAGATCTCAAAATTGATAATTTTTAACGGCCGGTATAGGATACTTTTTGTTTAACAGTGTAAAAGAATAGAAATCGATTGAATTTTTGATAGAAAATTTTATTTACTATCTAGATAAAGATCAATAACTCCTATCTTAAATTGAAGTATCTGATCCTCTATTTTTAGGAAGTCGTTCGATTTTGACTATTCATTTTATGCCTGCTTGATGGAATTTATTATAATTTCGAAAAATTACGAAATTTATTTTCTAGAAGTTTCAAATGCTCTAAATTTATGTTTAACGGTATGGATCATCAATTCGGAAGCTCCATCATCGAAAACAACTTATGAGTACGAAGGGCTCTATATTCATAAGAGTATATTAGCCCTACTCTATATATATATATGTACATGTATGCATATATATATATACACACATATACATGTATGTACATATATGTGTGTGTATATATATATATGTATATGTATGTTTGTATCTACGTATGTATATATGTATGTTTGTATGTATATGTACATATATATGTATGTATAAGTATATGTATATATATGTATATGTATGTATATGTTCCTTCTATTCTGTTAATTCTTAAATAGTAACATTTATTTGTTATGACTATTGAGCCTTTTTTATGAGATTACGAAAGGTCAGGGCATAAATCAAAGGGTAAGTTGTTAGTAAACAGATAGATTCTCGAGTAACATATAATAATCTTCCTTGGTAACAAAAGGTCATTTGAAAAGTATTCATGGGCATGAAATAACAATCCCCCAATGACAAAGATAAAAGCAAGTCAATGAATTCTTACCGTCAATTTTGCTGAAGAAACGGAGGTAGATGGATTATTGCACTCTGCTAGCTCAACCTGTAAGTGCGGGGACTTCACAAGTAGCTGGAACATGACATCATAAAATGATGTTAGTAATATTATTATAGGGTTAAAACTCAATAGTAATACGCAAGGAAACCAATATTCACCATGCACTCAATTGAGCAATATGAACCTTTATTGTCCAAAGGCCAGTTACATCTTTTGCAGTGTCCTTCTTTCCCTGAACCCATGTCCTTCTTGGTTTGCCTACAGCGAAGAAAAAGGATCTGGTTTGAATTGATGATATTGATTCTGATTCCCTCAACCTGCAAGATTTCCTTAATGTCTTTATACTTGACTGCAACAAAATGACTTGCCTTGACAACCTGCATCCAGAGAAAATTGAGTTAGGAGGTGCTGATACAGTTGTCCTAGAAGGAATTACAGATGTTAGAAAAGAAAACCAAATAGAAAACAAATACAGAAGAGCACATACCTCTAGTAGCTTATGGTCCTTAAAGTTGTTTTCGTGTCGGCGCTTACAATTAATGCAAAAAGGATTGCCCATACAAACGGTGCAGTAAATTGTGCTGGCACCTCCTTTGTAGCAATCTTCACGAGTACAACCTTCGTAGAAGCTTGTCCGCAGGAAAGCTACTAACCATGCGTCCTCTTTACCGCCCTGAAATATTTCCACCCCCATCTTTTATGAGCCTACACACAAGATAAATGTCATGGATAAACAAAGAAGCATGAGATTCAAGAAAAACCAAAAACAAAGTCAAGAGCTAAATTCCTTGTACAACATATATCTCCTCTTTACGGATAAGAGAAAAATAGATTAAGATCATCTAAAAATATGAATGCATAAGATATTGATGTATTCTTCTGAACCTAAATATTCTTCTTGTATACTTCAAAAAAATTTTTTGTCAAACAGTAACGATGTAATAGAGGTCAACCAGGACCTAGTCCAGCGGATTACATCCTTTTCTCTGAGAAGAATTCTGACATTGCAATCCTAGTACTCAGTGCTAGAGGGCTTCTCAAAATAGTTATTAAATAAGAAATAAGATTATATTTTAGATAAATTGAAGTAAAAAAAAAAATGTAAATTATATATGATATTAGCCGAGTTTCAAGATTATTTTCACAGTGATAGCAACTACAATACTCAGCTATGTCATGATACTACAAAATTGCTATACTTGAGAACAACAGTAGGATGTAAACAGGTCAGTTTTGGGGCTTTTTTTAAAATAAAACTTTGAACCTGAGAACCATCACCAAAAAACCTAACCGAAACTGAAACTGCTGGGTTTTGAAAAATTCATGACCAAACCAAAACCAACAAAAAAACAGAAACCGAATAACCAAACTTGAAGTTGGTGTATTATAATTGAATAAAGTCATGCCGAATGATTAAGATTAATACCTGAAAAGGTCTATTTTTGTATTTAATAATAAATATCAACTAAATTACTTATTGACCATTTGATTTATAGATTCAACAGTCCATATGAATATATGTTTATTGTTAGTTAGCATTGCATAGTAATCTTTTTAAAAGACCAAAAAAAAGGTTAAGAAAAGGTTACTAAGTTTCACATATTGTTGTCATATAAATTCCATGGATGGATACATCCTAACTAATCTGCCATCTCGTAAACTTAAGAAGATAAAAAAGATGGTTCAAATGTACGGCGATTGCCTCAACTATTGTTCATTTTGAAACAGGCTGCTAATATTTGTTCCCTTTTCTTTTCGCCTTTTTTATTTCCTTTGATTGACACCAATTTTTTGTTTGGTTTGATTTGAGCCATTTTTATCAGAACCAAAAAAAAAAAAAAAGGATTGTGTTAAAATTAATGGATCCAATAACTACCATCCATTAACTGTTAATACGACTTGCTATTTCATTAGCTCATGAGCAAGCATTATGCTGCAAAATTAAACAAGATCTCAAATTCAACTACCGGATATGACTTGAATAGAAAATAGAAGGTGAAATATATCAATCGAACAAATAAAATTCAGAGGTCTATCTCAAAATGATCTACAGTTGAGGTCGTCTCCAAATATTTTCGTTAGAAAAATTGTGGTCTAAACCAAGCATAGCCTATTATCTCCACCGGCCAGCCTATAGAGAGAAAGAGACAGCACCGATATAATTTTCAATTAATCTTGGGCCTGCAAACACAAATTACAACAACTTACGAAACAGTCTATGCAAAAATGGCTGGATTTCTTTCTTGACCTCGCTAATCATGCCTATCTCTTCGTCATTCACACCTTCTTGCTAATTAATGTTGTGTAATTTCTTTTCTTTGTAACCAAAGCATCACTCGTAATTTCTCCTACAAACTAGCTTCATTCTGCAGATAATTTATTTCCTTTTCTACATCGGCAGTGCGAAAGAAAATTTTAAACAAAAAAAAAGAAAAAAAGAAAGTTGGTCAGGAACCCTAACTTACCTCCGATTTCTTTCTTCTCTTTATTCCGATGTAATGTTCAGAACACTCCGAGCTCCGGGGACTCCTCTCCTCTGTTCTCATATTGATAGTTCTCGCTCCCTGGTTTCAAATAAATAGTTCTACGTCCCCAGGAGAGAATCCGAATAGGATTAGGACAAGGAAGCATTGATATGGACCCAACCCCGTTCTTATATTCGGAGAAATTCTAGTTCTATGTATCTACCGAACAATAACAATTCGAGTAGTATTCGTAGTATTATTTTTTGAGGGAAAAAAAAAAGGAAAAAGGAAAAAGGAAAATCATTCGAGTGGGATTAGGACGAGAAAACCTGAATGTCGGGCGAAGAGGCAAGGAATCGATTTTGTGCGGTTGGAACCACCTACCTTTGGGAGGCGCCCGGACGGACGCCCGACGGCCCATTCATCGGCCGCGACTGGGCTGCCGTCTGCACGCCGCCGCGCTCGCCTGGCGGGATGCCGGCGGCGGAACCGCATTCCGAATTCGGGGGAGGGAGACGGCAGCCGCAGCAACAACGGGGTAGGAGGCTAGAGCAGCAGAAGGAAGGGGACCGCCGTAACATTCTTTTCCGCTGTCACTGTGCTGTTGTTAAGTTCCGGAATAGCGGCCAATAATTCTCCTCAGGCGTGACTCGAAATGAGCAGATGGATTGCTTGTTTTAATAAACGAGAATAGAACTGAATTTTTTATTAGCTCAAAATTTTAATAAATCGAGCACGAGTTTCGGATCAGCCCTCGATACTGGATTTCTTTTATAAAATAATCTTTCAAAATTTTGTAATTTACGAAATAACTCTATCAAATTTGTATTTAACAAACAAATCCTCTAAAGACGGTGAATGATTCACCGCATTCAGAGTAACTAGTACGGTTATTAAAGACGGTGAATCATTCACCGTCTTATTATACATATCCATCCAACAATCACTTTTTCTTTTCCTTTCTCATCTGTGACCTCCTTCTAAAGACGGTGAATCGTTTACTGTCTTTAGAAGGCTTAAAATTTTTTTGAATGGGGCGAATGATTCACCGCGTTTAAAGGATTAGTTTGCCAAATAAAAATTTGACACGATTATTTGTAAATTATAAAATTTTACAAAATTATTTTATAAAAAAGTCCCTCGATACTGCTCAAATATATATATGTATTACAAAATTTTACTATTTGAATAATAGGTCAACCCAATATAAAAGACTTATATGTGAGTTTACCTGATATACTATTAATAATACATGAATAGTATTTATTATTAATTTTTTCACCATTAGATTATTACTATTTCATCAATCCTCACTAAACTCTGTACATCTAAGGATCAAAAGTTGATAATAAATACTATTCTCATATTATCAATAATTTTCTAGCTCCACTCCCTATATTTTGTAAATTTTAACTATTAGATTAAGATACAAATTCTTTAATTTTTTTTTAAACTTTTTATTCGATAGAGTTGACAACCTAACTTGCTGTTCACGAGCTAACACGTGTTTATCTCGTTAATAAATGAACCGAACACGAATTGAATTTTTTAACTCGATATTTTAACAAGTCGGCCCGCGTTCGGCTCGTTTAATAAACGAACAACACGAGCAGCCCCAGCTCCCTCGTGCTCGGCTTGTTGACAGCTCTAATTTGGTTTATCTAAATAGCATAAAAAATTATTTTTAAAAAAAGAATTCATAAAATATATTTTTTATAATTTTTATTTTTGAACAAATAAGTTGAAAAAATAAAAATACTTTTTTTTACAAAATTTGAAAAAAATAAAGAAATTTATTATTTTTAAAATTAAACGGACAAAAAATATTTTTTCAATCAAAATACCTTTTTTTTCCGTAAAGTCCATTATCCATACTTTTTCCATTAGTAGGTTTATATGAATCTTTATGATGCCTTTTAAATTAGTTCATCAAATTCAATTTTAATAAAATTTTCCTGTAAGCATTCACTTGGGATTAATAAAAAGAAATTACATGTAGACTCTTGTATAGAAAGCCTCTCAACTATAGGCCCTTCTGAAGTAGAAAAATGCTACTTGTACATCCCAATCGGATTTCAATCGGAATGTACAAGTTACATTCCATTCATTCAATGGGTGAGATGTTACTTACTAATCACATCAAATGGGATGTAGGATATACACTTCAAATGGAGTGTATATGTAGTATTGCTCTCTGAAATAATCTCCTCAAATATTTTTTTCTAAAAACTCTCAATTTTTAATTTTTAATTTAGATTTTTATATTTTATTTTAATTAATAATTTTATCAAATTTAATAATTCCATTAGTAATATTGGCTAAAAAATAATTAAAATTATAAATTTGATAAAATCATCAGAAAATTTGATAAATCTTCAATCTTTTGACTATTGATTTAAAAAAAAATAAAAGTTAAGAGAACACCAATAAAATAAAAAAAATAAAAAAAATAAAAAGGGTTGAGGATAGTTCCTATTCGTATAGCTTTGAAATTTCAGTCATGTGCACAACTAACGAATTAACGGAGGATAAAATCATATCCTAATGATAACTAACGCTATTAAATTAAATTGATTTGAAAATAGTTTCCTTAAAACATGTTGTCCGCATTAAAAAAAATTTCTTCAATAGTAAATAAAAAATTTATAAAGAGCTTATGATTTTCAAAATATATATTAAAGTTAAAAATTCAAATACTAGGGTAAAACGTGGCAAAAAAAAAAAAGTTCAGGGACTACCGGGCTGCTTCTTCTCCTCTCCTCCCACGCCCCCATTGGCCATTGCAATGCTCCCCTTCTCCTCCCACGCCCGCTTCTTCTCCTCTCTCGAACAGGTGAGGCAAAACCCCAACTCTTCCAATCCATCCTATTCCTCCCTTTAGTTTTGCGCTTATCTCCTTTCTCTCACAGGTCGAAGAAAGATTAGCTTCGGAGGATTCATCTCCAACCAAAACCCCCAACCCGCAAGCCTCTTCCTCAATCGATCCGTCGGGCTCCCCGATCTTCCTCGCCTACCCTCAATCCAATCTCCCCGACAGCCGCAGCGGCAGCGGCAGCGGCCCCGCTCGCGACTTCCTTTCCTCCTCCTCCTCCGAGAAGGGAGAAGATCATGCGGATCAGAAAGAACAAGAATGCGGCGCTCGCGACGAAGACGACGAGATCGAGCATCTGATGAATCTACTGGACGTATCGGCTGGGGAGGGAGCGGGAGAGGCGGCGGAGAGCTGCGGAGAGTGCGAATTTTATGCCAAGGTGGCGGGGGTGAGGGGGCCGAAGTGCGAGAAGGAGAGGCGGAGGTTGGAGGGGTGGGTTGAGTACTTTTACCGAGGATGGAGGGGCGCAGGGCGGAGGGAGCCGGCGAGGCTGGCGCATCTGCTCCTGGCGAAGGCGTCGTGCTCCGTCGACGGGTGCGGCGGCGGGATCGGATTCCCGGAGACGGTGGAGGAGTTCTTGGAGCATGACCCGGTTCTTGCTACTACTGCACCGGCAGGAAAGGCGGGAGAATGATGCCCGCCTTTGTTTGAATTGAATTATTATTATTGCATCAAAAAGTAGATAGTTTTAACTATCTACTTTTTAGCTCTTGAATGTCTGGAATTCACTATTTGGGATAATAAAAACTATTTATCTACTATCTATAGTATAGTAGCTAAACTTTTTATTCAGCAGTATTAATATCAACTCTGTTTCTTTTGCGCTTTTCAACAAACAGTTACTGTTATTGCCAACCATTAAATTGAAGTACTATTTT
The DNA here is from genome assembly GCA_016920855.1 of Puya raimondii. Classification (NCBI taxonomy): domain Eukaryota; kingdom Viridiplantae; phylum Streptophyta; class Magnoliopsida; order Poales; family Bromeliaceae; genus Puya; species Puya raimondii. The sequence continues at coordinate 199,750,163 of JABWPP010000050.1, read as the reverse complement.
GAAGCCGCAGAAAAGAAACAAGTCTATATAAGATTGCCTGCAGCTTAAAAGCTAGAAGTGTGCAATAAACTATATGAATAAGAGAATATGTGAATAATTAGAAGGAAACATGTCAAAAGACATACAAATATACAGGACATTCCACATGTAATAATAGATTGCTCCAAGTACAAACTGGCATTTAATCAAAATAAATGTGTAAATTCACATCATCTTTATATCAAACCTGATATACAATATTTTGAGTAATTGATCATAACCACATAATGCTAAACCTAAATGTATCAGCTTTGGATGAAATGAGATGACTTGTTCAGACGATCATTCTGCAGTTCTTAGATCATATACTAGCGCAGTTCAAACAGAGCAGCGAAGCAATAAACATATGGGGATGAAAACATTCACATAGTACTGGAAAGAAAGACTCTACCATATCATAGAGTGTTTACAGCAACTAACCATGCGATGGTGCGTGAAAGCGTAGAATTGCAAACGCTCAAAGTACGAAAATGATGTATATCCCAAGTCAAAAACAGCTGCAGAACCAATCTGATTCGTTTCGCTCAGTGGTGCATGTAAATGAGAAATATAAACAAAAGAAATGGAAATAAAATTTGGAACAACATTATCTCATTCTCCAGAATACACCTTTTATGAGCAAAAGATTTGACAATTTGATTTCATTTAGACCAATAATTAGATCACTTACCAGCTCTCAAACAAAAAACAACACTACAATCTATCATATTTTCTCATCTGTATGTGAATTTGTATATATCTTAAGGACAGTACAAATCTTTCTACCATCCCTCTTCTTTCTTTCTCTCTTTCTATCATCTAGATCAGCGAAGAGTGTTTTGGCATCTAAGTAAAAATAATAATGGATATTAGTGTGTTATCAGGGTGATGCAACGCCTGTAGCTTCCTTTGGAATCAAAAATAAGAATCCAATGGGTAAAAGAGTGGCTACTAGTTGCACAACTACGCCAAACAGAAGGTTATCAAAATTCTCAGAAGAAATATCAAGTACTGAAGCTAATGCAGCTCCGAAGAACGAGCCCAATGTGGAACTAAAATTGTTTATCGACATGAATAGCGCAAAAAGTGTTCCTTCGATCCCAGGTGGGCAAAGCTGTCCCGATAGAATTAGGAATGGCATAAATCTGCACACGAGGAAAGATCAACACCATAAATCTTGTTAAAGACTGTAAAACAACCATCATTCTATAAAGACTTAAGCAATTAGAGAACGGTGTTCTTAACTTATATATTTATATATTTAATACTTCTCACATCTAGGCTCGAAATATATTTATATATTTAATACTCCTCACATCTAGGCTTGAAATATTTTTACAGGCCCAAAATGTGGACTGGAATTAAATGGAAGGAAATTATGAGACTAGGGGTCTAATGGAATTCGAACTCAAAAACTCCTGCTCTGATACCATGTTAAATAACGTGAAACAAACATGATTCTCCAAAAGCTAAAGCTACCGGACAACGGTGTACTTAATATTTATATTCAACAAATCTATCATATCAATCAACCTATATAATACATGTTCTAAGCACTAATGTGTGCAAGATACAGCAACATAATGAAAAGAAAATGATAGCATTCTGTTGTTAAACATATTCAAAAAGAAAATTGTGACTCTAGCTAGAAATAAGAAGGGCGATTCATTTTTCTTTCGGGTTTTACTTTTGTATGTTTGGTTACATCATGGTCATCAATGTTTAGAATACTAATATAATTGTACCGATACTAAAGGATCGACTTGATTAGGCAGATCATATCAAGAATCAAGAAGAAATCTGATCTCTTTTATCTATTAGCTATCCATACAAAGATGTTTACTTGCCATCTTATATTTGCAGATTGATACCAAAATTGCATTTCCAGCAGTTTAGTTGCTCGTGTCAGCAGAAACAAAAGAAAATAAATTAGTTCCACTGACTCCAAAATTGAAAAACTCTCTCTTCAGTTCTATACTTTTGAGTCCTCAGCTTGGCAACCAATCTCAAATACGGAACGTCCTATTTTCCTAGCCTAACAACACAGCGTTCAACTCTAATTCCCTGTATCCGACTATTCAAAACTATCAAAACATGGATCTATTCCGTTTTTGCAACACTTTTTAACCGCTCAAAATAAGATTTTGCTAACTATCTGCAGCTTCTGTGGTTAGAAATAGGGATTTGATAATTTGGGTTTGAAGATGAAGCAAAAGACAGAGGATAATAATAGAATAAGGCAAATCCACAATAACTCCAAACAAAATGAACAAATAGAATATTGAGCTTACTTTTGTAGTTTACTCCATCACATTTGCATGGAAGGGGAAATGAGATAAAAGCCTTACAATTCAAGGGGGTGTATATTTGTAAAGGAAGGGGTATTCAAGTGATTTTTCACATTACTTACAAGTTGCCTTACCGAAAATATAACTGAAAGATATGCTCTATAGTACTGAATGATGGGCCTTTAAGATAATAACATTGCCAAAAGGTTAGCATATCAAAGATACAGGTATGTTAAGGCAGATAATAAAAAATATTAGGAATTGAAAATGAAGATGTTTCTCCAAGATTGGGGCAGCCTGAACGAATGACAATATTAGGGACTGTTTTGAGACGGTGTGGCTTTATACAACATGGAGATCTGAATGTAAGCTTTTCATTCAAATGTTTAGAGAGTAGAAAACTCGATCATTCTTCTTTTCTCCAAGAAAATCTAAACCATTAGTCAGATTCTTTTTTTCCTTTCTTTTTATAATATGTTCAGGTCTGAAATTCAATTCCGACAAACCCTCCAATCCCTTATATGTTCTTCTAAGAATCTTTTATCTTTGGCATTTCTTCCCTCATTGTCCTACATAACCTTCATTTCCATACGACAAAAATTTGCTGCATTTTGTTCCTTTTCAAAATCATTATATTAAATATGACAGCGATCTACATATGATAAATGACTTTGATCAAGCCATTTGATCATTAGAAGATTCATTTTCAAAATTTCCAGGAGACAGGACCACCACGTTCGGTTGCAAAAATATATCATCAAGAACTAAGTTATTACTTGTAGTTCAATTCAAACTTCAAAGGACCTAATTAGGGAAAATGCGGTAACTCCGTCACAAAGGGACCTAAATATATTGCTTTATTTTGATTCATTCTATTAGCCATGATTGATTATTACCTTATACTGCAATCTAATCATGCAAGAAATTCGTATTCTGTTCAGAAAAGTAATCCATCAAAAATTTCCTATGCATCAATACGAAAATAACCAACTGTGAAGCGAAAGAGAAAATGCTCAATATGGTAACCCTACTCTCATAATTTATGATTCAAAGAAAAAATAGTTAGAAATTGCAACTGTTGATGAGTGAGATACTTGAATTGGTTGATCGCATCACCCAAAGACGAACCCCAAAGCACCATATATTTGTCCGGTATTCCAAATTGAATATGCATTCGAGATACTAATACAACATCCAGAAAACATATTATGGCGAGCCCAATGTGTGCAAACCTGTGAAATTAAGAAAAGCACGAATGCTTAGAACAAGCAAATAAAAGTTCACATATTTGCATCCTATAAAATGTCATATTTCTGATTTTTTAGTATAAACTATCATGCGTAGAGTCCTCCCAGTAAATCAAATAGGTTATACAAACTACATAAATAAGTTTCTATGCATTGTGCTGACACCAACTCAAGAGTTTCTCAGGAAATTTATTATCTGGATATATAAAGATAGCAGTTAGATATTTCAGACATATGAATATTTCAGTAGCTACAACAATCAATGAACTCTTTGTATTTGTTGAAGGCTGTACTTAAATGGTATGTAAAATCTTAATTTAAGCATTAAGCAACTAATTTACAGGACTCCTTTGCATAATTGTCTAGTAAGCAATGAAAAATAATACAAAGAGCAAAGAAAAACGGCACATGTAAGACCAAAAACAGGAGGCAAATGTTTGAACATGGATCATTTTCTTCAGCGAAGAGAATTTTCGTACTTCTCAGTAAGCATTAATATGATGATATGATGGTTGAAACCATATGATGATATCATAGTTGAAACCATACTCCAAAAGAAAATTGAGCATTTAAAGGCCACAATGGCTACAACAAAACTTTAATATGAGATAAAATAAATTTGCAATATTATAAGTTTGTAAGGTGCAGTAAATTTAGTTTAGAGAGTGTTAGTGGCCAATCTCGTAGCTTGTAAGAAAAGGAAAGATTAATCCCCAAGAACAAGGTTCAGAGAAAATAAAAACATGTGAAGTAAGCAAGTGTACAAAAAGGCACATGAACTACGATGCCCGAGCTGACAGAGTATTCAAAATAGCAAAACCCTCTGATAGTGATGAAATTCATCTATTCTTTTCGCAGAAGATAAATTGCCGCATCCTCTTTCTTTGACTTAACTCCCATTAATACTAGACTTTACTTATATGCAGATAATAATAATACATAGTTAGGCCAGCCATTCTATTTGTTGTCTACATAATATATACTCATTTCTGCAGGAACCAATAGTAAATCAATCAAGATGATATCAAAGTATATTACCCAGAAAAAATCGAAACAATGCAGAAAAAGTGGTCGCAGAAGTCAGAAAAATGAAAGTTCATAAAATACTTACATAAGAATACTCCGTAGTCTCTTAGGCTTTAGATAACAATTGTAAATATATGTGCCAAACATTAGGCTTAACCACCCAATGACACGCACAGTCCCCAAGAAGGATGATTCCAATTGCAGAACCTCAGTTTGATAGTAGAACAAAACTGTCGAGAGATTTGGAACCGTAACATTCGAAAAGAAAAACCAGGCCATAGGTCTGACCTTACGAAAGCCAAAGAAAGAGACTTCAGTCATTTATATGAAGTGGAGACTCAACAACAATATAAGAGTTGAAGTTACTGGAAATTACTCGCTACCTCAGGATGATAGGCTGCCTAAATGTAAAGCACAATCTATACACAGCTGATTTCAGGGATATGTAGGAACTTGCACTGATTGAACTATGCTCCTTTTCGGGAATCTGGGATTGCTGCAATATACTTTTCTTTTTGCCATTTTTGTTACTGCTCTTTCGCCTTCTAGTGCCACCATTTTTTGATGGTTCGGTCAAGCTCTTTCCAGATGTAAAGTTATTATCAACTTGATTATGATTTTGTCCGTTAGGCTCTAGTGCCTTTTTTAGTCCTTTGGGGTCCTCCCCAATAAAAGCACATGATAGTAGTTGCATGGCTGGAAGAACGGAAAAAGCAAGGAAAATTATGTTTATATTCAGATTTGTTAATGCATATCCCCCCAATAAGCTTCCACATATCCCTCCAAAGGCCATTGCAAACCAAGACAGTGACTGGAGATCACCGGCAAGACCTGCACTGGTAGCGATAACTATTTAAAAATAAATTTTCTGACATAGTACCAGATTAAAAAGAAAAAGAAAAGGTTTAGCCAGACCAGGAGTTTCCAACCTTTCTGTAGATTATTGTTTATTCCCCAACCTTTTATTTGTTACATTTGGATCTCTAATATTTGCATTCAATTGAAAATTTTCCAGTTCACTGAATTTCTCATTTAACTGTATCAATAATTTTTTTCATATCCATTTTGACAGAGAAATTCAACTAAAGGGAAACATTGCAACAAGACACAAAGGTCAAGGATCCAGATGTAATAATTGCAAGGTTGGGGACCAAACAGAAAATATGCCAAGAAAGTTGAGGGCCCATGGTACAATTTACTTAGTAAAAGAGGAACCACAAAGATGAACATACTGCTCAAATCGAATTGCCTCTGCAATCATTGCGTCAATAACAACATCTGCCATGGCTGATCCAATGTTTTGTACTGTCAGGATAGTAGTGAGGAACTTGCTTGATACCCTTAAAGATGCCACCAAGCCAAGAATAAGCCAAGGAATAAGAGAGAGTACAGTAGCAACGATCAGGTAAGGTACTCGCTTTCTCCGTCTAATAGGAAAGCAGTCTGACAAAATTCTACACACACACACACACACACAAAAAAGATATAAGAAAGTATGCTCAAGATGAAAAACTAAAACCTATAGGATTCTTCACCACAAAACAAAAGATTCAATACATTTCAATTAAAGTGCACCCAAAATCTGTTAATTTTATCATACTTAAGACTCATTAAACTCATTCGTATAGTCTACATTGTACAAGATACAATGATTTTGTATTTTGGCCCTTGTACAATCCTTCTAGTTAGTTAATTGAGATAGCAAGGTATGCAAAATGTATATCGTGCAAGTGATACTAATCAAACATTTCTATTTGGCTAAATATAGAAACCACCCTATAATATGCGCTTTTGGCACTTCCACCCGAGTCTTCTAGAAACCTCTATTTTGCTTCTCAAAATTCAAAGTTGTAGCACTTAACCCCCCTGCTGTGAATGTTTCGCCACTATTTCGTCTATATCTTATATTATGTAACTGGGTATACGCAAAATGCCCTTGAAGTTGCGCGAATACATTAAAAAAGTCTTTCTTTTCCCTCCAAGAAGTTACTCTCAACTTTCCACTCTTTCAAGCATATAACATCACCTCCCTTCCCCTAGCAGCACCATCTCTACACTTCTTAGAGTTGTGGCATGCTCTTGTGGTTCCCAAACACAACAACAACGAAGGTATAAAACCTCCTCTCTTGAGCTCTTTTATTTTCTTTTTTTTCCCCTCTCTCTAGCAAGCATCTCCTTGTTATTAAGTTGCACCTTCATATTATACTTTTCCTTTCTCCTTGCCTGTAACAAAATGGTTGCCTCTTCATTCAATGACTGCACTAATGTTCAATTCTTACACAAGAGGAATGAATGGGAGGAAGATGAATCGACAGACAACTACTAGTCTTTGCCTCCATAAGCAAATAAGAGTAATTTGGTCATTTAACTATCTCCATTAACACCGTAACCCCCGGTGGATATTTATGTAATTTTAAGGGGGCAAAATAGAGGTTTTTGACAAAGAAGGGGGTAAAGTGCAAAGCGGATATTTCTATCGGGTTTTTTGTATTTTAGTCAATATTTTTCTTAGCATATCATTGGAACTACCATTTCCCTAAGTGATCTTAGTTAGATGTCCATTTGCTTGTGCCGTCATACATGCTCTTCAATTTACGATATCTGAGATTCATGCTGTCTGTTAGGGCATGTTTTTAGGTGAACGGCAAGTTAATTTAAACTTAAAATTCCATCAACTTGATTTCTATAAAGCAAGGTTTAAAGTGCCGTGGCACAGGGGGGTGCCGCTGTTTGCCTGGCATGGTACGGCACCGACACGCTTGCGTGCCGACACATGGTACGCTTGCGTGCTGATGGATACGCATGACCTCCTACTGACACGCTTTGACACGGACTTATTTCAGTTTTTTTGGTTCCAATAAGCTCTTATAATATTATTTTGAAAGATTTAATCAAATAATTATAAATATTTGCTATGTATAGCCTACTATACTCATCAATTAATATACTTGTAAGCTTTTTTGTATGTAAAGTACAACTATATCTGATGCAGAATAAAATTTTTTATAGGTTAGAAATTTTTAAAATGCAAAGATATCTTTCTTTCTTTCTTTCTTTTGACCATATTACAGTCTTTCTTTTATAAAATACAAAAATATAATTTTTAAAATAATTTTAAAAATTATTTGAAAAAATTATTTTAAAAAGTATTTGAAAAAATTATTTTTTAATTAATTTTTTCAAAAAATTATTAGATCTATCAAAAAAATTAAGCAATAAATTATATGACAAATAAATTAAATAAATTTAGGTATCAATTGATTTAATTTAGCTTTTAATTTTATTAGTATTTTCAATCTTCTAACGCAAAAATAAAATTTTATGTTTGATGTGTCTCAAAATTTGTTTATTGAGTTAGATTTTGTTCCCCTAATTCGCTAAAAGTTTCGCGGTGCGACAAATTTTGATAAAATAATTTGTGAAGAAAAAATGGATGTCTGTGGTGGAAGCGGAGGGCTCGGGCCGATATTTGCCTATATATTGATAAACAAAAAAATTAAATTATACTTTTTTTTGACTTACCTAACAAGTAGATCTTCGATTTGCAATGTCTTTGGGGGGTGTGGGTACCCAGGATGCTTCAGGTACCCCAAAATAATAATAAAAAAAAAGCAAAAAGCAAAAAAAAGCAAAAAAGCAAAAAAAAGGGAACCGGCACAGTACGTGTCGCGATACCCTCCCAAGTATCGCGCTGTCTCGCGCGATACCCGGGTGGGTGTGAGACCCCCTCTGTACCGTGCCGTCTCGCGCAATACCCGGGAGGGTACCGCGGCACGGCAGGGGGGTGCGAGACCCCCCCTGTACCGTGCCCCCTTCTTGGGGCCACTGTACGTGCCGTCCCGTGCCGTACAGCACGGGGTGGCACTTTAAACCCTGCTATAAAGTTGTTTGTTTTGGTGGAAGTCAACATGACGAAAGTGATGTTTCGCAACTTTACCCTGCTATAAAGTTGTTTGTTTTGGTGGAAGTCAACAGGACAAAAGTGATGTTTCGCAACTTTCTAACAATTGCTTAAAAGTCAGCTTTGACATGACCTTTTCCAATGTTTGTTTTACCATGTCTCCAATCTCAACATCTCCTAAATATGTAGGTAAACTTACCGACCATGTTGTAGAGTAGGTCTATAAGAACCAAAACTTTACCTCACATATAATGTGTAATTATTGCACATTGGACAGAGAATTGTAAAGGCAAATGATTCTCTCTGACAATTCAGAAGGTTAGGGAGATCCTATCTAAAGAGAATCTCTAACATGACAGTATTTCTCATTTCAGTTAGAGAGTCATCCCATAGATGAAATTACAAGCTCTAAAAAGAAAGGTGCATAAACAATAAAGAAAGGGACCCTCGAATGAAAGGCGGAAATCTTTAATAGATGATTTTCTTATTACCCCTGTTGATTGAGCAAAGGAAGGCATGAAAAGTCAATAAAGACTTTCAGATATAAGCTTACGTGGTTATAGCTGCGGCAGCCAATAAACACTCCAGCACCTACTTTCGTTTTTGATAATGTTGAGAATTATCCGAGGACCTCAAGGACCATATATGCCAAAGTTAAGAGATGTGTAGAGGCAAACAGTTGTCCTTTAAATTAACCTATATCAATTTGTACAATATTTTTAGTAGGCAGGAGCCTCCAAAGGGTGTTTTGTTCTTGAATAATCTTATTAGACATTATGATGCCCTTAGGAGCATCTTTGGTGTTGACTAAGCCTTTAAGCAATTTAGGAAGACACTTGCACGATTTAATATTTTAATGGTAGGTTCAACAAAGCTATGAACCATGAGACAAGAAAAAATGAGAGGCCCAACGACTGCATCGTCAGACAATCAAGGAGACAGACTACAATACTGCTTTTATTTTAGGGAGCTCATGGCAAAGGTTGTGAGGTTGTATTGCTATGAATGAGAATGCAGCCCATAGTTGGAGCTTTATATTATTTGGGACGATTGTCAAGATTGAGGATTAAAGCAATGACATTCCTTAGGCCTTCAATTGCATCTTATGATGGTGAGGAGCATGCTAAGGTCTTCATGGTAAAGAACAGCAATAAGTGACATGCTTTAGTGGAATGCTTTGTGACTAAGAGATTTGGTGACCTAAGCTGTTGTCTCTAGATTAGTAGTTCCAACTATATCTACTACTTTGTGTAACCGATCGTATCAGAACTTTGCTAGAATATTTCGTTCTGTACTGTTAAGGATAACTATGTGATCTTGTGATGCCTTTGTAGATAAATCAAGTTTTTGTAAATTTGAACAATATTTTACTTGTTATCTTCCTTCTCATGTATTGTTACTTTGATATCAGCATGTTGGTTCAAAACAATGGGTCAGTCCTATTCGGTTCGCTAAACTTTGCAGTTGGTTCAAAACAATGTTGTAAATTGGACCGATTTGCGGTTGGTTCAAAACAATGGGTCAGTCCTATTCAGTTCACTAAACTTAGATATCAGCATGTTATATGCATTTATAGAACCAAAAATCTATTGTTTAAAAAAAAAAAAAAAAGTTTATGTACCCATATAAAGGTTTGATGCTCCATGGAAAATATGCAACTGAAACCAAAAATTGTGACGCAGAGGGTGAGAGTTTAAGCATATCCTTCATCTGGTAGGAAACAGCTGTCCACACAAAGGATCTGAAACCCTGAAAATTGAAGGCTGATCAACAGTTTATAGAATGAATTTTAAATAAAGATGACGACCAAACAAAGATATCAAAACCTGCCACCTAAATTAAGGCAATAATTGATAGAATAGCTAGTTAAGAAAGTTAAACAAATTCAAAATAAACAAGTAGGACTATATATCTAGGTACATAGTTCTCCTACAACATAGCGTAGAACAGAGTACAAATGCAACTTATGGCATAAAGAAAATTGCCAATCCTAGCAAACGAGAGCATATACACAATTCACCACAGTCATAACTACAAAGTTGATAGGTAAGAATACTCACATATAAGTTAATATGTTAAACATATCAAGTTTTGTGTCTCAACCACAATATTCTGGTTGTTGGGTATAGAGAAAAGCAAGATGATTTCATACAATTTATTTTTGTTGAGACTATCCACGATTTGTTTCCTATCAGATCGATCTTACGATAAATGGCATGAAAACAATTTATAAGCCTCTAAATTTGATGCAATGCAAAACCATTTCCTTCTTTTTAAATTTTCTCTAAGCCACATTTGGAGAACCACTTGATAGAAATAAGAGAACAAAATACGATTCAACAAAAAAGAAAATGAAATGATTAATTGGATTACAAAAAAAAAAAGTACTAGTGTTTATAGGAATTAAAGCCAAACATAGACTTAATCAAATCACAACTTATTCGAATAACAGTTCTCTAACAGAGCAACAAAACAAAACCTCCTAACTAGTCTCAAAATAAACATCAGTCCAGAGTTTTTAATTAGGTGAGTTCAGGTTTGTTAGGTGGAGGATGAAGGTTTAGGTCAAGCAAGGGGTTTCAAAGTGGATTTAGATAGGCCCAAACAGAAGTGGAGAGCTTTGCGGTTAGGTTCTTACTTGTTTCCGAAAAGATATCACAGATAATACCTCAGGCTTACTTGTTTCCGAAAAGATATCACAGCTAATACCTCAGCCTGAGACCATAAAAAGCATCAAAGTTCCTTTCAGCTGCAAGTAGCTCCATTTTTCTCCTATTCTGGACCAGTTTTCAACAGCAAAATCAACACCAAACTGCTTCAACCAGTAATTCGGTGCTCTATACAACAGCGGCAGCAAATGATAAGGTCAATACAGATACTAAAGAGGTCGTGAAAGCCTACGTTTCAACTGTCAACTCCGAATGAGACATCCAGCAAAAATGGCAGCAATCATAAGAAAGAGGAAAGGCCAATCCAGGCTCAGGTGAAGAAGGCAAAGAGGAGCTACAGGCTCAGATTAAAGAGAAGATAACACCCAAAAAAGGGCAGCAAAGAAGGTAAAAGAAGATAGTCCTTGTTTCTTCAGAAAGGACTTAGATTTTTTTTGGGGGGGGGAGGGTTTTGTTTAGGTGCATATTAGGTTCTTTTTTTGACCAGTAATACAGTCTTAATGCCACTCTCATGGTGGCATCTCTTGATTTCACAATAGCTAACAAGTCTTCACAACAGATTTTCTAGTTTATTGTTCAACTCTAACAGTGGTTCACATCCTTTTTCAATTAATGCTTGCAAAAGCCTTTGTAAGCATCAATTTTATATCTATCGCTGAATAGGCCTTTCACGGAGCAATATGCTAATGAGTTTGTGTGACTTGAAAAGTTTCCAATCTTTTTTTAGTGTAAATGGTTTCCAGTCAATCTAGGCATGGTTAGACTTGGTACACTTGTTTCCTTGCATTGAATACTTATTAGGGCTTTTTGGGCTACAAAGCCTACGAAACTTTTTTATTGTAAAAATAGGCATCCAAAACTTTTATTTATAAAACTAGGTTTAAACGGTGAATGGTTTACTGCTTTTAGAAAGCGGTGACTGCGGTACACCATTCACCGCTTTCACATAAGTTATATATTTTCACATCCGAACTCCGAAAAATGTATAGTATTAAACTTTAAAGATAATTTTAATATTTTAAAAAAAGCCGTGAATGATTTACCCCATTTAATAAGCGGTAATTCATTCACCGCATAAGACTAGTTTTGTAAATAATTCTTTTGCGAAACTATTTTTATAATTGTTGGCGCCAGAAAAATAGCGCCACGTGGTAGGCGGCTTGGTTCACGCAACCTATTGGCGTGGACAAAACAGAAAGTGATACGTGGTGCACCAAAAATTAATAAAGGAACACCTAAACATAAGTGAGGTTTAGGCGGGAACGGTTAGAGACGTGGAGAGGGAGTATCGTGGCCAGCAAGCAGGAGGAGGAACGTGGCCGAGAAATCCTCCACGATAAGAACACTCGATAACCGCAGGGGGAACGCTACTACTATAAATAGGAGAAAACGCGCCTGTAATAGGGGTCCTTCACACGAACAAGAGACCACAGCAATTTCAATTCCTTTCAATTCCAGCATTTATAGTTTTCTAAGAATAGTCTACAGCTTTTCTTTCTCTGTCATTTAAGAGCTTTCTTAGGAGTAGAGCTTAATCTCTGTAGTTTCTGTAATCGCACTTTTACCATCAATATAAAAGATTCGGCTCTTTCAGCCGAGCTTGTTTTTCGTTTCATTTGTGAGTAGTAGGTGAAAGAATCCGGTTGAGTCGATCCCTCCTCAACCGAGTCTCTTGAGTCGATAGTGGCGCATTCGAGTGTCAGTTCAGGAGCCGATCCAGATCCCGAGGGAGCACCTAACTTGGTCAGCGTCTTGATCCGGTCAGCATCACCTCGAATTCGGTTCATCGCACAACAATAATTATATTATTCTTTAAGCCTATTAACAAAAAAAAAATTTACTTATTATGTTGTAGCACGTGCTTGTCCTATTTGAGTGCCTCTCTTGCATATCCTTTTGTACTAGAGTTTTATTTGTCATTTCTCTTTCATAGTTTGCAAATCTGCATGAGGTGGATTTCCCCACCGATTCTGCTTTATATTTTCTTTATTTTCTTCATGATTCACACATGCTTTTCTACCTGTAAGGACATTTGGAACTCCCTCTAGCCCCAAAAACCCTCTAATAGGATTCAATCGATGTTCTAACAAAAACCGCACACAAATCCACGCACAAACAAACGCACATAAAGCATAAGGAATTGAAACAAAATTTAGACATGTAACCACAAGATCTTAAGGGTCAATTAGTTTTTACACACAAACAAGCATAGAAAACGAAGATAAATAAACCTGAGTGAAGTAGATCAAGGAGACAAGCCATAGGAGGGACGCCCCAAAGGCGTCTCTCATCTTCTTCGCCCATCCGATCCCCATCGCCGTTCACTCCCACCGCATCAATCAAACCACACAAAAAGGAGAGAACCAAAGGAAAAAAAGAAGGAAATAATATGTTGACTCTTATTTCTTTGGATTCGGTTGATTCAGATCGACATAAAGAGAGGGAGAGGGACGGAGGAGGAGGAAGAAGGGATTCGCAGGTGTTTTTTTTTTTTTTTTTTTTTTTTTTTTTTGACATGCGAGTGGCGTTGCGGGGAGAGTTTCCGAAACTGCCTCGCGGCTACCTTTCTTCGGGCAAAAGGGTAAAAAAATGCCACGGCCTTGGGCTCTGTTGTGCCCATTTGGCCACGAACAGTTGGTACGAACCGACACCGATCAGATCAACCGATCAGAAGTCAAAAAAACTGTCTTGACTACGAAAGCTTTGGACTGATCGCTTGGACTTAGACAAACGGTGGAATATGGTGCTTGCTAGAGCTGGCAATTCAGTTTACTGTTAGTAAGTCAGTTCGTGTTCGGTTTGCAAATAAATTTAAAATTGATCGCTTATTTAATAAACGAGTCGAACACGAGTTAAATTTTTTAGCTTGAAATCTTAACGAACCGAACACGAGTTGAATTTTTTAGCTCGAAATCTTAACTAGCCGAACACGAGCTGGGTCAGCTCGCTTGTGTTCGAGCACTGCTCGCTTGGACTGGGATAAAAGGTGCAATATGGTGTTCGGCGCTCACCAGTCGGCACGATCCTTATTCAACCGGATCGAAACAGGCCAGAAGTGGGCCAATGTTTGAATCCATGATCGGGATACAGCCAGTTGATGTCGTCGCCGGTCAAATCCGCTTGGACTGGTTGTATCAGCATTTCCATCATGTCCCTTTGGATGCTCCACCGGCCGTGGTTGCAGCAGCTGCACGAACGTACATTTTATTTCAAATTGGATGCAGTTTATTTCCGAACCCCACCGGATATCGAGTTCACCTAAAGTGGCTACTGCTACTTGAGGACTTCGACTTATGCGGAGGTCTAGCTTGGGGTGCAGCTATCTTGGCCCATGTCTATCGGCCATTAGGGAATGCCTCTATGAAGGGAAAGGCCGAGTGTTGTACTTTTGGTACACTATTACAGGTAAAATGACTAATTCACTAGTTTTTGAGATGTTAAACTTAGTTTATTTTACTAGTTTTTTAGTTGACTATTTTTTCTTTTTAGATCTGGGCGTGGGACCATATACACATTGGACGTCCCGATAGAGTTGGAGCTCCACCAGATCTCCATGATTGTCCTTTGGGTTGTCGGTATGCTATATATTTAAATATAATATAACATTTGTAAAAAAAACTTATTTTATCGATTTATTATAAAATAATAATATATATTACTAATCACTTCTTGCAGGTGGAACACGGGATTGAGATTTCGTGGAAATGCCAGGGCGACTGACATTGAGTTTTACCGCGATGAGCTGGATCAATAGAGAGAGTCGCAAGTATGTACAAATTTATTGAATTAAATACACGCACATTCATTTTAAAATTTTATATTCATTTTATTTTATCTTATTTTATACACTTGTATAGGTTACATGGATGCCTTATACGGAGGATGTTTTGAATGGTCTTCCTGCTTTTTGTCTTGAGGGCTCTGCAGTCTGGCGATCGAGAACTTACTTGATATGCTACCATATAGTGGAGCTACATGTACCTGATAGAGTACTGCGCCAGTTTGGGTTGCTGCAGCATATACCGGAGCCCGTAGAGGCTGTACAGAGGATCACATCGCAGGGTAGGTCAGGCAAGGACTGGGCAGCTTTTCATGCTCCGTATATTCAGCAGTGGGCAGATCGTCTGGAGCATATTGCAGAGCAGAGTGCTTTCGTCGATCCAAATCCAGTACGAGCCACCTCTGTATACATGCAGTGGTACTGGAGAATCACGAGGAGTTGGATTTCTCATCCTGTACAGCGGCCTCCACTCTCTTTTCTGCCGCGCGGGCATGTTGAGCGAACATTGGTAAGATAATTTTATATTATTATTTATTTTAATATAAAGATATCTAATATATATATATATGTATTTTTATACAGGTGGATGCTATGCGGCATACTGTTAGGCGTCTTGGACATTTGATGGATGATCCTCCGGAGCCATTTAGAATGATGGATGCTCTAGCACATGTGAGATGGGATCTCGAGAGTGTGTTAGAGAGCCTTCCGACATTACCAGTGACAGGGCATCTAGATATTCCTTCTTCGACTTTTCATGACCGCGGTGATACGTCTGCATATGATTTTCCATCGACATCCGGCCCGGCTCATCCATCTGACGTCCCCTCGACATCGGAACTTCAATTTGATATTCCATCAGCCTCTATCCCTCCATGTGATATTCCATCTATGTCGGACATCCCATCTACGTCGGACATTCTACCTACATCGGACATCCCATCTACGTCGGACATTCTACCTACATCGGACATTCCATCTACGTCGGAGGTACCCTATCTTGATATTCCATTCATGTTTATCCCACCCTCCGATGTTCCATCCACATCGGAGGTTCCTCGCGATGATATTGTATATCGACGTAGACGACGACGACAGGCTCATATTGCCACTGAGCTTATAGTTGAGTCGCAGCCTCCGATAGTGTCATCAGCCATTGACACGCAAGAGATAGAGCCGATTGTTGAGGGCATCGCCATCGAGCATATTGATCAGATGCATGGCATTGAGCCCGTGCATCCTGAGATAGAGCATGATATGCATATTCGATGACGAGGTCGAGGACGCGGACATGGACGTGGCAGGGGACGAGGGCGAGGGCATGTGAGAGGCATCGAGAGGGCTTGATTTTGATTTTATTGTAATTTTTTGAATTCTCATGTATATTTAATATTTTTGATCTTTTGGACATGAATTTTTTATAGCATTATCTCAATTTATTCATATTGAAGTGTGCTGTAATGTTTGGTCAAAATTTTACTTTGTAAAATGTGGAGATTTTTGCAAGTTTGCACTGCTGTGTGATGGGAAAACTAGAGAGGCGGTGAACCATTCACCGCATTTAAACGCGGTGAACCATTCACCGCCTTTAAACGCGGTGAACCATTCACCGCCTTTAAACGCGGTGAACCATTCACCGCTTTAAATGCTTTTCGCACTTTTGCTATTTAAACAAGAAGGCGGTGAACCATTCACCGCCTTCTCAGGATTTTAAAATTTTATGAAAGCGGTGAACCATTTACCGCTTTCATTTGAAAGCGGTAAACGGTTCACCGTCTTTACGTAAATCCCAGACCCACTCGCCAGGTGTCAATTCCAGGCCTATTTTTGTAAATTTTAATTTCATGAGTCTATTTTTACAATAAAAATTTTCGAGAGGGTTAGTAGGCTAAAATCTCCCTTTATATTACCTTATAATTTTTTTTTTATTTTTTAATTTTAAATTCTTTTTAAAAAAATTTACAATGAATTAAAAGACCAAAATACTTTAGTTAGATTTTTCTATTTAGGAAACTATTTTGGTCAATTTTTTTCTTTTGCAATTTCTAACAATTATGAAAAGGTGCAGTCAGTCGACCATATAATAATCGAAAACTGTAATTCGAACCTGAACTTCATCAAACCCAAAATCACAACAAAGTCAACTGAATTCCAAATTGAAACACGACCAAAAATTTTATCAAAACCACATCACATTCGAAAATATCAATAAGTATCATATATATAGATATATATATATATATATATATATATAGATATATATATATATATATATATATATATATATATATATATATATATATAGATATATATATATATATATATATATATCTATATATATATAGATATATATATATATATATATATATTATTTATATATAGAGAGAGAGAGAGAGTAGAGCTCATGTGCTTTTAAAAGCACAGGAGCTCTGGTGCTTGTGAGTTTATCACCACTGGATCGGTCTCGCCTCGAGATCCGTGTGCAGTTAGTGAGGCTAGATGAACGGGAGACAGAAAACACCGTTACTCTCTCTTCTCTCTCTACACGTGAACCCCTTTCTCTCTTTTCTCTCTGGCAACCCACTATCTCTCTCTTTCTCTCTTTCTCTCTCTCTCTCTCTCTCTCTCGTTGGCTCTCCCTGGTAGACCCATTCTCTCTTTCTTTTTTTCTCCCTCTATCTCTCTTCCTCTCTCCCCATCTCTCCGGTGGTGGTCTCCATCCCGATCCGACGCTCCGACGACGGCACGACACGGGCCGTGCGCACCTCTGCTAACGCCTTCCGGGCAGTGTGCTACAGGGTTGATCCCGGACGCGGGAGGCAAACTCCCTCTACCCTGTGCGCTACTCGGATCGATCCCGGGCGACGATTTGAAGGTCTTTTTCTCCAACTCCGGCGGTCCCCACACCTCCGATCCCTGACGCCGTTGTGTCGAAAGTGACAACATCGCCAATCAAACCAAACAAAAAAGAGAGAACCAAAAGAAAGAAAAAAGACAATGAAATAATATGTTGACACTTATTTCTTTGGATTTGGTCGATTCAGATCGAAGCAAGTGACTAGATAAAGAGAGGGAGAGGGAAAGAGGAGGAGGAAGAAGGATTCGCCTCGCAGGTTTTTTTTTTTTGGGGTCTCTACATGCGAGCGGCGTTGCGGGGAGAGTTTCCGTAACTACCTCACGGCTACCTTTCTTCAAGCAAAGGGTAAACACTATGCCTCGGCCTTGGGCTCCGCTGGGCCCATTTGGCGACGAACAGTTGGTACGATCCAACACAATCAGATCAACCGGTCAGAAGTCACAAAAAAAAAATTGTCTTGACTACGAAAGCTTTGGACTGCTCGCTTGTGCTTGGACAAACAGTGCAATATGGTGCTTGATAGGACTGGCAATTCAGTACGCTATTCACAAACCAATTCGTGTTCAGCTCGAAAATGAGCTCGAGATTGATCGCTCGTTTAATAAACGAGCCGAACATGAGCCGAATTTTTCAGCTCGAAATTTTAACGAGCCGAACACAAGCTAGGGTCAACTCGCTCCGAGCTAGGGTCAGCTCGCTTGTGTTCCAGCACTACTCGCTTGGACTTTGGACAAAAGGTGCAATATAGTGCTCGGCGCTCACCAGCCGGCAAGATACATATTCAACCAGACCAAAACAGGCCAGAAGTGGACCAATTTTTGAATCTGGGTGCATCTTGGACTGCACAGATGGAGCTAGACTTCATACTACCTCTATAATTTTTAATTTTTTAAAATTTTTATAGTTTTTCAAATTTTATAATGAATTAAAAGAGCAAAATACTTTAGTTAGATTTTTCTCCTTAGGCAAATATTTTGGTCAAATTTTTTTGGGATAATTTCATACAGCTCCCTGTAAACATATTGAATAGCAGATATATCCTACAAAGTTCAAGTTTTCAAATTTATCCATTCGAAAGTCCAGTGATGTTCATATTTGGCCCTCTAGTTTGTTACTGTTAGCTCACTATTTATATTTTGGGTTAATTGCATACAGGTCCCTGCAAACTTGGTAATATCAGATATATCCCTGCAAAGTTTAACTTTGCAAAAATATCCCTGCAAAAGTCCTACCGTCTGCAAAAATATCCCTGCTGTTATACTCTATTAAAAAAACTGAGTTAACCACAGTTAACATGCTTAACCATGATTAGTTAATAATGTGAAATGACGATTTTACCCTCATCCTCATCCTCTTCCTCTTCCTTGATCGGAATGACGCCGCCCCTCCCTCCTCCTCATCCCTCCTCCGCCTCCACCTCCGCCTCCGCCTCCGCCTCCGCCTCCGCCTCCGCCTCCGCCTCCGCCTCCGCCTCCGCCTCCGCCTCCGCCTCCGCCTCCGTCGCCGCTTCCTCTCCGCCGGCCAATCCCACCTCCTCCTCTCCTCTCCCGATCTCAAGTCGAAGCCTTCGAAGAAACCCTCATCGTGTTCGTCCTCGTCGCGCGGGCGCGGCGAGGGACGCCACCACGGGGGGAGGGGGAAGCGGGGACACCGCCGCCGGCCGCCGCCGCCACCGCCGGCCGCCGCTGCCAGCACCTTCTTCTTCTTCTTCTTCTTCTTGGAGGGACATATCTGTAAGGGCAAAAATATCATTTCACTCATCTGCTGTTAAAATTTTAACAGAGTTCTAACATAAACAAACCAGAGGGATATATCTGCATAACTTAGGACTTTTGCAGGGATATTTTTGCAAAGTTAAACTTTGCAGGGATATATCTGATATTCACCAAGTTTGCAGGGACCTGTATGCAATTAACCCTTATATTTTAATAGAAGATAAGTGAAATATCAATTTTACCATCACAAATGTGTCCCTCCAAAAGCCCAACTGTTAGAATCATGCATAAATGTCCTCCCAAAAAAATCTCTAATGATCATCTTCTTCTTCTATAAAAACTAATCCAATCTACTATTGTTGCAATCTTTTCTCTACCTCTTATCGCACTCCTTTTCTCCTTTACCTATCTACTATTGACTCCCCGGTGCTCGGCATGAGCGAAGCAACATGCGTGGTGGATGAATGGGGACAGAGAAACCCTAGGTACGAGTTCGAAACTAGCATGAAGAAAAGAGAAGAAAAGGAAGAGAAAGAGGACTTTCCATTGCTAGGGTTTTGATCAAACTAGGGTTTTGACTAAAAAGAAGAAGGTATAATATCAGAGGGGTAAAAAGGTAAATTTACCTCACTACTAACCAAGTTAAGTATTTTACCTATGGTTAACTATATTTTTCTAATAGACACTAATAGCATGGGTATATTTGAACCGTTAGGACTTTTTTGAGAAATAAATCTGAAAACTTAAATTTTGTAGGGATATTTTTGCTATTCGATATGTTTATATGAAGTTGTTGTTGGCCTAGTGGCCCTAATCATCCGTTAGATTTTGATGATAACAAATAAATGCGATTATTGAACTAATCTTTTATCTTGAGTTTTGTGTTTAGTTTCTCTATCTTCAAAAGGACTCAAGATGGGCAATCCCCTAGCATTAAGCTTCACCACTTGAAGCTACCTTGTCAAGTAGACAAAGTCTCTCTCTCTCTTCCTCCTTTTGACATTGTGCTTTAAGATTAGAGTAAGAAATGTTGAGCTAAAATTAGCTTACTCTTTTTATCATCTAAAGTACATGGGACTTCAAACTATATTCAAAATTTTCTCAAAATTAGTTTTCTGTCAAGTTACTGTTTTGGACTCTGATCTGGGCGCCCTATAAGTGGATCCGAATCTCGGTTGATTTTGGATCCTGCCTGTTTGCTGTTCGGATGGTCCAAAATTTTCTTCCCCTGATCTGGGCGCCCGAATGTATGTTTAGGGCGTCTGAATTGTTTGACTTGACAGGTTGCGTGTTCCGGACAGTACGGCGCAACGGTCCAAAAGTTCTGACAGCGGCGCTGCGCACGCGGCGCGTGTGCCTGGGAAAGTGGGCACCCACAATTAATTTTTTGGAGGCCCAAATGTTCCTGCTCAGAAACTTCGGCCCGCGTGGTCTGACCGATGTCAAAAAAGCAGAAGTGTGTACAGTAAAAAGTGGGTCCCTATAAATATTTTTCTAGGCACCCAGATGTACGGATCCAGAAAAGCGGCGCACGTGGTCTGACAGGCCGTTGGAAGTGCAGTGCGCGTGCTCAACTTCTGGGCGCCCGAATTCCTGTTTAGGGCGCCCGAAAGTGCGACGGTCTGGAGCTGGCTGAGGCTATAAATAGATGGTTTTAAGGCCTTTCTCAGCAGGGATTTGAAGTCCAGTTGAGCTTAAAAATGTCAGTATTTTTAATACTCTTAGCTCTCATTCTCTCTCTAAACTTGAGTGTAATTTGTAGTGAGATATAATCTTGTAAAAGAGAGAAAAGAAAAGTGTTGAAGCTTGAAAGTGTAACCTTCTTGAGAGAAGAAGGTGTTGGTGTGAAGGCTTGGTGCTTACCCGCAAAAGCATCATCTAGTGGAGATCCAACGTTCTCTTGTGTTGAGAAGTTGGCGGGGACGTAGGCAAAGTGCCGAACCTCGAAACAAATTGATTGTGTGCTTCTTGAGTTTGCATTTCTCTAACTCCTCACTTTCTCTCATTTTATTTGTTTCGAGTTTTCAAATTGCTTAATTATTTAGCATTTTATTTTAGAAACCTAATTTGTGAGAATTCGAATTTGTAAATTTTATATTTGAATTTGAATTCCGTGTTTCTCTCCCTTTACTATATTTTTTTGTATCTGTATACGTATATATATATATGTATAAGTGTATATATATATATGTATATGTATGGTAATTAGTGTGTTTTTAGTGTTTTATGTTTTATTGGAGGAGAGAGGATGGTTTGCGACGTGATTCGGAGTCCGTTTCTGACAATCCAAAATAGTAAATTTGATGTCTCGGCAGTGCTGAATGCGATGGCGCGATCCGTTTTGACATGCGACGAACGGATCGAGAGATATTGCATGTTCTTTGCTGAGAGGTCGTATTGTACATTTTATCGTTTCGCGAATTGGACCCTGTTTCGCGCACCGTTTTGCGTGAGATCGATTGTGGAGGGGTGTCTGGGCATTTTGTGCTTGCTGAGAGGGACTGGAGACTAATTTCTTATGTTGCAAGGGCTTATTTGCATTTTGTGCATTGTGTATATGTGTTGTGTGTGTGTGAGTGGAGAGAGAGTGAGCTCCCCACTTCTTCTCTCCTCCCTCAGCTCCCAGCACTGAGCCACCCACCTCCTCAGCACCCTTGCCCTCTCCCCGAGCGCCGCTGGCCGCCGTCGACCACCCCTGGCCGGCGCAAACTCCTGCCACTCTCCCTCTCTTCCTTTTCTTCTTCTTCTCCTTCTTTTTCTTCTTCTTCTTCTCCTTCTCTGCAGTGTGCACCCAGGGTGAACCCACGCCTGAGCTCCCCCTGAGATGGCACGACTGCCGGCGACCTGCCCCGCCGTCGGGAACCGCTGCCGAGCGCCGCCGAGCTGCTGCCAGCTGCAGCTAGGGCAGCTGTGGGCCGAGGTTGCTGGACCCGAGCCGCCGCCGCCTCCCGCCGCCTTGAGGGTGCGCGCCGCCACCCTCTGGTCCTCCGGCGCCGTCGCCTTCCTCCCCGGCCGCCCCTTTGCCGCCGGAACGCCGCCGCAGCCGCCGCGGGCTCAACAACCTGGGCCGCTAGGGCAGCCGCGGCCGAGCACCCTCCGCCGCCGCCGCCGCCGGGTTTTGTTGTCGCGGTCACCTCCCACCCAACGTCCGGCGACCCCCTTTTGCCGGTGCTCGCGTCGCCGCCGGCCGCCGTCGCCGTTTGTTGCCGGCGCCGCCGTGCCCTAGCAACCCGAGAGCTCCTCTCCTCCCCGCGCCGCCGCCGCCGCTTCCTGCCGCCGGTTGAGGTGAACATCCTCTTCCTCACCTCCCCCGCATCCAACCCTGGCCGTCGCGCGCTGTGCATGTCGGCCGGCAGCCGGCCGGAGCTAGTTGCTCCGGCTAGGGTGTAGTTTTGGCTGTTTTGGACCGCATGCTTGGTTCTGGCCTCCCTGTTGCCTCCCGAAGCTCGGGAAGGTGAGCACGATGATCGCGGCGACGCGCTGATCATCAAGCTCACCTCAGTTTTCTGTTTGGGTGAGCCGTTTCGCTGTTCGGCCTTTGTCGAGCAATATCATCGCATGTATCCACTATTTTTATGGGTTTTCTATGCTTGTGACTGGTCCTGTCGCAGTGGAGCTGTGAGCACGGCCTCCGTTACGTCGTTACCTATCCGCTGGTGCTTGCGGAAGGTCGTGCGGACGAACGGAATGCTCGAACGGCCTTAATTATACTTGTTATGTATGTTTATGTTGCTCGTTTTGGGAGTTTGGTGATTGTGGCAGCATTGCGACACTGCGGGCAGCGAGGGCATGATCCTTGAGGCCCTGTGGACTGGTTGTCCAACCCCTTCGTCCTTCGCGGAGATCCGGATTTATTTCCGATGCATTTTTCGATGAAATAGTCGGCGAAACGCGTGTTTATAGTCGTGCGGCTCACTTGCTATTTTTACGAGTGACTTGGCTTCGTCATTTAGCCTCGTTGGCTGTTCCTCATCGCTGTCCCGAAGATCCGAGGACAACGGATGAGTGACGAAGGGTTCCGGTGCCAATCGGCATTTTTCGGGAACCCGGGAAGCCGTTTCGGGTGCGTTTGTGTTCGTGGCACCCCGAGCTTGTGCTTGCTGTCCTATCACCTTGTTTTGGTGTGTTTGGGGATAGCGGAGGACCTGGTTTGACATTGGTACCCCTGTGTAGCTTAGTGTGGTTTCGGGATCGTCCCGGTGGATTTTCCGGTCGATCCGTCGGTTTCGGGATGTGAGAGCTATGTGTTTAGTGTCGACTTGGTGGACCTTGACCCTGTGAGTCTTTCGTAGGTCCTGTCGTGGTTCCCGAGAGCCGTCGGTGTTAGGCTCTATCGTTCCTACAGGTGGGTACTTCGATCTGGAGTCGGTTCAGTGGACTACGGTAATACCTTTCTATCCCTTCTCTTGTATTTTAGTTATTAGTTCACTTGACTCTCGTTGACTCTACTTATGTGTGCTTGGATAGTAGAGTAGTTGTGGTTTGCATGATTCTTGAGACGACCTAGTTGGTCGGTGTTGATCGCCTGTTGTTCCGAGTGATCCTCGTATTGGCTTATCAGTTGCTTCACGGCTCGTTGCCGTTCTGTGGATTGAGCATTCGCATCGATCGTCACAGCTCTTCTAGCACTTCACGTACACCAGCGGTCTGATCCACCGCCTGGGGGTGTTCTTTTCTGGAAAAGGGTCGTGTGTTTGACCGACCCGTGAGCCTCGACGCAGTGCGTCCGGGAGGTTTTTGTGCCGAGAGTTGAGCAGGTTGTGCCAGTGCCAGGGATCCGTCCCTGTGGCTATGGATTGGGTATACTTTGTGGTTATCTCCATTGATGCATATACTATTTGCTTACAGTAGCATAGTTGTTCAGTTGTAGGTCAACCTCATACTTACTTGTGCTACTGTTTACCTTATCTATCTTTTTGTTGACCCTCGTGCCGGTGTGTACACCTCGCCTTCGTTGGCTTGCGGTACCCACTGGAAAGGGAGACATGTTGTGACACCCAGGTAGTCCTATATAAAAGATATAATAGGGCTAACCTCTCAACCCGGCTTAAGCATTTTGGATGGTGGCTAGGCCCAAGAGGTTGAGAAAGTTGAGCGTGTTAGGACGGGAGTAGTCCTAGGATGGGTGACCCTCTGGGAAGTCTGGGGCGTCACAGTTGGTATCAGAGCCAATTACCAGCCGGAAGTGTGAGATAAGTCTCGGCTGAGCCAGGTGTAGTTATGGGTAGAGCATGGCTCCCCAGGGTTTATGGGTAGAGCGCGGCTCCCCCGGTTTAGGCTAGCGAGATGAGTCTCACACCGCCTGGTACTTGTGAGTTGGAGCCTGACGTGGACGTCAGGGCTTAAAGGGGGGGAGATTGTGACACCCCAGGTAGTCCTATATAAAAGATATAATAGGGCTAACCTCTCAACCCGGCTTAAGCATTTTGGGTGGTGGCTAGACCCAGGAGGTTGAGAGAGTTGAGCGTGCTAGGACGGGAGTAGTCCTAGGATGGGTGACCCCTTGGGAAGTCCGGGGCGTCACACATGTTTACATGTTCTCACCCCCCGCCATCGTTGTTGTTTTCAGGTGAGCAGGGTGGTGAGAGTCGGGACGCAGCGAGGCACGCCTAGTTAGTGGTACTAGAGGTCCCGACCTGTGAGGCTTCTCTCTCCAGATTTGGTTATCACCATTATCCTTTATCAGTTAGTTATGGATGTGGTTCAGTTACACTGTGGTTGTTTTGTCTAGCATGTTATGGTTTTGGTACAGTTACATTTTGGATATTCTGTCTTGCATGCTTAGATCTTGTGGATTTGGTTTAGCATTCATGTGTGGATTGCATGCTTAGACTTTTGGATGACCTCGCTGTTAGATCTTTCATTGTGGCTTTATATCACATATCTTGGATTTCTACCCCTCGTGGTAGCGTTTCAAATAAAAGGTTTTCGTGTGGGAAACAGTTTTCAAATGAATTTCCAATCGATCGACTTTTGGAATTTCAAAAGAGAGTTCTCGTGTGGAGAACGACTTTCAAATGATTCTTGAATGATTGAGATTAGGGTTTCAAAATAAAGCTTCTGGGTAAGGAGCAGTTTTCTAGAATGATCTGTTGTTTGTGCATCGCATCATCCTTCGCCTAAGGACTTGCTTAGATTCATACAGGTTTAAGGACTGTTAGCTGTATGAATCTTATTGTGTTGTTGTGGTTTGTGTGATGAATGAATGGTGGTTGTGATCCTGTTGTATGTTGTGTACGTCGTGCAAATACAGGGGAGGCTCTGTCCGTATGCACAGTGGACCCTGTATTTGTGGCGGGTCTGTACGTGGCGCGGGCTAGGCTTTAAAAAAAAATGGCACGTATGTCCGCTTCTAAAACTAGCCCGGGGCGTGACATAATTCACCCCCCTCTTAGGTTGCCATTTTGTTGTATGAAATTATCCCAATTTTTTTACAATTTCTAGCGACTATGAAGATGCGATCAGTCGACCATATAGTAACCGAAAATTATTATTCGAACTCGAACTTCATCAAACCCAAAATCACAACAAAGTCAACTCAATTCCAAATTGAAACACAACCAAAATTTCATCAAAACCACATCACATTCAAAAATATCAATAAGTATCATTTATATATTGTAGAGTAAAATTTTTTGGATTAGTACAAATATTTTTCATGAATCGAAGCTTAATTGAAAACCAGCTTGATGCTATAACTTTGGGCACCTAAGCTCTCTCCCCAGACGGTTGAAACTCTCATGGATGAAAGGCCTCGGCTACAACTCTGTGGTGAGAAGAAGATAAGGGAAGTGAAGGAGGTAGAGGGGGATGGAGAAGAAGCAAGGGAGAGAGAGGAAGACGGACGGGTGAAAAAGATGTTAGGTAAGAGTCTAGCTTCCCTTTAAAGGTTAAAAATGGCAAAGAGAGAGTTCGTGGGGAGGGTAATGGAAGCTGGTAAATTCCACCATTATCCATGAACGGTCGATTAGGAGTGCTCGGGTTGTTGAATTTTACCAAAATAAAAATTTAACTAAAAATTAAAATTAAAAATTTTAGTTTCAAGTTTAAATTTTAGAATTCAATAAAATTGTATCTTAGAAAACTAGGTCATCATACCCTTTATAGGCATCATCCCTAAACTAGTCATTATAATAAAAAAAAAGTAACTAGTCATTGTAAACAAAAAAAGAAGGTAGGAAATTAAGTTAGATCACTTGCAGTTGGCCAGCCTTCACCCAAGGTTGACCGGCCAATTCCTAGTTTCACTAGATAATCTTTCTTTTATACATAATCTGAATGTTGTAGCTTCAATAGCTGAGTTGCAGTCGATTGTCCACTACTAATAGTCAACCCAAAGCCAAATAAAGAATCTAACTTTTCTATTGCAAATTGTTTGCTCAACAGTCCTCCAATATGTAGTCGACTATACTCCATACCTTGCTCGACCAAGCAAGTGCCAAAAGTTTTAAAATTAAGTAGAAATGCAATCTTACTCTTGAACTTAGCTTAAGTCTCTTTGTCATGAATAAGTTAACTTCAAAGAGGCTTAAGACAATTTAATAGTCAAATCTAAAAGAGGCGTACTATAATTTAGTAGTCCATGATTTTTATTATCAAAATAAAACTAAGATTGAAAATCCTTAGGCTAATACTTAGTAGTTGCAAGCATGAGAACATCAATATTTGATTTTTCTTAAGATGACCTTTTTACACAAAAAATTTACTAGTTTTGCATTTTTTTTCAAAACTGGGCTTTTTTAGATTTTGCAAATCCAGTCCAGTTTTTTAGAAATCTAACCAAATGTCTCAATTTCTCTCTCTCCTTCCTCTCTCCCATCCCTTTTCATCTCTTTCGTCGTAATGTCAGCGTCCCTTACGCTATTGTCGCCTTTTTCCTTACCCTTTTCCTCTTCTACTGCATTTCTCTTCTTTTCTCTTCCTTCTCCTCTCCTCCACCACCATCGTCGTGATTCTGGGATGCAAAAAAGAGAGTGATGATATCAAAGGGATTCTCCCTGATGATGGCGAGGCCAAGGCCAAGGTACGCCTTCATGTGGACCTCGGAGGCAAAGGCACCAATGGGGTTAGGAATCTAAGGGCATTCAGCGTTGGCAAATGCCGCGGGGCACATGGCCCGAAGGCAAGACTTGAAGAGGGTGCTGACATTGACAATGAGGACGGAGAGATGGAGGGCGAACTCTAGGACTTCGCATAGGGAGTGGACCGTAGCAAGCTAAGATTTAAAAGTGTGGTGTATAGGAAGGCTATGTGATGGGTGAGGAAGGATATGACGACGACGACAATATGGGGGCAGAGAAGAAAGAAGAGAGGGAGAAGAATGGAAAAGAAAAAAAAATGTTGATATCCTCCTCATTTCTTCTTCTTCTTCTTCTTCTTCTTCTTCTTCTTCTTTCTTTTCTTCTTTTCATCTTTATTAAAGAGAATAAATATTTTGCACTCTTTGACTATATATTGAATTACTTGATAAGTGCAATAGACTATAAAATAGTATAAGAATACTATCAAATACTACAACATATAGTCAAATAGTGCAATTTTTTTAAAAAAAGAAAAAAAATCAATCCTAGTTCTCAGTAGAGACTCCATCAACCAAGATGATTACTAATATTTCTTCGGGTTAATTGCATACGGCTCCCTGTAAACATATCGAATAGCAAATATATCCCTACAAAGTTCAACTTTTTATTTTTATCCCTAGAAAAGTCTAGTAATATTCATATTTGCCCCTCTGGTTTGTTACCATTATAGCACTGTTTATTTTTAACAGTAGATAAGTGAAATGATATTTTTGCCCTTATAAATATATCCCTCCAAAAGCCCCAACTGTTAGAATTATGCAAAAATGTCCTCCAAAAAAGTATTTAACCTAATAATATAAGAGGGGTAACAATATCATTTTAACTCATTCACTAACTAGGGTTAAGTATTTTACTTATGGTTAACTATATTTTTCTAACGGATCCTAACAACAGGGGTATATTTGAAAACGTTAGGACTTTTGCAGGGATAAAAATAAAAAATTAAACTTTGTAGGGATATATCTACTATTAGATATGTTTACAGGGAGCTGTATGCAATTAACCATATTTCTTCTACATTCTATAAAATTGTTGATCCTACACCTCCATGTCTAATCACTATTTAATAAAGTACACAAAAGTAATCCCTCAAACTCATTGTTTAACTTACTTCATTTGGATCTAACTTTGATGACATTACTAGTAGACTATAAATCATATTTGTCTAGTAAAAATTGTTGATCCTGCACCTCCTGTCCAATCATTACTTAATAGAGATCACAAAAGTAATCGCTCCAACTCATTGCTCAACTTATCCGTTGGATCTAACTTTGATGATTTCACTACTAGACTATAAATCATATTTGTCTAGTAAAAAAAATATTAACTTATGTAATTTTATATAATCAAGAAGTTCACTCCATTAGAGTATGCATCAACATAATTTTATTCTCACCTTACAAAAATAGAAGATGTGGACCCGAAATAATTCAGCAAAAGCATATGGCCATTACAGTCTGCATCTATATAGTTTTGGACTCACCATACTAACGTAGAAGATGGACCCGAATAACTTTAGTAGAAGGGCCTGCACTATCCAAACACAAAGAATGTTAAAGGATGGTCATATCAAGCACAGAGGATGTTGAAGGATGGTCATATATATAGACAAAATTAGAGGAGATCGTATACAGAAGAAAAGTAGAAAATTTTTTAAAAAAGGAATAATCTATGTACTATTCAATCCTATAAAAAATCTTGTAAAAGTTATCTTTCGGTAAATCACACTTTTGGTCTTTGAATTGTTGGTTTTGTGACAATTTGATCATTAACTTTAATATATTGTTATTTTTAACTCGAATTTCTAAACTGTTGCAACCAAACCCATAACCCAATTTAATTGCTTAATATTTTGGAAATATAAAAATAATGTTAAAAAAATCAAGAATAAAAGTATCAAAATATATAAATAGTATAAGTAAAAATAACAATGCTCAAAGTACTTGAACCATTCTTTCTCTCTCTGTCTCGCACTGACATGATGTCGTCTCCTCCTTACCCTACGTCGCCACCTTCATCGTTGTTAGAACATCAGCAAATAGAAGCATAGTTTATAGCTTTGGAGCATGAAGCTACTCAACACCAATCTATCAATAGCAAGTAAAATAATTTGATCAACTACAAGAACAAAGAAAAATTAATCATCTGATATAATGGAAGAGAACAATACATTAATGTAGTTGCTCACTTGGTGAGTTTTCTCTTGCAAATAAAGTACGAAATAGGCATGGAGCAAATCGTGAACCATATCTTGCAAGCGTGGGAGGAAGCAACTAGGAATAGTGCCATTGTACGTGACTCCCAAATCCTGTGTTGTACTCAGATTTTGCAATGTTACTTTTTTGTTTGTCAATAATTTCTACAATTACCAACATGCTCAATAATTACTTGAGACGCAACCTCTGAAACTACTTTTTGTGCATACTAAAATTATACTTTTCTCTCTTTCTACAGAAAAAGAAAATGTTGGCAAGTTTTTGTAAGTGAAAATTGTTTAATTTTTGGTCTTTTTTTAAATAAATTTATTTAAACATTGATGAATACTTAAATTTTCTTTCGTTAAGTTACAGGAGGTGGAGTTCTTTCGTTGAATGCAAATGATAAAAACATGCAGGTTTCTTTTATCGAAAGATAGCGAAAAGAAAATAATTCCAATAAGACAAACATAAGAAACTTATCTAAGTCAAATATAGTTAGCTAAGCTCGTTAGGACAGTACCATTTGAAGACAAGAACAATGTCAAGCCAATAACATGTTAATTACTGTAGAGTAGAACGACTTTAAGTAAGATGCGCAATGAAGGAAGTCATCAATCCAGAAAAATAACTTCCCTCAGAGTTAAGAAAGCAAGAATCACGCTAAAATTAAAAAGAAAAGAGGGTGGTAATCAAAAGAGTATATTTGAATAGACTTTTTTTCATCAAATCAAAAAAAAATTGAAGAGAAAAATTGCTCTAGAAAATACAAATATAACAATAACCTAGATGACAAAGCACTTAAAAAAATAAAAATATGAAAAAAGAAAACAAGAAATAGATCTTTCTCCCTCCCACCAACAAAACTTAGATCCCTAAATTCTAACGTAATGAACTTCTTCCCTCTCTCTCTTATTCTCTATTTTTTCCACTCTTCTACTGTTTCTCTCTTTGTGAATTTTGTTTCTTTTTTTTTTTCCTTGTGTATATCTGTTGGGTCTCTACTACTACCAACTTACCTCCCAATAGGTGTTTAGCTATCGATGTAAATGCCATCTGCCGCGCACTACCACCACATTGTCCCTTCCGTACCATACATCGTCGTTGTGCCATCGCCGCCAACGATTGGTTCATTTTTACTCTTTACAATATTTTTACTTTAAGAAATATAAAGAGATGAGGGAAAAAAATGAGTAGGAACAAAATTAAAAATTCCTATTAAAAAATTTAAAGATGGAACTTTTAGATACTCCAATTAAAAAGAAGAAATGGCAAAAATTAAAAGAGAAAATTTGAACATACTTTTTTTTTATACAAAATCAAAACAAATTTGGAAAGAAAACTTACTTCAAAAAATTATCAAATTCAACCACAACTTAGATGCTAAAGCAATTTAAAAAATACAAAATAAAAAAAAAGAATTAAATATTTCTCACTCCCACCAACAAAATCCAAATCCTCAAATCCTAACAATCTCTCTCTCCCTTTTTCCCACTCTTCTACTATATCTCCCTTTTTACTCTTTTTTTTTCTCTTCTTATTTTTTACCCATTTTTTCCTTTCTTTTTTTCTCCTTTTCTTTGTGTTGGGTCTCTACTACTACCAAGCTATTTCTCCACTGGGCGCAGTGACCATATCGTCCTTTCCGTATCACACGTTACTGTCGCTGTCGACAATAGGTTCATTCTCACTCTCCATAAAATTTTCACCGTAAGAAATACAGAATGATGAAGAGAAAAAAAGTAGAAAAAAAGTGAAAATTTTCATTAAAAGTAAATAAAGATGAAGTTTTTAGAGATGATTTGAGCAAACTCTTTTTTTCACTAAAATCAAAATAAATTTGGAGAGAGAAATTGCTTCAAAAAATTATCAAATTAAAAACAATCTAGGTACTAAACAGCTTAAAAAAAAAAAAAAAAAAAAAAGTAAAACAAGAAAAGACAAAAAATTAGATATTTCTCCTTCCCACCAACAAAACCTAAATCCTCAAATCCCAATAGTCTCTCTCTCTCTCTTTATCCCACTCTTCTATTATTTCTCTCCCTTTACTCTCTTTTACTCTTTTTCTATTTTTTCCTTTTTTTTCCTTGTGTATTTTTTTTTTTCTCTTTTTCTACCTTTTCTTTTTCCAAGCTATCTATCTCTCCGCTGTCCACCGCCACCCAATCGTCCCTTCCTTACCACACATTGCCGTTATCACCATCACTGCCAACAATAGGTCCCGAGTTCGAATCCTAGTTGATTCACATTTCCAGCTAAGTTTAAACGAAGCAAATAGCGTGCTACCTTTCTCTCAAAAAAAAATATATATATATATATATATATATAGAAATATTAGAAGGAAAAAAAAAAAAAAAAGAGAGTAGAAAAACAGAAGTGAAGATCTCTATAAAATATTTCCGAAGTAGAGAGGGGAGAAAGGAAGAGGAGCCAAGATTTTGTGTGGAGATAGAGAGAGAGGGAGAGACCTTAGTGCATGAGGGAAAGCGAAGTGGAAAATTTCTGTAAAATTTCTATGGAGAGAGAGAGAAAAAGAAAAGAAAAATATGCATAAAAACCCTACACTTAAGGAGGCGACATGGCTCAACCACCGAGCGCGTTTGGTTTCTCCTTTAGTATAGAGTTTAATACTATCATAGTGCTCTTGCACAATTTAGTCGAACCTAATTTTGATCATCACACAAAGTAGAGCAGAAAAGGTAAAGAAAATATTCAAACCATCTCCGGCACAGAACTAATCTTACCCAAATACTGATGATACACATACACAAGAGTTAACATATCATTACCTACAAGCAATGTTCCACAGAATCCTGAACCTCCAAAAACACAGATATAATAATAAATTATATCATAATTTTATTTTCGATATACATATCGCGTAGTATGTGCAAAATAAGAACACATCGGTAGTTACAATCACCACACATCAGCTCCCTTTGTTGCTCCAATGATAATAGCAATTGCGGCGAGAACGGCCTGTCATGGCATGCAAAATGTTCTCGTTACACAGATCATCAGTCTTCAGAAACGAAAAGGTAGAAAACAAAAAAAAGAAAAAAGAAAAAAGAAAAAGGGTTCACTATAAGAATGGAAATGTTGTTCATCAAGGGAAAATTCAGAATTTATACAATCATTGCCATGCTAAGCAGAAATAGCTTTAGAATATAATCCCTGAAAACAGAATAACCAAAGAAAATTTTGGTGCAATTCCCTATATGGTAAACATGTTTTCTTTTTTATTTTATTTTTGCACGCTATGTAGTTCATATGGTATCAGAAACATGGAACACAATGATGTCAAATGAATTTTTTACCACAACATTTTCAATAACAAGCAGACATTCTGTAGATATGTAAAAGCAGCAAGTTGTTTCGAATAAGATAGAAGGTAGTAGTGCTAAAATATCTTGAAAAGAATCCTGTTTTATGTATCATATATTAATGTAAGAGTTACAAAAACAATATAATCTACAATCATTTTTAAACAATAATAATCTTATGTAGAACAATAGTACAAGCGTAAAACAACATAATCAACAAAAATGCAAAATCTTTGAGATCAATAGTGCTTTGAGCAGGTAGATAATATCACTTTGATGATATAGAATCTACCCAAACTCCCTCCAACTCTACTCGTCTCCATACATGGGTAGGTATTTGTGCAACCAAACTAGAATTTAGTCTGTCAGTATTTGTGCACCAAACTAGAATTTAATGTGAGTTGTACAACTCGCATATCATGGGCATTTTAGAAGCTCCGAGTCTCAACGGCATATACGTGCTAAATCAATTTAGTTTGCTAATATGGTTTATTGGCTAGGAAGTTGTCTCCAAGAACGTAAAAAAATACACATCTTGAAAGCCTAGCACTCACTCAGAGTCTGAACATTGTAACAAATGCTGGAGAAAACCCCAAAATTTTATGTTTAAATTTATTATAATATTATTTATTTATTA
This sequence comes from Puya raimondii, assembly GCA_016920855.1. Lineage (NCBI taxonomy): Eukaryota > Viridiplantae > Streptophyta > Magnoliopsida > Poales > Bromeliaceae > Puya > Puya raimondii. Next base: position 199,716,425 of record JABWPP010000050.1, on the reverse strand, counting down.
TTATTCTTATTATTTATTTTATTTATGTATTTATTTAACGTCGTTCTCGTTCTTTAGTGCTTTAGTGCGGACGTTACGGCGTCCGCTCTATGCGCGCTCGCTTCGTGAGCACACACGAGCGCCTTTTGCACACCCGCTCCCAACGTTTCATGCAGAATGTTGGAAGTAACGTTCTAATTTCATCCTATATATACAGAGCAGGGCTACTATACTCTTATGAGCCTCATTTCGTGCTCATAAGTTGTTTTTGATAATAGAGCTTCTGCATTGACGATCCATACCGTTAAATATGATTTAGAGCATTTGAAGCTTTTAGAAAATAAATTTCATAGTTTTTTGAAATCATATTAAAGTCCATCAAGCGGGCATAAAATGCACGGTCAAAATTGAACGACCTCCTGAAATAGATGATCGGATTCTTCAATTTAATATCGAAGTTATTGATCTTTATTTAGATAGTGAATAAAATTTTCTATCAAAAATTCAACAAATTCCGAATCTTTTACACAGTTAAATTAGCAAGTATCCCATATCGGCCATTAAAAATTGTTAATTTTAAAATCTTTTGATCGGAAAGTAAATGATGTCGAAAAATTATGAAATTTAATTTCTAGAAGTTTTAAATACTCTAAATCATGTTTAACAGTATAGATCGTCGATTCAAAAGTTCTGTTATCGAAAACGACTTATGAGTACAAAGACGATTGTACTCATAAGAGTATAGTAGCCAGACTCTATATATATATATATATATATATATATATATATAGGTTGAACTCTTGGGTTTTAATGACACAAGATATATGACAGTGTCCCTTTGAGGAAAAATTCTTTGGAGAGTTGTTTATTCTATTGTTTACTTCTACTTCCTTTGATCCTTTTGTCGCCGAGTGTTGAAAGTTTCTCCGTCAACCTCTTCCACGTTCGTGCTCGTAGGAGGAGAAATTCTGGTCATACTTTGGGGCGGTGTTTCCGACAAGGATTTAAGTGCCGTAGCACGGGGTCGTGCCGGAAACTTGCCAGCAAGGTACGGCACGATGCATGCCGGACCGTGCCGATACGTGCCGGTCAAAAAAAATACATCTGTGCTGACACATAATGGCATGAAATATTTATTTTCTTTAGCAACAAAATATTCTAACTATTTATTATGTATTTTTATCAAATCTTTTGAACTTTATTGAGAAATTACGTACTAATTTAAAGAATAGAGGGTTTTGAGCTATGCCATCGGTACGGGGTTGTATCGTACCGATATCTTGTTGGCACGTAAGGCACGGTGGATACGGCCCATACCGATGGGCACTTAAATCCTTGGTTTCCGGTTAATCCCGCACGAAGGACGCTTTAGGACACGCTTCCGGATCAATTATTTTTTCGGCTTCCTTCTTCAACAATTTCTAGATTTTTATCGCTCACTTGTAAATTGATTTATTAATTTTTATCACAAAATTAGTTAGATAATTAATCACAATCGGATTTTTAGTGCGGTTTATTCCCAACAACAAATTATTCGGCGGTAACCTGCAATGTCCGAGCAGGGGTTTTCTTTTGTGATTGCAACCAAAAAGCTTGATTTCTATCCGCTGCAAGGTCCGAATAATCATATTTTTTCAAAATAATGCATTCTACCTAGAAGACAATTTATCATATTCTGAGAAAAATGATTTGGAGGACATATATATTATTCGGCGGTATAAATCGTTAACGCTCTCATCAGCTGATTATATGTGCGCCTTCAGTAAATTCTATCAAAAGTTATAGATGATCAAAATAAGGTTAAGATCCTATTGGGTGCTTCCCAATCTCTTTTTGAGCTTCCAGCGACAAAGTCTTCTATATAGCATTCTTTAAACTGAAGCAACATTTCTAGAAGATGGAAAAATTGAGACGACGCACGTAAGTGACAACATCTATCCAAGGAATCAAGTGCCGGCCCGTGCCGTACGGCACGGGCCGGCACGTACCGTGCCTATGCTTCACTGCTCTGGATAACCAACGGGCGCCCGTGCCGCTCGAGACAAAGCGGCACGGCAACCGTGCCGCCCGTGCCGCTTTTTTTTTTTTTTTTTTTTCCTTCTTCTCTTGCTTTTTTTGTTTTATACCCCCCCCCCCCCCCCCCCCCCCCCCCCCCCCCCCCCCCCCCCCCCCCACACAACCCTTTTTTTGCTTTTTCTCTTTAAACTTTGTTTTTTTTTGCTTTTTTTGTTTTTGTTTTTTTTTTGCTTTTTGCTTTTTTTTCCTTTTTGTTTTGTTATTTGGGAAACCAAGAAACATCCGAGTACCTCACATCCCTCAAAAACATTACAAATCGAAAATCTACTTGCTAGGTAAGTCAGAAAAGTATAATTTAATTTGTTTGTTTATCAATATCGGCCCGAGCCCTCCGCTTCCACCACAGACATCCATTTTTACTTCACAAATTATTTTATCAAAATTTGTCGCACCGCGAAATTTTTTGCGAATTAAGTAGTGATAAAATTAAAAATACAATGAGATATACCGGGAATATATGATGTTCTCACAATACCAGCAATATTTGTATCAACATTGTCGAATAAATCTTGTATCTGCAGCTGATAATATGCCATATGATCTACCGCGACAATCTATGTGGAATTAAACAGTCATCCCTATGTAAAGATGTAAATAATTATAATTATTGTACTTGTGAATTTTATTATTGTATTTTAATCTCTATTTTACATCAGGTATAGTTGTACTTTACATACAAAAAGCTTACATGCATGTTAATCGATGAGTATAGTAAACTATACATAGCAAATATTCATAATTATTTGATTAAATCTTTCAAAATAACATTATAAGAGTTTATTGGAACAAAAAAAACTGAAATATGTCCGTGCCAAAGCGTGCCAGTAGAATGGTCATGCGTATCCATCGGCACGAAAGCGTACCACGTGTCGGCACGGAAGCGTGCCCATGCCGTACCGTGCCAGGGACAGAGCGGCACGCCCCCGTGCCACGGCACTTGATTCCTTGCATCTATCCCATAAATATAAAGAAGCATTTGGAGCCTACGGAATAGAAAAGAATGACCTATGGAAAATCTATTTTAAAAAAAGTGTAGAATTCAGCCCATACGAAGAAGGTACACATTCGTTGAAGCTGATCAATAACATCTCCAGTTCCCAATGATGGAAACTAGTAAAAATTTAAGTAAATCAAAATGAAACTACGAAGGAAGCAAAAGGAACTGTAACTTACCGCTATTGTGCAAGCAATATACCCTGGTTTCTCCCTATAGTCCACCCTCACACAAAGTAGAATGAAAGCTCCAACATACCAGGGAATAGCAGCAAGAAAGAAGCCAATTATGAACCTTCCAATAAGAAAAGACACATGATTAACCAACCAAAAGGTGATGAAAGTAAAACTAATGGTTCAGAAAGTCAAAGAGAAAAGGGTAAAGTAATAAAGAGAAAAGGGTAAAGTAATAAAGAGAAAAGGACAAGTGAAAACCAAAAAGTGTTAAAAAAAGAAAAGAAAAGAAAATGATCTCGAAAATTATATATAAAAAAAAGATTAACAATAACTATGGTTACTTACAAAAACCAGCCAACACCACATCCACAGCATGAGAGGCGTGGTTCTCTTAGCGGCCTGCCTTCAACAACTTGTTCATAACCTTGAAATGCAAGTGTACAAGAAGAAAGGAAAAAAAATAAACATAGGCATGAGGTGACATTCAAGTTATGGGATAATGAACAATATCAAATTAAGTCTATGGATAATACTTCAAAAAAGACCAGATTAATGTGTTTAACTTCATCCTTAAAAATAACTTCATCCGGTAGATAAGTTAAACTAATATTTCGCTCCAAAACATGGACATGTCGATGTTAGTTTTGACACTGAAGAGTCTTGGGAGAACCAGAAAAAAATTGCATATCACATAAGCAAAAAAAAACATAAAATGTAAGCATTAGCAAACTTTCAACTTTAGTATCATATATATCTGAAACAAAATGTCAGAATTGTAGAATGGCATTACCTGATCGACAAGTATCTAGTCTTAGAATCATTTGCATCACAATATGCAAACCAATGTACTATAAGCAGTACATGTAAAGTGTAAATTATACCAGTCTAATACAATTAGCTACTTAGTAATGCAGTCTCTTTCTAAATCATCAAAAACATGATTAAACACATAGCAAGTTCTATTTTGGTAACTATATTTTCATCAGAATGGCTGTAAACTCTTCCACATATAAACACATTCGGGTGTAAATATTGGCAGACAATACAACATTAGAAAACACTAATTAAATCTGTTAACTCAATGCACTATAAAATGAGATTGACCAAAATTTGCTATGTGATTTCAAACTTTCAAGATATAAATTTCAGAATAAACTAATAATCAATTTATAGCATGGAGCTGATTAAAGAACAAGCTTGATATGAGATAAATGCCCCTTATCAAACTAAATGTAGCGCTATTGAACCAACTAACAAATCTAGGGATTGGTTTAGGTACAGAAAATAAGGTTTGTAACTAAAAGTTAGGTGAAGTAGTGATGTAGATCGAGGTCATGTAGATGGTGAAATGATGCTACTTGATTTTACACATCGACAAATTAAAAAATGGTTATAATATACAAGATAAAGGTGGATAATGAAGCAGAGAAAGAGAAGAAATTAGGTACAAAAGGGATAAGGGAGTTAGCAGACAAGATGCATAAGAAAGGCAGGAGATAGCAGACAAGGGCTAAATCTCTTGGTCTAATTCGTCAAAAAGGTTCTGCTACTAATTCATAGAGAGCAACTATAAGACCACAAAGGCCACAAAAAATATTAGAGAATACAACTTGACTACAACTAGTACCATGGAATATAGGCCCCTTCCCCAAAAAAAAAAAAAAAAAAATTAAAACCGGTGGATTCAGTACAGAGGCAGAAAGCCGATTCCTTCTTGATTCCCATACCTTTACAGAGGAATTACATGGTATCTTCTCTTTAACTCAACCAGTAGGCTATACATGAGAAAGTTGTCAACTGACTTACCTACTGAAATACCAAGTTCTTTATGATTTTGTTATTTTCAGGGCGCAAGAGAAACCAGATAGAGTAAAATTAGTTAGATTATTCAAGATCAAAAAGACATTAGCAAACGTTCGCAAGAGGTCCATTGGAATATTGTTGATTCTACAACGGTGTGAGTGTCAGGGTCTGCAGACCCTACTTCCATATTAGGTTGACTTGGGAAATTCTAGGACTATACTTTCGTTGCATGTTGAGTGTCCTCCAAAAATGCTAAAATGGAACTTATGGCCTCACCGGCATTGTTGCTGCTTTTACAGTTTGCACCAATTAATTAAACGGGTCAAGTTAAACGAAACAATAAAGGGGGTGTTTGGTTCTATGTAAAACCGTGAAAAACAGTTTTTCGTGAAAAAAAAAAAAATTCGGTGGGAAATTTTTTTTAAGTTTTGTACTGTTTGGTTTGTAGGGAAAAAAAGTAGTTTTCCATCAACATTTGTTTGGTTGAAAGGAAAAAGTTCTACATTTCTTTGTTTGGGTGGAAAAAATTTGACGCAGCTTGAGTTTTCGTTTTCCGCCGAAAAACAACGGAAAACGAAAACTTCAATGTTTCCCCAAATCTGTGAAAATACTTTTACGGAAAAATATTTTTAAGTCGAACCAAACGAGCGGAAAAATATTTTTCATACCGAAAATACTTTTTCGGTTTATTTTATGCTGAACCAAACACCCCCTAATAAGCTAAAATTCACGTCAATTCTCCTCTTCTCCTCACCTACTATCCTCTACCCTCACTCTGTCTGGAATCTGGATGGAAAGAGAGAGACAGAGAAAGGAAGAGAAACAAAAAGGAAATTATCTTTTCCTCTTTCTTTTCTTTCCCTACCATCTTTTCCATACAAACATACGAAAACCTCGATTTCTCCACAAATGCTTATAACACGAAGAAAGCCCCAACTAAGTTCAGTATCCGGATTCAATAATTGAGCAAAAGTATACAGAACCTACCCGGACTTCGATCCATATACTTACCTTAATGAAACTGTGCTCGCATAAAGCAATCGAAATATGCTAAACAAGGCTCAAAAATAAAAAATTCTTAAAGATCAGGCATGAGTTCCGTGCGTTTTGACCTAGTAAAAGCAATGATCACAAAGACTATATGGCAGCAAGATCTGATCTATCTTTAGTCGGCAAGAAGAGAAGTAACCTGGAGCGGTCTGGTAGCCGCCGTGGGAGTAGTAGGCGGGGGCAGAATGGGGCGGAGGCTGGCCGGTGATGCCGGGCGGCGGAGTCGGGTGGGGGAAGCCCATCGCCGGCGGCGGCGGAGGGTAGGTGGGGACGCCTTGGAAGGTGCCGTACTGCTGCTGCTGCTGCTGCTGCTGCTGCTGGGTCTGGGGATCGCCCATGCTCTTCTCCTCTCCCTGCTTGCTCATCTCCTTCTTTCTTCTTTTACTCCTCTTTTTTTTTTTTTTTTTTTTTTTTTTTTTTTTCTCCTATTATTATGAGCTGATATGACTGACTCTATTATATCTTATGCTCGTTTGCTTACATGTGCATTTGGTTGGGATGGTTCTGGTAGCTGAAACAAACTGTCCCCAGCAGTTAATGGATTTGCGTGGGTCTCCGCGGGTGGGCCGTCTGGACTCTCGATTGCTATGTGTCTATCTGTCCGTCCTCCGAGATTTTCATAAAGATTTTAAAATTAAAATATAATTTAGATGAAAAAGTGTAGTTCCACTACCGTGCTCCCGCGAGCACCACTCTTCTAATTTTTTAATCCGGGAATCAACCATTTCATCATCTTAACTCTTGAATTAATATTATTTTTTTACAGAATTACTAAATTTTAAAATATCATTATCATTTCAACCATGTAATTTTTAATACAAGTACTAAAAAATCGAAAGTACCACCTCTTTTATGCTTTCGAAAATATAGTAGCTCCACACAAAAATGTATGAAATTTATCTCAACTATCATCCAGTTTGATTTGACCATCCAACTTATAAAAATTTTAATTTTACTATCTAATCTTTTAATTTATTGATTTGAGTTAGTTAGTGACTTTTTTACCCTTTAACTTTTAAAAATTTGAATGCGTTATTTATTTTTACGGATTTAATTAATATATTTTATATAATTCACAAAACTATAAATTTATTAAAATAAGCAATTAGCTTAAATTTTATATCCGAAAAGCCTTTAATTTTTAAATCGAACAAATTGAAAGGTTGGGTATTATAAAATTAAATCTCGAAAGGTCAGATAGTCGAATTAAAATGGTCTATAGTTTACATAAGTTTTATATATTTTTATCTGTAATTTATTACAAGTGTTCTACAGCATAAAATGTCTTCATATCAAAAAGTAATAATTTATTATATTTTTACCTATGATTTTTTTTTATTTTTATGAGCAATGCTATTAGTACATTCCAAAATGCGGTGTGCATCTTATACCCTTTTTCACCAAGGATCATCATCTTCTATTTGTCACATCATTTTTTTTTATAACTAAAACCAATTTAAGTTTTTGTGAATTCTAAGGTAGGGGTGTAAGATTTACACTCTTTTTTAGGTGTACAAACAGAATTTTTCTTTTAATGAGAAATTTTACTTGTATATCCGGGAGGTATAGATCTTCCACTTCATCCTAAGATTCACAAAATTCCAATGGATTACAGTAAAAAAATAAAATAAAAAATGATGTGACAACTAGAAAAATTATGATCTTTGGATCTAAAGGGTATAAGATGTATATTTTATTTTAGAGTGTACCAGTAACATTGCTCAAAGTACTAATAATATTTTATTCAAGTCTAGTCCATATAAATAATTTTAGGTATCAAGTTCAAACACATCAACGTATCAAAAAAGTTCAAAAAAGTCATCTAGTCCCGTGAGGTAATTATGAATCTATTCCACATTCAAAGTAGTCATAGTCCGAACTTGTGAATATTTGTTTGGATCCAAAGCATACGGAATGCAATGCGGCCACAAACACCTTTGGGAATAATGTAACATGTCACAGACCGTCCTTAACACAAATAGCAAAAGACTTAATAATTGATGCCCAAAATCTCAAATTTGAAGCTTAATTATTTTTTACTTCTAACTAAGTTTATTTTTTAAAAAATGAACGAAGTGGTAGCACGCTATCATTCTCTTAAAAAGATATCGATTTAACGTGTCACAATCACGGGCGTATTAGGGCCTTGAATAAGGCGTAAGGTACTCAGTTTATTGATATTTATTTATCAAAGCCGGAATTTATTTCTTAGCATGATATCCAACAATATTGTTCAATGAATAATTTGTTAGAACAGTGAATAAATCAAATTTAAATTCACCCAAACCAAATATGCTTAGACTAAAGTCTAGTGTAACTAATGCTTTATGATTGCTACAGTCTAATCAAAGCTTTTTACAATAATTAAAATATACTCGTGAAGTTGGACTAGTTTTGCCCAATCTGTATGATAAAAATATATATTATATAAACATTATTTCTACTTACATAATGACAATTTTTTTTACGACTAGACCTAAAGGGCCATGTCTTTAGAAAAAAGGGGGAAAAAAAAGAGACAATTATTGTAAATAATGTTTAGGGCTAGGCCTGGAGGGCCATGTTTGTCACGAAAAGAATAAAAAAAGCAATACATGACAATAAAAAACACAAAACAACAAGTTAAAAAATAAGCAAAAAGATTTTCACACATTCAAATGAGACTTATCTTTAATGGATAATAGACTGGGCCCTAGTAGACCTGACTAGGGCCAGTCGTATAATTAAAACCAAATGTCTCTTTGTGATGCCTCCAACTTAATTGGACCAGTCGTATAATTAAGGGAAAGCTTCACTTTGCCTCCACGCCGTTTAGCGTGTTTTCCATTTGGTATCTTATGATTTGAAGTGTTTTACTTTATTATTTTATGGTTTTACTTTTATTTCATCTTTAAGACTATTATTAAATAGGGTACTAAATTGATAAAAATATATAAACCACGGAATAGTAAAATAATATATTTTGTAAACCACAAGGTGACAAATTGTAAAATTTTACCGACTTATATTTTCATATAGCCATTCTTTAGTTTGTAAAATATCTCAATTTAGTATCCTATTTAATGGCAAGTCTTAACGGCGAGATAAAAATAAAATCACAGGGTAGTAAAGTGAGACACTACAAGCCAGAGGGTACTAAACTGAAAATAAGTTAAATCACATGGGGCCAAATTGAAGTTTTTCCTGTAATTAAAGCCAAATCTCTCTCTGTGATGCCTCAAGAAATCTTCAAGAATGTTGAATTATATGGAATAACTTTAAAATCTTGACTAGACTCGAACTTAGGACTTTCAATTCTGATACCATGTTAAATTATATAAAACAACATTTTATCTCCAAAATCTTAAGCCTCAGAGAGCGATTTGTAAATATTTATATCTGAAAGAGTATTGCTCAAATTATTTTTATTGTACCATACCAGTGAGCAAAAAGTCTAATAAAGAATAATATGTTAATTTCATACTATGATATTTTTTAAAAAAATTATGCTTGTATTTTTGAATAATAGTGAAATTTTTGGTTGATTGTTGTTATTTTTACATGAAATAACTGTAACAGAAAATACTTTCTTATAATGCCTCTAACTGTAAGGTAGGAGAAAGTCTTATCTTTAACATTTATTCCATTTAGAAGTAGTAACATCCAATTAAAAATTTCCATCCTGCATAGAAGAATGGAAAGAAAAAAATTATTTTATGGCATAATTTCAACTCAAAATTAGGATATTGCTCATAATTAAACTTGCTGAGTCTCATTATGTGGCTTAATGGGACTTCTCTCTCTAGTGCCTCTGTGTGTATTACCAAAGCTCTGAATTGATTAGGATTGGACTAAACCTCGCCCTATTACAGTTGGGTCAGAGCTAAGCGTGGGCTCAGTTATTGAACAAGGCCAGGCTTAGGAAGTGGGACCAACGTTTCTTGTATGGGCCAGGGTTGAGCCATGCATTAGCCCAACCCATAGCTCGTCTAGCGGATCTAAGCTCATGCGAATGCCAATGTGCTTAATTTTCAGCTAAATACAACACAATTTAGACAAATATTATTTAAATTATTTGTGACACCCCAATAGTCCCACATCGGATGGAAACATGCACTAATTGTGATTGGGTATATAAGGCACCATGGATTAAACCACCCGCCCCAAAATACTTAAACCCAGTTATTATTTTTCTGTTTAGACGCTTGCGTCCTCGTTTAAATCCTGACGTTTTCGTCAGTCTATCAAACACATCATCCGGCTAATAAACCTGCTCTGATACTAAATATAATAACCCGACTCGCTATCGATAATAATTCGTTGGGTCTAAACTACTGGCCCAAAATGCTTAATCTTAATTGTCATTTTGCAATTTCTCATCAGTACTTATATATAAGCCAATCAGCTGCTGATTAGTCACCAAGCAAATGTCAAACATTTGACCTCATATAATAGACTAAAAATTTCTACCTTGATCTAAGAACAGAAACATAATTTTTGACCTCCACTAGTTAATTGCTATTGGCTGAGGCTCTTACTTACACACTGTATGAAAGAAAATTCTTTGGAAGGATGCTAATGAGAAAAGTCATGTAAAGCTTTTTCAACCACCTTGACTTGTATCTCACCGTCATAACAACTATTCTCTGTTTTTCTTTTTTCTTTTTTTTTAAAAAAATAATAATAATAATAAAGGAGAATCCAAAGTTGTTTCCGGTAACTTTTGATGTATAAATATGATCCTTATAATTATAACATTATTACTACAACTCTAATTTGCGCATTAGTTGCTACAAACAGTAATAAAACCACATTTGTATTTCAGTGAGTAATTAGGCCAGCTTATTGACCTCTCCTGAGACCAACAGAAAAGAAAAAAAAAAAAGAGAATTATGGGAAAAAAAGAGAGAGGAAAAACACAAATTCTCTACAAATAATCTTATCATCCTCTGTTTAATTTCCAACCTAATTTTGTGTATCAAAAATGAGGATACCAAATTTTTAATCCATCCACAGTTTAATCAAAAAAAAAAAAAAGAAAAAAAGAAAAAAAGAAGGAACTATTCTTAATTTGTAAGAGGAATCACCAAGATCCAATCTACACTTCTGCACACCTCATCGGCGCGAATCCGAGGCGGGACTTGTCCAGGTCGTATAATATGTGGAAATTCTGCTGCTGGTAGTTTCCGATGATCGACAGCGCCGACCGCGGCGTGCCGAGGATGGCGAGACACACCATCTCCTCCGGCTCGAGCCGGATGAAGTAGTTCTCCACCGGGAAGTTCCACACCGCGCCGTCCGCGAACACGATCGCAAACTCCGGCAGCTCCACCTTCTCCGCTCCGGAAACATTGTAGCACGGATTCAGCACCGGGAAGTCGTCGACCATCGGATAGTTCTTGACCCTCTCGACGAACGCGTCTCTGATCACCCGATACGCCGGATCGGCGAAGTAGCTCAGCGTCGTCCCCGAATCGACGATCGTCCCGCCGCGCCCGTCCCCGGACAATTCCCAAGTCTCCGGCGGAATCTGCAGCATGTCGCCGCCGACGAGGATCCCCTTGATCTGGACGTAGTAGAAGGTGTCGGCCGGGTTGTCCTTCCCGGCGACGAAGGCGGTGTAATTGAGGTCCGGGTGGGCCAGCAGCTTCCGGTCCTCGCCGAATATCAGCTTGCTCGACACGCTCATGTCGCTGTCGCGGTCGACGAGGCAGTAGGAGAAGGCGTGGCCGTAGAGCTGGCGGAGCTGCGAGGCGAACGACAGCGGCCCGCGGCCGAGGCCCAGCAGGCCGGCGGCCCCGTGGAACAGCCCGCGGTTCCGGTGCCCGCAGCCGAAGATTACGTTATCCACGCGGCGGAACGCATTCGAGCCATTGGGGGAGGTGAGGTTTACGGTGAACGTTTCGAGCGCGAGGTCGCCGGTGGTGTTGGAATAGTCGCCGTACCAGTAGAAGTAGGGGCAGGGGGAGGGGGAGTGGGAGTTGCTGGGGCAGGGGGGAGGGGGGTCGGGGGAGGCGACGAGGGAGCAGCGGGGGTCGGAGCAGGGGACGGTGCGGAAGGAGGAGGAGGCGGAGGGGTCGAAGACGGGGCCGCGCTGGTCGAAGCAGTCGAGGCAGGGGGCGCACTGGAGCCAATTGAGGTCGCTGCCGGTGTCGAGGATGACGGAGAAGTGGCGCGGCGGGGTGCCGACGAACACGTCCATCAGGTACTCCCCCGACCCCAGCGTCACGCCCGACTCCAGCGTCGCCACCAGCCGCCCCGCCAGCTCCGGACCTGCCGCCTCTCCCCCCCCCCTCTTCACCCCGCAGTCATCAGCCTTCTTCCCCTCCGTGAGGCGCGCGGTCGAGTTCTGATTCTTCCTGTCGGCGATCCTCCTGAACAGGGTCTGGATCCGGAGGACGTCCTTCCGCGCCGTCTCTCGCACATTCGGACTCCGCGGCGCCTGCTGCCTCAGCTGCAGCTTCAGCTTCAGCGGCGGCGGAGACGCTGGCTTTTCAGCCTCGCTTCCGTCGACCGGAGAATTCGTACGGCGGTGGTGGCCGCAGCCGGAATCGGACGTGACCGCGTTGAAGCTCGGCAGCTCGATGCCGCGGAGAAGAGGATTTCCGGAGGCCGAGAAGTTCGCGCTGGAGAGAGAAGCCGAAGCCGCGGCCGAGGAGGGATCGAAATCGATCGAGAGGATTAATAGGAGATACAACAGGAAGGATTTAGCCATTTTTTTTTTCACAGCTGATTGATTCTTCATGAAACTAACTCAGAATCTATAGCTCAAAAGCGGAGACAAATTAATTTAAAGCAAAATAATAATAAATAAATAAAAACTGAGGAGGAGGAGCAGGATATTGGAGGAAACAAAGAGGGGTCTAAAATGGGGGTTCCCAGAAAACTCAGTTGTGTGTGTGTACTTTGAAGAGAGAGAGAGAGAGAGAGGAGAAAAAAGGGTTTAGTTTGAATCAACGAGTTGGGGGTTGGAATTTGCGAAACCAAGCAGTGGGGAAACGCGGCTTCTTTGCCGAGGGCGGAGAACGAAGACCAGTTCCCGTTTTATTTATTTTAATATCTCTACGCACTATTACTTCTAACAAAAAAAACATTATTATTATATTATATCCTGGAACTTGATTTCGAGTTTCGAGGCAGCTGCAGTATCGAGCCGACACGCTAATTAGAGCCAATTGGGCGCGTGTAATTTGGATCCAATCCGAACTGAACACTTTTACAAGTGGACGCTCCAACTTTTAGTTTCGATAATTCAATTATTAAATTTTATTAAATAGTTTAATAAGTTAAACAATAATTCTCTTTGCTTGCATAATAATACTGTATTAAAGCTTTGCAACACAAAAACATTGCTTTTTTTTTTTCCCTCCTAACACGTGAAGACAATAATAAAATTTGAGGATAGGTTTACGCTATTCTCCAATATTTGTATAGATTTTTATATATGTTCTGAAGCTATATAAAATTATGTGCAACACATGTTATTAAAACGGATGTCCATTTAATAATTCTGCTCCAGAAGAAAAGACTTTTTGAATTATTTGATAACATTTACTAAGTTTTATTGTCAAAATTAAAAATTTAGGAGTCTAATCACAAAAGTTCTAAAGTTTAGTAGATTTTTATACACTTATTTACTTTGTTTAATGCATAGTATTATACTAGTATTGTAAATTTTTTTAGAAGGATTATTCCGATAGTTTATGCAAAAAAGTATAACAAAATAAAAATTCTCTCTATAATAGTTGGGTAAATTAAAAAAAAAAACTCAAATCTTTATAATTTTTGGAGTAGTGTGAGAGGAAATCATCTTAGACTTGCATTCATCTGTCTCTATTTCTCTCTTTCTAAAAATGGATATATTTTTTTTGTAAGTTTAGAAAAATTCGAGTGATCCAAATATTTAAAATAGACATTTTTTTTTATCTCAAATAAAATTATTTTGAGCAACCTTTTTACCATACCGAAGAAAAAAGAGTTCGAATTAAATACTCAGACTAGTACATAATATGTAATTAAAATTTGTGAAGATGTAGACCCGAACCTGCACTAACCTAATCCAAAACCAACTTGAGTACTTGATTTTAAATAAAAAATAACTTATGGCATATTAATTATTATTAATTGTTGATTAATTTCCATTAATTAATATATTATTATTGGTACAAACAGTGGTATTCTGATTCTTCGTCTACTTAATTCAAATTTTGTTTTATAAATTTTTTTTTTCCAATACTTTTAGTTGTATTCTTTTTTTAATTGTTTTATATAACTTTTCATTGGATTTTAATAGTTTTATATTCTTTTTTTTAATGAGAGCGGTTTTTCCTGCTTTTATTTTTAATTTTCTTTTCCCAAGTTTTATAAGATAAGTGGCATCTTCAAACGAACATATTTAGTTTGATTTATGATATTTTATCTATGAACTCATATTTTTAAAATAAACAAATATTATTATTTTATTTTTTTATTCTTATAAAATTCATATAAATAAATTTTTTGTATAATGAGAATAGCAAATTGTTATATCCACTCAATTGTAGCATCTTTATTCGCTCTCATTTACTATTTTACGAGTACAAAGATCATTTTTCATCAATGTTGTTGCTTTCACACATAATAAAAAATATATATAGATTTTCTAACATATTAACATTTTATGGTGACGGTCCCTAATCGTAAATTATTTAATTTATTGTTCACACTGTCTTGAAATTTAAAGCATTCACGTGATGGACGGTAAATTGGATAACTTATAGGGGAACCATCCCGTCAAAATTAAAGCACAATTCCACGACAAATGGTCGAGAAAATGCGTTTAGTATGATTTCTGTGGTTTAAAAATTTTTATTTTACTATTCTGTGGTTTCTCATTACATCACTATAAAAATCAATCAATAAATATTGTGTCATAACACTAAAATTTATATATCTCATAGAATACATCGCAATGAGTAAAAAATTTAGCATTTTACCATCTTATAATTTGTACTTACTAACCATTTGTTTGCAAAATATTTTAATTCAGTATCTTAGTTAATGGTATATATACTTTTATAGTAAAATAAAAACTAAATCATATGATACGAAAATAAAATTTTCCAAATCAAAAAATAACAAAGTAAAAGTACAACAAATCATGAACAAAATATTTTAAATTTAATGTTAAGAAAAATAAAAATCAAGTTTAGTATAATTAATCTTAGAAAATACTGATGTACGCTAAAAAAGTATTATATCAAATATTATAGAAAAATAGAAAAAGAAGAAAAAGAATAAGAATAAGCCATACAGACCGGATAAAGATCTAAACTAAAATTTTTATTAACCAAAAATTTTCTCAATAAAGTTTTTGTTCCTATTTATAAAAAAAAAAGAACCAATCAAATTACTCAATTTTAGAATTTTTTTTAATCCAAATATACTTAATCCTAATTTAAAATTATTGAAATCATATTCTTAATTTTAAGAAATTTATTTTATACAAAAATTTTAAAAATCTGGAAAAAAAACCTCTAAAGTAATTGATATAAATAACAATTTTAAAAATTAAAAAATGAAAATTTAAATCGTAGTTTATTTTTTTCAAATTTTTTGCCGTGTCAACTACTTAGTTCAAATTAGTTGACGTTTAATTTATTGAATGGTGGTTTTAAGTTTAAACGCATTTGTGGGGCCGCGAAGGAAACGGTCAAATGAACGAATAGAAATTGTCGGAGGAAAAGGGGAAAAAAAAAAGTGGATTTTTGGTCATGTTTGGACTCGCACCGTGAGCGATGGTGCACCGACCCTCCGTTGGCGAGAATACGCATCGAAAGTTCGTACTAAAACGACACGAGCTATTTATTTATTTATAGGTTATACTACTGGATGAGTGGTGTATATCATACATCCCTTTTTAAAGTGTAGAAAAAAATATTTTTTTAAAATAAAAAGAATAATTATCTATATATTTTTTAAAAATTTTGAAATATTTGATATATTCTTCTTCTTATTTCAAATATACTCCTCGTATATTTTTCTGTTATTCAAAAATATCACCACTATTAGTACCCGTTAAGTCATCTTGAATTAAACCAGATTAAATTTTTACTAAAGTAAAAAAAAATTAAAATATCTCTTTTGTTCCTGACTTAAAGGCAAATAAAAAAAGTTGGTGATGATAAAAATATATATATATCTGAAAGGGAAGAAGTCAAAATACTGTTTTTTGTCCCTAATTTAAGAGCAATAAGAAAAATTGGTGACGATAGATATATTTGAAAGAAAAAATATTAATTTTACAAAATTAATAATTATTTTTGAGACGGATAAATAAAAAAATTGAAAATTTTTCAGAAGTATATATGCAACTGCTCCAAAATTAAAGCACGAAGGAGGAAATCGTGGCGCAAGGAGTGCCGCACGCGGTACACGAGCTCACTCGCGGAACCTCGTGGATCGCGTCAAGTAGCAGCTTGGTATTTTTTGGAAAAAACCGAGCAACCTATCATATTTATTATAGTAGAACTTTATTTTATTATAAAATATATATTATTATATAGAATTATGCTATTATACTATTGATAGTACCACGCTTGGTACTATCAAATTTTCGACCGTTGGATAAAAGGATGTACGGTTAGGATGATAGCGGTTCCTAGTTAGGATAATAGTGGTATCCTAGGGTTGACTCGGTGGTTGGTTGAATAGTATAATCTAACAGGTGGAAATGATCAAAGAATAGATCTAATGATAGAAAACTCGATAGTACCAAGAGGTTGGTACAATTGATAGTATAGTAGCCGGACTCTTATTATATATGTTCTAATTATTTTTATATTTAATTTATATATATTTATTACATCAATATTATATATATAGTGTGGTAAATAATTATTTGTAAATAATAATTAATATTAAAGTATATAAATATTACATAATGGAATAAAGAAAAAGTAAAATAATCTTTCATATTTTTTTCTTTAAAGCAAACAAGTGAGGTTGGAAAATTAATTTCTTTCTCTATGAGCCAAACATTAAATACCATAACATTTTTTTCCATCAAAAACTCCTTTTTATATAAAATAGTTGTCACGCCCTAATGCAGAAGCCAACCAAGCACGCGCCCAGATCCGCTACGAACACAGGGGCCGCAACTCTTGTGCCCTCTCGGCGTCAGCCACATGCATTTGGTATGAAAGACGTACTAAAACCTAACCATGATTTCAAACTTTTGAAATGTCATCTAGTCGTTTGCATAACATTTTTGTTTTTCCAATATAATCATAGTGCAAAAAGGGTAAAGTTTAAAGGCTAAATTACAGAAAATCTCTCTATCAATATCCACTTTTTCACTTTCCATCTCTGTTATTTAAAAACCTACACTTTGTCCCATTGTAAAATGAAAAATGTTCACTTTACCCCTGCCGCCAGTGTTCCGTTAGGGTTCCATTTATAAAATATTATTATATATTTTTTATACCCAAAATACCATCAGCCTCCTCTTCTCAACGCAGCCGCCTCCTTCCTCGCCGCCCATGCCGCTTCGCCCTCCTCCAATGCCTCGCCCTCGCCCACATCTCGTCCGCGCCCACGGACACCCCCTTGCTCTCCTTCGCCGCCTCGCCTTCGCCCTCGCCCTTGCCAACCTCTCCATCCACGCCTACCTCGATCTCCTCCCTACCGTCGCCGAAACGGAGGGGCGACGAGGGTGAAGGAAGAGCAAGGAAGCAGGCGGAGGACAAAATGGAGTTGAACCGCAGCCGATCGAGGCGCCAAAAATAGAAGAGGAGAGGCGGCGGATGAGCAAGACAGGAGAGAAGACGAAGATAGTGAGGGGCAAATTGCTCATTTTGCCATCACAGTTAACACCATACCCCCCTGTGAACATTTTTCATTTTACAAGGGGGCAAAGTGTAGGTTTTTAAATGACAGGGGGGGGAAGTGAAAAAGTGGGTATTGACATGAGGGTTTTCTGTAATTTAGCCAAGTTTAAATACAATAATCCTTTGACAAACTGATACAGTATTATGGTTCCACATTGAGTCTATCTATGTGAAGCCCTGCCACATGCATCCCCAGATTGAATCATGCACCGCTCCGCTCGATGCACTTTTCACAACGAGGGTGAGAAATTATAAAATTTTCCAGTAGATATAGCAGGTTGCCGAAGGTACGCTGCCCCAGTCAGTCGACTAGGAGTACTATAATCATAGGGTGAGCGGTAAGAAAACGACTAGCAAATATCAATAGTAACAAGATACTGAACTTAAAAAGTAACTACACTACTACTGTTATGGCTTATGGCAATCATCATTCAATTAAATGAAAACCATATTATGTTATGACCTTAGCCGAAGTGAAACCTCGTAAATCACTATCCCAAACCAATAGCCCAATATGTGGAAAGACTCCTGGATTTAACAAAAAGGGACAATTTCATACAGCTCCCTGTAAATATATCAAATAGCAGATATATCCCTACAAAGTGCAAGTTTTCATATTTATCTTTCTAAAAGTTCAGTGATATTCATTTTGCTCCTCTAGTTTGTAACCGTTAGATCATTGTTTATTTTTTAATAGAAGGTAAGTGAAATGTCATTTTGCCCATCACAAATATGTTCCTCCAAAAGCCCCAACTGTTAGAATCGTGCAAAAATATCCTCCCAAAAAGATCTTAATGGTCATCTGCTTTCTCTGTAAAAACTAATCCAATCCACCATTGTTACAAGCTCTTCTCTATCTTTTCTCTCACTCATTTTCTCCTTTACCTATCTACTCATTTTCTTCTTTACTTATCTACTATTGATTTCCTGGCACCCAGCATGGGCAAAAGCAACACGCATCGTGGATGAATGGGGACGGAGAAACCCTAGTTATGGGTTCTAAACTAGTATGAAGGAGAAAGAGAAAGAGGAAGAGGAAGAGAAAAAGAAAGAATTTTCATTGCTAGGGTTTTGATCGAACTAGAGTTTTGATTGAGAGAAGAAAGTATAATATCAGAGGGGTAAAACGGTCAATTTATCTCACTCACTAACCAAGGTTAAGTATTTTATCTATGGTAAACTATATTTTTCTAACAGACACTAATAGCAAGGTTAAGTATTTTATCTATGGTAAACTATATTTTTCTAACGAACACTAATAGCAGGGTTATATTTGAAACTGTTAGGACTTTTAGAGAGATAAATCTGAAAATCTAAACTTTGTAGAGATATATCTGCTATTCAATATGTTTACAGGGAGCTGTATGAAATTATCCCTAAAAAAAATCAAATCCTTATCACTAAGTAACCCAGGCGCTCATGTCCCTAAGGGACCCAGGCAACTCACGCTCAAGAACCCCAACCATTCCAGCGGAGTTGTGACGCCCCAACTTCCCAGGGGGTCACCCATCCTAGGACTACTCCCGTTCTAGCACGCTTAACTCTCTCAACCTCTTGGGCTTAGCCATCGCCCAAAATGCTCAAGCCGGGTTGAGAGTTTAGCCCTATTATATCTCATATATAGAACTACCTGGGGTCTCACAATCTCCCCTCTTTAAGCCCTGACGTCTTCGTCAGGCTTAGACTCACAAGTACCAGGCGATGTAAGACTCGTCTCGCTAGCCTAAACCCACCTTGTGGTGAGCCACGCTCCACCCACAATAGTCAACAGCATGAGAGCCTCGCTCTCCCTGTTGTATAATCCTGGCTCAGCCGAGACTCACCTCACACTTCCGGCTGGTAATTGGCTCTGATACCAACTGTGACGCCCAACTTCCCAGGGGGTCACCCATCCTAGGACTACTTCCATCCTAGCACGCTTAACTCTCTCAACCTCTTGGGCTTAGCCACCGCCCAAAATGCTTAACCCGGATTAAGAGTTTAGCCCTATTATATCTCATATATAGAACTACCTGGGGTCTCACAGGAGTAACACCCAACGCCTATCTTTAAGAGACCTAGCACGCTTGTCCCTAGGCCTAAGTGACTGATTACCGTTGTCAATGTCACGCCCCGAGGCCTCTGATTGGGCCTGCTCAGGCACGGGCGACAGACCCGCCAAACGGGCTGAGTTTTTTCTTCCCGAACGAAGCAAAAACACTATCCAATCTGTACAATCATACACGATGTGAATGCATATAATATCAGAGTATAACTACTAATTTAAAACATTCAACTTTAAACAACTTTAGAATCTACAACTATTGAAACTATCTCACAAATATTAAACTATATTAGAGTTTACATGTTTTGATTCCAAAATATTACAACATTTAATTTTTCATAATAAAGGGTACATCTAAACCCCTCTAGGTCTACTAATCTGTGACACCCTTGCTGCGGTCCTTCACCTTACCGGTGATTGTAGGCTCTGAAAAAGGATAAACAACAGAAGGCTAAGAACTACAGTTATTTTTCAGTGGTGCTCTACACTCACTCGGTCCAAAGGGGCATTGATATATATTTAATGATAACAATAGATATTTCTAGTAAAGAAATACAATAATTTAAATTACCATTACAATGCCTCATTATGTCCAATATGCCACAATTCCCCTAATCCATGGTTATATGTTCACCCCTTCTCATTTAAACTTTTTCATTGACCAATTTAATAGTTTGACTTCTTTTCTTGTTATATCTTATGAAGAATCGACTACTTGTACACCTCTTCTAATCTGTAGGTAAATGCGGTTCGTTTCTCCTGGACTCTCCCAATTACCTCAGAGGGAGTCGATTGCTCACACACCTCTCTTTTTACATTGACACTTTCGGAAGGTCGCTCTTGTTTTGCCATTACACCCTAAGTCCATGACTTCTAAGGTTATCAACATTTACCATACAACAACTTGTTCTCTAGTCCACATTTGACCTATAATTTATATGTCATTATATTTTACCTTAGATTTTGACATAAATTAAATGCTGCACATATTTAATCTATATTCTAGGTTCACATTACTATTACATGCACGTAGCCAATTATCCCATTTTCATACAATAGGGCTAAAAATCTAACTTCTTCTAGCATGCAACTAAACCCCATTTAGTTCAATATATACTATTTTACATTGTAATAAGTCAAGAAACAATAAAAAAGGGAAGACCAAACCCTTTTTGGGAATATTCCTTATGTTTGCTAGATCTCACACTAAGTGATGGTCTTGATCTCTTGAAATCACCAAGAAACCCAAAAAATAGCTATAGCAAAGTTAAACCTCCAAAACTTCCATTTAGAAAAATTCTAGAGTCAAAACCTTATGACTCACCTTTTCTCCTTTAATAACCAAAACGTGGTTGAGAAGAGCTCTTTCTTCCTCTTAAGGCTTCCTCTTGAAGTATTCCACCGTTTCCAATCTCCCAGTAAGATCAAACCCAAGCTTCACAAAGGGATCTAGGGTTTTTTCTTGGGTTCTAGAGAGATAAAGAGGAGAGGGAGAGTGAGGGAGAGAGTGAAATAGAGATTTATAATTTTTGGCTAAGGTTTGAGTTTATATAGAGGTGTAATAATTATATCTAAACTCCCCAATTAACCATATTTGCAAACCACCAAAAATTACTCTTCGCATCATTGAGTACTAATACTCGGGTTCCAATACCGGTATGCGGCTCATGTGTACCGGTACTACAGGCCAGTTTCGCAAAACCCAAACGTGGTTTTCCTAAAGTTTTTATTATGTACCAGTATCCACAAAATCAGTACCAGTACTCATAACATCAGTACCAGTACTTGGGTGAGTTCCGCAAAACCTGAACATTGCTCCAGCCACCATGCAATCGAGTACCTATACCCTATGTCCAGTATCGGTACTCCATGTAAACCTGTAGTTTTGCAGATTTAGCTCATTGGAGTCCATTTTCGCACCGTTCCACGACAAAAACATGCAATTGACTCTCAAATACTCTTGAGATTGTTGGAATAGTTTTCAATCACTATAACTTACTAGAATTTCGCAATTTGTAAAAGTTCAATGCATTACAATCAATGTCCTATTTTTAAGAGACCCAGAGTCTTTTGTCCCTAAGGGACCCAGACAGCTCCACTCCAAGCAATGCCAAATGTCATTTTATATGAGACCCAAATGCTCCTATCCCTAAGGGATCTAGGCGGATCATATGCCATGCCATACCAAAAGTAATAGGGAGAGTGTGACGCCCCAATTTCCCAGGGGGTCACCCATCCTTGGACTACTTCCGTCCTAGCACGCTTAACTCTCTTAACCTCTTGGGCCTAGCCACCACCGAAAATGCTTAAACTGGGTTAAGAGTTTAGCTCTATTATATCTTGTATATAGGACTACCTGGGGTCTCACAATCTCCCTACTTTTTAGCCCTGACGTCCTCGTCAGGCTCAGACTCACAAGTACCAGGCGATGTGAGACTCGTCTCGCTAGCCTAAACCCACCTTGTGGTGAGCCGCGCTCCACCCACAACAGCCAACAGCATGAGAGCCTCGCTCTCCAAACTGTATAATCCTGACTCAGCCGAGACTCATCTCACACTTCCGGCTGGTAATTGGCTTTGATACCAACTGTGACGCCCCAACTTTCCAGGGGGTCATCCATCCTAGAAATACTCCCGTCCTAGCACGCTTAACTCTCTTAACCTCTTGGGCCTAGCCACCACCCAAAATGCTTAAGCCGGGTTAAGAGTTTAGCCCTATTATATCTTGTATATAGGACTACTTGGGGTCTCACAGAGAGTCTAATGCAACCCCAATAATCAGCAACTATAGCCGCTCTAACCAATACAAGTCATAAAATCACTACCCGTCCATATATCACTATGAATATGTTAGGAAGTCACTAGTAGCTCTTTCTACAACAAGTAAATGCTGCATCAAGTAAATAAGCCATGCATTACACGCCCCAACTTCCCAAGGGGTCACCCATCCTAGGACTACTCCCGTCCTAGCACGCTTAACTCTCTTAACCTCTTGAGCCTAGCCACCGCCAAAAAAACTTAAGCCGAGTTAAGAGTTTAACCCTATTATATCTTATATATAGGACTACCTGGGGTCTCACAATCTTCCCCCCTTTAAGCTCTGACGTCCTCGTCAGGCTTAGACTCACAAGTACCAGGCGATGTGAGACTCGTCTCGCAAGCCTAAACTGACCTTGTGATGAGCTGCGCTCCACCCACAACAGTCAACAGCATGAGAGCCTCGCTCTCCCCGCTGTATAATCCTGGCTCAACCGAGACTCGTCTCACACTTCCGGTTGGTAATTAGCTCTGATACCAACTGTGACGCCCCAACTTCCCAGGGGGTCACCCATCCTAGGACTTCTGCTGTCCTAGCACGCTTAAATCTCTTAACCTCTTGGGCCTAGCCACCGCCCAAAATGCTTAAGCCGGGTTAAGAGTTTAGCCCTATTATATCTTATATATAGGACTACCTGGGGTCTCACATGCATACTACTACTAGTCCCAACGTGACAATGTGAGGATGATTAGTTATATCTAGCATGCTTTCTATATTATAATATTGAAATGGCAACCATGAACGTGCAACATGTGTCAGCTATGCATGCTACTAGCCAATCTCTATCATAAGCAAGCAACGAATAATACATGTGCCGTGATTAAGCATGCCATCTTATTTAGTTGTTATGAATGAGTAAGCGAATACATTAGGTCCTCACCAACAAGCATGCAATAGCTAAAATACTATATGAATACCATGGATCATCAATGTACTAAAGGAAAAGAGCGTGAGAAAGGAACCAAGTCACTGGAATTTCGCTACTCCCAATTTGGTTTGTGCACCTACCTAGATTCGTCATCTTGACATCCATAGATCACATGTGGCTTCAAAGCATGGCGCATTCATGGCTCCTTGATCCTTACTCGAACATAAGAAGAGATCGATCATATCATACATAACGCTAGGGCACAACACACAACCAAAAAATCCATAAAAGCTCAAATTATGAGTCTCTAAAGGCTAAGGTTTTGAAATCTAGGATGAAATTTCGGAACAAGGTACAAGATTTTAGAACCCCATGCTAGGTTCCGTGGAACCCGAAAATCTCAGTGCATTGCTCCAATGAGCTGGTTCTAGAACCAAGTGACCACGTTCTCGAACCAAGTGACCATGTTTCGAAACTAAGTCTCCTAGACTGCATTTCAGCTGGGACAACTTCGCGAAGTTCATGGAGTTGGGACATCGATTCAACAAAAATCGACACCAAAACACTCTAGACAAAGGAGATGCACCAAATCAAGTTAAAGGAAGCATGGGAAAGCAAACCTGCTATACCATTTCCAGGATTTCCAAGTTCAAAATGAAAAATTATAATCCTCTGATAACCCCAAAACCACCGGTCTGCTCATCTAGCTTGGGAAAACCATACAAATTAACTTAAAATTCTAGGGTTTCCATCATATTCTTGAAATCAAGATGAAAACACCCTCTAAGTGTAGTGTACTTAACTTTACAAATAGTTAAAGTCCAGTGTTAAATGGCATATATTTGAGAGGTTTTAGGAGAGTTTGAAATGAGTTGGAACTATTTTGATGCAAAAATAGTGTGAAAAATAAAGTTTCTAATCCAACCTATACTCGAGAGGGAGTACTAGTACATCTTGAGTTATTTTCGCTATTGACACTCTCGAGTTTTGCGAGACTGTGGGAGTTATCAGTACTCAGTGAGGGAGTACTAGTACTTCAATTCAAGTATCGGTACTCGCCTGTACGCATACAGTATTGGAGGGGAGAGAGGGGAAATACCCTTCTCACTCTCCCTCTTAGTCTCTCCCAACTCAAAAGAGTAAAAACTCTCTCCCTCTCTTCCCCCTTCATGTCCTCTCTCTCTATCATTTGGCCTCCTCAAGCTCTCAACTTTATTCTCTTATATCTTTGAAGGCTCTATCTCAATCTATCTAGGAGTTGGAGCAAGAGAAGAGAAGGGACCATTCTTGAAGAGCCCAACTCTAGGTCCAAGAGGCTTAATCTAGAACGTAGTGCTTGGAAGATATGAGTTCTTGTTCCCAACACCTTAAATGGAGTGATTTTGGTAGTTTTTAGGGTTTTTGGATAGAATGTGGTTTTATTAGAGTTTAAATTTCGGGGTTTTTGATTTGAAGATTTTTAGATGGTATTGATAAGTTGAAAACCGGTTTTGTAGGATTGTTTGGTGAACTCCACACCATTGATCGAGCCTTCGACGGTTCTTCTTGAAGAATCGATGGGTTTATGCCTCTGAAATGAGTGATCTCATCTTATGTCTTCTCCTTTTTATTTCTAATTATTTTTCTATCCTATATTGCATAAGATGAACATAAACAAAGTAAAGATTACTTGTTAAGTAATTATCATTGAATATAAGTAGAAACCTAACTATTGAAGTTGAACTTTCTATACATGCATGCCTTGTAAATATTGTTATTTATGTTTCTTGAGTAAAATATATTTAGTGAGCATAGAATTGTAATAGGACATCAATTAGACAAGGTAAAATAACATGTAGGGCTTAATTCATGACAATGCATGTAAGATGTTCGACAAAATACCAATGTAGCTAGAAAAGCCTTCATTTGTGTTCAAATATGATATGATAGTTATGAATTTATGATTATAGCTTGCAAAAGTCAAAATAAGCTAAAAAACTATGGCCCTCTGGAGGTATAGTGTGAGACCCCAGGTAGTCATATATATAAGATATAATAGGGCTAAACTCTTAACCCGGCTTAAGCATTTTGGGCGGTGGCTAGACCCAAGAGGTTAAGAGAGTTAAGCGTGCTAGGACGGGAGTAGTCCTAGGATGGGTGACCTCCCTAGGAAGTTGGGGCAACACAGTTGGTATCAGAGCCAATTATCAGCCTGAAGTGTGAGATAAGTCTCGGCTGAGCCAGGATTATACAGCGGGGAGAGCGAGGTTCTCATGCTGTTGACTGTTGTGGGTGGAGCGCGACTCACCACAAGGTCAGTTTAGGCTAGCGAGACGAGTCTCACATCGCCTGGTACTTGTAAGTCTGAGCCTGACGAGGACGTCAGGGCTTAAAGGGGGGGAGATTGTGAGACCCCAGGTAGTCCTTTATATAAGATATAATAGTCCTATATATAAGATATAATAGGGCTAAACTGTTAACCCGGCTTAAGCATTTTGGGCGATGGATAGGCCCAAGAGGTTAAGAGAGTTAAGCGTGCTAGGACGGGAGTAGTCCTAGGATGGGTGACCTCCCTGAAAAGTTGGGGCGTCACATATAGTCTAGTGAGGATACGGATGTTCGCCTTGCACTAGCTATTGAGTATCGACGTAGATTCGTATGCCATTGTTCGACGTCCCACTAAGCAAGGCACAAGCTTGAACGGACTTTGATCGGTCGGGATAAGTGGATGTCAAGTAGTCAATGTTATATTCATATAAATTGATGCATGTAGAGATAATAGTTCACACTGTTGATAAAGTAGAGATATGATAGTAAACTTTACTTGTTATTAGTATTTACTTTTTTTTTTTACCGCTGCTACTATCTATAGTTTTGATATTGTGCCTCTAGTAGACCTAGTGGATGGAACACTCCTTACAGCAATTGTACCTATTGGGATTGGCTTCTTTTCGGAGCATCCCTCGTCCTTTGCGGGTGATCGAGACAAGGGGGTTGCATAGTAGCTAGCTTTCCACTACTTCTTTTGGTGTGTCTAGAGGTGGAACCCCTTTGTAGAGAAGCGACATTTTGTGAGCGTTGTAATATTTAAACGAAAACTTGTAATAGTTCATTTAGATTAATGGTTTTAATAAAATATCATTTCTATACTTTGATATTCCAACTCGTGTGGATTTCTTTTTATTTTTATGGGTTGATTGTTGTTGGTTGTTACTTCGTGCGTGTGAGGGAGCCTTGTGCACATAGTAGATCTGGGCACGCTATCGAGGGTGCTTTTGCTCGAGATCGGGGCATGACACTGAGCTCATGACTAAAAGCTCAAAATCAAGAAACCCTCATATAGGAATATAAATACCCCTAGCTAACCAAAGATCACACAATAAAATGCCTAGGCTTGAAATTTGTCAAACAATAGAGCCCAAAGAGGCCAATATTACCACGCACACGTTTCCAAAGCTTGCCCTTCCGGAGGAGGTGCTTGAGGAGGAAGAGGCAGGGTTCTCTTTCCTAAAAAAATAGTGGTGAATGTGTGAGAGAGTGGGAGAGGAGGGAACGCTCTTGGAGAGAGAAGAGAAAGAAAAAAGAAGAGGGAGCTAGAATTTTCAAAAAACTTGCAAAAATGAACGAAAAGATAATTTGCAAATAAGCCTGTCGTATTATAATTTCTTGCACCATAATTCACATCCATGGGCAGTCCTCAGCTGATCACATTCAGAATCCACATGCGGCGATTTGAAACCAGCCCATGCTCCGAAACCTCCAGCGAAGTTTCACAGAAACAGAAACCTTGGGCCACACTGTTCTTCACATTAGGTTTCAGAACGTTAATTTCGTATTTAGAAACCTGATATAGGCTAAAAATTTGGGTACTACAAATTCTCCACAGTTTTGCACTTATTATAATTTTTAGCTCAAATTTTATAAATTTGTTCAATCATATATCCTAATTCAATTTAGTTAAAATAAATATTGACATATTACTGATATAAAAATGATGTGACATCTTAATTATTATCGTGTTATCAATCGTAATGCTATAACGCTATTTTCATATTAGCAACACATCATTATTTAGTCAATTAAATTAAATTATTAAACTTAAGTATAATAATTTAAAAAATGCAAACTAGAAATAGTAATAAAATAAAATTTCAGGATTATAGTATCAGGCGCCTTATAGTTTGACAACAAAAAATATAATTTTAGCCATATTGATATATTAAAACGGGCAAAATTAATAAAACATCATTAGGCTTCTGCTGGCTCCCTTATAAAGGAGAAGCATTTAATGTGCATTGAAGTGCCTTAGTCTTTTTTTTTAGGCCGGTGCAAATTTTGTGCACTTTGGCATAGTGTTATGCTAGAAATATTTATACGTCGGATGATTATTATATATATATCTATTGAATGGTGAGATCTATTTGTACCATTGAATTTTTACTTTTGATGAATTGTTATCATTTTACCAATAAATTAAGAATCGTATTATATGCGCTGATTCGACCAGCCAAATAGGCTAACTGAATCTCCCTATACCATTGATGGGATCCCCTCAAAGTGTTATGTGGGCTCCCCTAGTCGATTCGGCAAATTTATTCAGCTTGTTGTATCTTAAAAAAAAGAAAAAAATTCGTAAATCTATATTATAACTAGGCCTTTTTGCATAAAAAATCCACTAATTTTGGGCTTTTGCAAAATTGAGCCGCATTTTTCGTTTTTGCAGATTCGATCCGGATTTTCAGCAAACTGACCAAAATATCCTTGTTACTTTTTCTCTTTCTCTCTCCTCTTTTTTTTTCTCTCTCCTCTTTTTTTTATCGTTCTTTTTTTTTCTCTTCGAAGAAGGCGGGCGGGGTGGTGCGAGCGCAGGCGGGCGGGCGGGGTGGTGCGAGCGCAGGCGGGCGGGCGGGGTGGTGCGCCCCCCCTGGGGGCGCGTGCGCAGGGGGCGCACCATGCGCCCCCTACGCCCCCTGGGGGCGCGTGGCCCTGCGCCCCCTGGCCCAGGGGGCACAGGGGGCGCAGGGCCCTGCTCCCCGCGCCCGCCCGGGCCCGGGCCCCCGCCCCGGCCCGGGCCCGGGCCCCCGCCGGCCCCCCCGGGTGGCCCGCGCCCCTGCCGGCTGCGCCCGCGCCCGGCGCCCACGCCGGCTGCACCCGGGCCCACACCCGTCGTCGTCCTCGTCGTCCTCCTCCTCCTCCTTTGAGGCTTCCTCCTCGTCGTCGTGCTCCTCCTCCCCGCCTCCCTCCGGATTCCGAGTGCTTCCTCCAAATCCGCCCCGCGCCGCGCGGCCCGGAGAGGGAGGTGACCGGATCGAGTTTGGTTGGGAAGAAAGAGTGCAAAGAAAGAATGCAACGAGAAGAAATAGTGCAACGAGATAGAAGAAGAAAAAAAAAATTGCACTCTTTAGGCCAACGTTGCACTCTTTAGGCCAACGTTGCACTATAAGAAAGAGTGCAAAGAAAGAGTGCAACGAGAAGAAATAGTGCAACGAGGTAGAAGAAGAAAAAAAAAAAAATTACACTCTTTAGGCCAACGTTGCACTCTTTAGGCCAACGTTGCACTATAAGAAAGAGTGCAAAGAAAGAGTGCAACGAGAAGAAATAGTGCAACGAGGTAGAAGAAGAAAAAAAAAAATTGCACTCTTTAGGCCAACGTTGCACTCTTTAGGCCAACGTTGCACTATAAGAAAGAGTGCAAAGAAAGAGTGCAACGAGAAGAAATAGTGCAACGAGGTAGAAGAAGAAAAAAAAAAAATTACACTCTTTAGGCCAACATTGCACTCTTTAGGCCAACGTTGCACTATAAGAAAGAGTGCAAAGAAAGAGTGCAACGAGAAGAAATAGTGCAACGAGGTAGAAGAAGAAAAAAAAAAAATTACACTCTTTAGGCCAACGTTGCACTCTTTAGGCCAACGTTGCACTATAAGAAAGAGTGCAAAGAAAGAGTGCAACGAGAAGAAATAGTGCAACGAGGTAGAAGAAGAAAAAAAAAAAATTACACTCTTTAGGCCAACGTTGCACTATTTAGAAAACTTTACACCATTTTTTTTTTATAGTGCAATTTTTCTTTGCACTCTTTCTTATACTGCACTCTTTCTTATAGTGCAACGTAGGCCTAAAGAGTGCAACGTTGGCCTAAAGAGTGTAATTTTTTTTTTTCTTCTTCTACCTCGTTGCACTATTTCTTCTCGTTGCACTCTTTCTTTGCACTCTTTCTTATAGTGCAACGTTGGCCTAAAGAGTGCAACGTTGGCCTAAAGAGTGCAATTTTTTTTTTCTTCTTCTATCTCGTTGCACTATTTCTTCTCGTTGCATTCTTTCTTTGCACTCTTTCTTCCCAACCAAACTCGATCCGGTCACCTCCCTCTCCGGGCCGCGCGGCACGGGGCGGATTTGGAGGAAGCACTCGGAATCCGGAGGGAGGCGGGGAGGAGGAGCACGACGACGAGGAGGAAGCCTCAAAGGAGGAGGAGGAGGACGACGAGGACGACGACGGGCGTGGGCCCGGGTGCAGCCGGCGTGGGCGCCGGGCGCGGGCGCAGCCGGCTGGGGCGCGGGCCACCCGGGGGGGCCGGCGGGGGCCCGGGCCCGGGCCGGGGCGGGGGGGGGGCCCGGGCCCGGGCGGGCGCGGGGAGCAGGGCCCTGCGCCCCCTGTGCCCCCTGGGCCAGGGGGCGCAGGGCCACGCGCCCCCAGGGGGCGTAGGGGGCGCATGGTGCGCCCCCTGCGCACGCGCCCCCCAGGGGGCGCAGGGAGCGCCCCCTGCGCCCCCTGCCCCCTGCGCCCTGCCCCATGCCCGCCTGCGCTCGCACCACCCCCCCCCGCCCGCCCGCCCGCCCGCCCGCCCGCCTGCGCTCGCACCACCCCGCCCGCCTTCTTCGAAGAGAAAAAAAAAAGAACGATAAAAAAAAGAGGAGAGAGAAAAAAAGAGGAGAGAGAAAAAAAAGAGGAGAGAGAAAAAAAAGAGGAGAGAGAAAGAGAAAAAGTAACAAGGGTATTTTGGTCAGTTTGCTGAAAATTCGGACCGAATCTGCAAAAACGAAAAAAGCAGCTCAATTTTGCAAAAGCCCAAAATTAGTGGATTTTTTATGCAAAAAGGCCTTATAACTATAAGCAGATAAGATTAATTGGTAGTGTTTCCTTATCTAATGTTTGATAAGCCATATGAATTGAACAAATTGCCTTTATATTATATCTTATTGAATAATGATCATTTCAAGTTAGTTTTAGTTGAGATTTAACTTCTTCTTTTTTACCAATATATGTAAAAAAAATTTATACTCACATGATTTGTTTGTTGAGATTTGAATACATTTTATTTTCTCTTAGCCTTTTCCTTATCTTATTTTTAGAGCCATTTTTTTTCCCTCTAAAACAAAATCAATTTTTTAAAAAATCAAAATAAAAAATTATAGCTAACGTTTAATAAAAATCAGGTTGAATATGAGTTCTTCACAAGCAGTTCATTAATTTCATCTAATCTATATTATTTGACTAAATTGTTTGTTAGTTGAGATTTTTTAAAAAAAATCATCTTAACTTACGAGAAGAATTACCCTACGTATGATTTGGAGCTTGCCGCTATAGTGTTTGCTTTGAAGCTTTGGCGTCATAACCTTTATGGCGAATATTGTGAAATCTACGCTGATCATAAGAGTCTCAAGTACTTATTTACATAGAAGGAGCTAAACTTGAGACAACACCGTTCGCTTCAATTATTGAAGTATTATGATTTAACTATTTTGTACTACCCTGAAAAAACTAATGTGATAGCAGATGCATTGAGTCGCAAATCAGTGAAAAGTTTAAGTATGACGATCACTAGACAGACGCCACTGCTAAGAGAGATGAGGCGACTTGAGCTTGAGGTTGTATTCCCTGGTGTCTCTGCAAGACTTATGTCTTTGGTTTGCAGCCCACTCTGATGGATAGGATCATGGAGAAGCAGAGTGAATATCCACACTTGACGAGGATTTGAGCTGATATTGAGAGTGATCGGGCAGGGGAGTTTAGTGTTGATCCCTCGAGAGCTCTTCGATTTCGGGACCGGTTGTGTATGCCAGTAAATTCAACGCTCCATGAGGAAATTTTGAGAGAGGCTCATAATTCTCCTTTAATACAGTTCGTCCTGAAGGAAATAAAATGTATAAGAATTTAAAGGCACACTATGGTGGTCAGGAATGAAGTGAGAAATTGGAAGATTTGTAGTTCAGTGTTTGACATGTCAGCAGGTAAAAGCAAAGTATCGACTTCCTGTTGGTAAACTTCAAAATCTTTCAATCTCTGTCTAGAAATGAGATATGATTATTATGAATTTTCTTGTTGGACTATCGCGATCTCAGGGCGGACGTGATAAAGTTTGAATTATTATGGATAGATTGACGAAATCTGCACATTTTCTATCCATTCTGACTACATGATCGAGAGAGAAACTTGCTCAGGTTTATGTTGACGAGGTAGTGAGGTTTCATGGCGTACCTATCTCGATTGTATCTGATAGAGACCCGAGAATTGTCTCATATTTTTGAAGGAGTTTACAGATAGCCTTGGGGACTCAGCTCCATTTCAGCACTGCATTCCACTCACAGACTGATGGACAGTCTAAGAGGATGATACATATATCTGAGTATATATTGAGAACATGTGTCCTTGATTTTGGAGGAGGGTGGTATCGACACTTGGCATTAGCAAAGTTTGCATATAATAACAGTTATCAGGCGAGTATCAAGATGGCTCCTTTTGAAGCGTTATATGGACGGAAGTGTTGATCACCTTTGTATTGAAGTGACGTAGATGAACGGAAGACTTTGGGCCCCGATATTTTGTTGGAAACCGAGAAAAAATAGTCGAGGTTGCATGACGACACCTTGTGACTACTAAGAGTCGATAGAAGAGCTATGCAGATACACGACGACGAGACCTAGAGTTTTAGATTGGAGATCATATATTTTTAAAGGTTTCTCCATCTAAAGGGATTCGCAGATTTAGAATTCGCGAAAGTTTAGTCCGTGATATACAGGCCCTTTTGAGATTCTAGAGCGAGTTGAACCAGTGGCCATCGTTTAGCATTGCCGCTGAGATTAGCGGGTGTTCATGACATATTTTATGTTTCAGCTCTGAGGAAGTATGTATGCGACCTCTTGTATGTGATTGATTTCGCTCCATTGGAATTAGCTGATGATCTAAGTTACGAGGAGCGACTGGTTCGAATTCTAGCTCGAGAGAAAAAAGAATTACGGAATAAGGTCATTTCTTATGTGAAGATACGTAGGCACAACCACGAAGAGCGAAAAGCTACTTGGGAGCTGAAAATAGTGATGAGAGATTCTTACCCCTACCTATTTCAGAATTCGGATTGAGGTTAATGTTTTAATTTCGAGAACGAAACTTTTTAAAAAGAGGGAAGGATGTAAAGTACTGGGTCTTGGTAAATATGCAAGATTGCAGTATGAGTTGCTAGTCAATATGTTTTTACAGTACTTGACTGAGTTGGAGACGTTTTGGCACAAAATGGACGCGAAAACGGACTCAGAAACTCAAAATTCAGCTTGTTGTGGGCTGAAATTAGATTTCTTGAATTGTTGGGGAGCTTTTAGCATTTTATTACATTAGATAGTAGATTTCTACTATGCCTCAGGGTACTTCTCTGTTCTTCCTCTCCACCTATCACTTATAGAGAGAGAAAGAGAGAATAAGAGAAAGGGATTGAAGGATCTTGAACTACTCGACGAGCCGATCGAGATCGCGCGCGCATAGAATTTCTCCGGCGTTTCGATTGCGAGGTTTGTATCATGTTGATAGTAGGTTTTCGAATTGGGGTTTTTGATATTTCTTCTTTCTTCTCCTTCTTTCCTTCTCTCCCTTCTCCTCCCTCTTTCCCTGATTTTTCTTTTCCCTGCTGGCTGGCAGCATCTCCAGCAACAGGTTGGCAGCAGCTGCAACAGCAAAGCGAGCAGCAGCAGCTAGTTAGCATCAGTAACAACAGCATCTCCAGCAGCTGCACAGTAGCAGCAAGCAGCAGTTGCAACAACAAGTAGCTTCAACAGACTCACCAGCAGCGGCAGCAGCAAGCAGCGGCAATTTCAGCACAGCAGCAGCAGCAGACTCAGTTGGCAGCAGCAACAGCTTACAGTCGGGATTAAATTGAGTCCAATTGAAGCTTCAATTTCGAAATTGAGGTTCAATGAGAGGTGAAGGAGTAGTGGAGCTCAACTAGAACTCTTTTCCAGCTGGAATTAAATGTAACTATGACTAGAATTGAGTAAATTTGGAGTTGGAGCTGAATTACAAGTGATGTTGGAACTTCGTTGATTCTTTTGATCTGATTCTTATAGCTACAAAATTGAGCCCTTATTGGTGTTCTAAGAAGGGAGAGAAACTTGTGAACTTATTTTTTCAACCCAATTTCAGGTTAATTAGGTTAAATTTCAGTTTTTGATGCAATTAGCTGGAATTGTATGGTTGATGGAACTTCGTTAAGTTTCTTGACTCCAAACTTTATTTCAGTGAATCCCTCATTGAAGTGGCATTTCTCTTATTTCTTCCTACTTGAATTGAAGTTGATAACCTTGGAGAACATCCCACCCAGCTGATAGTAAGGTAGTATGAGCTAAATTCTAGTAAATTTCAGATTTGTTATGTGAATTCCAGCATTGATGCACTTGGTTGTTCAGCTAGTTTAGCTTTTTCCCTGTTGATTTGTGGAGCTCCCTCATTAATTCTTGCTGGAATTTGGGCTGAGGAGAGGTGCATTGATGGTCGAGTCCTCGCCGAGGTTGGATTAGCTAATAAGGTGGATTCCGAGTCATCAAAAACGGGAATTTTCTTCTATATCTAAATTGATATATATATATATATATATATATATATATATATATATAGAATGAGGCTACTATACTATCTATAGTACCGGGGCTCCGGTACTATAGTTACTTTTTCGATCTTAGGGTGTTCAAATCAACGATCCACACCGTTGAAACTGATCTAGGGTATGTGAAGTTCTTAGGAATAAAATTTTAGTTTTTTTCGATATCGTTTACTTAGTAAATAAATCATGTCAAAATGAACGGTGAAAATTGAATAGTCCTTAAAATTTGAGTATAGGAGTTTCGAATTCAAGATCAAGAATGTTGACTTTCATCTATGTAGTTTAAAGTATTTTATATCAAAATTTGAATAAATTTAGATTCTTCTCCACCGTTAAACTACAAACTCGCCATAATAACCATTAAAATTTGACAATTTTGAAACGGTTTGATCACAAAGTAAACTACGTCAAAAAATTATAAAATTTTATTCCTAAGAACTTCAAATATCCTAGATCAGTTTCAACGGTGTGGATCGTTGATTTGAATACCCTAAGATCGAAAAAGTAACTATAGTACCGGAGCTCCGGTACTATAGATAGTATAGGAGACTAGCTCTATATATATATATATATATATATATATATATATATATATATATAGAGTCCGGATGCTATGCCATCAGTGCCACCAAGTTGTTTCGATGATGCAGTTTCTAAATCGACGATCGACTCCGATAGACTTGATCTACAGTATTGAAAGTATTTGGAAACTGAATTTCATATTTTTTTGACATTATTTATCTATCAAACAAGTAGTCTAAAAATAAACGGTTGAAAATAAAAATCTCATAAAAAATGATGATAAAAGACTTGAATTTAAGATCAGAGGTGTTGATCTTACTCTAAATAGTGAAAAAAAATTCTATAAAAAATTCATCAGATTTGGATTGTTTTACACCGTTAAACTCACAAATACATCACATCGATCATTAAAATTATCAATTTTGAGACCTTTTGATCATGAATCAAATGATGTAGAAATAATATGAAATTTAGTTTTCAAATAGTTTCAATAGTGTAGATCAAGTCTATCGGAGCAGATCGTGGATTTGGAAGCCGCATCATCGAAAACAACTTGGTGGCACGGAGGCCTCCGTGCCACCGATGGCATAGCAGCCTAGCTCTCTCTCTCTATATATATATATATATATATATATATATATATAGAGAGAGAGAGAGAGAGAGAGAGAGAGAGAGAGAGAGAGAGAGAGAGAGCGAGAGAGTTGAGCTGGAATACTATTAATAGTATTTGGCTCTTTTGCCATTAATTTTTTAGCTGTTAAATCTACACTTTAATCAATTCCACCCTTTAGATCATACTATTCAACCACCCACCCACTCAACTCTAGGGGAACCACCACTAAAACTTAGGGGACCACTATCATCCTAACCCTACAATTTTTCATCCAAGAGTTAAAATCTCGATAGCAAAAGAGCCCAAATACTACTAATAGTATTCCAGCTCAATTATATATATATATATATATATATATATGTTGATAGAGGACGATGTTGGCACGAAATCGACTAAAGAATTGAAATTCTAGCATGGTTGTATGAGAATACTCACCTATGTCATATTGGGTAAGTCATATGTTCTATAGTCATAGTATAGTATTTTTTTTTTTAAGAGATAGGTTACATCCTACCCATTTCGTTCATTTTTTTAAAAAATAAACTCAGATGTAAATGTGAAGCAACTAGGCTTCGAACTTGGGACCTCGGGTACCAACCACCAAGCCCTTTGCCACTTGCACTAGGGACGGTTGGTAATATAATAAATTGTTAATAGTATATTAAGTGTATATGCTAGATTAGGCCGAGAGGGACCGGTTGACATCATATACATGGTTGTAGAGTATTCCTAATTTAATTATGTTTTGAGTGTCATGAATTATGTGATAAAAATTGTGAGTTAGCGCGGTGGTAGTGAATAGATGTTTTGAACATAGAGATAGAATATGAATATTTTACAGTGACACTTGACTTAGAAATCACTTTATATTGTGTTGAGAACATTAGATTGATTACTTGTGATCTTTTGATCATCACATAGACTACAGCCTGCAGAACCACATTGAGCTTGACAGAATTATGCGCTATTAGATTCGGTAGTGGTCGCTCCCCTCGAGTGCCTCTCCGGATGCTGGCCAGCGATAGCAGAGTCAGTAGTCTAGGTGTTGCCGTCACACCTACGGGAGTGTGTCCGCACACTAGGCGGGCGTAGGCTTGACCGAACCTATGAGTCGGTCGTTGCGATTGAGTACCTTTACAATATTTATTTACTAGTATTTATATTGATACATACTTTAGTCACTTTATTTTCTATTTATTTCATGTGTAGAGGTATGATAGATAGTATACATGTATAGAGGCACGATAAATAGTAAGAATATATTTGCTCATATTATACTCTGTAACTTATTATTTAGTAGACTTTACTGTTCTTCGCCTATTCTTGCATGTAGTAGATCTAGTGGGAAGGCCATAATTGTCACCGACCGTATCCACCGGGAACTGCTGTTTAGTAGTTCTCACGCTCTCTGGTGGTTTACTTTTCAGAGACAGGTGCACCTTCCTTTGATCGAGGTAAGAAAATCGCGACGTAGATAGTATCTCATACCAGTATACATATGTGATAGAGGACCACCAACTTGAGAGTTTAGTTTTGTACTATACATCAAGACTGGTGAGAGTCAAGGCCTTCTCTGTGTACTTTTACATTTTGTAGATTGCAGGTTATGTATTTTGTGTACAGTGATATATAATAGTTGAGTTTAATTTTTATATATATACAGCTCTGATACACGTCATTTTGTTTAATCTTGTGACTCTAGAGTTGATACTCATGATTGTTGAGGTTGTTTAGTTGTGGGCTCTAGAAATTGCTAGTTGTAGACTCTAGGGTTCCTTTACTGTTACTCTTGTTTGATTGGACGCTTCGTATGTACAGGGCTTCCGTGTACATGCGGCGGTTTGTTGACGTACCCGTGAGTCTCCCCGCTGTGAAACCAGGGCGTGACAGAGTGAGTGTAGAATGCCACTTTCAGCGGTTGCATTTACTGAAAATTTATTTTAAGTTTTCACTCTATGGTTCTTGTTGTTTTTTTCAGAGTCATCCTCCGTCGGTGAGGTATGTGATCGT
Source organism: Puya raimondii (assembly GCA_016920855.1). Taxonomy (NCBI): domain Eukaryota; kingdom Viridiplantae; phylum Streptophyta; class Magnoliopsida; order Poales; family Bromeliaceae; genus Puya; species Puya raimondii. The sequence continues at coordinate 199,678,786 of JABWPP010000050.1, read as the reverse complement.
GGCAAGGGCGTTGCGAGTTAGCTAGATCGCCTACGGGTTGGTTTAGAGAGAGTATTCTTTTTTATATAAGCAAAGAAGTTGTAACATTTTTAGTTCAATTGATGTATACTCAAAGATGTTGGATTGTAATAGTTTTAATTAAAACTTTAGTTCTCTAATGCTGTATTGTACCAATATCTCGTATATGCCGCACAAGTTGGTATATATTTTCGCTTCGGGCGGGTAGAGAAAATTTTGCCCGTTCGGCGGGTCAGTTGCACAAACCCGAGCAGTCCGATTGCGGCGGGTCTCGGGGCGTGACACTCAGCCTACGTAGTTTCTTTTAATTCTTATTTTTTTTTTATAAGATGGTAAGGCTATACCAAGAGAACAAGTTGATGATGCATGTAATTAATTAGTTAGACAACAGCTAGGGATCATGGGAAAACAAGTTGCAATGCTTCTTCTGATTGACTTGTTAAACATATGATACTTCTTTCGCACTTCACGGGTTTTAATATTTATTTTAGGTGATTAAGGCACTAAAGTCATCATGGACCAACAAGTTTAAACACCAATATATATAGCAAAATGAGCTGGTATATAGCCAATGAGTTTCAAAGTCAATTGCTTGTTTTGGGCGGTTTACATAAAACGTTTTTATATGAGATATACGTGGCAAATTAAGTGCATATTATTGAAGAAGCGAAAGTCTTCAATAACGGTATGAGCTAAACAGCTGTATTTGTGGCAAATTAATATTTTGTATATATTTTAGTCCTATATCATATTAATTGATTATTTTCTTTCTTTTGCAACTAATTTAATATTTAAATAGTTATCTTATATTATTAATCTTTTTCTTTTCTCTTTTTATTATTGTAATTGTTTATACAATGGTTTTACGCTTTTGTTAAATAAAAACAAGCCTTCCGGCTTTTATATTACACAATTTCTCACATTATATGCTTTAGCTTTTGGGAGCAATCTTTTGCATAAAACCTTTTGTACTGCCCGTTCAGAAGCAATGCTCATGGTAACTGCCCGTTCGAAATAACTTTCAAATTGGCAAATATATATATAGAGTTGAGCTCGAATACTATTAATAGTATTTGGACTTTTTTACTATAAATTTTTTAGCCGTTAGATCTACACTTTAATCAATTCCACCATTTAGATCATACTATTCAACCAACCACCTACTCAACCCTATTTGGACCACCACTTAACCCTAGGGGATCACTATCATCCTAACCCTACAATTTTTTCATTCAAAGGTTAAAAACTCAATAGTCAAAGAGCCCAAATACTACTGATAGTATTCTAGTCCAATTCTATATTATATATATATATAGAGAGAGAGAGAGAGAGACAGAGAGTGCATCTTAAATATTTTTAATAGCACCAAACATTTAGTGTTATGAAGTTTTCCACCATTAGATCTATCCCTTGACCAATTCCACCTCTTAGTTATGCTATTTCATCAACCACACACTAAACCCTACGATGACCACTATCATTATAACCCTATAAATCTTTATCCAAAGGCTGAAAACCTTATAGCACCAAGGTGCTACTAAAAATATTTCAGTCCAATATATATATATATATATATATATATATATATATATAGAGAGAGAGAGAGAGAGAGAGAGAGAGAGAGAGAGAGAGAGAGAGAGAGAGAGAGAGAGAGAGAGTCCAGCTGAGATACTATTGATAGCACCAAGGGCTTGGTGCTATCGAGTTTTCCACCGTTAGATTTAACAATTTTATTATTTTTACCCGTTAGATTATACTATTCAACCAACCAACCACTCAACCCTAGGGGGCCCACATCATCCTAACCCCACATTTTTCAATTCAAGGGCTAAAAAACTAATAGCACCAATAACTTGGTGTTATTGATAGTATTCCAGCCTAGTTTTATATATATATATATATATATATATATATATATATATATATATATAGAGAGAGAGAGAGTTGAGCTAGAATACTATCGATAGCAAACGGACACTTTTGCCACCCATTTATTTTCGATGATGGAGCTTTCAAATCGACGATCGGTATCGTTGAATATGATTTAGAGCATTTAAAGTATCTAAAAATCAAATTTCATGCTTTTTCGATATTATTTTCTTGTCCATCAAGTGGACACAAAAATGAATGGTTGAAAATAAATATCCTTTAAAAAGTGATGATAGGAGTTTTGTAATCAAGATCAAGAGTATAGATCTTGTTTTAAATAGTTTAAAGAATTTTCTAACAAAAAATCAATTGATTTGGATATCTTTACACTGTTAAACAAGAAAACGTCTCATATATACCATTAAAATTATAAAATTTGAAACCCTTTGATCATTAGGCCAATGATGTCGAAAAAGCATGAAATTTGGTTTCTAGATACTTTAAATGCTCTAGATCATGTTCAACGGTGCCGATCGTCGATTGGAAGCTACATCATCGAAAACAAATGGGTGGCAAAAGTGCCCGTTTGCTATCGATAGTATTCTGGCTCAACTCTCTCTATATATATTTATATATAGTGTAAGTTATTATGCTTTCGGAAGTATGAAGTAGTTTGTGCTTCCGATTTTTTGGCCCTTGGATTAATAATTATAAAGTTTGGATGATAGTAATTTTCCCTAGGGTTGAATGGTCCCCCTAGGGTTTAGTAGCCCCCCTAGAAAAATAATATTAATTCAAAGATTAGAAATAGTCAAAGAGATTAATCTAAAGGTGCATTTGGTTCTAGTTATCCTGGTAGAATTACAGACAATCCTGCCAGGATTACTGCATTTGGTTCATCCGATATGTAATCTGCTCGGTATTGCAGCATTACAAAAGGTGTAAGATTACACCGAAAATATTACCGAGGGGGTGGGGTGTATCTTGGATTACTAAATGCGGGTAATCTTGCATGTTATATAAAATTACAAGTTTACCCCTACAACTCCCGAAACCCTTTCAAAACGTCATTTTAAAAACTTTAATTTAAAATTTTGAATTATCAAATTTTAAATTTTAACTTGTGAATTTTAATTTTTAATTTTTAATTTTCAATTTTCAATTTTCAAATTTTAAATTAATAAAAATTTTAAACTACAAATTTAAAATTTAAAATTTAAATTTAAAATTTAAAATTTAATATTCAAATTTGTATTTTAAAATTTTAAATTTTAAATTTTAAATTTTAAATTTTAAATTAAATATTAAATTTTAACTTTTAAATTTTAAATTTTAAAATTCAAATTTGTATTTTAAATTCTAAATTTTAAATTTAGATTTTAAATTCTAAATTTTAAATTTAGATTTTAAATTTTAAATTTTAAATTTAGATTTTAAATTTTAAATTTTAAATTTTAAATTTTAAATTTTAAATTTTAAATTTTAAATTTATATTTATATATAAATTTTAAATTAAATTTCATATTTATATTTTAATTTAAGATATTAAATTTTATATTTATATTTTAATTTAAGATATTAAATTTTATATTTTTGTTCAGATTTAAAATTTAAAATTTAAAATTTTAAAAAAATTATATTCAAAATTTAAATTATTTAAAATAAAATTTAGTAAAAAAATATTATTTGTAAACAATAAAAAAAAAGTTTGCGAGATATGGCTAAGGGCAATTTTGGAATAGACTTCACTTTATTATCAAAATTACTGAGTTTTATAGCCTGAACCAAACATATTAATGTTATTAACACTGCAATCCAGCATTACATTACTGCATTAAATCAAACGCGCTAATGCAGCATCAGTAGTAATCTCATTTAGAAATTCAAGATATCTGGATATATCGAAATACTCTGTAATATTACATAACTCGAACCAAACACGCCCTAAGGGTTAAAAAATTAGAAGCACTACATGAGGTGCTTCCAGAAGCACCATAATCGGACTCTCTCTCTCTCTATAATTTTAATACTTTATTTAGATGGAGAGAATAGAGAAGAAAAAAAAAGAGAAAAGGTGAGAGAGAGAGAGAGAGAGAGAGAGAGGGAGAGAATTTAAAGAAAAAATAAAGTATTTTTTTCTCTTATTATTATTTGAATGAAAAGAAGAAAAATAATAATAAATTGCTTTCTTTTCTCTCTAGATTTGTTAGAGAGAAAAAGAAATTTGACAATTACCAAAGGTCACTTTCGGTCTGTTTCTCTCAAGTTTCAATCCAACAGAGGTTGTGCATTGAGACAAGTGACTTGTAAAAGCAATAAGGCGAGTGCGGCGTATGCTTCAAAAGGCATCAATAATCAATAATGAATATGTTAGGAGACATTAATTTTAGCTTCATGTATTTTAAGCTCTTCAATCACACAACCACAAGAGTAGAATAAGACATTATTAAACGGTCAGAAGAGGAGAGGAATGTGGAGGAAGCAAACACAACCTTGAACAACTTTTTCACTAACAAGATGTGACCCTCCATTTGTATATACCACATGAATATAGTTTAATTTGTGTTGACTTTTGGTTGATGCTGATAACATGCTTTCCTTTTGCCCACCGGCGTATACCTAATTTTATCCTCTTGTTTGTACAGGTGTCAATCGTCAATCTGATCCAAAGACAACTCAAAAAAGGTTTCAAATTCTGATAGCAGATCTTATCAATGTTCTTTACTAGGTTTGATCAAATGTTAAGATATATAAATGTTCTTATATATAGAGTAGGACTTGTGTGATATTAGGAGCACGGAGGCCAGCCTCCGTGCTTCTAAGTCGTTTTTTATGATAGAACTTCCGAATTGACGATCGGCTCCGTTAGACTTGATGTAGCGTATTTAAAATATTTACAAAATAATTTTTGCGAATTTTGAATATCATTTACCTAGTGATTGAAAGGATTCAAAATCAATAATTTTTAATGATTGACGTGTGTCGTTGGCAAGTTTAACGGTATAAAAGTATTCAAATCAAATGAAATTTTGATAGAACATTCTTTATACTATCTACAATATGATCGATATCTCTGATCGAAAATTTTAATACTACATCATAATTTTTTGTAAGATTTTTATTTTCAATCGTTGATTTTGAGTCCTTTCAATCACTAGGTAAATGATATCGATTTTCTAGATAGTTCAGATCAAGTCTAACGGAGCCGATCGTCGATTCGGAAGTTCCATCTTCGAAAACGACTTAGGAGCACGGAGGCCTCCGTGCTCATAATAGCACATAAGTCCTACTCCTTATCTATACTATATATAAAAGTACGTATTTTAAATTTCAATCTGTCGACAAACCCATTTTAAAAATAGAAATATAAGGATAAAAATAGAAATTGTTGGGAATAAATGCGTAAGAATAAGAAATAGAAAATAGGAACTGTTGGGAATGAATACATAATGAATAGATACGTAAAAAACGAACTTTAATTTAGTGTTTTCTCTAACAGATAACCAGTGGAGAATTAAAAATAATAATATTTTTCTACAAATTTAAATTTACAACAACTAGATAGCCAACAACTAATTAAATTTAAATTTATTGAAAAATATGATACATAAATTAAATCTATAACTAAAGAGTTAATAATTATTTAAATTCAAATTTTGGTACAATAGATCTATAAAAATATGAAATTGAATTCACATTTTAATTCAAAATTTTTGATATTTTAATTTAAAACATATAGACAGACAGAATCAAAAAAATAAAAGAATATTATCTACGAACGGTTATTATCAATTTGTTAAAAAAATTCAGTTGGTTAAAAAAATGTCTCAAGTAAGAATAAATGGTTATAACCAATCTCTTAAAAAACAACATTTCTGTCAATGTATAAATCCAATCCTACGAACGGTTATGATCACTTTGTTAAAAAATATCTCCAATAAAAATGAACGGTTACGATCAATCATTAAAAAATAGCATTCCTATCAATCTATTTTACATTAAAATTAAAATTTAAGTTTAAATCATCAATTAAATTTAATTTTTGATATCAAATTTAAATTAATAATTAAAAAATTAATTAAAGTAGATCGAAATTAAATTTTAAATTTTAATGTAAATGTGAATTAAATTTTGATATTTTTAGTTTAAAACACATATTTAAGTTTTAGATTCACCATAATTCGAAAAATATATAAAAATATTAAATGTATATAAAAAATAATATAAGATATTACATATATTTTTTAATAAAATATAACATATAAATCAACAAAAGAATAAAAGAATATTCATATAAATGGTTATGACCAATTTGTCAAAAAATATCTCAAATATGGACGAACGATTACGATCAATCTGCTAAAAAATAGTATTTCTATCCATCAATAAATTCAATTCTAGAACAGTTATGATTAATTTATCAAAAAATATCTCAAATAAAAATAAACGGTCATAATCAATCTGTTAAAAAAACATTCCTATTCATCTATTTTACTTTAAAATTAAAATTTGAGTTCAAATTGTGAATTAAATTTAATTTTTGATATCAAATTTGAATTAACAATTAAAAAAATTTAATCACAGTGAATCAAAATTAAATTTTAAATTTTTTTAAAAAATAATTTTTAAAGTAAATTTTTAAAGAATTAATTGTGATACTTTTAGTTTAAATATATATTTAAATTTTAAATTTATCAGAAATTAAAAAAATATATAAAAATATTCAATGTATATAAAAAAAGAAGGATATTGCAAATATTTTCTAATAGAATATAACATATGAGTTTATAAAATATAAGTTTTATTCTAAATTTTGAACAAATGTGATGTATAAATTTATATTGATTTGAAATACATTAAAATAATTGTTACATGCATTTGCACGTACACTTAACTAGTATATATATATATATATATATATATATATATATATATATATATATATATATATATATATATATATATATATATATATATATAAAGAGAGAGAGAGAGAGAGAGAGCAAGGTTGTTGTACCACTCCTAAGCCGTTTTCGATAATGAAATTTTCGAATCGACGATTCGCTTCATTAAGTTTGATCTATCATATTTGAAGTATTTGGAAAATAAATTTTACGATTTTTCGATATCATTTACCTAGTGATCTAAAGGGTTCAAAATCAGCGCCTGAAAATAAAAATCTCACAAAAAATGGTGATATAATACTAAAATTTTCGATCTGAGAGTTGATCTTGCTGTAGATACTACAAAGAATATTTATCAAAATTTCATCTAATTTGGACACTTCTACACCATTAAATTTGGAGACGGCAGACATCGACCATTAAAAATTATTAATTTTGAATCCTTTCAATCGCTAGGTAAATGATATCAAAAAACGACAAAATTTATTTTCCAAATACTTCAAATATGCTATATCAAGTCTAACAGAACCGATTGTCGATTTGCAAATTTCATCATCGTAAACGGCTTAGGAGCACGGAGACCTCTGTGTTCCTAAATGCACAGTAATTCTGCTCTCTCTCTCTCTGTTTATATAGAATTAGGCTACTATACTATTAATAGCACCAAGTCATTGGTGCTATTAAGTTTTTGGCTCTTGAATGAAGGAATGTGCGGTTAGGATGATAGTGGTCCCCTAGGGTTGAGTGGGTAGTTCATTGAATAGTATAATCTAACGGGTGAAAGTAGTCAAAGGGGTAAATCTAATAGCGAAAAACTCGATAGCACCAAGTACTTGGTGCTATTGATAGTATAATAGCCGGACTCTTTCTCTCTCTCTATATATATATAACCAAATCATTGAGTCGGTGAAAATGGCCAAAGGGCTGGAATGCTTCTAATAGCACCAAATCATTGGTGCTATTAGATTTACGGCCCTTTGATGAAGGGATGTGCGGTCAGGATGATAGTGGTCCCCTACGATTGAGTGGGTGTTGGTTGAATAGTATGATCTAACGGATGGAAATGATCAAAAGGGTAAATCTAACAGCAAAAATTTGGTAGCACCAAGTGCTTGGTGCTATTAGAAGCAGCTAGCCGGACTCTCTTTCTCTATATATATATATATAGAATTGAGCTGGAATACTATTAATAGTATTTGGACTCTTTTGCTATCAATTTTTTAGCCGTTAGATCTACACTTTAATCAATTTCATTCTTTAGATCATACTATTCAACCAACCACCCACTCAATCTTATGGGGACCACCACTAAACCCTAGAGAATCACTATCATCCTAATCGTACATTTTTTTATCCAAGGATTAAAAACTTGATAGCAAAAAATTTCAAATACTATCGATATATATATATATATATATATATGAAATATTTAGGAATATTCTTTAAAGATTTTTGGTTAATGGGCCCGAGTAGATGTGGCAGATTCTTTTGCCATGTGGAATTGGAGGGGTAATAATTTGATAATAATAATAATAATAATAATAATAATAGCAATAATTAATTATTATCACTGTTACGATTCACTCACACAAATAATATTTGAACTAGCCATGAATTGAACCGAAAACCTACAGCTCGGCATGAAGGTGCATATTGATTGAGCTACTTAGGGGATGTTTAGAGGATGTTTAGATTAATAAAATTGTAATTCGGCCATAAATTAAATTTATTAGTTGTCGTAAGTGTTAGTTATATTAGCCATCATGAGGACAACAAGAAGATTGGATAGGTAATAACCCTCAGTTTACGTTCTCAAATACAGATTTATTTTAAATCGATCTGAGATCATCTTTTTCAGAAAAGGCCCCATATCAAGCTTACAACTTGGCTGAATCTCGCCAGCATTATGCTGGTTGATGACAAAACTAACTGAACTACAATTACGCCAATCCAGACGTCACATGTTTTCTTCACAAAAAGTAAATTTTGAATTGAAATAGAGTTCAAATGAAAATTATTTCTCCCTCACTATTTATTTTTATAGCTATGAAAGTGAATTTCCTCATGTTCTTTTCTTTGTTTGGCCGAAAGTGAATGACATAAAAATTACAATTTATACATAAATAATACTTAACTTGATATATAATAAATTATAATGTAATAATGAAAAACAATATAATTGTATCCCTACATAATTAAAAAATATAATCTAAAACAGCTTAATTAATTTTTTTATACATAAATTATAGGGATAATTGCCTATATACCCCTCAAAACTTTGAAAATATCTCATTTACTTTTACTTTTTTTTTCTCTTTCCAATATACCCCTCATATGTTCCTCCGTTATTCAAAAATACCCCTACAGTTACCACCCGTTAAGTTAACTTGGGTTAAACGTGAGTTAAATATCTACCAGAGTTTTAAAAAAATAAAATACCTCTTTTGCCCTTAACTTAAGGGCAAATAAGAAATATTGGTGATGGTAGAAGAGTATATTTGAAAATACCAAAAATCAAAATACTTCTTGTGCCCCTAACTTAAGGACAAATAAGAAAAGTCGGTGATGGTAGAAGGGTATATTTGAAAGGGCAAAATAGTAATTTCACAGAAATAACAGCTATTGCTAATAGTTCATTAACAGAATTTAACTCTAGGGGTATATTTGAAATAGATTGGAATGTAAAAAGAGTATTTTTAATATTAGCCTTCTAAGAGGGGTAAATCAGAAAGTCGGGAACTCTTCAGGGGTATATAAGCAGTTCCCCCTAAATTATAATACAACAATAAAAATATAGAGTAAAAGAAATATTAATACTCAAAAAATCAATTTTCATTATATTTTAAATTTGCAAACTAAACGAAAGGGATACTAAAATTTAACTAATCAAATTTCCATCCCAGTTTAAACATGTAAACTAAATAAAAGAGTAGTTAGTACCACAATCAAATATATTTAAATATAGCTTGCATTATCCATTGTTTTTTTTCCTTCACATCTCTTCACCGTAATTGACTTCAGTCGCTGTATTGGATAACTTGAGTTTCGATTGTATTTCTACTACCGCAAACCAAATAGCGAAAGTAATTATTTACTACCGAAAATGACTTTATCCTCTTCACTGTCACCCAAACAAACAGGTCTTTAGTGGTAGCAGTTTTATGTCATGGAAGTCCATGCAGGTAAAGCATTGTTGGCTAGCTATGATATATTAATATGTACCTTAGTACTTTGTCATCTGAAACCTCTGACTTGCTCTAATTTATTTGCTCATATCCTATCAAACATTAAAAGGTTTTGAATGGAAAAAATGTATTAGGAATCGATGTATGTGCAAGGGATCGATTTATTACAAGAAATAAACTCTTTTTCTTTGGCCATGAAAAAAATTAGTGATGTTCCCAAACTAATTTTTCTGAATTAAAGATCACTGATTAAGTCGCAATCCATTAAAAGTTTACCCTTCCTGAGCATTTTACCGCATTTCTTATCTATCCACCGTCTTTTTTTAGACTGTAAAACCTCCCGTACTATTCTATCTATAATATCAGGTTGAATTTGGATTCAAATGGCAGTTTCATATAGCTTATTAACTTCAGAATCAAAACCCATTAATTGTTAAATATATAAAACTTTGCAAATCTTTTGGCGGATCTTGGACTGATTTTTTTTCTCAAAACCATTCATCTTGTAAGCGAATCTATTATTAAAAATTTATCAAAAGAGCACTCTACAATTTACTATATTTATTAGATATTAATAAAAGAGTCCGGCTACTATAATATCGATAGTACCAAGTACTATCGAGTTTTTCGCTGTTAGATCTACTCATTTGACCATTTCCATCCATTATATCATACTATTCAACCAATCCGCATACTCAACCCTAGGAGACCACTATCATTCTAACCCGGAACTACTATCATTCTAACCGTACATCCTTTCATCCAAGGATCGAAAACCTAATTATAGCAACAAACGCTTGATACTATTAATAGTATATATAGTAACATAATTCCTAATAAAGAATGTCGATCTTAAGTACCAACAAAAACAGAAACCTAATAGTACTTTTATATCAAATTTAATTTCATTTTTATTAGTATTAGCCATGTTTTAAGGAAAATCAAGGCCTCTATGTTTGACCCAAGCGAGCCAATTCTTATATATGTCTGCCACTAACTTCTTTTTTAATTGGAGAAGAACGTTTGTTGTGTTTGGTGAGCCTTCAACATTTTCGAGGAAAAAAGGCAATTTTTGAAGGCTCTATGGTCCTTTATTATTATTATTATACCCAAGATTTGGAGTACTTTGCCTCGAAGCTGAGGTGCCCTTTAGTTGAGTATAATTATGAAATGTAGGGAGAAAAATATATATATAATTAAAAATATAGCAGTATAATTGTATATATTTTATTCAGTTAGATGTGATATTATGTACTGTAATTATAAATAATAGAGTCTATTGACCCCATTGAGGTAGCCAAAGAAAGACCTTTCATGTTGGCCCCATTTTGGGATCAATTTTGACTCCAAAATAGACCAACAAGTAAAATAATTTATTTACTATTTTTTACAATTATAAATTTATTTATTTACGAATCGTAGTTGTTTTGAATTGTTACAATATATAAAAAGAGCTAGCTACATTGTTATCAATAACACAAAATATTTGGTATTATCAAATTTTTTACCGTTAAATCTATCCCTTTGACCATTTCCACCCCTTAGATCACAATAGTTCACCAGCTATCCATTAAACCTTAGGGTATCACTATTATCCTAACCGCACATTCTTTTTTTCTATTTTTGTTGCATGGCTATTGGCATATGATTACTTTTATATGGTTTATAAGAAACTAATTTATTTATCACTAATGTTTGTTAATAAATATATGAAAAAGAATATATTTGACGGTATTACCAATAAGACTATCATACATCATTTTCAGAATATAAAAATACATTGAGAATAAATTGTAAATAACAATGGTATATTTTTCTATTTCTAAATTATTAATGACAAGTTTACTTCTCTATTTCTTAATAATTTTTTAATTATATATTTGACCCCAGTAAGAAAAATTTCTCGGTCAGCCACTGACTATAAATAATTTGTTTGGTTATATGTATTTGAGAAATGTGTTTGTGAAATTTTATTATTTTGTATGTGGGTAGTGAGATTATCCCTATGTAGGGGGGGGGGGGGAAATATTTTCTATTCAAAAGAGTATCAGAGAGGTAAGTTTACCTTATATTTAAAATTATTCTATCCAACTGCTATAGTGAAAACTATGGACAATTTGGGTGCAGTTCCAACTACTGCAGTTGAGCCTCACGCATGCAACTCCAGCTACAGTAATTAAATTCAAATGTATTAAATTACAAATTAAATTAGATCTGCATAAAATTACGACTGTATGGTATAAATTGTAATTTGTGTGACCAAACAGTCCTTAAAATTTTGCGGGGCTTGAAAGAAAGGAAAATTACTTCTCTTCATAGTATTTCATAAAAATTGATAAAAACATAAGAATAATATGGAAGGAAGGACAAGATTTGATTTTGGAGGAGTTTTAGCAGCTCTTCTTTTCTTTGACATTGTTTCAATGTCAAATCAATCATATATATAATATAATGTAATATTAGATAATTTTGAACGATTTATAAAGCCACATCATCATCCGTCAATAAAAAGTCATTTAGAAAAAGTAAAATTTTTAATCATTCCAATTTTAAATCTATAAAATAGAAATATTAGTATTTTATTCAAATTAGATAGATAAGATTAGACTATGATATTTTGACTCTAAATAAAAATTAAATTACAATAAATAATTAAATTATAGCGATACACTAAAATAAGATAAAAATATTTTTTAAATAAGATAAATTCACATGGATCATAAGGTTCCAGCTATGACTACATGATTCCAAAGTATGGATATTATTTTATATAGGAAAAAAAAAGGTTTTTTTTTCAGCGAATAAGGTTACTTCTCTTGTTCTTTTGCAATTACCTTCTAAATAATTACCAAGTTTTTTTATTTATAATTTTCTCTTTAATTACTTTTTTTTAGCAATGATCTTCCTTAGACTACATATTATGTAAAGTGTTTATTTTTTTTCTATTTTTTCTACTTTTAAACTATAATTGTTTTGTAAAGAATAATTAAGTTCTTACTTTTTTGGCTACATACTATATATTATAATTAAATTACTATAAATACTGTTGCATTGCACTGATATTGATATAAATCTAGTTTGTTTATACATTTTCACGTCTTAATAAAATTAGTTAGACATAAATCATATCTGACCTATTGCACAGAAAGGATTTCTGAAAAAAAAGTAAATAAATAAAATAAATTTTGGATTTTTCATAATATTACCTATATAAATTGTTGATGTGCTGACAAATTTGTATAATATTTTTATTAAAGTGTGGATATTATTTTATTAAGATATTTAATACTATGAACATCTGATTATTAATAATATATAAGGTCAAAAAAAAAAAAAAAAAAAAACCTCTTTCGGTAATAAAGGAAGGGCTCGGAGGTTTCTTAGCCGACATTAATTCGTACCAAACTTGAGTTGTCTCCTGTGAATTTGTACAACTTAAAAGAGAGGTTTAAGAGATTTTATTCATTATTGTTTTCAATATAATTATTCATAATAATAGCACTAACATTCCTTGCAAAAGCAGTTTGTTTCCCATGTGACATTGGTACGTAATTAATCTTTTTCTTTTTCTTTTTTATAATTAGAGAGGAAAAGATCTAGGAGAACTAACCATTGTTCCCTTGTGCATTGGACCAGTGCGTTGGACTAGTACTTTATTTTTTTTAGTTTTTTTTTATTTTTATTATTGTACTTGAACAAGTGCATTGGATTTCTTTTATTTTTATTTTTTTTTGTAAAAATGCGTTGAACTTATGCTGCATCACTTTTTGCTAAGCTAATTCTTTTTTGCTCCGGAATGTACACCCTTTTTGGGGTATACCGCCAGCATTGCTCTTTCTAATACCCCTTCGAGATTTCTGATTTCTCTATCTTGAAAATATCAAGAGTTACATGCGTGGTATATTTTTTTCTGTAGTCACTGTTAAGAGAATTAAAACTCCCTTAATTATATAAGAAACCTCTTTAAAACTTATATATTAATTTATGTGAATGGTTATGATAGAGAGTAATAGCGTGCTAGGCCTGCAGAGTCCTTGTGGGGATTTTTTTTCTTCCCTCCTTACTCTCTGTTATTCTCTCACTAAGCGCTCGTTTCGTATTGAGGGCGTTGCTAGATCAAAAAGAGTTTAGACAAAAATATATATAGAGATACATGTTTCTCATTTTTCCAATATAATAATATAAACTATACTGTAACCTAATCATTGTGACATATAATGTGATGTCAAAATAAACGAAATACTTCTCAGTACTCTACTTTCTCTCCGCAATTCCAAACGGATCCTTACAAAGTTTATACACTTGCTTTATCTAACTTTTATGTGTAAATGAATGAATTAAGCATTTGGGCAGTACTTCTCTAATCCAAAATAATAATAATAAATTACAACACGAGTATCATAAACTCCTTTCTTTTTTCTTAATGGTTTTAGAAGATTCTTAAAAAAGTCTCGTAAAATCCTAAATGGCAAAGAAGAGAGGAAATGTAGGATACAAAATCAACCTAAATGGAGACTCGAACATGCCCTAAGAACCAGAACACTATAGAAAAATACTGAAAATTTAACTCATTGTTCGCAAACAGTTTGTGTTCAGCTTGAAAAGTGGCTCAACAAGGTCTCACTTAACTTGGCTCGTTTATTAAACGAGCTGAGCTCAAGTCACTCGTGTTTAGCTAAATAAGCTTGAAATGTTAAAATAAAAAATAATAGAAAATATATTAAATGTAACAATTAAACAGAAGAAAATTGTCAGTTTACGATCATTTTTCGGAGATAATAATTTAAGGTAATATGCAAATTATAATTGTAAATAGCAAATTGACTTTAATAGTTCTAGTGCGAAAAATATAATGCAAATAAGAATCTAAGTAATCTCCTAAAAGGAGTGTTCCTGAGCTGGTTGAGCTCAATTCAAAATTCAATGACTAGCTTGCTTTTGACTCAAAATTAAACAAGCTGGCTCGAGCTCAAGCTCGTTTGTAAACAAGCCAACTTTGAGCTTAGCTTGTCTCGCTCGTGTTCGGATCCTTCACATCCATAGCTGAGAGAGAGAGAGAGAGAGAGAGAGAGAGAGAGAGAGAGAGAGAGAGAGAGAGAGAGAGAGAGAGATGGCAAACAACTGCAATATATACATACAAGTAAAATGATGAACATATAAAGATAGAACAGATGTTTTATACATGAACTCTGACAAATCTACTGTAGAATAGGCTACCGCACTCACCCTTTTCTCCGCCTGCGAACTTCGTTCATTTCAATCCACGAGAGCGCGCAATCGCACCTCACTATATCCCCCAACAGCTGCAGGACTTGGGGATTTAATCCACAAAGTCTACCACACTCGTCCTTTCATTAGTCGTCGTCCAAGTGACCGGCATTTGTTGGACCTAGAGTTGATATCAACAGCGACGAAAGAAGATATCAAGCAGAAGAAATGTTAAGCTAGAATGAAGTTGCTGGAAAAGCTGTTGTTGTTTTTGGGTGATTGAATTAGGTGTACTTACTTGGAGAGGTTTTGAGGATGAAAAAGCATATGGCGACAACAATGTAGCAAAGGAAGAGAATAAAACCCTTCATGTAGTGCCAATTTCCATCCTGCGGAAGTAATTTTATGTTACTTGTTCTTACTGCTAGATGTTTTCTGTTGCCAAGCAAGTAAAAAGCATTAAACATAATTGGAAGACCAACATACCAAATATATATATATATATATAGAGTTTTGCTAGAATACTATCGGTAGTAAACCGAGCGATTTACTACCGATTTGTTTTCGATGCTGGAGCTTCCAAATCGACGATCGGCACCGTTGAACATGATCTAGACCATTCAAACTATCTGGAAATCAAATTTCACGCTTTTTCGATATTGTTCTCTTGTCCATCAAGTGAACAGAAAATGAATGGCTGAAAATGAATATCCTATAAAAAGTGATGATAGAAGTCTTGAAATCAAGATCAAGAGTACAGATCTTATTTTAAATAGTTCAAAGAATTTTCTAACAAAAATTTAGTTGATTTGGATTCTTTTATGCCGTTAAACGAGCAAACACACCATATCGGCCATTAAAATTACAGATTTTGTAACACTTTGATCGTTCGGTTAATGATATCAAAAAAGCATAAAATTTGATTTCTAGATAGTTTAAATAGTCTAGATCATGTTTAACGGTGCCGATCGTCAATTTGGAAGCTCCAGCATCGAAAACAAATCGGTAGTAAACGAGACGGTTTACTACCGATAGTAGCCCAGTCAAGCTCTATATATATACATATTTGACAATGATAAGAAGTACAAAATCTTTGCTTATACCTTTCTTTACCCCTTACTTAAAACTATGAAGGTGCATTGATTTGACAATTCCACTTAATCTATTGTCAGAAAAATCTCAAAGAACTGTAAAACTAAACACTAACAGAACTAGAGCATATATTGAACTACAGACATTACCAGAACTTGTAGAACATTTTGATAAATAAATAATAAAAAGTATAAAATAAAATAAAATACAGGAGTGTGTAGGAATTGAATGAGTGTGATTATTAGAAGGCTTAAAACTAACTTTACAGGCATGCCAAAAGTTCCCATAAAAGTCTGTTTTTTGGTAAGAGTTATTTATAGTAAGAATGAGATCTTCACGGTTGATCATATTTGATACTAGTCTTAGATTATCAAAAAATTTCTCTCAGTACAAGTAGTACACCTCACCTCAGCATTTAAGTTATCTGTCCATAATTTCTCTGACTTGAGAAGTAAAGGCTATTCGAATTTAACTGTGATGGGTTTAAGCAGGATAATTAACACTTCCGACTTATTGTCAATGAACTTAACTCTTTGCCACTTACTTAGCCCAGTACCTTTGTATCACAGACACTTCAATAAATCTCACGTGTTTGAGTCGGACTCTTGTCTGACACGGACACGCCATGAACGGGCACCTGGGTCCATGGCGCATCTCATAAATTTTTTTTTTTTTATTTTACTTTTCTTTAGGAATGTATAACGTAAAGCAACAAATATTTTGACTTTTTGATAAATGCATATAAATTTTTTTGGACTATATAAATGAATCATGTATGGTGGAGAATTTCTTACATTAAAATATATAAACTATCAATGAAAATTTTATTAACTTTCATTCGTATTATATATATAACAACATTTTAGCAAAATTAATATTTTATATATAATAAATATATATATTATTATATTAATATATATTAAATTTTATTAGCGGTATCCATGCCGTGTCTGTGTCCTAATTTTTTGGAAGCTGCCGAGTCCCTATGTCTAAGTCGTGTCATTTCCCGTGTCCCGTCTGTGTCCATGACGTTTAGCCCAGTACTCTATTACTTCAACTGAGGGCTCCACTTTGTCGATTCCGCATTTCATATATTTTTATCAACTTATCAGAAGCTTTACTTCCCGTCTCTCCTGCATGGCCAATAATAGAATAGAAAGTTACCTGAAGTACAAAGGCAGTAATGAGAATTGCCATAACCAGTGATGCAGTTTCGAAGACGTTGAAGCTGAGATCCATAGGGACACCTTTTATCCATGCTACAACTAATGTCAAAGGAATCTGTTCACAGTAACCAACTATCATAGTAAATTCTCTGCAATTGAAACTAGAAGGCTATTTTGTTCATAAAGAATTTTATGTCCGTCTCACCACAAACATGGAGATTTGCGTCGATGAGCCCAAGGCTACACCCAAGGTGATATCCTGCACCACAATCATATCGTATACTATTAGATATTTTCCAGCTTGTTTTGTTCGATGCAATAGACTTAACAACTAATAGAAAGATCCCTCTCACAATTTTGTTTTTGGCTGCAAAGATGATTGCACCCGCATGCTCAGCCGCGTTACCCACAATAGGAAGTAATATAACACTTATGAAGCTAACCGGCAAGCCCCATGACTCTGATGCTGCCTATCAAAGAGTAGGAATACTTGGAAACTTTATGCAAGATATAAGATGAAGAGGAGAATGATACTTCCTCGCAACTTCTATACAAGAAATAATACATAGATAAGTTAGCCAAAAGCTTCTCGAGGTTTTTATTTTCTTTACCTCAATGGTACCAACAACATAATCTGATAAGATCGCGATTACAGCAGTCATCCCAAGCAGCCAAACAATTGCACTAGTAAATCCAATAACAGGTGCCGATGATACAATATCATCATCCTCATCAGATTCATCCTGTTCAAAAGAAAAGACATTAACCTCATTTACCATAGTTTTTATTAGCATATATAACATTTACAATATTACAAAAACCAAAAATTTATTGATATATCTTGTTAGAGAAATGTAGCTTTTCATGAAAATTATTCTTTTGAGCAGCTATCTGCAGATCATCCTCGTACGCCCACATTTCTACTTGTCATTGTTGTTTCGTCTAAAAGATAGAACCAGGTTGGCCAAACAAAGTGCATGAAAAGGAGAATATAAGTCATGAATAACCATCTTTACCTCTCGTGCTTCAAAGAACTGGTGATGGGTTTTCAGCTGGAAGAAGAGGCATCCAGCATAGGCCAGGAGCATCACAATGCTGCACGATCTTGAGAGCTCGAGTACTGTGATCGATGATCCTTTAAACTCACTAGTGCTCGTGATAAACCGAAAAATTAAAGCCATGACATGGCACAACGCACCCAGCAGAAGCAGGCTTAAGCATACATCTGATTGCTTCTATAAAAAGAGTGGTGGGAAAAGTCAATGAATAAGGAAATTTTATAGGATGAGGAACTCATAGATTAGAGAATCACTTGTTTACAGAGTAACACATTCAAAGAAACCGGACTTTACTTACTCGATCAAATGGCCGTTCATTGCCAAGGTTAACGAATCCGCCAAAGACGAGTGAGGAGCCAAGGACTAGCAGAAGGTTGGAGAGAATGGAGCCGAGGAGAGACCATTTTAGGAGTTCTAGCTTACCATTCTGCAGTGCTAGTAGCGCTATTATCAGCTCAGGGGCATTACCGCATGTTGCATTCAGGAGCCCACCAACTGCAGCACATTAGGTTGGATTACTAAGATTAATTACTGATCGAGTCTTTCAAAGCTTGACACAAATTCCGGCTATGTGCTCTGAGTTCAATTCTAACAATTCCACGCCTACATTTTGGCTCACTTAACAACTAAATCCTGACAAGTTACCATCTAGAAAAGATTCCACATCAGCATAGCCAGAGTTTGCTAACCTTGGCATTTTGGGGTTTCAAAATTAACAACGATACTGGCATGGCCTTTTTTGGACAGGCAAACTAGGAAATAGTATTTTGTTGTGCAACAAACTTTTACGTACTAAATTATTTAAATTGCAACTCCTATAATGTAATTGAAACTAGGACTAAATTTCTAATCAACACTTAAATAAAAATAATTGGACGAACATTCACTGCTATGTCATCAAGTTAATTAACTCTTCAAAGAACTTAGGAAAGCAATATAGTACAATTTTCAGGTTATCAGCAGCTGACAAGATAATTTTTGGGATTTACATGAGTCCGATTTATATGGATGACATCCTGGTTCAGTTAATGAGTTATCATCACCTATAGTTTGCATCCATGGGAGCAGACAGTTAGTTAACTTGCACTATGATGTTAAATAATCAAGGGAATCTACTGAACACTAATAGAAAATGCTTACGGACATGTAATAAGAAGTAGCACATACCAGTTGGGCCGGCATACTCTGCAATCTGCCTGCATCATAAAATTAAAACATCAATTACCACGACCGATTACTTCAAACTAAAGATTAGAAAGGATATGCCCAGGATTTTGATTGTATGAGGTTCAGAGACTAACTCGCTGAGAAAGCTCACGCGTTCGGCAAGAGGGGCAAGGCCTATTAAGCTCAAGGTAAACACCCAAGCCTGTTCGGTCAATTAAAAAATAAAAAGGAGTATGAGATCATTAAAATATGAATAATAAGCAAAAGCATTTTAATAATAGATCACAGTACCAATTTTAGTTTGCAAATTTTTCTAGACCTCAATCAACCAACAACGACACAAAAAAAAGGGGGGGGAAAAAGACAAATCAATCAACTATGTTGAAGTAATCAGCATGGTTTTACTTCACAGTAGAAAGTAAATATTCATCTCTACAGAATGTAACACAAGGAAATGGCGCCCCATGACGCTATCCAGACTGAGTTTACCTATTACCAAAATGGAGCCTATTTTCTTAAATTTTCTTTTATCGGTACTACAAAATCTGAAAAAAAGAAGAAGAAGAAGAAGAAGAATTTTTAATGAATGGAGATACCATTACCTATGAAATGGTCTTCCTTTTCGAAGACCGTGCGTGCCAAGCACGTTTCGATTTAAAATATGACTTCGAAAACAGTTAAAATAACAGGACGGGCTTCCAAGTAGCCCCACTTGTTGTTTATCGCAATGACTTCAAACCAGCTAACTAAATAGCAAGTGCCTCTAGGTTTCCGTGCATTGACTTATTCATTAGCGCTCAAAAAAAAAAAAAGAAGAAGTCAAAACAGGGACATTGAACACATGTTGTAGTTTTTGTCACACAAATCATGCCCATTGTGTATAACTAATTATCCGATGGCATCTCTTAGGGTCGAACAAATAAAAAAAATCCATCAAAAAGCAATCAATTACTTAGAGCACGTCTCAACAAACTTGTAGGTTTTAAAACCAAATATAACAATTTCACTTGATGGATGTGTGCATTTCAAAGATGAAGTACTAGGCTGCAGATTTACCATTATAAAACAGGTCGCTACTGTCAAAACAGTTATTAAACAGGACACCATATATAATATATAATCTACACACTTAATGGGAAAAGGAGTCCCATCATAATTGGGTTATATAAATAGTTAATCTAGAAAACTATGCCTTTGGCACATGGTGATATGCATCCCCGAAATTCTAACAAAGTGTAAAAATAATGAACTATGCCTGTGCTTGCTGGCTAATTTACAGCGAATCATCTTTTTTGCCAATTTGTGCAGAAAGTATTACCACACACAAAAGTGACAAACTCAAAGACGGACACCCTCCGCATACGGACAGGGAATGCATAAAGATTTAATTAAGAGACCTTTCTTCTGCATAGCATATTACAAAAGCCCTTGGAACTACTTCACGGTCAGTAGATAGAATATAAATAGGAATAACATCTTGTGAATTCTTCAAGCATGGTAATCCAAGAACTCATCTTCTGTGTATTGCAAACAACTTGGTGACACAACATTGCTAGGCCTCACTTGCAGGGCATAAAACAAAGTCAAACTCGCTCCTTTACTGCTCAACTTACATATATAAAAGATTATCCCCGACTACTGACTGAACATAATTTAAGCTTTTTTGGAGGCACCTTAGAAGCAGCCATGTGTTCAATTCTTTTGAGTGTGTGTGAACTGTGAAGAAACCTAAATTAATGTTTCTAGCTTGGGAAAACCAGCTACAAGCCAACAGGACAACATATGTCAGACCCTTGCTATTTCCCGAATCTAGCTAGCATCCGCTAAACAATCGAGGGAAAAAAAAGAAAAGAAAAACAGGACAACTCCCTCTTTCTGCCCAAAGAGGAGAAGGGTTATTTTGTTTATGTTGCTTGAACGGCAAATTTCACAGGGCAATACAATGGGTAAATTGCACCATTAAACCCAAACTTACGTAACTCAAAGTGAAGTTAATGCCCCTAAACTAGTATAATTGTATCAAATAGCCCCTTCCATCATCTGTCGTAAAGTCCACTAACGGAAAATGACCTAGAGGCCAGGTAAATATTTTTTGATACCAAGCATGCAACAAAGGCGCAAACTAGACCTTGTTGTTGAACAGAATAGGCGTTTCAACTTTCTACAACAAAGTTTGTTTTAGCATCAAATACTCCTCTGGAAAAAGAAACCTTTAGACGCCAAAAATGCTAACTTGGGATCAACATCATTCTATCACCGAACTTAACTTCAGATGACGGAATGAGCCAATTTGATACATTTATAAAAGTTCAAGAGCATTAAATTCGCTTGAAAAAATTAGGAATCAAATTGAAATTCTCGAAAAGGTCCGGAATCTAACAATTCTTTATACCCCCAGTATGTTTTTGTATAAGCCATATCTACCCCACTCTTTAGGTCAACACATATCAAAATAAGTAAATAATACAGACAAAGAAAGAATCAGCGAAAAATCAAAAGAAAAGAACAATAAGTTACTTCTCTTATGAAACAATTTTCCTGCCTGCATATTACTTTTTTTGGCAGATACTATTAAGGGCCTACTACAGGCCAATTTGGCCGTGCTGTAGGGTGCAATTTTGTCCATATATAAGCCCAGTTGCCCGTGCTAATATGGAACATAGTGACAAGTAATGCTATCCGAAAAAGTACTGTAGACGACACTTTCAGCAGCATCTACCTGAGCAGACTTAACAACATCATATCAGAATTTTTTTACTTCATCAAACAGTTTGCTGATCTGCTCCACATACTACTACGGCTGAAAGCAGACCCTTAGGTCAGTTTGGTATCACCATGGATAAAAAATCCGTTATCATACTTTGGAAGATTCAAAAAAATTCGAAAGCACTTCTAATCTTCTCTTCTCTAATGTTATAAAATTACGGTCCGAACAGCCACTGGAGCGTCAAGTAGTTGCATGATTCTCCGGCGGAAGTTCTGACCACAATTTTAAAATATCGGAAAATAAAAAATTAGATAAAAATGTATAGAATTTGCATAAACTATGGACATTTTTGAATCAATAACTTAAACTTTCAAAATTTTAATTTTACTATCCAATTTTTAATTTATTTGATTTGAATTAGTCAACAGTCAACTGCACTCAGACTCCAAAATTTACTAATTACTTCCTTTAGTAAATTTATAGTTACGAGAATTGCACGAAGCATACTAACTAAATCTGTAAAAATAACCACAATGCTTTCAAATTCGAAGGCCAACAACTCAAATCAAATAAATTAAAAGGATAGAGAATAAAAACAAAATTTTGAAAAAGTGGGTAGCCAAATCAAATCAAAGTGGTCCATAGTTAATATCCGTTTTGTATGATTTTACTTAACAAAAAAAAAAAAAAAAAGCGGGTGAAAATGCAGGAGAGGACTTACGCGGCCGGGAGCAAAAGAATGGGCGGCGACGGCGAGGGGGACGGCGGCGAAGAGCGGGAAGAGCTTGGTCCCCAGGAAGACCTCGTGGAGGTTGGCCAGCAGGCCGCGGAGCCAAAGGCTGCCGGCCTTGCTCTGCTGCGACGTCTCCGACCGCTTCCGCAGCAGCGACGACGACGACATGTTGTGCGCCGTCCGCCGGTGGTGCTGCTGCCCCATCATCACCGCCGCCGCCGCCGCCTCCTTCCCCCGCCCGCCGCCGCTGCACACCCCGCTCTCCAACCCACTACAAGTACAACTCTCCGACGCCATTCTTTTTTTTTTTCACTTTTCCCTCTCTCTCCCCCTCTCCCTCGTTCTAAAGCTTTCCTAGGGTTTCGAGCTTATTCGTGGCCAGGCGTATAGTGTATTCATATTATAGCAGGAAGAGAGAGACAGAGACAGAGAGAGGTTGGTGTTGAGATATCATTGGCAATCACTGCAACAGTGATCTAAAAAGATTATAAACACCGCCAGCAGCATGCTTGCTATTATGGAACAAAATTTTGGTGGGTACCGTCCCCAAGCTACTAGTTTGGGCATGGTGCCGATGGGCGCCGTGTGGCACATCCCACGACAGCCATTCCACCCATAAAAAAAAAAATGTGCCCCTGCGTTTAGAGAGAGAGAGAGAAAAAGTAGCAGGGAAAAGGAGGGTCCCTATTAAGAAGGTCCAAAAAATCCCAAAAGTTTAATATCTTGAAAAGGATTTTAACATTTTTCATCCGCATAATCCAGACTTCACAAAAAAAAAATTAAAAAAAAAAATCAGAAGGCTCTAAAATTTTATGAGAGAAATGCTTCTGTAAGCCTTAAAATGGGGGGAAAAAAAAACTGTGGCAACCACCCAACCCAAAAGTTTAGACACTCCTTTCTAATTTTAATATTAGGAAAAAAAAAAGGAAAAAAAAAGGGACTTAGATGAGAGAGACTAGTATAAAAATATTAATTTTTAAATGAATAGAATGTAAGGTTAATATTTATTTTTCGGATGTTACTCATTTTATGAACAGATTCCTAAATTTTTTAATCATGGAATTTAAGTTAAATATATGCTATTCTGCTTAACCAAAGTTGTTGATTAAACTATCGTTTTAATCGTATATTGTATGGATGATTTTGTAAAACTTCAAACACAAAAAAAAAAAAAAAAAAAATTGGATAAACTTCAATTTATCCCATTGTGGTTTAGCGTATTTCTACTTTGTCGTCTATGATTCAGAAAACTATACTTTAACTAACCTACGGTTAGCATATTTTATTTTGCTATCCTTTGGTTCAAAATATTATACTTAACTAATCTATAGTTTTCTAAAAAAAAAAAAATCACTTTTCTACCTATTCAACAGCAATTTTTTTCAATAAAATACAAATAAAACCACTGAATTGTTAAATGCGATGTTTTTGAACCACACCATAGCAAATTGAAAATACGTGAGGGGTGAAATTGGTTGGTGGGATAGCATGATCTAAGGGGTGGAATTGGTCAAAGAGTTAGATCTAATGGTGGAAAACTTACAAGCATTAAATACTGGGTAATTTTAAAAGCATCATAGCCGACCTCAAGATTAAATACTTTTCTAACGAAACTTTTAATTCTGGTAATTACTTCGAACTTCTAAATTTTATTAAATGGTTGAATAGGCTTCTCTTTCCAATCGATGTTCCTAATTTCATGATAGTTTGGATTGCTTATCTTGTACAAAATTTTAAAATATTATGAAAACTATGTCTTATATTCTACACGCAGAGGGCACTATTGCCCTCTGCGGGTTGCTCCCAGCAGGCACACGACGGTACTCGACGAATCCTATTCGATCCCTCGCTACGTGGTCTGTTGCTCCTGAGTCTACAATCCACACAGGGAGAGATTCAGCAACAAACATACTAGAAGAAACAAAAGAACGAGAATCAGGATAAAGGATCGGCTCAGTGTAATCACGAGCGAAGTGTCCCACCTGGTTGCAATTGAAACAGGACATCTTTGACTTGTCCTTTTTGCCACCTCGTTTGCTTCTCTTTCTTTTGGTGTTCTTCGCATTCTTAGGCGCGGATCCGCTATGACTTTGAGGCCCAGTAGTTCTCTTTCGCTTGAACCCGGATGTTCTGCGTAAGTTTGACTCAGCAGCATTGGCAGTTGGAGTTTTAACTACCTCAAGGCGCTCCTCCTCCAACTCCAGATGCCGCGCAACATCCTCAAAAGTTTTAACACTCTCATTGTGTGTCAAATTCACTCGTATATGTTCCTACGAATTGGGAAGTGAGCGAATTATTACTTGGATCTGCTGCTCATCAGTCAAGGTGCCGCCAGCCGACTTTAACTCACGAATCATGTTTGACATTATTCTCACGTACTGTTTCATAGTATGGTCGGCACGTTTCTTACAACTGTCAAACCGCATAGTCAGGCTGCGCAACCTTGTGGCCGAAGTCGCACCAAATTTTATTTTGAATCTCCCACATGTCATGCGCAGTCGGGTACTGCTCATACTCGCACAAGAGATCATTCTGCATACCGCTCATCAACGTGATGCGAGCAATGCGATCCTTTTTAAGTCAATTGTTATAGGCTTCCATATCTCGGTGAGCTTGGGCACTATTCCACCAACCACCCACTCAACCTTGGGGGACCACTATTATCCTAACCCTACAAATCTTCATTCAAAGGTCAAAAATTTACAAGCACCAACAACTTGGTACTTTTAAAAGCATATGAGCTAAATTCTTTAACCTTAGGAGGTATTTGTACATTTTTCCCTACATTAAATTACATCTCTTATTCACGTCTCTCAATTTTCGGTAAATTATTACTCTTTAGTCCTCAAGATTTAAAATTTTAAACTTCTAAATTTATTTTGCTTCTGTTAGTGCCTTTATTTTTTCATTAGAGAAAATCTGTACATACTACATCATTGATTCCCTAATGAATATTATATTCAATCACATCAATTTCTGATTTGCAATTTAACGTATATTTTAAAATTAAAAATGATTAAAGCGACGAAGGACATACACGCAATCAATTTTTTCCTTAAATAAGGAGTAAAGTAAAACAATTCTAACAATTTACATTCTCTCCGACCCTGTTTAAATGTTTAAATATCTTATCCAACATATTTGTTGATTAATTTAGAAGCTTATACTACTTGATTAATAAGATGTATAATTGAACATCTAAAATAATATACTATATTGTGCTTTTAAATCATATTTTTTGGAATAATATAAATTACTTGGCATGTAGAGTATGATGGTTTATTAAATATATATGCTTAAACCTTCTAAGCAATAAACAATCAAACTCCTAACTTCTTACCATAAAAGATTATTCTTATACCTAATAAATTGTTACTAATAACTTATTCCAACATCTAGGTAACAAACTTAAATATTTTAAACACCAAAACAAAAATTAACTAAAATTAAAGGGTGTAGTAGGTCAATTTACTCACCAAAAAAGGCTAAATTGTACATTAGGTTCTCAAATTTGGGTCAAACTTTCTAAATTACTATAATCAGGTATCACAAACTAATTTAGTTGACTAATTATTGATATGTCGCGAGCATAGAAGTGATGCGATAGTGTGGTGATTAATAACGTGATAAAATTCATATTATTTATATAATCAACTAAATTATGTTATAAAAATTTGAAGACCAAAGTATCACCGGGCGCATAGTTTGAAGACTAAGGGGGCGTTTGGTTTAGTGTAAAACAAACTAAATAATTATTTTCGGTATAAAAAATACTTTTTCGCTTGTTTGGTTTGACATAAAAATATTTTTTCGTAAAAATATTCTTACAGATTTGGAAAAAAAAATCTAAGTTTTCGTTTTCCACAGTGTTTCTGCGGAAAACGAAAACTCAAGCCGTGGAAAACTTTTTTCTTTCATTTTTTTTTTCCACCGAACCAAAAAAAATGCGATTTTTTTCATTTCAACCAAACGAACGTCGATGAAAAACTATTTTTTCCCCAACAAATTAAATACTACAAAATATAAAAAAAAATTTATTAAAAATATTTTTATGAAAAATTGTTTTTTACGATTCTATGTTGAACCAAACCGCCGCTAATCAATGTGCAATTTAGCTGAGAGATAATATAATCTTATGAAGATCCTTGGAATCTGTAGGCCGCGGCATGGACGCTGCTTCATGCCAAAGCGACTGAAAACAAGTATAGAGGTTAGCACGGCCCGAGTACAGCGCTGCACGGAGAAGCGCTTCAAAAGTATTAACTTTAATTGCGCGGAAGATTCCGCGAAGCTTCCTAAAATTGCTTCTTTTGGCACGTTTCCTCCTCCTAATTAAACGACCTGTGTGGGTCATTCCCTACACATATTATTACACAAGATATTTTATATTTTATGCTAAATCAATTAATTAGCACCGGAAAAGTCATACGTAGGGCTTCGCTATTATAGCGAGGAATCCTAAGATTTGAATCGAATTGTGAACGCCAACCAAAATCCAACGCGCGCGTAGTCGCGCAGGATATGCGCTGGTTTTAATATGGAAATAATCACATTCCTAATAAGATATTGTTTCCAGTAATAGAAATCATTAGGAAGTTTCTGGGCCAAATCCAAAAGGACATAAAAAATACTACACATCTAATTACCCTCATTCATTTAAAAATCTCCCTTAAATTTATAGTATCAAAAGAAAATTTTGATTAGGCTAATAAAATAATATTAATCTTTGAATAAATTTACGTTCTGTCTATAAGTGCTCAGATCGTATTGCTCTTTAGTCTTGGATCATCCAAGCGCTTTCATGTTGAGTAGTAATAATATTGACAAAGATATTAATAATTATGCTTATAATCTAGCCAGCATCTTCTAGGAAAGATCGAGGACTAGCTTCGTCAGATAATTTAATTATTTTTTTAATAATTGAGACTCTGATCAGTATGCAATCGATATCTTTTAAAAATTAAAATGTTTAAAATTTAATTTTGTATTTTTAAAAATTATTTATATAGTGATCAAAAGGCATGAAAAAATTGATGCTTTTTGATAGTCTATTTGAATCGTCTACATGTTTAAGGGTATGTTTGTTTTATCGAAACTGGACTTTGGATTGAAGTAGACTTTGGGTTGAAGTGGAGTTCGGTAAAAACTAGTTTTTTTTCACTGTTTGTTTCGTAGTTATGGAAGTGAAGTTTTATTAGTTCTGTTGTTTGTTTGGTAGGAAGTGTATGATGTAAAACTATAATTTAATAAATAAAAATAATATAATTATATTTTTATATAATTAAAATTTAATTATATAATATTTTTTATATATAATAAATAATTATATAATAAATAATTTAAAATAATTATATAATAAATAATTTAAAATAATTATATAATAAATAATTATATGATAAATAATTATACAATTTTTTTATATAATTAAAATTTAATTATATAATAAATAATTTAATTATATAATATTTTTTATATAATTAAAATTATAAAATTATATTTTTATATATAATATTTTAGTTATATAATTAAAATTTAATTATATAATTAAAATTTAATTATATATATATTTTTAATTATATAATATTTTAAATATATAATTAAAAATAATATAATTATATATTATATTTTTATATAATTAAAAATAATATTTTTTCTTCACCTCTCTTCACTGTAATTGACTTCGGCACACGGTGGGCCGAAGTCAATTACGCCATTTCAGGTTAACTCGAGTTTCGACCGTAACTTTTTTACGGCGAACCAAACAACGGAAGTTATCGTTTTTGACAAAAACGACTTCCTCCTTCTCCACTTCCACCCTACTTCCACCCAAACAAACATGCCCTAATTGTATAGAGTAGTCCAAACCATTTGAAATTTTAATATAATTAAGGTCTCGTTTGGTATCGTGTTCATTATTTGTTTTTTAAATAAGATTTTATATATCAAAACGTGTAGGAGCAGACAATTAATGGATTATTTACAATGATTTCATCTAAGAACTTTACCTAATAACAAAATTAAAAACTTGAAAATAACTTTTTGTGCTTCTAAAATTTTGTAAATAAATTATCATTTATCATTTAGTCAGATGCATTCTAAGCTAACCAACTAAATCAATAAGCAAATAGCGAATATCTGTCAATAATAAATTTCGACCGGTTGAGATCACCCCCTTACCAACAGATGTTACACATCTCTTCTGTTTGATATATGATTATCTTAATTTGTATTTGATTGTCTTAATCTGCACATATATTCTATTAACTTAAAAAGACATATCATAGTACTAGCACTTGTTAGGGTTAATTCCTAGCCTGTAACTGAAAAAAGAAAAGAAAAATCTCGTAATGTTTTAGGTTATTCTTGGATAACTTGCTTTCGCTTCTAAGGAAGTTAAAGTACAAATTTATTATTGATATATTTTTTAAAAATTTTATATATACTTATGCATGAATGCGCTGGACTTTTTAACTCTAGATTTTTGTAACTACTATACACGCACCCATTTTCATACGAAACATGATTTGAATTAGAGTTTCTTAGCCCAAAGTATAAGGTACCAAACAACTCTCCGAACACTAGTCATAAATCAGGTGCACTCTTTTACGCAAGAAAATACAATATATATACTTCATGGTGAAATATATCTGAGTTATTAAATTTCAACAACTCAAATAACCGACCATCCCTAGCGCAAGTGGCAAAGGGCTTGGTGGTTGGTACTCGAGGTCCCGAGTTCGAATCCTAGTTGATTCACATTTCCAGCTAAGTTTATTTCTAAAAGAAATAAACGAAGCGGGTAGTGTGCTACCTTTCTCTCAAAAAAAAAAAAACAGCTCAAATATATATATTCCATCATCTATGAATAATGAGAAATTTTCTGTGCACTAGACTGCACTACACTCAAGACTGCGAAAAGAAACTTCTGGCAAGCAACAAGGTTGCTCGTGCATTCCCAATTTGCTCTTCACTAAGAACAAAAAATGGTAGGTAATAAAGGGTAGAGGACTTTCCACAATGGGGTCCATCATCCAGAAGGAAAAAAGAAAGGGCAAAGACAAATATTTATAAAGGTGAAAAATGTAGGGACACACCCTCGTGTAGGGGAGCAAACAAGACGGATCTAAGGACGAAAGGGTCCCCACCTTCCCGCCTTTCTTTTTAATGGATCATGATGGATTTGAAATGATTTGATTTTTATTCTATTTTTCGTTTCCACTTATCACATCATTTGATGCTGTGGCCTGTGGGGTGCGAGGGAGAGATTTTAGCGGATATTCAGCAGATTGGAGCAGATCAAAGGATGGAACGGGTCCCCCACCTTCCGCTTTATTTTCTTAATGGTTCAGGATGGATTGGAAACGAGTTATTTTTTTCTTTATTTTTGACTCTCACTTACATCCCTACGTTATACCCTCAAGTATCAATTATAAATCATTCTGAAATAGCCCGTTCAACTATTTTTTCTGAAATTGCACTCTCTAATTTTTTTTTTAAAAAAAATAGATAATTTTAATCAAAAATTAAATTTTAATAGTTTTTAATAATTTTATCCAATTTAACTATTTTAATGGCTAGGGCTACTATACTCTTATGAGTATAGATCTCTTTGTACTCATAAATTTTCGGCCGTTGGATAAAGGGATGTGCGATTAGGATGATAGTGGTCCCCGGTTAGGATGAAAGTGGTCTTCTAGGATTGAGTGGGTGGTTGGTTGAATAGTATGATCTAACGGGTGGAAATGGTCAAAGGGGTAGATCTAACGGCCGAATACTTATGAGTACAAAAAGATCTATACTCATAAGAGTATAGTAGCCGGACTCCTATTTTAATTATTTTGTAACAACTTAATTTGGATCAATTAACAAATAATAACTAATTAAACTATCAAATTTAATAAATTTTTTAACTTAGATAATCTGAATAACCCAAATAAAAAGTAAAAGCTAACAATGTGTAAATAATTAGACAAAAAAGAAGTTGAGGGTTTTGTTTCAGAATGTTCTATAGTTTCCTCCACAAAATTTTACCATACATAAAAGAGAAAGTAGTGAAACTCCATACAATTTTACCATATGTAAAAGAAGAAGCAGCGAAAAATGAGAACAGGAAAAAGGGAAAGGCAGGAAGCGTAGGAATGAGAAAAGTAATTCAACATATGATCCTACGCTTATATCTTGTGATCTTAAAATTTTAAAAATTGTTTTAAATTTTTGGTGTTAAAAAAATTGAAAAAATAAATGACAAATCTTAGTCTTTGAGAGGGCTAGACTATAAATTTTACACATAAATACTAGTAGGTGTACAGATGGTGGCATTGCTCTTAATTTCAAAAGTTTACGCCGTCAAAAAATAATATTTTAATATTTTACATATAATTTGAATTTAAATTAAAAAAATTAAAAAAGGAGTAATAAGAAAAAATCTTGAAGAATCTGTCTTTTTTTTAATTGGCCTTTTTGCGCAAATTTTTTTTATTGGTTTTGAGTTTTTTGCAAAAATGGATTATTTATTTTGGATTTTACAAATGTGGCCAAAATTTTTAGTAAACTGACTAAAATATCTTTATTCCTCTTTGTTTCTTTTTTTCTTTCTCGTTGGTCTTTCTCTGCCTAGTTCGTCTCTCTCCTTATCGCTGCTTTTTTCTCTTTCTTCTTCCAATTTCTCTCCTTTCTCCTATTCCTCCACCGTCCCGACGTCAACATCGCGCTCTTCTCTCTTACTTCGCCTATACCTCCGTCGACATCTATATTGATATGGCACAAATCGCTGAGGTGAGACTACGGCGAAGGGCGTGCCCGCGGACGGCGACAGCGACGACGACAGCGACGAGGGTATTGCAGACTTTGAGGATGATGAGAAGGGAGAGTACGTCAGGGCGGGGGTGGTGGCTGCGACAAAGGGCGAGGGAGGAGGTGCGGTAACAAAAAAGGATGCAGAAGTGGAAGAAAGTTAAGAAAAAAGAATAAAAAGAAAAAATATTTTTTTTTTTCTCTTGAGAATGCCGTAATGTGCCGTGGCCACTACATAAAAGGCCAAGAAGCAAAAAAGAAAAAGACAAAATTGCACTCTTTGAAATAAAATTATACTGTTTGAGATAAAATTGCACTGTCTGAGGCAAAGTTGCACCATTTATAACTATTTAAGACTAAAATGCACCACATAAAATAAAAGTTGTACTGTTTGAAACTAAATTGCATTATTTAAAACTATTTGGGAGTAAATTGTATTTTTTAAATTGTGCAAGTTAACTCACAAACAGTGCAACTTAAGTATCAAATATTACAACTTCTGTTTTATATGATAAAACTTAGTCTCAAATAGTTATAAATGATACAATGTACCCTCAAACAGTACAACTTATTCTCAAATAGTATTATTTCATCTCAAACAGTGCAATTTCATCTCCTTCTTCTTTCTTTTCTACTTCTTGGCCTTTCCTAAGCGGCCAGGACATATGATGGCCTTCTTAAGAAAGAAAAAAAAAAAAATTTATTTTTTCTTCTTTTTTTTCGCCCTTTGCATCTTTTTCGTTACTGCACCTCCTACCTAGCAACTGCCACCCCCGCCCTGACGCATTATCCCTCCCCATTGTCCTTAATGCCTGCAGCACCATCGTCGTCGTCGGAGCGCATTGTCGTCCACGGTCACGCCCTCCGCCGCACTGCAATCTATGCCATATGCGAGCCAGCATCAATGGAGGTATAGGTGAGGTAAGAGAGAGGAGTACGATGTTGACATTGGGGTGGTGGAGGAAGAGGAGAAAGGAGAAAAAGAGGAAGAAAATTAAGAGGAAGAAAAAGCAAGGATGAGGGAGACGAACTGGGTAGAGAAAGACGAACGAGAGAAGAGTAATAAGGGTATTTTGATTAGTTTACTAAAAATACGAGCCGAAATCTGTAAAATTTAAAAAAGTGACTAGTTTTTGCGAAAACTCAAAATCAGTGGATTTTCTTTATGCAAATTGGCCTTTTATAATTTCAAATAGAATAAAACTAAATTAAAAGAATTGTACAATAAACCAATTATCTTTTTAAAATAAAATTTATTTTGTGGTGTTCCATAAATACAATTTATTTTTTAATATTAGAATAAAGGCTAAATTACAGAAAACTCCCCTGTCAATACCCGCTTTTTCACTTTCTCCCATATCATTTAAAAACCTACACTTTGCCCCCTTGTAAAATAAAAAAATGTACACATGGAGGTACGGTGTTAACTTTGATGGCAAAATAACCAAAATGTCCCTCCGCCCTGTTTATCTTCGGCAAAGGGGACCGAGCTGGCGCCGCCGCGGGCGTCGGAGGGGCCGGCGGGCTCGAGGGGCCCCGAGGCCCAGATGCCGAGGCCGAGGCCGAGGCCGAGGCCGCCGTCGCTGCGAGAGTGGAGGTGGTCGAGGAAAGGGCGCTCGAGGGCGTCGAAGGTGTTGATCGCGGCGCCCCAGCAGAGGGCGTTGGCAAGGAAGGACTCGTCGTCGACCTTGCCCTCCGCCACGAACCCTCGGACGAGAGCCCCGTACACGAAGCAGTCGACTTCTTCTTCTTCTTTATTTCGTCGAACAATTCGCGGGCCTCGTCCGCGCGTCCGACATGACGTCAGGTCGACGCTGTCCTTGCGCATCTCGTCCCAGAGCGTCAGGCAGCTGTCCATGCCCGTGCTCCTGGGGGCGACGAGGAGCAGCTTGAGCATGGCGGTGTAGGTGAAGAGGTCGGGGCGGCAGAGCTCAGCGCGCATGCGGCGGACGAGGCGGAGGAGGGGGCCGATGCGGGCGGCGCGGCAGAGGCCCTTAGCGAGTATGGTGAAGGTGAGGGCGTCCTCCCTGAGGCCGTCGGCGTGGAGGTCACAGTGGAGGGAGAGGGCGAGGTCGAGGTGGCCGGCGGCGACGAGGGCATGGAGGACGCGGTTGTAGAGGAAGACGCGGGGGCGGAGGCCGAACTCGGAGCGGAAGCGACAGAGGGGGGGGAGGGGACGGCGGGCGCGGGAGTGAAGGCGGACGAGGACGTCGAGCTGCTTCTCCGAGGGGGGCTTGCCGAGGGCGAGCATGAGGTCGGGGACCTGGTCGGCGGCGGCGGGCAGGCGGGAGGCGTGCAGGGAGTGGGTGAGGGCGTTGAAGCAGGCAAATGAGGGGCGGAAGAGGCGCTGGCGGGACGCCTAGAGGAAGAAGGGGTGGAGAGGGAGGGCGGGAGGCGGGGGCAGGGGAAGTGGAGGACCTCGGCCACCAGGGTGGGCTGCACGCGGCGGAGCTTGGACAGCTCGGAGACGACGGGAGGGGGCCCCCAGCGGCCCTGTCGGCGGAGGACGCCGACAGCGAGGCGGGGGACGGCGAGGTCGGCGGCGAGGTGGTGGGTCCAGCCGAGGAAGAAGTCAGAGAGGAGGAGGGAGACGGGGACTTGAGGGTATTTTGGGTATAAAAAAATATAATAATATTTTATTAACGGAACCCTAACAGAACACTGACGGCAGGGGCAAAGTGAATATTTTTTATTTTACAAGGGGGCAAAGTGTAGGTTTTTAAATGATAGGGGGGAAAAGTGAAAAAACGGGTATTGACAGGGGGATTTTCTATAATTTAGCCTAGAATAAACGTCCCTATAGTAGTGATAATAGCAAGGAAGAATACGACATTTGAGGTAAGTATAGGAATGACAATTTCTCTTGCCAATTCGAGTCTCTATGGAGATCCTGCTTCGTAATGGACGAGAATGGGATGATTTTTCCCCCACGAGAGGACAAGGATGGGAGACACCCTCTCCTGGCCCAGTCCCGTGTCTCCTGGCCCGCTCTCCAGGACAGGAACAGGTGGGGGAGATTTCTCTTTGCTCTACAAAATTTCCATTCCTCGCCATATAAATATGAAAAAAATAGTATATAAAATATACGTATTAGTTTATAAAGTATTAATATACTTATGTATAAAAGATATTAGTTTTATTATTATCAATAATTTCTCAATTTTAATCAATCCCAATTAAAATATTAATTATATAGCATATTAGTTATATAGCATTTGAATTCTATACATTTTAATTAAGGGGCAATTTCCTATATACCCCTACAAAGTTTTTCCCTTTCATATATACCCTCATACAATCTGTTTTCTAATATATTCTTTAAAAAATTCAAATTTTTTTCAATGCACCCTCAAATAGGGGTATATAAGAAAGAAAAAGGAACTTTTCAGGGGTATATTGGAAATTAAGAGGTAAAAAGAAAATATCAAATGCTTACAAGGGTAAAAAAGTAATTATCTCTTTAATTAATAAGTTGATACGTTATAGCAAATAAATTGTTAATGAATAGGAAAAAAACTAAATTACTAGATAAAATTTAAAATTATTCGAATTAAAATTAATCTAATATAATTGAAGTTATAAATAATAAACTAATTAAAATATTTTTTGAAAATTCATAGGTTCCCGCAGGAATGGGGAACTCCGCAAGAATATGAATAAAGAAAATTTCATCCCCATTTGTCAGAACGGGACGGGGATAGAGGCCCTATATGCCTATAGGAAAATGATATTTAGTACTCTTAGAGGGTTCTGGCAAAAATAAAGTCCGAGACTATTTACTGCAAATACTGAAGTTTCTGTGCACTTTCAGACACCGGGAAGGTGGATGCAAGCGCCTGAAAATGTTCTGCTAAGGGATTTTGATGTTACGGGCGGTTCAAATAGCCCTGTGGAAATCCTAAAAGCTTTCGGATGCACTTTCAGACGCCCGAAAGTGATTCGGTCGCTCAATCCGAGAGCTCAGGTCACTGTTCACCTAATAATTCTGGTGCCCGAAATTTTCTATGGATGCCCGAAAGTTATACGGATAAGATTAAAGGGTTTGGAAGCGATGAGCAACTGACTCATCAATGAGGTTTCAAATGCACGAAAGATGGTTCGGGAGCCCGAAACTTGCTGCAAGCTGAAGGTTGATTACTTAATTTCTTTGGAATTAAGGGGCTTATATGAAATTGTTGCAATTATATTTGAAGCCCCTCACCCTCAGCTGCCTCTTCTCTTCATTCCCAGCTGAGAGGAAACAAATTCTTCCCTCCATTTAACTTATACCTTCTTAAATAATTTTTAAATAATTAACTATCTAATTTATTATTCATGATTAACTAACTAATTAATTAATTCAAATAGATAAAGAATTAATACATTTTTAATTAATTAATATTTTATATATTATTCATAATTAATTCAATAATTAATGATTTTTAAGAATAGAGCTAATTATTTAATTAGTAAAATATTTGCTTACCAACTAATATTCTTCTCTGTTAATTTATATATGTAAATTATTAATGGTGAACTAATTTATTAACTAACTACCTAAATAAGAAAAAGTATATAATTAACTAATTTAATAATTTACCAGCAAATTTAATTGCTAATTAATGGATTACATGTATTTATTTTAACTAATTCACTAATTAACTATTAAATACTATGCTTGCAATTAATTGGCAAAGCACCTAATTTTTATACTATAATTCCTCTTTATTCCCACCCTTCCAATTTAATCATTCAAATGTAATTTTTTTATTCTCACTACAACAAGGTTCTCATTCAAACACAAAATTAATCATATTTCTGTTCGTTACTATAGTTATATCTATTCTAAAAATAAGAATATTATGTATTTTATTTCTAGGGATAATTTCATACAGCTCTCTGTAAACAAATGGAAAAATAGATATATCCCTACAAAATTTAAGTTTTCAGATTTATCCCTCTAAATGTTTGGTGATGTTCATATTTGCCCCTCTGATTTGTTACCGTTAGCTCACTGCTTTTTTTTAATAGAAGATAAGTGAAATGTCAATTTTGTCATCACAAATGGTCTCTCCAAAAGTCTCAACTATTAGAATCGTGCAAATATGTCCTTCCAAAAAATCTCTAATGGTCATCTTCTTCCTCCATCAAAACTAACCAAATCCGTCATTATTGCAATCTCTTCTCTATCTCTTCTCTCATTCCTTTTCTCCTTTACCTATTAACTAATGATTCCCCGGCGCTCGACTTGGGTGAAGCAACACGCGTCATGGATGAATAGGGATGGAGAAACCCTACTTATAGGTTCAGAATTAGCATGAAGGAAGGAGAGGAAGAGGAAGAAGAATTTTCATTTCTAGGGTTTTGATCGAACTAAGATTTTGATTGAGAGAAAATGCATAATATCAGAGAGGTAAAAAGGTCAATTGCCCCCACTCACTAACCAAGGTTTGGTTAACTATATTTTCTAAGAATACTAACGGTAGGGATAATTTGAAACCATTAGAATTTTTTGAGGGATAAATATGAAAACTTAAACTTTGTAGCGATATATATGTTATTTGATATATTTATAGAGGGCTGTATGAAATTATCCTTTTTTCTAACCAAATGGATATTCCTATTTTGGGCCCATTTCTCTTTTCGGAAACCACATGGACCTTGGACTATTCCAGGCCTGCAAAACGCTCCTTAAAGTGTAACATCTTTCCAAGTCAACCTAGGGCATTAGAAATTTAATTTAATATTTTGTAATATTATATTTACTCAAAACAATGTTACTTTATTTAAAAAAGCTTAGTATTTAAGTTATTTGCATAACTCCAAGTTACTCAAAATCTTGTTTTTTTTTAAAAAAAAAATCTCACTTTTAGAGAGAGAGAACAGGATACTTAATACTTTACACTTGCTTTACTCCAAAATTTTATAGATTTGAGCTCTCTTTTATTTTACCTTGAAATTATATAGAAATGAAATTATTTTGTAGTATTTCGTAATACTACAAGCTCCATTCGAAAAATTCTTGTAAATAATAATAATACTAGTAGTCACCGACCGTCCCTAGCGCAAGTGGCAAAGGGCTTGATGGTTGGTACCCGAGGTCCCGAGTTCGAATCCTAGTTGATTCACATTTCTAGCTAAGTTTATTTCTATAAGAAATAAACGAAGCGGGTAGCGTGCTAACTTTCTCTCAAAATAATAATAATAATAATAATAATAATAATAATAGTAGTGTTGATGCCAAAATTAGCGCGCCATAAGATAGACGGATTGGACCACGCACGAGCCAAAGAAATAAGGACACGTGGTACACCAAGAGCCGACAACAAGACGCCTGAAGGTGGAGAGACTTTAGGCGGGAACGGTTGAGAAGTAGGTGGTAACTTACTCGATCATGGGGTGTAAGTTACGCGATCATGGGGATTTTCCTTCTTTCCTGCACTTACTGCTTTTCCTAGGAGTAGATTAGAGTAGATCATCTGCTTCTCACGTTCCGTGAATAGCCGGGACATTGAGGAAGATCCAAAAAGGCATTTCGGGAATCGATCTGATTCTATCTCTGTTCGTTCCGTTTGAAGAAAGGAAGGATCCCAAAGAATCGATCTTTCTTTTAGTTGCTGAATCTCTGTTTGATCGATCAATGTGTAACAATCCAATTTTATATATGAATTTTCATTCGGCTCGTCAGCCGACCTAAGTATTGCCTTACGTCCACATTCGCTCGGCTCATCAGCCGACCCAACTTCTTGTCTGCTATCAGAACTCGGCTGATCCGATCCCTCGTCAGCCGAATCGTTTGATATAGTCTAGGGCACAAACTTCGATGGTCATTTCAGGAAGCTGTTTTACCTTTTCGCACATATATCGAGAAGGTCCGGACCCGGTCAACGGTCTAGGAAAAACAGAGCACAACATTTTTTGGCACGCCCGGTGGGACCTTTTTTCTAAGGTATATTTTGTTTATTTTTCTTAGATTATGACGGATGATAATGCTATGAACCTCCGCAACCGAGTCGTTCCTCGAACGTCAGGGAATGACCAAGCCAGTAATATTGAGAATGCGAATGAGCATCAAGCAATATTACCGGCTGAGGGTGAAAATAGCGGACACTCGGCTCATCAGGAGCCGAGTCTGATTCAGGCGCTCGGCCAAATGACCCGAGTCCTGCAAACTTTAGATCAAAATAGTTATCAAAGTACCGCTCGACTAGACGCGGTGCTGGCCGCTATCACGGCCTCCAACGAAAATATTGCTCGAATCGGGCAACTGCTAGCCCGAAACGAGCAAACTTACAGAGGTCCACAAGGACTCCTAACTACGCCGGCGCCACAAAATCCTGTTACGCCGGCGGTCACACAAGCACAACCCCAAACGGCGCCTTTTCAGGCTATCTATAGACCGACAACTTTAAACGTCGGTCAACAACCAGAAGTAGCGTGGGGTTTACTTCCACCACCACCATTACCAGTCTATCAACCCCAAAATGTAGGGGAAGGGGCTGGGGGGCAAGCCCCAAATATTTTTCAGGGTATGAATCCTGTCGTGCCAGGGCAGAATTATGGAAATCCTCAAGGGCCGAATCCGGCCCAACTTCAAGTACATGTTCCTGCTTTAGGGAATAATAATGAGTTATATGCTCAAATCGAAGAAGCGATCCGTAATACCTTTGGAGTGGGAGCTAGGCCGACAATGCGGCCCGTATTTCGCTCTCCTTATCATGTCAATATTGATGCGGAGCATATGTACCCAGCGAATTGGAAGATGCCCAAGTTTGATAAATTTTCTGGGGATGAGACCGAGAATACGGTCGAACATGTGGCGCGGTTCACGGCCCAGTGTAGGGAGGCCGCCGCTGACCCATTTTTGAAATTTCGTTTGTTTAACACGTCTTTGACTAAAACATCGTTTACTTGGTATACCAGCTTGCCTGCCAATTCCGTCCGAGATTTGGACGAGTTGGAAGGAAAATTCCATGAACAGTTTTAAAGATCGGAGCCGAAATTATCGGTTGCTAATTTAGCACAATATCGGCAAAAGTCGGGCGAATCGGTTGAGGAATATTTGAACCGATTCAAAACGGCAAGGAACCGATGTTTTATTAGAATGCAAAGAGTCCGAGTTCGCCAAAATGGCGTTTAATGGTCTGCATTTTAAGATAAAGGACCATTTTGAAGATAAGTATTTTTCTAACTTATTTGATCTGGGTGTTCGGGTTGCCCAATATGAGCAATTTCGGAAGGAAAGTGAAGACGATCGGCTGCAATGGAGCCGATATAAAAATCAAAACAAAAGCAAGGAGAAATCCTTGTAGAAGAACTGTCGGCTCAAGAAGGGCCGAGTCAATCGAGTGAAAGTGAAGAATCGGCCGATGAAGCCGAAGTGTGTGCGGCTGAGATGATAAAGGGCCGACAACGGTAAGAGTGTTTTCTTTCAGCCGACAAAGACCAGCGAGACTAAAGCTCGGGTCTCGGCTGACATCGGGCCGTGGATTTGGCATTAATAGTCTTCCGAACGTTCATTCGAAAGACTATTGGGGGCATTGTTGATGCCAAAATTAGCGTGCCATAAGATAGACGGATTGGACCACGCACGAGCCAAAAAAATAAGGACACGTGGTACACCAAGAGCCGACAACAAGATGCCTGAAGGTGGAGAGACTTTAGGCGGGAACGGTTGAGAAGTGGGGGGTAACTTACGCGATCATGGGGTGTAAGTTACGCGATCATGGGGCGTAACTTATGCGATCATGGCTATAGCACTACCCCCACTACCAAAACCGACCAATAATGTGGGCTATAAATAGTAATTTCGAAGCCTGTAATAGAGGTCTTTCTCTCCCCTGCGAACGAGAAGACCACTGCATTTTCTAGCATTTACAGTTTTTTTAGGAGTAGTCTACTTGTAATTTTCCTTCTTTCCTGCACTTACTGCTTTTCCTAGGAGTAGATTAGAGTAGAGTTACCTCTGTAAACAATCCGATTTTATATATGAATTTTCATTCGGCTCGTCAGCCGACCTAAGTATTGCCTTACGTCCACATTCGCTCGGCTTATCAGCCGACCCAACTTCTTGTCTGCTATCAGAACTCGGCTGATCCGATCCCTCGTCAGTCGAATCGTTTGATATAGTCTAGGATACAAACTTCGAGGGTCATTTCAGGAAGCTGTTTTATTTTTTCGCACATATATCGAGAAGGTCCGGACCCGGTCAACGGTCTAGAAAAAACAGAGCACAACAAGTAGTAGTCAAAATATCTTGGTTTTAATTATTTTTACAAGGTTTCCAAATGGTCAAGCAAATACGTATCAAGAGCACTAGAAAATTCCGTCGGTAGTAGAAACCCATCAGTCTAACTTAATTTCTAAAGATTTTAATTTCACCATCTCATCCTTTAATTTATTCTTTGATTTGTTTAATTTAAATTGTTTATAATTTATGAATATGTTGGATATGTTAGTTGGATATGTTAAAATCAAAGGTGCATCCAAGTAGAGAAAAAAAAAATCAAATTATTCAAATTAAATAAATTGTGAAATTATAGAGAAAATTAATAATTTTTTTAAAGATTAATTAGTCATGACATTAAGGCTCAGTTCAGAAGTCAGAATAAGTTATCCAAGAATAATTTGTTTGCTATAAAAATTTTCTAATATAATTGTAATAAAGGAGTTTAATTTGTTTGCTCTTTGAAATGTCTTGATATCTATAATTATATAAAATAACATATTTCACCTACTAGATAATTTATTTTATCCAAAAAAAATAACTTAACAAAGGTTAAAGGTCGATATAATATTTTGTTATAAATTATAAATTATAAATATTTTATTAGACTTCTTATTTACCAAATATATAAACTTCTTAAATAAATTATAAAAATATACCAAAAATTCATATATCTAATAGGTTCTAAAGTTCCTTATAATTCAAATGAGTTCTATATTTTTTTAATCCTAAAATTACTATCTCCTAGGGCTGCGATTTGTACGAAAACTGAATTTTAGAGATAATTTTTGTTATTCTCGAGAAGGATATTCTGATGTTATTTGTTTCTTCCGGAAGGATATCCTTTATAGTGTTTAGATATTTATATTGGAATAAGTTGATTTTGTCCTTAGATTTAGTAATGAAATATAATTCAATATGTAAGAAAAGTGATAGAATTAATATCTAATAGTATAATTTTGAATATAGCACTTGAAAATACTTCCAATTTTGTAATGTAACAACTAATTAAAATTAAATAGAGATATATAATTTTAAATATAGAAGAGCAGATTATTTCACAAATTTAGTATGTTTACAAATTACCTTCGAAAATTAACTTAGTAGCATGAAATTTGAGCATTCATTTAATTTATTTGAAATTGATTAAAATAAATTATAAAGAGGATAAAGGGGCATAAAAGGAAGCAAAAGGGATAAAAATCTATGGGATAATTGCCTATATACCCCTCAAAACTTCGAAAATATCTCATTTACTTTTATTTTTTTTTCTTTCCAATATACGAGGTATGTTCCTTCGTTATTCAAAAATACCTCTGCAGTTACCCCCGTTAAGTTAACTTAGGTTAAACGTGAGTTAAATATCTACCAGAGTTAAAAAAAATTAAAATGACTCTTTTGCTCTTAACTTAAGGCAAATAAGAAATGTTGGTGATGGTAGAAGGGTATATTTGAAAAGACCAAAAATCAAAATACTTCT
Organism: Puya raimondii; assembly: GCA_016920855.1. Taxonomy (NCBI): domain Eukaryota; kingdom Viridiplantae; phylum Streptophyta; class Magnoliopsida; order Poales; family Bromeliaceae; genus Puya; species Puya raimondii. Next base: position 199,636,201 of record JABWPP010000050.1, on the reverse strand, counting down.
TTCTTTCTAATTAAGTGCAAATAAGAAAAATCGGTGATGATAGAAGGGTACATTTGAAAGGACAAAATAGTAATTTTACAAAGATAATAGATATTGCTTATATTTGAAATATGTTGGAACGTAAAAAAATATTTTTAATATTAGCCTTCTAAGAAGGATAAATTAAAAAATCGAAAATTTTTCAGGAGTATATAAACAATTGCCCCAAAATCTATTGTTTCAGCTTGTTCTTTATGGGGGAGAACTAAGCCCGGAATGAGGTGGATATTCTATTTTGAATGATGTTTGGAGGATAAAGAGGGATATTTCTCTGACAAGGACCAAACGTAGCCTGAACCACAAATACGGAGAGGATGGTGCGGATTATGTACGGACGCGTCGTCGCAGGGCAATAATCTGTCGGACAAATCCTACCCCAAACTAGCAAGTGAAGAGGATCAGAGAATTCCTTCCCCTTTCCTCTCCACAGCGAGGATTTTCCCTAATAAATTAATTGTATATGAGAAATGCTAGTGCACACACCAAATTAACACTTATAAAGATAGCATGTAATTAATCTTTAGCTACCTAAATTGGCTCCTAAGATACGTAAACACCCCAAGCAATCAAAGCCAAACGAATTTGATGAAAGAGACGTAGAATTGGAGCTTACTCTTCCGAGGCGGAAGAAGCTGGCGGCGACGGCGAGGACGACGGCGGGGAAGAGCGGCAAGAGCTTGGTGCCGAGGAGGACGTGCCGGACGTCGGCGGGGAGGCGGACGCACTTGCGATCCTCCGCCTGCACATCATCGGACTTGCACTGCAGCGACGACGGCAGCGGCGGCGGCGGCAGCGACACGATGTGCGCGGTCGGCAGGCAGCCGTGCTGTTTTTCCGCTGCTGCTGCCGCCTCCTTCCGCTGCTGCTGCCCTCCGTTCTCCATGCTTGCCATTAACTGACTGACTGCCTACCTGCCTGCCTGCCTGCCCTTCTGTGTTGGGTTTGTGTGTGAGGGAAGACTGGGGAGGAGGGGGTTTAAAACGGGGGAGAGCTCACGGAAGTCATGCATTGATTCGTGTAGGAGGGTCGGGAGCGTTGCGTGCAGCGCCGGGCTACGTGGCTGTGGAGTGGGTCCGAGTATTACACATGGCTACTCATATATACATCGGCTTTTGTCCAAAGCAGTAACTGCAGCCAGGGGAGAGAATAATTATCTCAACCCACCTTTTCGGCAGGTTACTGCCGCATATTTCTTAGAATGTTTCTTAATTTTATCAGTAATTCTATCTGTAAATTTCAAAAGTATATACAAGTTTTACATTTTTTTTTTTAAGTTATTAAGAAACATTATTTTTCATACAAATTTTGTCAATTCTTTTATTTTTGTTATATTGAAAAGGCTTAATTGCACTCTAATATACTGTACTTTAGTGTTATTTCTATTTGCTGCATGTACTAATCTTTTTTTTCAAAAATAATATTATATTATTATATCGGGCTTTTTTTTACATTTAGCCTCCTCAAATTTTTTTTTTTTACAAATGGCCCTAACAAATTTATATTTGCATAAATAGTTCTCTCCCTGCCACGCGAGCGCCTAGATGACATTTTTAAGTTGAACACGACGAACGAATCACCGTGTTCATATTCACACTTTAGTCTTTTTTTTTAACTTAGGGGTAATAAAAAATACAAAAAGGAACATGGTGATCCAATCATCGCGTTTAAACACCGTGATCCAATCACCGTGTTTAAACACGGTGATTCAATTGCCGTGTTCAACTTAAAAATGCCATCTAAGGATCACCGTGTTTAAACACGATGATCCAATCAACGTGTTTAAACACGGTGATTCAATTGCCGTGTCAAACTTAAAAACGCCATCTAGGCGCTCGCGTGGCAGGAAGAGAGCTATTTATACAAATATAAATTTGTTAGGGCCATTTGTAAAAAAAAAATTTGAGGGGGCTAAATGCAAAAAAAGCCGTATTATATTTTATCAATCTCTATACTGTATTTTAGATATATTTTTATTTTTCTAATTTATATAAATTTTTTCCTTACAAAAATATTTAATAACTATATTTTTTTTCGTCAATCTCTACATTATTGTTAACAAATATCTTAGTTTAGATAAAATATAATAATTTTATTAAGATATACTAGTTAAACAGTAAAATGTAATGTAAAATAAATCCCAAATAAACTCATTGAAAGATTCTATCAAGTTATTTTTAATTTTTTTTACTATTTTTATATATTTATTATTTTTATGTCAAGCTGAGTTGAATATAAGCCCAACCACTTTTATTCAATATTTTTTAAGACCTTAATTTCATATAAAATTAAGATATATTGTCCATAGTGTAAGGATTGGAAGAAAAAAAAAAATTTGAGTGGTGCCTTTGAAAAAAAAATAGTACAACATAGAAAGTGAAAAGTTCTTGGATGTGTTTGATGTAAGATTTACACCTTATTTTTAGGTGCACAAGCAGTATTTTTCTACTTTATTGAAATGAAGAATGCTACTTGTGTATCCAAAAGCAGAGTATACATCTTACACCCAACCATCGAATGGTTCAAAAATCTTTTTTGGATTTTTCGGGTGTGCATGTAGCATTGCTCTATTGATATATAGGTCTAATTTGAATAGAATTTTTTTTTATTAATAGACTTAAAAAATGTTATAATTACAAAAATAGTCTTCTAAAAAAATTATTTATAAAATTAGGTATATGCGGTGAATGATTTACCGCTTTTAGAAAGCGGTAAATCATTCACCGCTTTCTTTAAAGAATTATACCTATTTTTAGTAGTTAATACTATATATCTTTTGAAGTTTAGATATTAAAAATATATAAATTAGGGTAAAGGCGGTGAATCATTCACCGCATTTAAAAGCGGTGAATGATTCACCGCTTTTATAGGTCTACTTTTACAAATAAGAATTTTAGAAGCCTATTTTTATATTTAAAAAATTTTGTGGGCCTAATAGCCCAAAAACTCCAATTTGAATACATGAATGTCTTCTCTCGTATAGCCATATTTGGATGCATAAATATTATCTTATGTATATCTCTTTGATTTACTCAAAAAGTCAATAGTGTTTGCTAGATGTAGGACTGTATTCAAACATTTACAATGAATATCATATTCTATTTAATTTCAACCGGTAATTTTATAAGAATAAGATAAATCACTTTATTTTATACATGAAATATGATATTCCAACGAATCACGGATGCCAAGACTTTTTATAGAGAGCAAAAATTAAGATTTTAAAAGATAAAAATGCATGAAATTTACTTGTAGCTAGTTTTCAAAAAAAAAAAAAAATTTGATTTTATAATATATTTATTGTAATTTTGTCAATTGAAAACTTTAGCAGAATTTTTAACTTATATTTTGTTATTCAATAAAGTACTGATAATAACTTTTAATGTAAACCATTGAATAAACTCTTGTATGGTTTGATTGCTTTGTATCTCGATGCCGTGTATATACATAAAAGACTCTGTCCGTGTGGACAATGCATTCTTTGTACATGCAACAGGTCTCTTCATTTTCGGTCAGTTTTCCACATACTCTTAATTCAAAATAAAAGAGCTCCTTTTGGAGAAAAATCTTTTCAAATTAATTTCGGTGCTTGACATTTAATAAATTTATAGTTGCAAAAATTACTTGAAGTATACTAAGGGTCCGTTTGGTCTAGATTCTGAAAAAATAATTTCTGCAGAATTAATTTTAGTTTGAAAAATTAATTTTGATTAAAAGCGGTAGAGCGTTTGGATAAGTTTAGATTAAAAGCGATTTTTCTAAAATAATTTTAGAAAAATTTTTTTACTGTGTTTTTACGAATAATAAATTTTTGCTCAATTTTATTTTAAAATAATTTGAAACCGCGTCCCGCCCCACCCCCTCTCTCTCGATCTCGAAGCGAAGCCCTCCGCCGCGTCTAATGGCCGGTAAGAAGAGAGCCTCGAGCGCCGTAGAAGACGACTCGAAGTTGGCGGAGGACGAGAACGCCGGCGCCGCTGCGGCGACGCCTCGGCCGTCCATCGAAGCGAAGGTGATGAAGATGCAGCGGATGAAGCTGCTGAAGGAAAGGAACCGCCTCGCCCTCGAGCAATCCTCCAACCCTAGGAAGCCCCCCCCCCTCCCCTGCCGTCGCCCCGACCACCGATCTCCCGGCGCTTCGTGTGATCGTGTTTAGGGAGTTGGCGTCTGCCGATGCGTCGGTTAGGGTCTCCGCGGCCGTCGATTTGGCTAAGGAGCTCCGCGAGGTCCAGGAGGCCTACGACAAGTTCGGAGGGGCGAAGAAGTGGGCGGAAGAAGGGGCGACGGCTTGGCCCCTCTTTGAGATATGCAATTCGGCGTCTTATTCGCGGAGTCTCTTCTTCGAGGGAGGTACGAAACATGTATCTTCCATGCAGTCCCTAGCATCGCATAAAACTCCGTTTCTCCGACATATCATATGTGTAAATTGCCGCATTGACTCCGTACGAATTATGTTTTGATGTGTCAGTGTGTACTACCATGTCGGAAGTGAAATCCCTAGTCATGATTAAAATTTTAAATGGCTATCCTTTATACTGTCTTTAATTGGCTTGGAATTACAGTGCGCGAAACAAGGGTTTGCTTTGGGATTGGCATTAGTGGTCGGAGCGTTCCCGGTGATCAAGGTGGAGGTTTTGATGAAGTTGATAGTAGAAACGTTGGAGGTTACGTCTTCGATGAAGGGTGGGGTAAATCCCTGGTCTATTCTTGTTTTGACAAGCTAGTGCTTCGCTGTTTCGCCTCTCGTTGTAATTAAAATTTAGTCTTTTGTTGCTACTGCCAGGATGCTAAAGATAACCTTTTGGGCCGCCTTTTTGCTTATGGATCGCTTGCTAGATCTGGTCGAATTGCTGCAGAGTGGATTTCAGATAACAGCACGCAGGTTGTCAAGAATTTCGTGAGTGATGTCATTGCACTTGCGGGAAAGAAACGCTACTTAAGTGAGCCGACTGTTTCAGTCATTTTTAAAATATGGTCGAGAAGGTGTGTGTTATTCATCTCATTGTTATATCATTATACCCTATGAATCTACATGCGTAATTGTTAAACACACCGAAATGAATGTAATGCTATCTTGTTGCGTATTTCTGATGATGACTTTATCAGCTGACGGCGCATGATTATTATGTGTTGGAACTTCTGCTTGGTTTCCTCTTTGTATGAATCAATGGTTTGAGTAAATCCATGTTTGTGGCTATATCAACCGCGGCTTGTGAGATGATCTGTTTTAATACTATCTACTGTTGGCTCCATTTCTTTCGCGGAGGTTATCCTCTATTTACTTGTTTAGACTCTTTTTTCTGCGAGTATGCACGGGTTCTTTAACTTCTGATCGAGATGTTATTAGATTGCATCATTTCCACATAATGTTTTCTTTTCCGCTTTCATATTGGACGTTAGAGCTCATGAGTGTTTCTACTAGTTTTTGCAGTTACCAGATGAAGCTTTGCGGACCGAAGTCCTTAAAGCTCCTGGCATGCGTGAGTGGTTCGAAAATGCTAGTGAAGTTGGAGACCCTGATGCACTCTTTCTGGCTTTAAAGTTGCAAGAGAGACTCAATACAGATAGTGAAATGTTAGGGAAGCTCCTCCCAGCACCGTTTAGTCCTGACAAATTTTTTACACGGGGCCATCTATTAACCATCGCCCCTTGTTTCAAGGTAATATTTTGAATTTGAGATATAGGCAGCAAGCTTTAAGCATAAGAGATTACTTCTCTGTAGAACCTGGAGCCTGTTTGACCCGGATTCCGTAACACTTTTCTACTCCAGTATGCAGAAGCTTTTGAGAACTGGAAGTTTGGCTGATAAATAGCTTCTTTCGAGCTTTTTGTGTGGCGGGAAATTATTCAAAGCTTTAGGTCCCGAAAAGCCAAAGCTACAATTTGAAGTTTTTGCTTATGCTACAGCAGAGAAGCTGCAGCGGAGATTTTCATGTAAAAGCTATTATTTCTTCTTTGTTAGTTGAAAAGCTTCAAGTTGGAGTAAAATATTAGGATAATTAGAAAAATTGAAATGCACATTCACATTTGATTTTTACTAGTCCAGCTGTCTTCAGTTATTACATATCATCACTAATTTATACTTTGGTTCGGTCTGGAATCAATCTTCTGTTTGCCGCGTCTACACAGCCTTTGGCCTTCGGTGATAAATATGCTGACTCCAGAAACAGCTTTTCCACTATATGCTCCTGTGCTATTAAGCTGTGACAAAAAGCACAAAAAAAGCAAGAAAAGCAGCTTGTTTGAGAATATCAGCAGCAACATCCGTTCTTTCTGCGAGGTTGTAATTGATGAATCATTGCTCCTCTCATCTCATGATAGGAAACATCTGGCACTTAATATTTTACTAATTCTCCTTCCAAGCTTACCTCCATCATGCATCGAAATCGCCCTTTCTAGTAAACTTGTCCACTGCCTGATGGACATTTTATCACATGAGAACTCCGGGTTATATAACGCTGGCCAGCATTTTCTGAGGAATTACTAAATTTAGTAGGTGATGACGATGAGCGACGAGCTGCAGCTGTTTTATCCTTTCGAAAGTACAGCAACGGGAAATTCGATAGCATTACAAAAACACAAACAGTTAAACAGTTGGTTGCCAAGTTTAATACTGGATCAGGCTGCTTGCTTTTCGTGCATAAATTGATCTCTTTGTTTGTAGATGAAGGGCCCATTGCAGACGAACCATCCGATCAGAGTCAGACAACTGATGAACATTCTGAGGCGGGCTCAATAGAGGAAAAGGATCCTCCATCCCAAGGAAATTCAAATTCAGAATTTTTACAGAATTGGATAATTGATACCATGCCTCGTGTTTTGAACAATCTAAGTCTTGAGTCAGTTGTAGAGTCTTTAAAAGATACTGAAGAAGTAACAAAATCAGATTTAATGTCTTTACCAGATAGTGTAAAAGTAAAATTTGTAGAAGAGAAATTTCGGGTGCAGACGGAAATAATGAAATTTTTGGCAGTTCAGGGTTTGTTCTCTGCATCTTTAGGGACTGAAGTGACATCGTTTGAGTTGCAAGAGAAGTTTAAATGGCCGAAAGCAGCCATTTCAAGCTCTTTATGTAGGTTGTGCATACAACAGCTTCAGTTATTATTAGAAGATGCACAGAAAGGGGAAAGCTTAATTTATCTGAAACAGATAGAGTGCAACGACTTAGGGTCTTACTTTATGTGTTTCCTCAAAACTCTGTGCAGCATTCCTTCAGTCTCACTGTATAGGACACTGAGCAATGACGATGAAAAGGCTTTTAAGGAGATGCTTGCCATGGAATCCAGGCTTTTCCATGAGGTATATTTCTTGATACTGTATCATCTGAATTTTGTTCATAGAAAATTATTGTTTTACCTGTTTGCAGTCTGTGAAATATTCATGATCTACTCTAAGATGAAAGCAGCAGTGGTGCCTTGTAGAACAGTAAATTGTGAATAGACATCTAGTATTCTCTTTCATTAAGGAGTTATTTACTAAGATAATTATAGTACATGATGTGAATGAAAAGGCCAGAAAGTTATGTTACCAAGTGCCTGCTGAATCTGTATTTAGTTGTGATTGTCTTCATGCAATGCGCAATATCTAATTTTTTTTGGTCTTATTACTCTAGGTGCTCAAAGTAATTTATGTTAGTGTACGATCAACGAACCAGATTATGAGCACTGTGTCTAGCATAATACCTTCAAGTTGTCCTGCAAAAATCAAGTTTAAGACCATATTGCGTCAACTCTTTACATTTTAAATGTTGCATTTGGAGAAAATTTGTATGTCGGAATATCCGTTCAACTTTCAAATCTGATGCTGACAAGAAGATGTGAGTACATGCAGTGGATTAGCATAACGCACTCATCCTCCCGTTCTTTGAATGCATACATGTGTGTGTGAATAAATTCATGCATGCATGTGTATATGTGTTTTCTAAAGTCAACCTATGTGGTAGAATTTGAGAATGGAAGTCTAGATGGATATGGGTCTACTCTTCTTCCTTTTAGCAGAAAATGACATTGCTTTTGGCCCTTAGAGGTACTTGCGACATACATATGAAAGATAATAAAAGCAGAAAAGGTGTGGGAAAACCGGCCAAGCACAGCATGGGACGGATAGGTATAACGTCGTGCCGGGCTGGCATCTTGACCACTTGAGCACGAATGAACGTGGTCCATGCTCGCTTGGCATGGCCCACATGACACCCTTAGGGAGAACGGAAATGTTTGGTGGGGAATCCTAAAACAAATAGGAGTGCTATCGAACTTGATGTTTGTCATGATTTTTGGATATAGAGCTTAGTTTTCACAATGCTCCAAATACTCATTGCTCGTGTGATACGTAACTAATTACACTATTTGTACGAATGACAGGAAAGAAAAATTAAGATTGGACCAGATGAGAATAAAATGCACGCATTCCGTTATCTCCTCATCCAGTTGTTGCTGCAAGTGCTCCTCCGACCAGACAAGTTCTTTGAGGCTGGAATTGATCTTGTCATATGCTGCAAAAAGGCTTTCCCTGCTGCTGCTGCTCGTGGCGACTCCTCAGAGGAGGATGAATATAATGAGAATGATGCACCCAAGTTTATGGATGTGCTTTTAGATACCTTTTGTTCTCTCTTGTCTCATACATCAGGCCCTACATGTTATGCTATCGAACAGGCAAGTTAAAAAATTCAATTAGGGGCATATGTTGGCTCAAAGTTCTCTTTTTGTAAATGAAGTTCTTTCTTTTTTTTATATTGTGGAGAAACAGAAAAACTTTCATGTTCATTTTGATTAAAAATACTTTTCTTGTGGTAAAATTATAATAGTTGTATGTATTTGGCTAACCGCGTTCATAGTGCCTGCAATTTTGCCATCCTTAGGTTTAGTTTCTGAACCTTTTAGTTTAAGCAAATCAGTCACTTTAATTTTCCTTCAGTTTGCAGTTGCATTCTTGACTTTGTTTGACGTCCAATTCTAGTTAGCTCATGTTCTTAGCACGTGACCTTTTACTGTAAAACGATTGTTTGATCCTCTGTTCCCTGTTCCAGATAAACTTAAAGAGGGAAGTCATTTGCAGGATAAAGGGTTTAAATGGTCTTTTTTTAAGATAAATGTCGTTCCTAGAACACCCGGCATAATGGATAACAGAGAGTCTGGAAGGTAAAATAGGGTCAGGGATGCGATTGCAAAATTCGCAGTTCAATAACTATTGTTTAACACAACTATCGCTCATGTATAGGGAGTATCCCTGCATTATTACCTATAGAATTATTATGCCAAGAGGCTTATTTTTGTATTGTAGAAATGGCCAATATGGTAAGTTCATTTGCCCAGGTTTTTGGGGTCTTTTGTGATGAAATAACAGATAAACAGAACCAGGACTTCTTCAAATGCTGAAAATTGTGAGGAAAGATCTGAAACCCTGCAGGTCCAAGGCAGCGGGGATTGATACTGATGAGGACGATCAAGACGATGATTTCATCGACATGGAAGACGCCAACGAAAGTGACTGGCGGTAGTGATGATGATCACGCCGACGAGTGTCATGTGCGGACGCACATATGCCAGGCGCGGACCGGCTGAGCGCGCTGAGCACGTTGGGCAGGCGCTGCATGGGTTAGCCTCTAGTGGCTAAAGATAGAAACTTAGATTAGTAAGTTGTTTTGGAAATTCCTAGAATCAAGGAGAGCCTTCTCCATTTAGGTAAGTTGTTTTGGAAATTCCTAGAATCAAGGAGAGCCTTCTCCATTTAGGTAAGTTGTTTTGGAAATTCCTAGAATCAAGGAGAGCCTTCTCCATTTAGGTTGGGCCATTGGCCATATATGCTTGTGATCGCTGGACAATCAATTAAGCAAGAATTATATCCCTAATCTCTCTCTCTCTCTCCGTTAAGCCTGCGGTTGAGGGGAATAACCTCACCGAAGAAGACGGCCGACGGCTACGAACTACGTAGCCGCGGTCCGGCCAGTCGGGGGTTCGACGCCCTTGACAACCTGGTATCAGCGACACGTCGGTCCTCTCCCACCCGCTCCACCCATTCTTCCCCAGCCGCCGCCCACCACCCTAGCCCTCCACCATCGCCGCAGTCCTCCACCACTGCCGCCCCGCAGCCAGCCAGCAGCCATGAGCAATCCCACCATCGCCGATGTGATGGAGATGTTGAAATCCATCACCACGGAGATGACAACCATGAAGGCCGACATGGCGGCTATGAAGGAGAAGTCGGCCTCGTCGTCGGACAGCGGCGCCGGCGGCCGCCGGAGGGGCCGCGCGATCTTGATCGCCCCCCCAAAATTCCACAAAAATTGGATTTTCCCCGCTACGACGGCAAGACCGATCCGATGCTCTTCATCAACAAGTGCGCATCCTATTTTCGCCAACAGCGCACCATGGCGGAGGAGCGCGTGTGGATGGCCTCGTACAATTTGGAGGACGTCGCGCAACTCTGGTACATCCAACTCCAGGAGGACGAGGGCACGCCGTCGTGGGGGCGATTCAAGGAGCTCCTGACCTTGCGGTTTGGGCCTCCCCTCCGCTCGGCTCCGCTGTTCGAGCTCGCCGAGTGCCGGCGTACAGGGACCGTGGAGGAGTACTCCAATCGCTTCCAGGCCCTCCTGCCTCGCGCGGGCCGCCTTGATGAGGCTCAGCGCGTCCAGCTCTTCACCGGCGGACTCCTGCCACCGCTCAGCCACGCCGTCCGCATCCACAACCCGGAGACGCTCGCAGCCGCCATGAGCCTGGCGCGACAAGTGGAGTTGATGGCGATCGACCGCCCGGTGCAGCCTCCCCCTCGGGCGCCCCCGCGCGGCCTCCTTTCCGCCCCCGCGCCCCGGCCAGCGCTTCCGGTGCCACAGCAGCCGCTGGCGCTCCCGGCTCCTCCGGTGGCCGCCCAGCAGGGTCGCGACGAGGGCAACCAGAGGCGCCTCACCCCGGACGAGATGGCGGAACGGCGCCGTCTGGGCCTCTGTTTTAATTGCAATGAAAAATATACCCGTGGCCATAACAGATTTTGCCGGCGCATCTTCTTCCTTGAAGGCGTGGAGATCGAGGACGCCGCGGACGCCGCGGGCGACGCGGAGCACGACGCCGAGGCGCCCTGTTTTTCCCTGCAGGCCGTGGCTGGGGTTCCCATGGCGGGCACCATGCAGATCGCCGTGGCACTCGGCTCCGCGTCCCTCGTCGCCCTCCTCGACTCCGGCAGCACGCACAACTTCATCTCGGAGGAGGCAGCGCGCGCTCCGGTCTGCCCCTCCGCAAACGCCCCCGCCTCACAGCCTTGGTCGCCAATGGCGAGCGGGTCACCTGCGCCGGCGTCATCCGCGACGCGCCCCTGCTCATCGACGGCGATTCGTTCCCGGCCGACCTCTACGTCATGCCACTGGCCGGGTACGACGTCGTCCTCGGCACCCGGTGGCTCGGCGAGTTGGGGCCCATTGTTTGGGACCTCGGCCGCCGGCGCATGTCCTTCCAGCGCCGGGGGCGCTCCGTCTCCTGGACCGGCGTGGCCAGCCCCTCCGTGCCGGCCCTGGGCGCAACAACAGAGGCCGGTTCCCTCCTGGAGGCGCTGCTGCTCTCGTTTGGGGGGCTCTTCGCGGACCCCGTCGGTCTGCCCCCCAAGCGTGCGCACGACCACCGCATTGTTCTCAAGCCCGACGCCCAGCCGGTCGCCGTCCGCCCTTACCGGTACCCCGCGGCGCACAAAGGACGAGTTGGAGCGGCAGTGTGCCGCAATGATTGCTCAAGGGATCGTCCGCCGCAGCGACTCACCGTTCTCGTCGCCCGTCCTCCTCGTCAAGAAGCCCGATGGTTCGTGGCGCTTCTGCGTCGACTACCGGGCGCTGAACGCGCTCACCGTCAAGGATGCCTTCCCGATCCCGGTGGTCGACGAGCTCCTCGACGAGCTCCATGGCGCCAAGTTCTTCACCAAGCTGGACCTCCGGTCCGGGTACCACCAGGTGCGCATGCGCCCGGAGGACGTGCACAAGACGGCGTTCCGCACCCACGACGGCCTGTACGAGTTCTTGGTGATGGCGTTCGGGCTGTGCAACGCCCCGGCGACATTCCAGGCCTTGATGAACGACGTGCTACGGCCGTTCCTGCGCCGCTTCGTCCTGGTATTTTTTGACGATATTCTGATTTACAGCAAGACGTGGGCTGATCATCTTCGCCACCTCCGGGCCGTCCTCGACGAACTACGCCGCCACCAACTCTTCGTCAAGCGCTCCAAGTGCTCGTTTGGTGCTTCCTCCGTCGCCTACCTAGGCCATGTCATATCCGCAGCGGGGGTGGCCATGGACCCGGCCAAGGTGCAGGCGATCCATGATTGGCCGGCTCCACGTTCGCCCCGGACTGTGCGCGGTTTCCTCGGCCTCGCCGGGTACTACCGCAAGTTCGTCCACAACTACGGGGCGATCGCTGCACCACTGACGGCCCTACTCAAGAAGGAGGGCTTCTCCTGGGACGACGCGGCGGCCGCGGCATTCACAGCGCTCAAGGCCGCCGTCACGTCCGCCCCCGTCCTCGCCATGCCCGACTTCGCCAAGCTGTTCACCGTCGAGTGTGACGCGTCCACGTTCGGCTTCGGCGCGGTCCTGATCCAGGAGGGCCATCCGGTCGCTTTCTTCAGCAGGCCTGTGGCGCCTCGCCACCGCTCGCTAGCCGCCTACGAGCGCGAGCTCATCGGCCTCGTCCAGGCGGTACGGCATTGGCGCCCGTATCTCTGGGGGCGGCGCTTCATCGTCAAGACCGACCACTACAGCCTGAAGTACCTCCTCGATCAGCGCCTCGCCACGATCCCTCAGCACCACTGGGTCGGCAAGCTCCTGGGATTCGATTTCTCGGTGGAGTACCGGTCGGGCGCCACAAACGTCGTCGCCGACGCCCTCTCCCGTCGCGACAGTGACGACGGGGAGGTGATGGCTATTTCGGCACCCCGCTTTGACTTCATCGAGCGCCTCCGCCACGCCCAGGCCACTGATCCGGCCCTGGTCACCATCCACGATGAGGTCCGGGCTGCCACCCGCACCGCTCCGTGGGCGCTGGTGGCCGGCATGGTCGCCTTCGCCGGCCGCCTATACATTCCCCCAGCGTCGCCGCTGCTGCAGCAGGAGATCTTGGCCGCGGTCCACAACGACGGCCATGAGGGCATCCACCGCACCCTCCACAGGCTCCGGCGGGATTTTCATTTTCCCAACATGCGTCGCTTGGTGCAGGATTTCGTGAAGGACTGCGTCACCTGTCAACAGTACAAGTCCGACCACCTCAGGCCGGCCGGTCTGCTGCAGCCACTGCCGGTTCCGACTGCTGTGTGGGCTGACATCGGCATCGACTTCATCGAGGCGCTGCCCAAGGTGCAAGGCAAGACGGTCATTCTATCCGTCGTGGATCGCTTCAGCAAGTACTGCCATTTCATCCCCCTGGCGCACCCCTACACCGCCGAGTCCGTCGCTCACGCCTTCTTCGCCGACATCGTTCGCCTCCATGGCGTTCCGCAGTCCATCGTCTCGGACCGCGATCCAGTGTTCACCTCGACGTTCTGGCAGGAGCTCATGCGGCTCACTGGGACGAAGCTCTACATGTCGTCCGCCTTTCACCCGCAGACGGACGGCCAGACCGAGGCCGCCAACCGGGTCATCGTCATGTACTTGCGCTGCTTCACCGGCGACCGTCCCCGGCAGTGGCTCCGGTGGCTGCCATGGGCAGAGTACACCTACAACACCGCCTATCAGTCATCGCTCCGCGAAACTCCGTTTCGTGTGGTCTATGGCAGGGAACCCCCGACCATCCGCTCCTATGAGCCCGGCGAGACCCGCGTCGCAGCGGTCGCCCAGGAGATGGAGGAGAGCGCGCTGCCTTCCTCGACGACATCCGCTATCGCCTTGAACAGGCACAGGCGGTCCAGAAGCGCGTCTACGACCAGCACCACAGGCCGGTGTCCTTCCAGGTCGGCGATTGGGCTCTTCTTCGCCTTCGGCAGCGGGCAGCAGCATCCCTCTCACGCACGGCAACAGGGAAGCTCAAACCGCGATACATCGGGCCGTACCAGGTGGCGGAGCTCATCAACGAGGTGGCTGTGCGGCTACAGCTTCCTCCCGGCGCTCGCCTTCATGATGTGTTCCATGTCGGCGTCCTCAAGAAGTTTGTCGGTAACCCGCCGGCCGTTCCACCGCTGCTGCCTCCGCTCCTGCACGGTGCTGTGGTGCCTGCACCTGCCCGGGTGACTCGAGCGCGGCTGGCCCGGGGAGTGCGCCAGGTGCTCGTTGAATGGCAAGGACAACCGCCTGCGTCGGCTACATGGGAGGATCTGGACGACCTCCGTGCTCGGTTCCCTTCCTTTCAGCTCGGGGACGAGCTGGCCTTCGAGGCGGGGAGAGATGTCATGTGCGGACGCACATATGCCAGGCGCGGGACCGGCTGAGCGCGCTGAGCACGTTGGGCAGGCGCTGCATGGGTTAGCCTCTAGTGGCTAAAGATAGAAACTTAGATTAGTAAGTTGTTTTGGAAATTCCTAGAATCAAGGAGAGCCTTCTCCATTTAGGTAAGTTGTTTTGGAAATTCCTAGAATCAAGGAGAGCCTTCTCCATTTAGGTAAGTTGTTTTGGAAATTCCTAGAATCAAGGAGAGCCTTCTCCATTTAGGTTGGGCCATTGGCCATATATGCTTGTGATCGCTGGACAATCAATTAAGCAAGAATTATATCCCTAATCTCTCTCTCTCTCTCCGTTAAGCCTGCGGTTGAGGGGAATAACCTCACCGAAGAAGACGGCCGACGGCTACGAACTACGTAGCCGCGGTCCGGCCAGTCGGGGGTTCGACGCCCTTGACAACGAGTCTGAGAGGAAGTCGGGCGCTGATGATATGGACGAGGAGGTGAACAAAAACGATGAAGTTGATTAGGAGAAAATTGAAACAGAAGTTAGGACTGAAAATGATGGAGATATTGATGGTTCTGATGATTCAGATGCTACGGATGATGATGCCATGTTTAATATCGAGCCTCACCTTGGACGGCTATTCAAGGAGCGCAAGATTTCTGGGAATGAGAGTTTCTACTCCCGGTTGATGCCTTTCAAGCTTCGCGTTCTCACATTACTGGAAATTTACCTGCACAGGAATCCAGGTAGCTTTGAGGTGTCACTAACACCTCTGTTGCTATGCTTTTAATTGGTGATTGCTTAGATGCTATGGGTCAGGAGACAAAAAAGGGGTAACTTATACTACTTATTCTGCGGAATGTAACATACTAAAAGAGAATCTTAAGATGGTTTTTCCAGACTTTCTGGTCAAATGAGTTATTCTACAATGACCGCGAGAACCACCATTCTAGCTAACCATTAGCTTTGTGCTATCCTTTTGTTTCTAGTTATTTTGTAATGATAACAGACATACATTTTTACTACTTATTAATGCAGTGATCCATGCAATCACGATTCTTACTTATTAGGATTCTTACTAAATAGGAGGTGATTCATAATTTACTTTATTCGAGGATATCCTCGGTTAGCCGGATAACCTAAGGACAAGAAACCGTCATCTCTGTTGAATTTTGTCTCTGAGATAAAAGCCTCTGCTACGCTGTTTATTTTAACTAATATGTTTCTTTTTTCCCCTTTTTTCTGGTTACCTACAAATATGTGTTTCTAGATTTGTATTTTATGTTTTAATTAACTTTATAAAACCTTTTTTTAAAATTTTTTTGGATTTTTTGGGTACTGAAGATCATAGATGCAAGAAACTTCCCCAAACCTGAATTGGAAAGAGTGGTGGATATATTTCGAAGTACATTGGTCGACTACTTCAGTCATAAGAATTCCCGACTAAAGATAGGGTTATTGAAAGAGGCCATTCGGAGGTATCCTTGGATTGGAGTTGAGATTTTTGGGTTCCTTTTGGAAAAATGTGGGAGTGCCAAATACGAATTCCGACGGGTTGAAACCCTTGATCTGTTAGACTGCATAATAAGATGTTTAGTCCTGACCAGCAAAGGGGAGCAAGAAACAGATGGCGTAAGTTGTTGCAGAAGCACTTACCGGCCATTTGCGAGTTGATCGGAGAGCTTCAAACGAATTGGCCAGAGAAGCAATCGAGGCGCAAAGAAGTGCGGCGATTTTGCATTCGGATTCTGGATATAATCTTGAAGCTTAACCTCAAGAATACCTTCCTTAAGATCTTAAAGCCTGATGTCTACGCTTTCTGTCAGTCAAAGCTAGGGGATGCTTTTAAACCCTTCTCGACGGCGAATCAGTAAATTCAGATTTGGAGAGACTTCTCAGACGAAGGCAAGAGAGAGGTTATCGCGTTTGTTCTTTCCTGCAATTTCTTTTCCCGATTTGGAATGGTCTTTTTTTGTTTTAGTACTAGGACAACCAAATTTCAGATGGAGCAGCACCTGGTATTACGTCTTTATGCAATATTCTTGTGCCTCAATTTAATATTGTGTTCTTCTTTTCTGTTTTGTTGCAGCTAATATCATTGCATGGTTCATTGAGGTTGCCGAGAAGGCGGGATCCCTCGGTGCTTGAAATAATGGTGCAAATGGACTCTTTGATGCCACAATTTGTGGTCAGTCCATGAGGGTTCCTTTTCGTTTGGGATTGGATATCGCCCTCGAAATTCTACATATTGATGCGATATTTAAATGACAAGGTTGGTGTAGTTCGATGTTCCAATCTTATGACCTACCAAGAACAACAGAGCTCTGAGCACTGTAATATGGTGAGTTTGAGGTGATATTTTTTCTTCCGTGTTTTTTGCTAGAAAATGCTTATTTATTACGCCTTTAAATTTTGCTTAAGAGTAAGAAGGATCGCGAACTGCTTTTCTATACGCTCTTATAATTGATCAAATGGAGGTCGAAAAGTGTTCAGTTTGCAGAGTCAGTTTTCTTTTTTCTTTTTCGATTTTTTTTTTTCCCCCAGTTTTTGGCAGTTGTTGGTTTTCTTGAGTAATTAGCAAATTGAATCCCCTAAGGAGGGTATGCAGTAACTATAGGAATCACAATGAATAAGCATTATGTGGCATTGCTTAATTGTTCTGTTATGCTTTCTGTGCAAAAAAAGAACAACACTCTTTGTCTGTCTTTGTCCACTTAAAACCCAAGTTTGAGACTCTTATCTTCTACATGCATCCGATTTGATGATTTAGAGTTTCAGAAATATGTTGGAGCATGTGAGTACTCAGCCTTTCTGATGAAAGTCTTCGCTACTCATTTTTCGTTATAGATATATAAAAAATATTTCTTGAACTAGGCTACTATACTATTAATAGCACAAAGTCATTGGTGCTATTAGATTTTCGGTCCTTAGATGAAGGGATGTGCGGTTAGGATGATAGTGGTCCTCCAGGGTTAAGTGGGTGGTTGGTGGAATAGTTTGATCTAAGGAGTAGAAATGGTTTAAGGAGTAGATCTAACATCGGAAAGCTTGGTAACACTAAGTACTTGATGCTATTGATAGCATAGTAGCCAGACTCTTATTTTCTTTGCAAACTAATCAGCAGGTTACTGCTTCTTCTGTGCACAATTGTTTTACATGTATGTTAAATAAATAATTTATTTAATTTAACTAAATTTATAAGTAGGTGCAACAAATGAGACACTAGGGCCTTTTCTTACGAGAGAATTAGATTTAGGTGATTTTTTTTTTTTTTTTGCTGTTTGTTTCTGTAGCCGTGAAAGTAAAGTTTTTTTAGTTCCGTTGTTTGTTTTACAAGAAATAATGATACAAAAGCTAAAGTTTTTCATTTTAAATAATTTATTTTGTTTTTACTCTCTTTTCCGTACGATGTTTTGGAAAGTTCGCGTTTTTACGGAAGGTGAAGTTACGATGGATCAAACAACAAAAATGAGTTTTTACTGCTGAAAATTACTTTCACTCCTTTTCATTTTAGATGAAACAAACACACCCTAGGAGAGTTCGCTTCCTGGAATATTCGGCGCTGTCCGGATTTTTCCTGGGAGTCCTGGTAGGTGGATCACTAATGAATATTTATTACAACCATTCTAAGTAACAAAATAAATTATTGTTGGTTATTGCTGCTGGAGCTATAGTAAAGACCAAGAAGATACAACTTTACTTAAAACAGTGATGGGACTCGATTTATAGATCCGAGTCGAAACGAGCTTACGAACCTTATCCAAACGAGTTTATTTAGCCATAATATAATAATTGATTTGGCGCAGTAGAGGATCTCGCATTGCTGCGATAAGAAGCAGAATATTTCGAGGCCTAAAAATTTCGGATTCTAGAGCGTGGCGGCACCTGCTGCAGCAGCTGGGGCAGACAGACACTTCTTCAGAAGACTGTTGCTTGTAAACATGCAGACGGTACTCGGAGCCGTCTGTCTGCGTCTTCCTCCCTCCCCTCTCCGACGTCGATGAAGAAATTTGCAACGCAAGGACACATGATAGAGAGCTCAGGTCTTTTCCTCCCAAATTAAGATACGCATAGTAGTAATAATCAGCTAATAAATTAGTGGGATAATTTCAAATACCATGGTTTCGTGCTTTTTCATTTTAGTGTCCTGTGGTTTAAAACGTTATTTTTTTTTTATCTTTTCGTTAATTTATTCGTTAAATTATACAGAAAAACTTCAAATATCCTACCTATGATTTATCGAATATTCACTTTACTATCCTATAGTTTTAACTTTCTCATTAATTTAACGAAAAAATTAACAAAAAGATAACAAAAAAAGAATAACTAAACCACAGGATACTAAAGTGATACGTTTTAAACCACAGGGTACTAAAGTGAAAAAGCACAAAACTACAGGGATGGTACTTGAAGTTATCTCTAAATTAATTATGAACCATATCCTACAAGAAACTTGTTCGCTCGGATTATTATTAGGGAATTGATATACCCAACCAGTTATGGTGCACGTGCTGTCTATGTCGCATTTGCAAATTAAATTAAATTTAAATTTAAATTTTAAATTATAATGAATTCTAAATTTAAATTTCAAATTTGAATTTTAAATTTGAATTTTTATTTATAAATTTGATCGTTTCTAAGTATATTTTAATTTAGTTATACTGTAAATATTTTTTATGTGTATTTCATGACATTCCATTTTTTTTTAATGTATATCAAAAATTTAAAAATTTTATTTAATTTCAAAATTAAAATTAAAGGCTGAATTTATATTTAGACAGCCAGCATAATACTGAATATGAAAAAACAGAGTACTAGACAAGTGGGGGAGGGCGAGCAAAGTGAGAAAACGATGCGTGGTTCTAGTGGAGGAGGGCGAGCAAGGGACAAAAATTGTATCGACATCGTCGCCAAACTAGTATTTTGGGAATGATGCGGATGGGCATGCGGCGCGCGCCCATCGCACAAGCGGGAAGGGAAAAAGAAAATTGTGCGTCCTGATTTTTTAGAGAGAGAGAGAGAAAGAAGCCGAGGAAGAGAAATGAAGGGTGAGATGGGCGTGCGCTCGCCACGCGGCGCCCATCCGCATCGTCCCCAAACTAGTTACGATGTCCACACAATTTTTGTCCGCGAGCGAGTGTATTATTGGACTCTTTGTTTTTTTAACCCCTAAAACATACAATTTTCACTTTTGACACAGAAATCCAATCTCCTGCATCAGTGGGCCTCACATTTAATGGGCCTTAGGAACGGGATAGACGATTGATACTGGACTTGTCAGTTTTATTTATAAGACCATTTCGTTGCATTTTTTTTTTTTTTTACTTGTTTGATAGGAAATATAAATGTGCTGTAGCCAGGCCCATTGGGGGTGTTGTATTTTTCATTTTGAGGATGCAAAGTTTTGACGAGGGGAACAGGCGCTAACAGTTAGATTATTTTTTAAAAATGAAGAAACTTTCAAAGAATATATTTGAAATAAAAATGTTTGAGGAAAATATAAGTAATTTTTTAACTTTCAAGGGATGAGGAGGCAATTATCCCAAAGTAATGTTAGTGGGGACCTATAGTAGTACTCATTAATGTTAGCATCATTTATTTCAAGTGAGTTTTCTTAATATAATTATCATTTAATATACAAAATGATCTTTATTTAAGTTATTAGATAAGATATTTTCTATCTATAAAATCCTATTAATTCCCATGGCCTTATGCTGATATGGCCCAACCCCCTTAATTTCGAGGTGTGCATCCTAATAATTTTTATAATTATTTTTTTTAAATTGACTAGATTCTTTTTTTTTTCTCTATTTTTTTTGGGGAAGATGGACAGTCATCTCTTTAATTTGGTCGTGTGGGCCCCACCGAGAAAATGGACCGTCATCCCTTTAAATTAGGAGTGTAGGCCCCACCGAGAAGATGGACCGTTATCTCTATCTCTCCATTTTTTTTTAACTATCTCTCTCTTTATTTCTCTCTTTTTTTCATGTTATCATTCTCTTTTTAGTTTTTTTGGGTTTTGTTTTCACGTGCTTTTATTTTCTCTCTTTGATTAGGGTCTTGAGCTCTCCGTTCCTACAACGCCTACCATCCTCCACCCACGTGCATGTACGGTTTTTTTTCTTTCTCTCTTTTTATTTAATTATTAAATGTAAAATGCGTTGTTATAGTGGTTTGAGTTTTTTTTAAAAGAAAATAGGAACATAGAAGTTTGAAAAATGCATAGTAGCTTGAGTTTTTAGAAAAAAAGAAATGCTTTGAAAACTCTTATATTAATTAAAATATATAATCTACTTTATTCACAATAAATAAGTTATACCGTTTCATCAACAATAAGCTATATCACAATAAATAAGCTATACAATCTGCTTTATGAAAACGATGTTTCATTTACCGCCTTCCCTTTATCTTCCATCAATTTTTCTTCTATCACGAATTTTTCTTTTAAGTTCTAGAGCATGTCCAAGAGGTGAATACTGCATATGAAAACGGTCAATGGCTTGCTATTTTTTGGAAAGCAGTGAATGGATCACCGCTTTATGAATACAGCATACTATTCATCACTTCTTTTTGCAGCTACTTCTTTCCTTTTTTCATAAGTACCATATAATCATGCAATCAAAGTAGTAATTACAACCACAATAATAAATGCTTAAATTGATGCAAAATAAACTTTAATTACTCATTAGCATGAATAAAAATATTATAAGATAATATATATATTGCATATACTTTGCCACAAAGATATCAAATATATATCAAATATATATATATAAATCAAATGTATATACAACTCCTCATTGTGCCCTTATCATGCCCTCGTCCTCTACCACGTCTACGTCCATGTCCGTGCCATCAACCGTGTGCTTGCTCAGGCATATCATTTTTATGTCAAATTGTATATGATCAATATATGTATTTAGTCAATATGCTCAATGGAGGTACCCCTGACACCTAACTGTATATTTTGTGTCTCTACTATCGGCGGCTGCATGCCCTTCTCAATAGGTAGGGTAGGAGATAGCTATAGCTGTAAAGGATGAAAGGATGAGGACTTGTGTAATGCACTAAACTTTTGTAAGTAGCGGAGTTCTAATGAGAAATGTGATGACTATTTATATAGTCTTCCTTGTGTTTGGGAAGCACTAGAGTATTTTCGTCACTAGCACAAAAACGGACTTTGAGGGAAATTCTGCAAAATAATATAATTTCACTTAGTACTGGTATTGTGGTGGAGCATCGGTACTCAGCTCGGAGGATTAGAAGAGCTCCTGAATTTTGCAGAACTTCCTCGAATACCGGTACTGGAACTCTAAGTACAATACTGAAATAGGCGAATACCGGTACGCAGTAGAAGGCAATGAAATCTAATGTTTGAATTCTGCGGATCTACCCTAGAGTATACACTTGATAAGTGTACTGATATTGCTGCTCGTGTACCGATACATAACTCTGTTGACTGTAAACCTTGGCTGGTTCTAAATATGAATATGTAGAGGGTTTAGTTGCAATCATGTCACTCCTATATATACCCTCTCACAACCAACACACTCTCCCACCCTCATATCTCTCTCTCTCTCTCTCTCTCTCTCTCTCTCTCTCTCTCTCTCTCTCTCTCTCTCTCTCTCTCTTTTTTCTCCCTCTAAAAGTGGAGAAACCTTAGTTTTCTTCCATTGTTGGATCTATTTGATTCATCTCTTTGAAAACTTAGAGGAGGCCAAAAGAATTAAGGAGAAGCTCTAGGAAGGATAAGGCAACTATTTTAACCCACATCTCTCTTGGTTGGAGAAGAAGACTTGAGTTGGAGTTTTCGGGTTTGATTTTTAAAGATTTTTGTAAATGAGGGTTTTGGAGGTTCTCACTTTATTAAAACTCTTTTTTTAGGGTTTCTTGGAGATCTAAAAAGATTAAAAAATGACTCCAAGAGGGTTTCCAAGTAAATGTGGAGAATATCATTGAAATAGGTTTGATCTCTCTTTTATCTAAATTTTTTGTGGTTTATATGTATGTATCATGAGTAAAGTGTGTATCAGTACTTGACCTAGAAAATAGAAATTTTAAACCCTTTGCCATGATTAAATAAAAGTATACTATTTGTACAATTTGAATGCTATGTGAATCTTGGAACATAAGAGAGATAATAGTGATATTAAATTTAGGATGAAACGTAGGGTGTGAAACATAGTGAGACATAGACATCTAGGCAAACTTGAACTAGAGAATATGAAAATTTGTGAATAAACTTAGTAGATAATTCTAAAGGACATGAAAACTTAGGCCCTTGGTTTGGGGTTAACGAACACTAGGATAAATTTTTTTTTATCCCTGTAATAGCTTACTATTCCGGGATAGTCAGGAATAAAAGTAAAATTGCTTTTAGTTTATAATGTTGCTATTCTCAAGAATAACTGAAATTGTGTTTGATTGATTTTATGGAATAGTAGAGGATAGTGGAAAAAAGTGATGGTTGAATTTGATGTAAAATATAATTTAATAAAAATAATATATTATAAAATTTAATAAAAATAATTTATTATAATATTTAATAAAAATAATTTATTATAAATTATGATTTAATAAAAATAATTTTTTACAAAATTATTTTTATTTTTTGCAATTTTACTTAAACTTAAATTTAACAAATATAATTTATTATAATATTTAAATATAATTTATTATAATATTTAAATATAAATAATTTGTATTAATATAGTATAATTAATAATTATAAAAAATAATTTATTATAATAAATAAGATATAATTTCTATACAATTTAGTTTAATTTATTTTATAATCTTAAAAGAGCTTGGAATTGACATTGGAATAGTATTATACCACCAAAATGGTGGAATAGTCTATCCCAAGTTATTCCAGGATAACCGGGAATAGTAAGGTTTGACCATGATAAAATATTCCGGCAAACAAACATTCTATTTGGCGGAATAGCGGGGATAACTTTCATTATCAATCCCCGCTTTCACACTTAGTTGGTTAATACGCGTATAATACGCGTATTATTCGTGAACTACTGAAATACCGTATGAAACGGTCCGTCCGCGAATTTTTTCCAGCGATCCGGAATAATACGCGATTTGTTTCCTCGCTCAAGAAATTTGCGATCAAAACGGCGTCCCCGAATAATATTTTGAAAAATTCGGCGTGGGCGGCGGCGGAACAATGAATTTTTTTGAAAAATTTGGATTTGGCGGCTGCGGAAGGACGAAATTTTTCGGATCGACGGCGCGCGACCACTGCTTCGATGATCTGTGCATCTCGTCCTGAGCAATCGAGCAACCTTGGCTTTCGATTTCGAAGAAACGGTGGCGGAGCAACAGTAAAAGAAGAAGAAGGAAAGGGGCGACGCAGAGAAAAATCGCGGCGTTGTGCGCGAGGAAGAAGTCGCGGTCCACGAGGCTGCACTCAGCCTCGTGGACCGCGCTGAGTGAGAGGTCATGGACCTCTCACTCTCAGCCCGGTGTATGTAACTTTATATATATATATATATATATATATATATATATATATATATATATATAACTTTATATATATATAAATGATACATTTTACTTTATATTTTTTTTAGTTTTAAGTTTATAAAAATTATAATTATTTATGATAATAGTATTAATTTTTTTATAAAAAATTAATTCAGTAGCCGAACTTTTGATTCCGAATTTTTAAACGCTGAACGTATAATTCTCGTATAAATCACATATCCGTCTAATTGACGAATCCATTTTTTAAACCGTATTTTTCACCGAATTTAAAAATTAAAATACGAATTTTATACGAATTATACCCGTACCGAATTTTTGCCGAATCCGAATTAACTAACTATGCTTTCACATGGGGCCTTAGGGTGTAAACTAAAATATAAGTCGAGAACATCCGTAAGTGCATGTCATAATGGGAGATGCCGATTACCCTCGATGCCTAATATCAAAATGAGAGATGTCGATTACCTTTGACTTCCTATGTCGTGTTTGAAGATGTCGATTGCTTTTGACTCTAAATGTCTACTAATTGGAGAGATACCAATTGCCTTTGGCTCTTCATGAGCTGTTTAGCATGGAAAGGAAACTAAATTAGAAGGTTGGTTAGTAATAAGAAATGATTTTGGACACTCATACAGGGATGACATAATATTTTATTGTGGCATATTGTATTTATTTGAGACATAGCAATTGTACTTTTCTTTCTTGCATCTTTATCATTTTAATAATAGTTTTTACTACTGTTGTACTAATGTCTTCTTTGGACTGAGTGAGTGTAGAGTGCCACTTTCCGTGGTTGTACCCATTAAAAATTTATTTTAAATTCTCACCCCTATTGTTGTTGTTGTTTTCCAAAGCCATCATTCGTTGGTGAAGTACGTGACTGCGGCAAAGGCATCGCGAATTAACTAGATTGTTTATGGGTTGGTGTAGAGAGAGTACCCCTTTTGTATATAGATTGAACATGTAACCTTTTGGGTGAAAATGATGTAATACTGTAAGATGCTGGATTGTAATAGTTTAGTTAAAGTTTTGTTACTCTAATGCTATGTTGTATTCGTATCTCGTAAGCGCAGACAGATTGGTGTATATTTTCGGTTCGTTCGAGTAGGAAAAATTTTGCCCGCTCGGCTGATTTGTTGCACAACCCGAGCGGATCCCTTGGGCGGGTCTCGAGGCGTGACATCTTATCAGCGTAATAAGCCTCCTGTCATCGCCTGCGTCAATATAGGATAAGATTTGCTCAAATATTCTCAATTTGCACAAGACCGGAAGTGAAAGTGGAATGAATATTCGATGGATGAGTGGGAGTAGAAAGAATATCAAAATGAGAGGCAGCAGTGGATATGGGATGTTAGACAAAGAGATTGAAGTAGACAGAATATCATATGTAAGCGCAAAGGTGGAGGGAATATCAGAGAAATTAATAAAAAGGTGAGAAGGTATATTTGGGTGTCCTGGTACTAATAAAGTCGGTAGTCTCTCTAATGCATTCTCGAGGTTACAGGAGATATGTTAGAGCCTCCATTTTTCGGGAGATTATCCATCAAATCTTGAATATTGCGGATAGCATGCCACATACATTCATTTATATAATATAATATTTTTAGATACAATAAATATGAGAAAAAAAAAACTATTATGTGCTGGTCCTCCGTTGAGGAGTTTGCCGTATCTGTTCTCTCATTTCAAGTTTAATAAATTTAGCCTTGTGGCATTTCTTTCTCAAACCAAAAAAAAAAAAAAAAAAAAAAAAAACAAATCTCTCTGCACTAGGTAATAGTTTGAAGAATTAATAGTGTTATTAATTAATTAATTAATTCTTGCTGAGTTGCAGGTCTAAAAAGACTAGGTCCTAATAAGTACACATATGTGCCACGAAAGCGATGGACCGCGTCGCATTAGCTCCGACGTGGCAAAAGTTCGCGACCTTTCGTCTCCCTCCATCTCTCCTCCTTCCCTCCCCAGCGTTACTTAACACACAGGTGAAACGGAAGTCCCGCCAGTCCCGCATTTCGCGATCGGACGGCTCAGATGCGGGCGACAGCCGCACGTTCTTGCCCTGCCGACAACATCACGAGCGCGACGTCGCCACCCCAACACCACCCACGGAAGCAGATCGCGCGATCTCCCGTTTATCCGATCTCCCGCCCTCCCCCTCATTTTTCTTTCAACTATAGACGCTATTGAAATGGACCCCTCAACTTATTTTTTTTAAGAAGACCCTTATTAATATGTAAGGGGTCCTTTGGTTCCGCGTAAAACGAATCGAAAATTTATTTTCGGTATGAAAAAATATTTTTTCGCTTGTTTGGTTTGACGTCTTAAAAATATTTTTACGGATTTAGAAAAAAATTGAAGTTTTCGCTTTTCGCTACTTTTCAGCGAAAAACGAAAACTCAAGCTACATAAAATTTTTCTCATTCATTTTTCTATTTCACCGAATCAAACAAATGTGTATTTTTTTTTTTTCTTTCAACCAAACAAGTTTTGATGAAAAAACTTTTTCCCCCCTACAAACCAAACACCACAAAACATGAAAAAAAAATTCCGCCAAATATTTTTTTCACGAAATATTATTTTTCACGATTTTATGTTGAACCAAGCGGACCCTAAATGAAATCACATAACAAAAGGTATGCTTATTTATACAAGGATGCTTCGGACTTGGAATTAGGGGTGAGTATTCATTTGACATATAAATGGCTACTCTTGTCTATGGTTGTCTACGTATCACGGACGCTGTGGTTTCCCCCAGCGCGTCCGCGTCCGACTCGCGTCGGACGCGTACGGGGCATGGACGCGCGTGTGACGCGCGTCCATGCCGCGTCATGTGATCCGAAAAAGTTTGTTAATTAGGAATGAAAAAAGTTTGTTAATTAATTCCTAATTAATTAGGATACTTAATATTGCCACATCATAATAAATTAATTAAAAAATATATAATTTGAAAAAAAGTATCGTACAATTTTAGAAAAAAATATAATTAAAAAATTATATAGTCCTATTCCTAATAAAAAATTATCTAATTCTACTCTTAACACAAAAAAAAAAAAAAAAATTATTGATCTCATCTTTGATCTTGTTGAGTTTCCCTTCAACAAAACCTCTAAACTAAAGATATTCTTTTTTTCTATCTTTTTTTTGCATTAATATTATAATTTTTTTGAATAAAAATTTATTTTTACTTTCATTCCAAAATATAGTTTTGTTTGCAAAATTAGTATATTATCTATAATGAATATGTATTATTATACTGAAAAAAAGTTATATTTTATTAGCCGTGTCCGAGCCGTGTCCGTGTCCTTATATTTTGAACTTTACCGAGTCGTCGTGTCCGAGTCGTGTCGTGTCCCGTGTCCCGTGTCTGTGTCCATAACACATAGTGTTGGCCTAGTGGCCCTAATCATTCTTTAGATTTTGATGATAACAAATAATTGAACTAATCTTTTATCTTGAGTTTTGTGTTTAGACTTCTCTATCTTCAATTGGACTCAAGATGGGCAATCCTCGAGCACTAAGCTTCACCACTTGAAACTACATTGTCAAGTTGATAAAATATCTCTCTACTCCACCTTTTAACATTGTGCTTTAAAGATTAAAGTATGAAATGTCAAGTTATATTTTAACTTACTCTTTTTATCATCTAAAGCACATGGGACTTCAAACAATATTCAAAAACTTCTCAAAAACTGTTTTCTGTCAAGTTTGTGTTTTGGACCCTGTTCTGGGCGCCCACAAACTTCTGGAGGCCCAAAAGTTCTGCTCAGGTTTTGTGGATCCTGACGGTTTGCTGTTTAGGTGGTCCAGAAACTTCTTCACCTGATCTGGGCGCCCACAAGTTAACTTCTGGAGGCCCGAAAGTTCTGCTCAGGTTTTGTGGATCCTGACGGTTTGTTGTTTAGGTGGTCCAGAAACTTCTTCACCTGATCTGGGCGCCCACAAGTTAACTTCTGGAGGCCCGAAAGTTCTGCTCAGGTTTTGTGGATCCTGACGGTTTGATGTTTGGGTGGTCCAGAATGGTTTATGATCTGGGCGCCCGAACTGTATGTTTAGGGCGCCCGAATATTTGACTTGACAGGTTTGATGTTCCGGACAGTACGACGCAACGGTCCGAAAGTTCTGACAGCAGCGCTGCGCAGGCGGCGCGCGTGCCTGAGAAAGTGGGCGCCCACAAGTTGACTTCTGGAGGCCCAGAAGTCCTGCTCAGAGAAAAGCGGCGCGCGTGGTCTGGCTGGTCAGAAAGCTGTCGCGCATGTTCTGGGCGCCCACAAGTTAACTTCTGGAGGCCCAGAAGTCCTGCTCAGAGAAAACGGCGCGCGTGGTCTGACAGTGTCAGAAAAGTCGATGCGCATGTTCTGGGCGCCCACAAGTTGACTTCTGGAGGCCCAGAAGTCCTGCTCAGAGAAAAGCGGCGCGCGTGGTCTGGCTGGTCAGAAAGCTGTCGCGCATGTTCTGGGCGCCCACAAGTTGACTTCTGGAGGCCCAAAAGTCCTGCTCAGAGAAAAGCGGCGCGCGTGGTCTGGCTGGTCAGAAAGCTGTCGCGCGTGATCTGGGCGCCCACAAAAGTTCTGGAGGCCCGATTGTACGGATCCAGAAAAGCGGCGCACGGGTCTGACAGGCAGCTGGTTTTGGAGTGCGCGTGCTCAACATCTGGGCGCCCGAAAGTTCTGTTTAGGGCGCCCGAAAGTGCAACGACCTGAAGTTGGCTGAGGCTATAAATAGATGGTATTGAGGCCTTTCTCAGCAGGGATTCCAAAGTCCAATTGAGCTTATATACTTCAGTATTTTTAATACTCTTAAGCCCTCAATCCTCTCTCTAAACTTGAGTGTAATTGATAGTGAGATATCATCTTGTAAAAGAGAGAAAAGAAAAGAGTTGAAGCTTGAAAGTGTAACCTTCTTGAGAGAAGAAGGTGTTGGTGCGAAGGCTTGGTGCTTGCCCGCAAAAGCATCGTTTAGTGGAGATCCAACGTTCTCTTGTGTTGAGAAGTTGGCGGGGACGTAGGCAAAGTGCTGAACCTCGAAACAAATCGATTGTGTGCTTCTTGAGTTTGCATTTCTCTAACTCCTCACTTTCTCTCACTTTATTTGTTTCGAGTTTTTAAATTACTTGATTATTTAACATTTTATTTTAGAAACCTAATTCACCCCCCCTCTTAGGTTGCCATTTTGATCCTCACATAGATGGTTGTTTATGGAAGGAAATGGCTATAGTTGGGAAAATTGAATTACCGAATTGAACTGATCCAAATTTGTCGGTTCGGTTTGGTTTAACATATAATTCAGTTCGATTTGGTTTTAGAAATCAAAAATCGAAAAAACCAAATTCACTGAATTAACCGAAATCTTAGTAGTTTAAAATATATTAGTCTTAAAATTAAAAGTTAATCTTAAATAATTATTAAATAATTAGAGAGGTTAATTATCATTATCTTTAGGTTAATTATTTTTGACATAAAATTAATCATAGTTATATTTTATTTTTCGTAGTTTAAAAAAGGTTTAAACGAAATAAAAATGTTTTATTGAAACCAAATAACCCGAATCGAACCGACGGAATTATTTTGTTTCGCTTCACTTCAGTTTATACTTCTAATTCGATTCGGTTTGGTTCGATTTTAAAAAACCCTACAAAAACCAAACCGAATCAATCAGTCCTCACCCCTTCATGGAATGAGGCAAAAGATGCTACAACCATGCCATATTAGATCCACTGCAGGAGTGAATTGAATGATCCAAAACTAAATACAATTTGGTCTTTTACTAGATACAACATAATAAGAGAGAGTCAATTAAAATAAATTGATCTGAATCCAATTTAATTTAATTTTAGTAGCTACCAAAAGTAGATAAGAAATGTATCGAATGATTAATTTTAACTGAATGGATCTAATTACAACTTCGAATATGTAATTCAAAGAAATCAAATAGGAAATGATACTCTAAATCATATAACAGAAGGCAATGGGTAAATTGTATAAAAGAGAAAGGGCCTGTTTGGCCTAGCTTCTGGAAAAGTAATTTCTGCAGAAGTGATTTTGGTTTGGAGAAGTGATTTTGATGAAAAGCTGTAGAGCGTTTGGCTGAGTTTAGATAAAAGTGATTTTTCTGAAGTGATTTTTTAAAGCTGTTTGGCAAAAAATTTCTGATGTTTGCATATATTAATATTTTTACTAAATTTTATTTTAAAATAATTTAAAATTTGAATTTTAATTAAAATTTTAAATTTTAATTAAAATTATAATTTTTTAAAATTTAAATTTGGACAAAATAAATTTAAAATTTCAAAATTTAAAATTTAAAATTTGAATTTTTAAATCCTGAAATTTAAAATTAAAATTAAAATCTAAATTTTAAAATTTAAAATTTGAATTTTGTAATTTGAAAATTAAAACTTGTAATTTTATATTTTATATTTTATATTTTCAAATTTTTAAATTTAAGTTTTAAAATCTAAAATGTCAAAATTTAAATTTTATCTTAAATTTAAAATTTGAAAATTTGAATTTTAAAATTTAAAGTTTGAGATTTGAAACTTAAATTTAAAATTTAAAATCTAAATTTTAAATTTTAAATTTAAAAAGTTGAAATTTAAAAATATGAATATGAATTTAAAATTTCAAAATTTAAATTTAAAGTTACATTTATACTTTGAATCTAAAATGAAAATAAAAATTTGAAGTTTGAGTCCAAAAGCAGAATCAGTTTTGGAGAAGCAGCTTTTTTCTGCTTCTGATTCTGAAGCCTTCAAAATCAGTTTTCTGATTCTGAAAAGCAGAATCAGATTTTCCAGCAGTTATTGCCAAACGCTCTACTGAGCTCAGAAGTGATTTTGGGCTCAGAATCACTTCTGAAAAGCTAGGCCAAACACCCCCAAAGTGTGGTCGAATATAAAATTCTTAGCTTGTGATGTTAGACGGGAATTAGCAAACAATTTTCTAGTCTCAGGAGCAGATTTCGTTGGATTCCAATTTTTTTAAATTTAGGATAAGAGAGTTGTCATATATTTTCTTTTTAGATGCACAGTTGATTGATATCAAATTTGAATTATAAATTAAAAAAATTAATTATAATGAACCAAATATAAAATTTAAAATTTAAAATTTAAAATTTAAAATAAATATGAATTAAATTTCGATGCTTTTAATGTAAAACACTACCTAAATTTAAATTCATTAGAAAAAAAAAAAAAAAAAATTTAATATATATATATAAATAATATAAAATAAGAGACAGAGAAAGAAACGGGAATGCTCTAGTTAAAGAAGAGGGTGAGATTATAACCCTCATTAATACACATTTAATCTCGACCGTTAATTTATTAGTTGTAGGATGTACACCCCAAAAGAGGGTGTACATGTAGACTTTTCCATTTTTTTGTTCCAGTTAATAATAGTCAAACTCTCCTTTTCTCTCCCTCTTATCCCAATTCATCTTCTTGAGTAACGTTTGGCTATTCGTTGGAGAGAGAGAGAGAGAGAGAGAGAGAGGAGAGATGAATATTTCGCTCATATATATATATTAAAGTAGGAGAAGCAAAGTGTTTGTATAGAGATGGATGTAATAGAGATTACGATCGTACATCACATAGGGATTGTGCTCACGGGGCTATGGATCGCGGTTCGCTTAGGTTGGAGCCACCCTTTGTTGTTCTTCATGGCTTTTGTGTATCTCTGCAAGGTATGGAATTCAATTTTGCTTTTAATTTTTGTTAATTCAAATTTTTTTTTTTTTTTTTTTTTTTTTTCCTTTGAAGTAATACTATCTATATGGCGAGCTCTTTGTTTTGGGTTATAGGGCTCTCTTTTAGTGAAGTGTTTGATTATATGGTTAGTGGAGAAGCTTTGATGCAGTTCTTAGGTGGACTTTTTTTATTGATTTAAGAAATTAAAGGGAAAACTCAGTCAATGCTTAAATCAATCCAACAGGATTTTTTTTCTTTATTTTATTTTTAATTTTTTTTAACGCAAATACTAATACTATTCTAAAGTTTGGTAGCTGCAACTTGCCATACTTGTGTTTCGGACCTGCAGCTGTAACTGTGGAAGCCTTTCTGTGGAGACGGGACTATTCACTATTGTCTGCTTTTCCTCTTCTTGTCTTGTATTTTTCTCCCATGTCTGCTTTTGTCTTTTCTACAACTACCTTTTGAGTTCACTTTTTCACTTAACATATAGAATCTTCCCTACGTGGTCAATAAGAAAAAAAAAATTCTACTTGTACACCCCAAAAGGGATGTACATCTTACACTCTCATTCTAGGATTTACAAAAACCGAAATAATTTTTAGTCAAAAAAATGATGTGATAAGTAGAAAATTAATGACCGTTGGATGAAGTGGGTGTAAGATGTACACCCCACTTTGGGGTGTACCAGTAGCATTGCTTATAAGAGAAAGAAGGGATACATGCACCAGAGCCCCCTAAACTTCCGCGCTTTGGTGGAAGGATAATAGAACTGTACAAGTTATACTACTTGGAAGGGTAAATTGCACGTTTTGATCCTTAAACTATAAGGCAGGTGACACTTTGGTTTTCAAACTTTAATTTATTATAATTTCTGACTCGGAATTTTTAGAATTATTGCAATTAAGTCGTATTACCAAATTTAGTTGACTAAATATTAATGTATTGCTATGTTGAAGTGATGTGGCAGTGTTGTGATTAATGATGCACCAATAATATATGATATTATTTTTACATTGATGATACGTTAATATTTAGCCAAGTAAACTGTATTGTGGGGTTTGATTACAATAATTCTGAAAGTTCGAGCCAGAAATTACAACAAATTAAAGTTTGAGGACTAAAGTGTCACGATGCCTCATAGTTTGAGGACCGAACATGCAATTTACTCCTATTTAAATGCTTTGTCTGTGTACTAGCGCCCCACGTATCGACCGTACCTAGTGCAGTTGGCTGAGGGCTTGATGGTTGGTATCCGAGCTCCCAAGTTTGAAGCCTAGTTGCTTTATATTTTTAGCTGAATTTATTTTTTTTAAAATGAACGAGGTGGGTAGTATATAGGGGTGTAAAACGGGCCGGGCCGCCCAGGGGCCGCCCGGCCCGGCACGACTCCGGGTCGGGCCGTGGCCCGGCACGGCTACTGTAGCATCCGTGCCGGGCCGGCCTGGCCCGGCTCTTCGGGCCATGCTGGGCCGATCCTCCACGACCCGTAGGCCCGGCACGGCACGGCCCGTTATGGGCCTGGGCCGTGCCGGGCCAGTAGTTTGGCCCGTGGCCCGGCCCGGCACGACCCGCATGAGCCGTGCCTGCCGGGCCAGCACGGCTCGGCCCTATGGGCCCTTGGGTAGTTGGGGACCTTGGGACTTGGGGAGCCAACCTAGCTCCCCAACTCCCAAGGTAGGGAAAGAAAAGGGCCTAGGGCCGTTGGCCACAGGCCCTTATTGGGAGATGGGCCTATCTTTTGGAAGAAGTATTTTTTTAAAAAATTTCAAAACTTTATAAAATTTAAAATTATCTTAAAATTTTATTACTTTATAAATATTTTAAGAAATTTTATTTTTTTATTTAACATATTAGGCGAAAGAGAATCATTTTATTTTTTAATTTTTTTTAAATATTTTAAATATTTTTAACAAATTTCAAAAAATAAAGGGCCGGCATGGAGCCCGGCCCGGCCGTGCCATCCGGGCCCGAGGGCCGTGCTGGGCTGGGCATCGATGAAATTCGGCCCGGCACGGGCTAACCTCTGGCCCGGTTTGGCCCAGGTGAATGTGGGCCGTGCCGGCCCGGCCCGGCACGGCCCACATTACACCCCTAGTAGTATGCTATCTTTCTCATTTCTCTCTCTCTCTCTCTCAAAAAAAAAAAACCTATTAGCATATGATTGTCATGTTACCTTTAAAAAATTTATGGGATATATACTTCCTTTGTTTGAATTCTTAAACATTTTAGGGGCATTTGTGTCACATTTGTGTCACGTGACATTCCTATAATTTATGATTGTTAAGAAAAACTGATAGATATGACTATTATACTTTTTACAATGCCCATTAGCATATGATTGTCACGTGAAACTTACGAGATATATAATCCTTTTATTTGAATGATTAAACATTTTATAGGCATTTGTGTGTATAAATTACGACTGTATAAATTACGACTGTTATGAAAAACTGATGGAAATATGGATAAGTGGTTGAATAAGATGGATTGTTGTTTAGATGGCTTTTTTTCTTTTTTCAAAATTTTAAAAGTTTTGGTGGCTATCTGCAATTGTGCGATTGTTCAGGGCAGCCAGGTCCAATACATTTATTCTAAGGAAAGGAAATAAAGTATATTTGCAAACATGCATATTGTAAACTTGGTTTTCTGCTGGGATACACTTATTACCAAATTTTGTTTATAGTAGTTTGCTTTCTTCAGTCTATTATGGTTAAAATCTAACCGCATTATCAAAATCACCTTTGCGATCCTGTATTATCCTTAAGACATTAGTTGCGGAATTGTTATGGTCTTTCTCAATAGAAACCCTTCAATTATTGAGTGTATTTATGTTGATTACCCTTCCATTTATTAAACCAACCAAAGGGTCAAGCTTTTTTTTAAAGTTTTTGAGGGTCACACATGCAAATAGCAACTTTAGCATTGTACTTTTGAAGTATGAAGTTCTCTCAGGTATTGATTACTGTAAACTAGTTTCCTCTCTAGATCTTTCTTTCTCATTGTTCTTCATCGTATAGGTGTCTTCTCTTTGAATAAATGGTTTGGTGCATGTTTTCTAATAACTTAAGGTTTTTTTAAATTTTTTTTGTTGAAACTTGGTTATCTAAGGAGTTCGTAAACTCGAGAATAGGTATTAGTTATGCAAGCTACAGGGTTATACTCCATTCAAAAGTTACGAAGCTAAAACAAATTTTATGGATCTTTGGCTGAAATTTCTATTTATTCTAATTATTATGTTAAACTATTGATAACAATAATGATACTAAACTTCTGATGCATTTTTTGAGCTGTGGAGGGTCTGGTTTGATTAGGTAGTTTTGCGGAGAATATTATCTATACATGTATTTTTTGAGCTGTATATATATTATTCTTATAGGTGGTGAGCTTCTGTAGATTTACATGTATTTGCAACATTTTCTTTTCCTTTTGTATTTTGATGTATTATTGTAATGGCATGCTTTAGGGCCTTGGTTCCTACTCATTGCTCTGAATGTTAACATTTAATTCCTTCTCTCATAGGTTAATGAGCGTTATATAATGAAATTGAGGAGGCGATTACAATACGAGGAAAGAAGAAGTGCCAGTCAACGAAGGGTAAAACAACATATGCTCTTGTTTAATTATTCTAATGTAGTCATTTGTTTGCCAACATTTTCTCGGTCTTTTCTGATGTTGATACTAAATCATGATTACAAACATTAGGATCTCTTATCTATCAAAACATTACTCTTTTACTTCGTTGTTTTATACACCTTAGCATGCAATTTGGCTAGGTTTAATATATAGTATTCTATGTGCAGCTTCTTTCTGATGCTGAGACAGTACGTTGGCTAAATTATGCGGTCAAAAAGATCTGGCCGATTTGCATTGAGCAGCTTGTGTCACAACAATTTCTGTTGCCTATCATACCATGGTTCCTTGACAAGTTTAAACCTTGGACTGCTGTATGAACTTATCCGTCCGAACTCTCTTTACATCTTTCTTTATGTATGTTGTACAGTTATAGATTTTCTTGCCATTGGACACCTTTGTGTCAATTGGCTATTGGTATTGGTCGGTATAGATAATTTATAGAGGCCTTTTACCATGCCGACATGGTCGACACGTCCAGCACGCGCCAACCATGTTGACCAACATGCCAATCCTTACTATATAGTATATATTCCTGAAGTTAGTTATGGGCCTCTTATATGTGAAGTCTGAACATCTGAATGTGAACACTTTCTGCTGCTTGTCCATATTCATTTGTTACTTTTCAACCATGGTGAGTTCTAAAAGCAATGTAACTTTTTCGAGGTGATTCACTGTGTACATATTACTTAGTTGCCATTTTGGGTCCTTTTCTCTACTCAAATGCTATATGTTTCTGCTTCAGATAATTTTTTTTTATACATTCTGATTCCTATCTTATTGTCCTTATTGATGTAAGGATATACATTCTATTATGTTTGCAGCGTAAAGCAGTTATGCAGCACCTTTACTTGGGTAGAAATCCACCTATGTTCACCGGTATAAGGGTTATCGGTGAATCAACTGATGATGACCATTTGGTACGTACGATAAATATTGAATGGATTATTATGTGAGCTTCATATGTGTTATTGAGTAAAGTTACTATCAATGTAGCAAGGCAAAAAGGCAGAAGACTGTTAAAAATATTGTGATTTATATTTGCCCTCTTGATTTATTTGAAATTGCTTCAAGGAGTCACTGTCTTTTCCCTCACCTCCTCTTACACACCCCTTCCACACCCAAAAAACCAAAACACCCCCCAAATAAAACCCACTCAAAAAAAAAAATCCCAGAAAAGATAAAGAAAAACCTCTTGTGCTAATCACTAGCTCCACTACCAACACTACCTCCTCGTCGTTGCCAGTTAATTCCTCAACTCTTTTTCAGGAGTCTACGGTCAAATAATTTATACTCTATTTTTATATATTCTCTGAAAGATTCTTGATGGAAGACCAATGGAATGGGGCAAATTAATTATGCCTTGAGAAATGAGGGGTTAATAAAGATTCTGATATTATGGTGGAAAAGTGCTAGTCATGATGCTCTTGGGTTTCTGAATTTTATCCATGACCATATTTTTTAGCTGTCGAATATATTATAATGTAGGTTCTCGAGTTGGGAATCAATTTCGCATCAGCAGAAGATATGAGTGCTATTCTTGCAGTGCAGCTACATCAAATGATAGGGTTTGGCATGACAACAAACTTGCACATTACTGGCATGCATGTCGAAGGAAAGGTAAAAGAAAAAGAAAAAAAATGGACTCATCAGCATTGGCATTTATATATCTAAGCAAGAAGCTAACACATGACCTTTAGGGTGCGTTTGTTTGCGTTATTACATTCAACTACATTGATTATTACTAACTGAAATGAACAAACTGATATTTCTAAATGTTCATGCGAGTCATCGAACTTATGAGATTTAGTGGGTGTTTGGCCTAGCTTTTGAAAAGTGATTTTGCGCACAAAAGTGATTTTCGGTTAAATAGAGCATTTGGCAACCTCCTTTCTAAAATCTGATTCTGATTTCTAGAATCAGTTTTCTAATTTTCGAGGCCCAAAATCAGAAACAGCTAAAACCTGCTTGTTGAAATCTGATTCTGATTTTGGACTCAAATGTCAAATTTTTATATTTTATTTTAGATTCAAATTTTAAATTTAAATTCAAGTTTTAATTTTAAATTTTAAATTTATATTTCAATTTTTAAAATTTAAATTTTAGCTTTTAAATTTCAAAATTTTAAATTTTAAATTTTGATATTAAATTTCAAATTCAAAATTCAAATCTCAAATTTTAAATTTAAAAATTCAAAATTTAAAATTTAAAATTTGAAGTTTGAAATATTAGAATTTAAAATTTAAATTTAAAATTTTAAAAATTTTGAATTTTAATTTATTAGTTTTAATTTTCAAATTTCAAATTTCAAAATTTTAAAATTCAAATTTACATTTTTAATTTTTAAATTTTAACTTTAAATTTTAAGTTTTAATTTTTAAATTTAAATATTCAAATTAAAAATTTGAATTTGAATTTTAAAAATTTGAAATTTGTAATTTGAAAATTAAACTTATGAATTTAAATTCAAATTTTTTAAATTTTTAAATTTTGAATTCTAACATTTCAAACTTTAAATTTAAATATTCAAATTTTAAATTTCAAATTTCAAACTTTAAATTTAGATTTTAAATATTAAATCAAAAATTGTAATTTAGATTTTAAAATTTAAATTTTCAAATTTAAAATTTATATTTTAAACTAAAATATTTAAAATTTAATTTTCTTGCAAATTTAAAATTCAAAATTTAATATTTAAAATGTAAAATTTTAATTCAAATTTAAAATCTTAATTTAAATTCAAATTTTTATTTTAAAATAAAATTTAGTAAAAAAATTATTGTATGCAAATATAAATTTTTTTTGCCAAACAGTTTTACAAAATCACTTCAGAAAAATCACATTCCATCTAAACTCAGCCAAACACTCTACAACTTATAACCAAAATCAATTTTTCAAGCCAAAATCAATTCTGCAAAAATTACTTTTTGTTATCTAGGCCAAACGGGCCCTTACATTCGAAATTTATTCATGTTCTACAAAATTTGATGCACTGACTTTTAGCAAATGAGTACCTCATAGGAGGGAAAGAACTTGTTAGTACTCATCTTTGAACTTGTATTTATAATTAATTTTTTGGGAGTTATATCCAATAAAAAACTGCACATCAAGTATACTATAGTAATATGCTTTTTAGTTTTGTATTGTCTTGTATACTTGTATCACTTTCTGTGTCATCGGATATTCTTTCCAGCTTTTTTATGTTATCAGATTACACGTACTGCCACAATACCTTGACAAATATTTTTCCTATTTTTGGAAATCAAAGTTTGTTGATGTGTGTTGGTTCAGTACTTTTTAGTTCAATTTGGTATGAGGGTGCTCGTATATCCTAGGTCACATGTTCATAGCCTACTCGCATGGGATAAGGTGCAGTGAGTCACTTGATAATTTCTATTGTTTCTGATAAGTAATTTCTGTTGTCCTTTTTTGAGAGAGGAAAAAATATCAAATATAAGCAGAAACAAGAATTAGGTCTCTCTTATGTTAGAAGCAAGGATTAAAGTGCCCATCGGCACGAGCCGTATTCACCGTGCCGTATCGTGCCAGCAAGATATCGGCAGGATACAGTCCCCGTGCCGATGGCACAACTCAAAACCCTCTATTCTTGAAATTAGTAAGTAATTTTCTCAATAAAGTTCAAAAGATTTGATAAAAATACATAATAAATAGTTGGCATATTTTGTTGCTAAAGAAAAGAAATATTTCATGCCATTACGTGTCGGCACACATATATTTTTTGTGACCGGCACGCATCGGCACTGCACGGCACGCACCGTGCCGTACCGTGCCGGCAAGTTTTCGGCACGACCCCGTGCCACGGTACTTAAATCCTTTGTAAGAAGTTATATTTTTAATGTAGAAAGGAGTCAAATAATTTTGGAAAGGTACTATATTTAGTGTCTTTTAGTTTATTCTTGTAGGTTCTGGTTGGTGTGAAGTTTCTTCAGCATTGGCCATTTCTTGGGCGTCTCAGAGTATGCTTTGTTGAGCCTCCTTATTTTCAGATGACGATAAAGCCGGTCTTCAGTTATGGCCTTGATGTTTCAGAACTACCGGGGATTTCTGGGTGGCTAGTAAGTTTTTCTTTATGTTTACGGTTATTGGATATCTTTTTCTAAAACCTTCAATGCCTTCACCGTTACTTTTCCTTGCTTAGTGCCTTCATCTTCTTGGTTATGCAGGATAAGTTGTTGGATATTGCATTTGGGCAGACATTGGTCGAGGTTAGTTCACTTATATTCATTCTTTTTCTTTTAGAATATTGGATGTTTACCGCCAATCGAGTTCCTAGATTTGGAAAGTAGAGTAATATCACTTGTAATGGTCATTTCTTTTCAAAATATGGGGGACATAAATTTTTTTATCATGCTATGAGGAACATCATGACATAAACTCTTTTTATTCAGAACTGTACTTAGAGAAAATTAAAACTCCAGCAGAATAAACAAATAAGATGCTGGTCCTTGTTATTTTTAATTTGGAGAAAAAATGAACATTTCCTTTAGTTTAAAATGTCATCCCTTGCTAGTTCAATTTCTGCATTAGGGGGTAAAGACATATATTTCTTTCCTTCAGAAATGTCCTTTCCTTGGCATTCAATTAATAACTTTTTCCCTCTGAAATTACTGACCTATTTTAATCTTTCTTCTAGCCTAATATGCTTGTTATTGATGTGGAAAAGTTTGCTTCGGCGCCCTCAGGTGAGACAAACTTATGTTACTTTGACTTTCCTCTTTGCTTTTGAAGATCTTTTTTCGTTCTCTATTAGAAAATATCCTAGTGTTATTAAACAAGGGTAATATATTTCTTGAATCTTTTTCCTAGTGCAATCATTACAATTTTACTTATGACATAGAATTATGCTCATTTTGGAGTGAATCTCTTCTGAAATATCGCCAAACAATTCGTTAGCTATTTCTTAGGCTCAAAAGTGTTGCGGTTATAGTAAATTTATTTATCTAAATTGTATGTTCACCAACTTGATGACTCGCCATATCAAGGTTTTTCGTGCCTTTAAATAGTACAATATGTCGAATGTCGTGCCAAAATTGTGCACGGTTCTCTGTGTAGATGACTAGGAAGCGTCTTGTCTTGAATTCAGTATGATGATAGTAATAATTAGCTTAATTGGTATTAATTTAGTGGAAAAAGTGAACGTGTCATCAAATTTTTAATTATGATGATGAGATTGATCGGCATCAGAGGTTTTCCTCAAATTTCTTAAATAGTGCAATAATATAAATGTTTGATGAGTCGATTGATGCTAAAATTACGAAGAACTTATGTCTCAAAAATCTTGATATTTCAACAAAATATCCTAAAAATTCATGAAGAGATAATATCACAAGTGAATTTGTTTGTTATTTGCTAACAATCGTGCAGTGGAAGCCCGAAATGATTGTTGGTTATTTTACTAAAAACTACATTAAGTCACCAAAACATATGGTGAAATCAAAAGAAACAAACAAAAAAGAAAGTGAAGAGACTCGTTAATTCAAGAATTATACAAACTTCTCTCCTTATACAAAGTAGCTTTAACTGCGAAACTCTTTTTAAGCCTTTCGTGCTCTTTCTTTTCCGTCTAAAACAATTACCTTAAGGGGAAACTCTACTCAAGTTTCTTGGCCTGATGCCTTATGCAACAAAGCTTTTAATACAGGTTTAACATACAATGAGAAGAAAATCTAAATCCAAGTCACTTTTCTTCAGCAGGGCTCAAAACAATTAAGTTTGCAAGTTAAAGGTTCTTTTATGCTTTCTGCATGCCATAGAAAAGTTGTTTCTGCAGGGTTGCACATTTAAAATGGACAACGGAGCACAAAGTTAGTTCATTTAAAAAGGACAATCGAGCAAAAAGTTAGTATATTTAAAATGGACAATCGGACACAAAGTTGACTGTTTTACTGAACCCTAGTCCAAATTGCATCAAACAGGCCTCAATTGGATTTTCAATCAAATTTGAACTGGTTCAGCTTTTCTATCTATTCTATTACTAGCTCTGTCGCATCATTTCCTCTACTATATGATGCCAACCTCTGTGCCTCCACCTTGAGCGACTATATCTGCATGAAGTGTTGAAAGCAGAGCCATTTCTACTGCCATTTTGGCTGTGCTTTTAAAACATACAAGTTCTATCTCTTGCTTGTTTGCCTTGCATACAACCTGATCTTGACTTTGGAGCTGCGTCATTGTGATGTGCTTCAACATGGGCTGTAGGGAGTGTTAGGGCTTGAATTTCTACTAAGAATAGAGATAAGCGTGATATAAAAATTAAGCTAGAGCACCCTTCCATTATGTTTAGTAGACCTGATTCTGAAGGTAGCAGTTAGCTACTTGGCTTCACAAGACCAGAGGAATTAAAAGTTCTGAGACTGCATCCATTTAAAGAAGCTTTTATCTGTCTTTGCTGTATTTTTTTATTTATTTGATGTCAAATATGTTATTCTAAAATACGTCATGCCAAATTTTTCAGAAGGATGGTTTACAATTGATGAGAAGCCTTCCATTGCTTATGTTAAAGTGGAGATTCTAGAAGGAGTTGACATGAAACCATCCGATTTAAATGGTACGAACCGATTTGCTTGTCTTGATTGCTTTCAAAACTATTTTCTAGTTACTAATTAGTGATTCTACACTGCAGGTCTTGCTGATCCTTATGTGAAGGGTCAGCTTGGCCAGTGTACATTCCAGACGAAGATTCAGAGGAGAACACTAGCTCCAAAGTGGATGGAGGAATTCAAGCTCCCTATTAGCTCTTGGGAATCGCCTAATGTACTTGCTCTCCAAGTTCGTGACAAGGATCCTATTTTTGATGACATGCTTGGGTGCGTTTCTTGGTGTCATCTATAGAAATGGGATTTGTTCTTTCACTGTAAAATTTGGTTCAGTAAAGCCGTTATACATGGAGATATGGTAGACAACAATTTGTGTGGGCTTATCTTATTTTAATATTTATCTTAATGTTTCAGGGATTGTTTCATAAATATTAATGAATTAAGGGGTGGGCAAAGGCATGAGAAGTGGTTGCCTTTGGAGAACATTAAGATGGGAAGGATTCG
The DNA here is from genome assembly GCA_016920855.1 of Puya raimondii. NCBI lineage: Eukaryota > Viridiplantae > Streptophyta > Magnoliopsida > Poales > Bromeliaceae > Puya > Puya raimondii. The sequence continues at coordinate 199,593,939 of JABWPP010000050.1, read as the reverse complement.
GCTAGCAATAACTGTAATCGAAGATGAACTTGACAAGGTATGCCGTGCTACTCCACATTCATAATATTCCAATGGCTGGAACTTTACATTGAAACAGAACTTCCATAGGAAAAGAAGGATCTTAATGAAGATCAAGAAATCACCAAGATGACTGACACATTGACACCTCCGTCAAGTTCTATAACGCAAGATGACGACAAGGATGAACATTTGGAAGAATACAAAAAGGTTGCGGATGAGTATGAGCCTATCAATATAGAAGGACAAGAACAGGCCGGAGTATGGGTACATCGTCCCGGTAGCAATGTTTCGCAAACATGGGAGTCCCGAAAAGGGCGAGCTCATCATCAAGAGATCCAAGTGAATAGAAAAGATAATGAACTCAAGGAGAGCCCTTCTTCTTCACCGTTGGCCACCCATGATAGCACTAGTCCAATTAATGACACGAAGGAGAAGATCGAGGGTGGAAAAAGATCTCATCAACAAGGCCAAACAAATAAAGGATTAGGAGGCTTTTTTGGTTCTGTGTTTCAACCAAGTCCCAGAAAGGAGAAACCGAGAGAGGGTGTGTGGGAGAAGCAGACATCGATAAAACTTGCAGTGGATGAGGTCTCTATTAGCAGTACTAGTGAGAATATACTAGAGAGTGAGTACATACAAAGAAAGGATGAGGGAGAGAGCCCAGGCGAAAAGAATACGAATAGTAGTGCAGAGAACAACAATTCTTAGAGTTTGAAGAGTGTGATTAGCAAGAAAGATTCGAGGAAGGTTAAAGAAGAACAGTCGTCGGGAAATGCCTAGGGGGATGATTCTCATGGATCTAACTTGTCAAATGATGCTCATGGATCTCACTTGTCAAATGATGCGTTGAAGGATCATCCTTTTGTACTTGAGGGTTCGCCAATTGAAATCCATTCTTCTGATAGTATCAAATCCAGCATAAATGATTGTTAGATTGGTTTGGTGATATGTTTGGCTTGGAATAAAGTTAGCAATGTAAATAACACTTATGTCTTCATATGGATTTAAAAGTTGCATAGATAGAAGCTTGCAAAAGATATGTGAATTAAGAAAATGAGAAAAGATAGGAAAAGCTTTTGTTTAACTAGGGTTATCTCAGTGCTTGATTGTACAGTTGGTGAGGAATGGCTTTCCGAGTGCCTGAAATTTCTTTGTGATTGTTGTAATACATGTAAATGTACCGAATGATCCCTGTATAGATCTATTGATTGATTAGTGTGGACTTCTGTGGCATTTGAAGAGATCTTATTTCTTAGCTTTGATTTTCTTTACTTTTCCTAATTTGTAAGTTATTTTTTATTTTCCATTTTACGCTTCTGTGCTAGGATATGCAAGAGTTAGTTAATTATGATTTCCAAGTATGTTTTGTACATTATAATGTAGTCAACTAAACACGACACAATATGAACATGACGACTCGTCAACTATGAAAAAATTAGGACACAAACAATGCTAGAACATTGCTAATAAATATTATAATTTTTAGGGGGAAAAAAACATAAAAAGTAATAACATACTCATTGTTCCTCACCTATAAAAAGTAATTGATTTTGTTTAATAGGTTTTTATGTAAAACTTGACAACAATTATATTAATTTTTAATGTAAAAGCATACCTTTAACTTAAAAATTAGCTATGCTGTAGTACACTGAATTTCAGTGCATCGTACTGAACTTCTACAAATTGTAGAGTTTTAGTGAGATAATGGCATGAGAGGCCATATGTGAGACTTCGACCAAGTTCTGGACTTATGCGAAGTGTTTTCGGCGCGAAAGAGGCGTGAAAATGGACTTCGATAAGTTGAAACTGCAGAATTGGTAAAGTCTGCATTGGATTCCGGTATGTGAACTCCAATACCGGAATTGGAGCTCTAGTACCGGTATGTGAGAGGGGTATACCGGAATGCCATGATAAACCGAGAAACCCAACCCTCAGGTTTGCAGAATTTTCCGGGGTATACCGGTATGAGAAATGGTATACCGGAATGCCGTGGTGAGACTGAGAAACCCAGCTCTCGGGTTTGCGGGATTTCTCGAGGTATACCGGTATGTGAAATGGTATACCGGTATACGTTGGTCGAAACAGTGAAACTAGCTCTCGGGTTCTGCGGAATCCCTGAGGTATACCGGAATCAGCACCCGTATACCGGTATGCAAATGCACATACCGGTATACAATGCCCAGAGTTGGCTGGGTGTTGTGTTTTATGTGGAGAGGGGCATTTTGGTCTTTTCACATGCCATGGGGTATTTGAAAGGCTGGGAACACTCCCCTTTCACAGAGCTCCTCTTCCCCAACACTCCTCTCCCTCTCCTCTCACTTTCTCTCTCTAGAGATCTCTCCAAAAGCTTGGAGAAGTGGTGGATTGATCTTGGAGAAGGCTTCCAAAGGAGAAAGGAGGCTTCTTGGTGCAAGAAGAAGCTTGGAGATTTCGTGATTAAGGTTAGTACCTCACGTTTTGGGTTCAAACCTTGGATTTAATCCTTTGAAATGAGGTTTTTGGGAACCCTTGGCAATCTAGATCACAAAATGGTGGAAGATTGGCCACGAAATCTAGGGTTTGGCTTGCATGCATGCAAACCCTAGGTAGAATGAGGGCTTTTGCAATGAAGGGTTCTAAAAATATTTGGACCTTCGATAATTGCAATTGAGGCATAGGAAATCATGTTAGAACACTTGATTTCGCATGTTGAGACGGATTTAGGGTTCGTAATGAGTAACGAACCTTTTTCTTGTAGAAGCTTGGGTTGAAGCAAGAACTCCAAGCTTGGACACTTAGGAGCTTGAAGAACACAAGGATTTGGAAGCTCTTGAGGTGGGTTTGTGTTTACCGAAGTGATTAGGTCACTTCCATGTCTAGGGTAATTATCCATTAAGAACAAAATGGTATATGTATGTGAACCCTAGAACTTGCATGTTGGCAATGGTAGAAATCATGATAGGTAGAACAATGAACTCCTATTGCATGATATGGACATCCAAGTATAATTCAATTATCTATACTTGTTGTATGGTTGCATGTGAGAATTTAACCTAGTGTTGTTGAACATAGGTTGGAACATGTATGATTAAACCTAGTGTCATTGAACATAGATTGAAACAAGTGATATTTAACCTAGTGCCATTGAACATAGGTTGGAATATGTGAGAACTTAACCTAGTGTTATTGAACATAGGTTGGACATGGAATTGGAACCTAGAGTCATGGAACCTAGGTTGAGAACGGGAAAGTAAACCTAGTGTTATCAAACATAGGTGAGACTTAGTGACTTGAACCTAAGATCAAGAGACTTAGGTTGGCAAGTAAGTAATGTGAATATCGGGATGTGCGACGATTTTGCTATCCCGGGTAGGCGACGATTTCGCTACCATGCCACGAGTTGGCGGTGACGACACGGGATGTGCGACGTTTTTGCCATCCCGGGTAGGCGACGATTTCGCTACCTCGCCATGAGTGGGCGGTGTCGAGTTGGGATGTGCAACAAGGTTGCTATCCCGGATATGCGACGATTTCGCTATCTATGCCATGTATTGGCGGTATTGTGACGGGGTAGGCGACGATTTCGCTATCCTGAGTAGGCGACGAGTTCGCGACTCGAATTGGAGGTGACGAGTTCCCTCCTCGAATGTTGAGACGATTATGGTGAGACGGCGATTCCGAAACCATAAGTAAATGACAAGTAAAAGAACTTAGTCAATGTGGAATATAGGATGAACCTAGGAGAGAATGATAAATTATATTTCATTTGGTTGCATCTTTTATGTTTATTTACTAAGCATGTAAATATTGTTGCATAGTTATATATGATCTAACTTATGCAAATGTGGTGTTTCTTTGGACCTGGTGGGTCGAGCTTCTCTCTTGGGTGGCCTTACCCACTGGGAACTATGTTTATAGTTCTCACCCCACATTTTCCAGGTCCTTCCGCGAGTGAGGCGGCGGAGCGAGGCAAGGGTTTGGCTCTTTAGATAGCGGCCCTTCCATTTTGGTGATGCATAGAGTTGTACCCCTATTTTGGACTAGGATAGCATAGGGTATTTTCATTCTTGTATGAATATTGTATATTCCATAGTTTTGGAACATGATGTATGGAATGAAAGTGAAAGAAAAGAAAAATTTGGACATGTATATTGTGCCTTGTGATGTAATAGAAGTAGAACTTCATATTGTTGATGCTTTCCTTGTGCAACTCTTGTATTCCGTTCCTAGTTGGAACATTGTGGAAAGCTTGTGTTGTGACGCCTTGGGCGGGTAGAAAAGACTCTATCCGTTCGGCGGGTCTGGGGCACGCGCTCGTGCGGTTATCCTTTCCACCTAGTTGGTGTTAAAGGGCCGGCGGGGCGTGACAGACTGAGGTGGTATCAGAGCATAGAAACGGTCTAGGTTGACCTAAGAAACCCTAGGATGGAAATGACCCTAGGAGTGTAGGCTCGTGAGTGACGAGATCTTTGATGTGGCGAAAGATAAGTGATTGGGTTATGTCCTTATGCCTCTAGTTGGAAATAGAGGTAGATTCGAGGTGTGTCTTATTCTTCACAAAGTGTGTTCATGTTGGCGGCCGACAACATGAAAACCAAGTGAGGGGAATAAGGACCCTTGTGTGACTTTCGCCTAGATTGGGTTCACGTTTATTTTCGTGAAATGTTATGTCGCAAATGACTTTGAATGTCATGAAATGACCAAAGTCATTGTGTTTTCAGGATAATGGTACGTGGATGGCCTCCTAAGAAGGCTGGGCCCGGAGGATCGGGCGCGGCTCCCGAACAACTCGGGGAGGGCGAGAACTCGGCTCTTCGCAATGAGTTGACCGAGTTAATGGGCGTGGTTCGGCGACAGGCCGAAGCCATGCAGCGACATGAGGAGCAAATTAAAAGGCTCCAAGATGAGATGGCGCAGCAAGCGGCTGCGATTCGGGAGGAGAGATCGGGAATACCTCCGACCTCTGCTTCGGCACCGGCCGAGGAGGTGACACCGGCGCCAGCCGTGGTGCCACCCGCGCCACCGACTGTGGCCGAGGGGTCGGGTGCCCCTATGCCCGACTCCGACATGGAGGATGCGGAGCGAGAGCGCGCACTTGCGGCTCTCATGAGGTTCAAAAAGTTCAACCCGCCTATCTTTAGCGGGGAGAACGTGGATCCGTGGGACGTAGAAACATGGATCGACGCTATCGAGACGCTCTTCGAGGACCTTTATACCTTGGAGAGGGACAAGGTGCACCTCGCCGTTCATTGTCTAGAGCGGTCGGCAAAGGTGTGGTGGAAGGGGGCGCGGCGTGATCGACTCGACTCCCTAGCCTTCCACCACCGTCGTGGGAGGAGTTTCGGGGCATGGTGTTCGCCACCTACTTCCCCGATAGCGAGAAAAGAAAGCTTCAGGAGAGGTTCCGCAAGTTAAAGCAGGGGAACCGCTCGGTACGCGAGTACGAGAGGGAGTTCTCGTACATCATCAATTGCGTGCCGCACGTTGTTCGCGGGGAGCTAGACAAGGTTGATTGCTTCGTGCGCGGACTTCGACCGGATATCTTTCGGGCGGTGCAAGCCCTTAAGCTGCAGACCTTTGCAGAGGTCTTGGACCGTGCTCTTTGGGTGGAGCACGGGAATGCATGTGCGCGCGAGGAGCGCGATTCTTGGGAGAAGGAGAAGGATAAAGAGAAAGGAAAGAAGCGACCGGCGGGTGGCTCGGGCGGACAGTCTAGCTCTAAGCGGCCCCCGAAGCACTCGCAATCGCAAAATCAGTCTCGAGGGTCCCGACGGAACCGACCCTCGACCTCGTGCCCGATTTGTAGCGGCCCCCACGCCCCTCAGCAGTGCGACTATCGTGAGGGCCGATGCTACAAGTGCGGACAGCAGGGGCACATGCGGTACAACTGCCCGACGGATGATAGCCGAGCACCGTCGTCGGCGTCGGCGTTTGCGCCACCGAGGCAGCTTGCGGGCATCCCACCCGCGGCGATGTCGGCGGGCCGTACCCAGCCGCCGAGACCAGTGGAGGGCCAGCGGCCGGCACCCAGTGGACGGGTATTTGCCTCGCAGGTGGAGGAGCCTGCTACTCAGGAGGACGTCGTGGCAGGTATTGTGTTAATTAAAGGCATTCGATGTAGAGCTTTGTTTGATACTGGTGCATCGCATTCATTCATTGCTCGATCATTTGCTATAGCACATGGAATAGAAATCATAGATGCCACACATGCAAGAACGGTACAAGTACCTGAACACACTTTTTGCGTACATCACGCGTGTGTAGATTGCCCCGTGAGGGTTGAAAACTGGATCATGCCAACCGATTTGCTGGTATTAAATCGAATGAACGAATATGATTTGATCCTAGGAATGGATTGGCTCTCTAAGTATCACGCTACCATCGATTGTGAGAGCCGGATAGTGAAGTTTAAAGAACCCGGGCACAAAGAGTTTGTGTACCGTGGGTGTAAGAGTTCGCTCTTTGCTTCAATGGTGGTGTCCACGTCGCAAGCAAGAAAGCTCATTGCTAGTGGTTGCATTGCCTACTTGGCGACGGTAGTGGATGACCGTAAGGAAGTGTTGGGGCTCGAGGACATTCCTATAGTCCAAGAGTTCCCGGATGTGTTTCCGACGGAGTTGCCCGGAATGCCACCGGATCGGGAAATAGAATTTGTGGTAGATTTGCTCCCGGGTACGGCGCCGATCTCTAAGGCCCCGTACAGGATGGCACCCGCGGAACTGAAGGAATTGAAAGCACAATTGCAAGATTTGATGGACAAGGGTTTCGTAAAGCCAAGTGTGTCACCTTGGGGAGCCCCTGTTCTATTTGTGAGGAAAAAGGACGGTTCGCTGCGGTTGTGTGTGGATTACCGCGAGTTGAACAAAGTGACTGTCAAGAATAAGTACCCGTTACCACGAATTGATGACTTGTTCGATCAGTTACAAGGGTCTCGGGTGTATTCAAAGATTGATTTGTAATCCGGTTATCACCAATTGAAGATCAAACCGAAGGATGTGCATAAGACCGCGTTTAGGACGCGGTATGGACATTATGAATTCACGGTTATGCCTTTTGGGCTTACCAATGCCCCGGCAGCGTTCATGGACTTAATGAACCGTGTGTTCAAACCACTATTAGATAAATTTGTGGTTGTGTTCATAGATGATATTCTTGTCTACTCTCGGAGTGAGGAGGAACATAAAGAGCACTTGAGGATTGTGCTTCAAGTTCTTCGAGAGAACAAGTTGTTCGCCAAATTGAAAAAGTGCGAATTTTGGATCCGTGAGGTCGCTTTCTTGGGTCACGTAATTTCCGCAGGAGGAGTAGCTATGGACCCTATGAAAGTAGAGGCAGTCAAGGATTGGCCTCGCCCGACCAATGTCACGGAAGTACGAAGCTTTTTGGGTCTTGCGGGGTACTATTGGCGGTTCGTGGAGGGATTTTCAAAAATCTCCGGTCCACTAACGCGTCTTACCCGCAAGGGAGCCAAATATATTTGGAGCGAGGAATGCGACCAAAGCTTTAAGGAGCTAAAGGAAAGGTTGACTTCGGCTCCGGTACTCGCCTTGCCGATTGCGGGGGAGGGTTTTGTGGTGTATAGTGATGCATCACGGCGTGGTCTTGGGTGTGTGCTTATGCAAAAAGGACAAGTTATAGCATATGCCTCTCGACAACTAAAGGGTTATGAACAAAATTACCCCACCCACGACTAAGAGCTTGCGGCGGTGGTCTTCGCACTTAAGTTGTGGAGACACTATTTATACGGTGAGCATTGTGAGGTCTACACGGATCACAAAAGTTTAAAATATTTATTCACTCAAAAGGAGTTGAACTTGAGGCAGCGGAGGTGGTTGGAGTTGATAAAAGACTACGACTTAACCATCTTGTACCATCCCGGTAGAGCCAATGTGGTGGCCGATGCGCTCAGTAGAAAATCCGTGGAGAACTTTGCAATCGAGATGACGGGACAAATGCCGTTGATCAAGGAAATGGGCCGATTCGATTTGGAGATCGTGGCCCCGGGCGTTCCCGCTAAACTTATGAGTCTCGAGGTGTGGCCGACCTTGTTGGAGAGAATAAAGGAAAAGCAATCCGGTGATCCGGAGCTCCAAAAGGTGCGGGATGCTATCGAGAGCGGACGCGCCGGTGATTTTCATGTGGACTCGAGGGGCGCACTTCGATTCCGAAATCGATTGTGCGTGCCAAAAGTTGAGGACATTCGGGGGGAGATCTTGAAAGAAGCTCACACTTCTCCCTATGCGATTCACCCGGGCGGCACCAAAATGTATAAGGATCTCAAATTGCATTATTGGTGGCCGGGGATGAAACTCGATGTTGGACGCTTTGTGGCACAATGCTTAGTATGCCAACAAGTGAAAGCCGAGCGTCGCTTTCCGGCGGGAAAATTGCAAGGATTGCCAATCCCAGTTTGGAAGTGGGAAAATATCGCAATGGATTTTGTTGTGGGTTTACCTCGATCGTTAGGTGGCCACGACGCGATATGGGTGGTGGTGGATCGTTTGACGAAATCGGCGCACTTTTTGCCTATCCACACCACTTGGTCAGGGGACAAGTTGGCGCAAGTCTACCTCGACGAGATTGTGCGGTTGCACGGGGTTCCGACCTCGATTGTTTCAGATCGAGACCCCCGTTTCACATCGCACTTTTGGAAAAGCTTGCAAGAAGCTTTGGGTACACGGCTCGATTTCAGTTCAGCATTTCATCCTCAAACTGACGGTCAATCGGAAAGGACAATTCAGATTTTGGAGGATATGCTACGAGCGTGTGTGTTGGACTTCAAAGGTGCGTGGCCTACTCATTTGCCGATGGCTGAATTTGCTTACAATAATAGCTATCAAGTTAGCATCGGTATGGCACCTTTTGAGGTTTTGTATGGAAGAAAATGCCGCTCTCCTATTCATTGGAGTGAAGTCGGCGAGAGAAGGGTCTTAGGACCGGACGTGTTGCGTGAAGCGGAGGAAAAGGTCCGCTTGGCATGCGAACGCTTATCGACGGCGCAATCTAGACAAAAGAGTTATGCGGATCGACGTCGACGGGATTTGGAGTTCGTGGTAGGAGACCGCGTCTTCTTGAAGGTCTCACCCATGAGAGGGGTGAAGCGATTTGGTGTGCGGGGTAAGTTGAGTCCCCGTTACATTGGACCTTATGAGGTTTTGGAGCGTGTGGGATCCGTGGCATATCGGCTAGCTTTGCCGCCAAAACTTGTGGGGGTACACAATGTGTTCCATGTATCGACCCTCCGCAAGTATGTATATGATCCGGCGCACGTCCTCGAGTATGTGCCTATGGAACTCCATGAGGATATGACTTATGAGGAGTTTCCCTTGTGTATCATGGATCGCGAGGTGAAAAGTTTGAGGAACCGTGAAATTCCTTATGTGAAAGTACAATGGACAAATCACGGTGAGCGCGAAGCTACATGGGAATTGGAAAGCTCGATGAAGGAGCGGTTTCCTTACCTCTTCGCTGGGTCCAGCTGAGGTATGATTTTAGTTTCGCGGCCGAAACTCTCTTTAAGGGGGGTGGAATGTAGTACACTGAATTTCAGTGCATCGTACTGAACTTCTACAAATTGTAGAGTTTTAGTGAGATAATGGCATGAGAGGCCATATGTGAGACTTCGACCAAGTTCTGGACTTATGCGAAGTGTTTTCGGCGCGAAAGAGGCGTGATAATGGACTTCGATAAGTTGAAACTGCAGAATTGGTAAAGTCTGCATTGGATTCCGGTATGTGAACTCCAATACCGGAATTGGAGCTCTAGTACCGGTATGTGAGAGGGGTATACCGGAATGCCATGATAAACCGAGAAACCCAACCCTCGGGTTTGCAGAATTTTCCGGGGTATAACGGTATGAGAAATGGTATACCGGAATGCCGTGGTGAGACCGAGAAACCCAGCTCTCGGGTTTGCGGGATTTCTCGAGGTATACCGGTATGTGAAATGGTATACCGGTATACGTTGGTCGAAACAGTGAAACTAGCTCTCGGGTTCTGCGGAATCCCTGAGGTATACCGGAATCAGCACCCGTATACCGGTATGCAAATGCACATACCGGTATACAATGCCCAGAGTTGGCTGGGTGTTGTGTTTTATGTGGAGAGGGGCATTTTGGTCTTTTCACATGCCATGGGGTATTTGAAAGGCTGGGAACACTCCCCTTTCACAGAGCTCCTCTTCCCCAACACTCCTCTCCCTCTCCTCTCACTTTCTCTCTCTAGAGATCTCTCCAAAAGCTTGGAGAAGTGGTGGATTGATCTTGGAGAAGGCTTCCAAAGGAGAAATGAGGCTTCTTGGTGCAAGAAGAAGCTTGGAGATTTCGTGATTAAGGTTAGTACATCACGTTTTGGGTTCAAACCTTGGATTTAATCCTTTGAAATGAGGTTTTTGGGAACCCTTGGCAATCTAGATCACAAATGGTGGAAGATTGGCCACGAAATCTAGGGTTTGGCTTGCATGCATGCAAACCCTAGGTAGAATGAGGGCTTTTGCAATGAAGGGTTCTAAAAATATTTGGACCTTCGATAATTGCAATTGAGGCATAGGAAATCATGTTAGAACACTTGATTTCGCATGTTGAGACGGATTTAGGGTTCGTAATGAGTAACGAACCTTTTTCTTGTAGAAGCTTGGGTTGAAGCAAGAACTCCAAGCTTGGACACTTAGGAGCTTGAAGAACACAAGGATTTGGAAGCTCTTGAGGTGGGTTTGTGTTTACCGAAGTGATTAGGTCACTTCCATGTCTAGGGTAATTATCCATTAAGAACAAAATGGTATATGTATGTGAACCCTAGAACTTGCATGTTGGCAATGGTAGAAATCATGATAGGTAGAACAATGAACTCCTATTGCATGATATGGACATCCAAGTATAATTCAATTATCTATACTTGTTGTATGGTTGCATGTGAGAATTTAACCTAGTGTTGTTGAACATAGGTTGGAACATGTATGATTAAACCTAGTGTCATTGAACATAGGTTGAAACAAGTGATATTTAACCTAGTGCCATTGAACATATGTTGGAATATGTGAGAACTTAACCTAGTGTTATTGAACATAGGTTGGACATGGAATTGGAACCTAGAGTCATGGAACCTAGGTTGAGAACGGGAAAGTAAACCTAGTGTTATCAAACATAGGTGAGACTTAGTGACTTGAACCTAAGATCAAGAGACTTAGGTTGGCAAGTAAGTAATGTGAATATCGGGATGTGCGACGATTTTGCTATCCCGGGTAGGCGACGATTTCGCTACCATGCCACGAGTTGGCGGTGACGACACGGGATGTGCGACGTTTTTGCCATCCCGGGTAGGCGACGATTTCGCTACCTCGCCATGAGTGGGCGGTGTCGAGTTGGGATGTGCAACAAGGTTGCTATCCCGGATATGCGACGATTTCGCTATCTATGCCATGTATTGGCGGTATTGTGACGGGGTAGGCGACGATTTCGCTATCCTGAGTAGGCGACGAGTTCGCGACTCGAATTGGAGGTGACGAGTTCCCTCCTCGAATGTTGAGACGATTATGGTGAGACGGCGATTCCGAAACCATAAGTAAATGACAAGTAAAAGAACTTAGTCAATGTGGAATATAGGATGAACCTAGGAGAGAATGATAAATTATATTTCATTTGGTTGCATCCTTTATGTTTATTTACTAAGCATGTAAATATTGTTGCATAGTTATATATGATCTAACTTATGCAAATGTGGTGTTTCTTTGGACCTGGTGGGTCGAGCTTCTCTCTTGGGTGGCCTTACCCACTGGGAACTATGTTTATAGTTCTCACCCCACATTTTCCAGGTCCTTCCGCGAGTGAGGCGGCGGAGCGAGGCAAGGGTTTGGCTCTTTAGATAGAGGCCCTTCCATTTTGGTGATGCATAGAGTTGTACCCCTATTTTGGACTAGGATAGCATAGGGTATTTTCATTCTTGTATGAATGTTGTATATTCCATAGTTTTGGAACATGATGTATGGAATGAAAGTGAAAGAAAAGAAAAATTTGGACATGTATATTGTGCCTTGTGATGTAATAGAAGTAGAACTTCATATTGTTGATGCTTTCCTTGTGCAACTCTTGTATTCCGTTCCTAGTTGGAACATTGTGGAAAGCTTGTGTTGTGACGCATTGGGCGGGTAGAAAAGACTCTATCCGTTCGGCGGGTCTGGGGCACGCGCTCGTGCGGTTATCCTTTCCACCTAGTTGGTGTTAAAGGGCCGGCGGGGCGTGACATATGCAACATAAAAATGTCAATAGTTATACCAGCCATCACCTAGAAACATTGTACAAAAAAAAAACGAAAAATTAATGTTTCATTCTATGACATGTTGTAGCCATTGTCATATTCATATGTCATTTAGTCATATCTGCCTCGCTGCAGGTCAACACCTCCGAAAGAAAGGGAGGACTTTACTTAGTGACCCCGCGATCGCCATTTGAACGATCAGAATAGGTAAAGCAAGATAAGTTTTCGTATATTTTCATAAAATTTCACGTATTGAAAATACAATTTACGTATTTTGATTTTACACCGAATATGCATGATCATGAGGGATATGAAACAGATTCATGATAGACATATGAATAGTGAGTAAGATAATATAGAACATACAGTGAACACAATCTAGTAGAAAACGGTCCAATATGAATACAGTAACATTTTAGAAGTATTGGTATTATCAAGGTAGCCAATAATCATATCAATGCTTCCAAAATTGGCAAGAGCAAATTTTAAGCATTTCGTTCAAGATACGAGTAAATTTTTTTGGAGAGAAGAACTTCAATAATTTGGTTGTGAAAAATTGGATTATCTAAATCAATGATGTGGAAATATATCTGTTCAAGATAATGTGATTTTTTCAATCCGTTTTCTCAACCAACGTTCTTTTTTCCTATTTCTCCTAGCTGAATTGTTCATCCTATACTCTAAACAAACTAAATACTAAAAATTTCTTTCAAAGTGTTCAACTAAGTGATTTTGATGAAATTGGAAATTACATTCATTAAGACCTCGTTTTGGATTTTAGATAGTATATTATGCGTGGCCAGAAAATGCGATAGAAAAATATTATGTTTGATTCCGTAAGTTTGCACCAATTCGATCATCAATGGGTTTTGCTGTGGGACAACTCTTCTCATCAATCTGTGGATTTTATTTGTTTGACCATATTGTTTTTAGTTTTGTTTAAGACAATTTTTCACAATTTGATCTAATTTACAAATGAATTATACATATTTCTATGCTCTGATCCACAAATGAAATTTTTTTATTTTCTTAATGTAATATTTCTTAATTTATCTTATATACTTATATAAGAATGAAAATATAGTACTTTTTTCGGAGACAATCCAAACACCTAAAACAGAGTTTTTTTATTTTTATTTTTATATAGAGTATGGAGTATTTCAGCATATCGAATACACTGTAAAATAAAACTTTTATTTTACAACGATTGCCAAACAGGCCCTAAATCTGTTGTTTGGCACCACAAGTTAATGAAAATTTAATTCATTTGTAAGAATTTAGTGGGAATTCTCTCAATATAGATGACTCTCAACTAATTCCCAAGATGTAAGGTTCGATTGGGAGAGAAATTATTTGCTATTTGTTTGCCCAAAATCCTAGAGTAAATGATTGGATTTTAATTTTTTTTTTCTTAGTTTTGTTGTTTTGTACTATAAGTTAATACAAATCCAGTTAAATTGAAAGTATTTGGTAGGGGATCATAAATTCATAATACAAATGACTTCCATCCAAATCCCATAATTTTAAGTAGAATTTGATTAGAATTTATTTACTATTGCTTATACTTTTCTTAGTTATTTCCATCAACAAATCAAAACTATCTCTCCTAAATTAGTTATAATATCTATTTTTACCATATAGCTCAATAAAGAATGGCAAAGATAATTATATTGAAATGGTTTCTTATCTTTTATTCAAACAATAAAATGGAATATAATTTGTTGTACTCCAATTTAATCAAGACGGACAAAAATTATTTCTAAATAAATTCAGTTGAATTTCTTTAATTTGAATATTATTAACTTTTATTTAAATTTGGTGCTAAGTAGATTGTGTTTTTTTTGTGGCCGCAGATGATCTCCAGTACCAAGCAGATGATCTCCAGTACCAAGCAGCCTCTGAATTAGTTCTTCAAAAAGACATTGGTGAGAAAAACACTTTTTAATTTAAACTTCAGCCCAACTAAAAAATATTTTTAATTTAAAAATTAGTTAAGGATTAGCATTAGTTGGTTCGGTTCATGTTTTTTTGTAGTTTTTATAAAAACCGAATCAAACAGAATTAGGTGCGTGAACCGAACTTACCAAAATAATTTGGTTGGTTCGGTTCGGTTTATTTGGTTTTGGTAAAATATTTTTATTTGGTTAAAATCTTTGTAAACTACTAAAAATAAAATATAATTATAGTTAATTTTATGTTAAAAATTGTTAATATAAGATAATAGTAATTAATATTTCTAATTATTTAATTATTATGAAAAATAAATATATAATTTTTTAATTTTAAGACTAATATATTTTAAATTACTAAAATTTTGAGTTATTATTTTGTTTAGTCTTGCTTTTCAATTTTTAACTTTTTAGAACCGAAGGCATGCCGTTCCCTTAATCATTTCTTTGGGGGTTAATTTCATTAATGTCTCTGCAAATATAGTGAATGACAAATATATTCCTATAAAATTTAACTTTCATATGTTGTTCTGTCACGCCCCGGGCTAGTTCTAGATGCGGAAAAACGTGCCAATTTTTTTTTGAAAGCCTAGCCCGCGCCACGTACAGACCCGCCACAAATACATGGTCCACTGTACACACGGACAGAGCCTCCCCTGTATTTGCACGGCGTCCACAACATACAATAGGATCACAACCACCATTCATTCATCACAACAACACAACAACACAAGAGATTCATACAGCTAACAGTCCTTAAACCTATATGAATCTAAGCAAGTCCTTAGGTGAAGGATGATGATGCAATGCACATACAACAGATCATTCTAGAAAACTGCTCCTTACACAGAAGCTTTATTTTGAAACCCTAATCTCAAACATTAAAAATCATTTGAAAACTGTTCTCCACACGAGAACTCTCTTTTGAAATCTCAAAAGTCGATCGATCGGAAATTCATTTGAAAACTGTTTCCCACACGAAAATTTTTATTTGAAGACGCTACCATGAGGGGTAGAAAACCAAGATGCGCGATATAAAGCCATAATGATAGATCTGAAAACATCTACATCCAAAAGTCTAAGCATGCAATCCTCACATGGATACTAAATCCAAAACCACGAGATCTAAGCATGCAATACAATCATCCAACATGTAATTGTACCAAAATATATCATGCTAGATAAAACAATCACAGTGTAACTGAACCATATCCATAACTAACTGGTAGATGATAGGGGTAATAACCAAATCTGGGGAAGTAGCCTCACAAGTCGGAACCTCTAGAGCTACTATTTAGGCGTGCCTCGCTGCGTCCCGACTCTCACCACCCTGCTCACCTGAAAACAACAACGAGGGCGGGGGGTGAGAACATGTAAACATGTCTCCCCTCCCAGTGGGTACCGCAAGTCGACGAAGGCGAGGTGTACACACCGGCACGAGGGTCAACAAAAGATAGATATGGTATACAGTAGCACGAGTAAGTATGAGGCTGACATACAACTGAACAACTATGCTACTGTAAGCAACTAGTATATGCATCAATGGAGATAACCACAAAATATACCCAATCCAAAGCCACCGGGACGGATCACTGGCACTGTCACACTGCTCATCTCTCGGCACATAAACCTTTTGGACGCACTGCATCAAGGCTCACGGGTCGGTCGAAATCCACGACCCTTTTCCGAAAAAGAACACCCCCAAACGGTGGATCAGACCGCGGTGTACGTGAAGTGCTAGAAGAGCTGTGACGATCGATGCGAATGCTTAATCCACAGAACGGCAACGAGCCGTGAAGCAACTGATAAACCACAACGAGGATCGCACGGAACAACAGGCGATCACTACCGACCAACTAGGTCGTCTCAATAAACATGCAAACCACAACTACTCTACTATCCAAGCACGCATAAGTAGAGTCAAAGGGAGTCAAGTGAACTAATAACTGTAATGCAAGAGAAAGGATAGAAATGTATCACCGTAGTCCACTGAACCGACTCCGGATCGAAGTACCCACCTGTAGGTAAGATCAAGCCTAACACCGACGGCTCTCGGGAAACACGACAGGACCTACGAAAGACTCACAGGGTCAAGGTCCACCAAGTCAACGCTAAACACAGAGCTCACACATCCCGAACCGACGGATCGACCGGAAAAACCCACCGGGACGATCCCGAAACCACACAAAGCCCCAGAGGGGGTACCTAAAGCCAACCAAGTCCCTCGCTGTCCCCGAACACACAAAACCAAGTGACGGGACAGCGAGCACAAGCTCGGGGTGGCACGACCACAAACGCACCCGAAAAAGGCTTCCCGGGTTCCCAAGAAAATGCCGAATTGGCACCGGAACCCCCCGTCACTCATCCGCTGTCCTCGGAACTTTGGGACAGCGATGAGGAACAGCCAACGAGGCTAAACGGTGAAGCCAAGTCACTTGCGAAAACAGCGAGTGAGTCGCACAACTAAAAACACGCGTTTCGCCGATTAATTCATCGAAAAACGCATCGGAAATGAATCCGAAACTCCGCGAAGGGCGAAGGGGTTGGACAACCAGTCCACAGGGTCTCAAGGGTCATGCCCTTGCTGCCCGCAGCGTCGCAACGCTGTCACAATCACCAAAATCCCAAAACAAGCCACAAATACATACATACAAGCGATAAACAAGGCCATTCGAGCAATCCGTACATCCGCACGACCTTCCGCAAGCACCAGCGGATAGGTAACGATGTCACAGAGACCATGCTCACAGCCCCACTGCGGCAGGACTAGTCGCAAGCCCAGAAATTGCATAAAAATAGCATGCACATGCGATGATATAGCTCGACATCGGTCGAACAGCGAAACGGCTCAACCAAAACAGATTCTAAGGTGAGCATGATGATCAGCGCGTCGCCGCAATCATCGTGCTCACCTTCCCGGACTTCGGGAGGCATCGGGAAGCTCAAACACCCAAGCGCGGCCAAAACAAAGCAAAAAGGGACCCCGGCCGGAGCAACTAGCTCCGGCCGGCTGCCGGCCGGCATGCACGGCCAGCGGCGGCCAGGAAAGGATGCGGGGGACCCAAGGAGGACAGCGCTCACCTCAGACGGTGACGGGGTGCGGCGGCGGCGGCGCGGGGAAGAGCCCTAGCTCCGGGAAGGCTCGGCCACACCTACTCCGGCAAGGAACGGCGGCGGCGGTCGGCGGCGATGCGAGCACCGGCAAGAGGGGCCCGCCGGACGTCGGGGAAGGGGCGATCGCGACAACTCCGGGCAACGGCGGCGGCGGCCGGAAGCTCACAGCCGCGGGTGCCCTAGGAGCACAAGCGGCAACCGCGGCGGCTGCGGCGGCGCTCTGGCAGCACGGCGACGGCCGGGACGGGGTGGACCGGCGGCGGCTGTCCCGAGGGTGGCAGTGCGCACCCTCCGAGGCGGCGGGAGGCGGCAGGGCGCAGCCTCCAGCTGCTCCTGCCCGCAAGCAGCGAGCAAGAGCTGCAAGCGGCGCGGCGGCGCACCGGCAACACGCGGGCGGCCGGGGAAGGAGGCGACGGCTACGGCGGTCCTCCTGATGCCGGCGGGAAGTCACTGCGGCGGCGGCTCAGATCTCGAGACCACTGCCCGCACTCCCAGCAGCAGCCAGCTACGGCGGCGGCGGCGCTCCGACGACACGGCGACGGCCGGGGAAGCAGGGGGCGGCGCCGGAGGTTCCAAGGGTGACGGTGCTCACCCTCCCAGGCGTCGGGAGGCGGCGGCGTCTCGGGCCCACCAGCCTCGGCCCGCAGCTGCCCTAGCAGCAGCTGCAGCAGCTCGGCGGCCCACGGCGGCGGCTCCCGGCGGCGGGGCAGGTCACCGTCGGTCGTGCCACCTCAGGGGAAGCCTATGCATGGGTTCCCCCTGGGTGCACACCGCAGGGAAGGAGAAGAGGAAGAAGAAGAAGGAGAAGAAGAAGAAAAAAAGAGGAGAGAGGTGGCCGGGGTTGCGCCGGCCAGGGGATGGCCGGCGGCGGCCGGCCGAGCTTGGGGAGGTTGCTGAGAGGCTGGGGGAGCTGGGGCTCACCTCAGGGGAGGCTGGGGGTGTGAGAGAGAGAGAGGTTTCCAACAACACTCTCACACACACACAACCACACCTATAACACCAATGCACAATTGTAAAAACACCCCTCACACACAGCAAAATACCTCTGGGTCCCTCACAGCAAGCACAAAATGCCCAAACACCCCTCCACAAGCAAACTCACGCAAAACGGTGCGAGAAACAGGGTCCAGATCGTGAAAACCAAAAATGTACAATTCGACCTCTCGGCGAAGAAGATGAAAGATCTCTCAATCCGTCCGTCGCATGTCAAAACGGTTCACGCCGTCGCGTTCAGAACTGCCGAGACATCGAATCTACCATTTTGGATCGTCAGATTCGGACTCCGGATCGCGCCATTAAGCCGTTCACTCTCCGCGATAAAACTCAAAAACAACTAAAATACATATAAATGACCCTTATATACATATATATATATATAAATACCCGTATATATATATACGTATACAGATCAAAAACACAGTATCAGGGGAGAGGAACACAGATTTCAAATTTCCAAAATTCGAAATCTCACATGTTCCTGTAAAAGTCCTGATGTTTTCAAATATATCCCTGCTGTTAGAATCCGTTAGAAAATTTTAGTTAACTATAGGTTAAATACTTAACCCTGGTTAATTTTTGACATTTTTACCCCTCTTATATTATACTGTTATGGCTTTTGGAGGGACATATTTGTGAAGGCAAAATTGAAAATATAAATAGTACTCTCTAACAGTTCTCTAACGGTAACAAACCAGAAGGACATATTTGAAAATATTTGAACTTTTGTAGGGACAGAATATGAAAGTTGAACTTTATAGGGATATATTTACCATTTACTATGTTTGCAGGACCTGTATGAAATTAACCCTTTCTTTGGAGCTAGTAGAACGGATGACTTGTGATTGGTTTTGTCCATGAGCTAAATTTCACAGGGTTTTGGGGCGACTAACCCTACAAATTTTTTCTATTATAAAAATAAATATTTAAAATTGTTATGACCAATTTGCAAAAAAAAATCACTAGTTTTGAGATTTTGCAAAACTAGGCCACTATTTTGGTTTTGCAGATTCGGCCCAACTTTTTAGTAAACTGTTCAAAATATCCTTATTCCTCTTTTCTCTCTCCTTTCTTTTCGCTCATTCGTTTTCTTCTTCCGCTCTGGTTCGCCTCCGTCGTCGCCTTTTCTTACTCTTCTTCTCCTCTTGATTTCTCTTCCTTCTCCTCCTCCACCGCCCCCACATTGACGCCACGCTCTCTGCTTTTTTTTTTTCGCTCGTTCTTTTTTCTCCTTCCGCTCCGGTTCATCTCCTTCCTTGCCGTTTCTTCCTCTCCTTCTCCTCCCCTTCCTCTCCTTTCTCCTCCTCCTCCTCCTCTACCGCCCCTACATCGACACCACGCTCCGCTCTTTTACCTCGCCCACACATCTGTCGTTGCCTGCTCGAATATGGTATAAATCACAGAGGTGGTAGAGCGCACGACCGCGAATGGCGACGGCGACGAGGATACTGAAAAATTTAAGGACGAAGGGAGGGTGGAATAGAAAAAAGAAGAAAAAAAGAATAAAAATAAAAAAATAAAAATATTTTTCTATGTGGCATCTTTACTACAAAAAAGGTCAAGAACTAGAGAAGAAAAAAGAAGATGATGAAGTTAAAGAAGAAGATGATGAAGTTGCACTGTTTGAGACGAAAGTTGTACTGTTTAAGACGAGAATTGCATTCTTTGAGGCAAAAATTATACTGTTTAAGATGAAAATTACTCTTTGAGCGAAAGTTGGACTGTTTGGGCGAAAGTCGCACTATTCAAGCGAAAATTACACTGTTTGAGAAGAAAAGTACAGTTTTCGAGTGAAAGTGCATTGTTTACGATAAAAATTACACTCTTTGAGAAAAAAATTATACTATTTGAGACGAAAATTACATTATTTGAGCGAACGTTGCACTGTTTGGGCGAAAATTGCACTCTTTGAGTGAAAGTTGCATTGCAACTTTCGCTCAGAGAGTGCAACTTTCGTCTCAAACGGTGTAACTTTCGTTCAAAGAGTGCAAGTTTTATTTCAAACAGTATAATTTTCTTCTCAAACAGTGCAACTTTCACTTAAAGAATGCAACTTTCAATTAAAGTGTGTAACTTTTGTCCAAACAGTATAATTTTCGTTCAAACAGTACAATTTTCATCTCAGACGGTGTAATTTTCGTCTTAAACAGTACAACTTTCTTTTCAAACAGTGCAACTTTATCTTCTTCTTTTTTCTTCTCTGGTTCTTGGTCTTATCTTGTAGCAGCGACGACACATGATGGTCTTTTCAAGAGAAAAAAGTACTTTTCTTTATTTTTTTCTTTTTTTCTTCCATCCTCTATATTTTTTTTGCTATCGTGCCCCCTCCCTCGCCCTCTGCCGCAGCGACTGCACCTGCTCGATGCACTTTTTCATCGTCTTTAAATCCTTCGGTGTCCTCGTCGCCGTCGCCATCTGTGGTCATGCGCTCCGCCGCAAGCTCACTTGCACGATCTATACCATATTCGAGCACGACGTCGACAGAGGTGCGGGCGAGGTAAGAGAGTCGGAGCGTAGCATCGATGTAGGGGCGGTGGAGAAGGAAGAAGAGAAAGGAGAGGAAGCAGAAGGAGAAGGAGAGGAAGATGAGGGAGATGAACTGGAGTGGAAGGAGAAAATGAATGAGCGGAAAAAAAGGTGAGAGCTTGATGTGGGGGCGGTGGAGGAGGAGGAGAAGGAGAGGAAGAAACAACGACGACGGAAACGAGCCAGAACGGAAGGAGAAAAACGAATCTGCAAAATTCGGAGCGAAAAAGAGAGAGGAAAAAGGAATAAGAGTATTTTGGTCACTTTACTAAAAATTCGGACCGAATCTGCAAAATTCAAAATAGTGGCCTACTTCTTGCAAAATCTCAAAAATGGTGCATTTTTATGCAAAAGGTCAATTTCTATTTATAAAATTAGGTTTAAACGGTGAATAATTTACCGCTTTTAAAAAGAGGTGAATCATTCACTACTTTCAAAAAGTGATAAATTATTCACTGCTTTTACCAAACTTATTATGAATTTTTTGCATCCAAATTCTAAAAAATATATAACATTAAATAGTAAAAATAATTCTAACGTTTTGAGAAAGCAGTAAAAAGTTTATCTATTTAAAAAAATGTGAATCATTCACAGTATAAAATTAGTTTTGTAAATAAAGTTTTTAAAGCACTATTTCATAATTAGGGTTAATTTCATACAGGTGCTTACAAACATGGTAAATTACAAATATATCCCTACAAAGTTCAGCTTTTATATATTGTCCCTGCAAAAGTCCTAATGTTTTCAAATATGTCCATGTCGTTAGAATCCGTTAGAAAAATTTAGTTAACCATAGGTTAAATACTTAACCATGGTTAGTTAATAAGATAACTTGACATTTTTACCCTTTTTATATTATACCTTCTTCTCTCAATCAAAACCCTAGCAATAAGAACTCTTCCTCTTCCTCTCTTCTTCATGTTAGTTTCGAACCCATAACTAAAATTTTTCCATCTCCATTAATCCACGACGGGTGTTGCTTCGCCCATATCAAACGCGTGTTGCTTTTCCATTCAATTTTCTCTATAGTTTTTTCTTTTTTTGCTAAAAAAAAAGGTTTAGGAGAAAAGGAGTGAGAAAAGAGGTTGCAACAATGGTGGAATGGGTTGGATTTTAAAAAGGAAGAAAATAAGGAAGAAGATGATCATTGAGCTTTTGGGGGGACATATTTGTGATGACAAAATTGACATTTCACTTATTTGCTGTTAAAATATAAATAGTTCTCTAACGGTAACAAACCAGAGGGACATATTTAAAAATATTAAAGCTTTTGTAGGGACAACATATAAAAGTTGAATTTTATAGAAATATATTTGTAATTCAGTATGTTTGCAGTGACCTGTTTGTAGGGATATATTTGCAACATATGGGTGTACACAGCATTGCTCTATTTTTTAACCCTTTTAATAAAAAAAAAACTCGAATTTCGTGCTCTGTGCGCTTTCTCTTCCGCCGCTGTGTCGTCGTCGGAGCGGGCGGCCGGCCGGCTGAAATGAGGGCGATCGTGCAGCGAGTCTTGTCCGCCAGCGTCGAGGTTAACTACTCATTATTTTTGATCAGTTCTGCTATGCTCTCTTACTATTCATTCTCTCTTTCGCCCCAATCGTCTTCCTCCTCCTCCCCCCCACTCCCCCTCTGAACTTACACAAAAGCTGTGTCATGCACGCAGGTCGAGGGGCGCGTGGTATCGGAGATCGGGCCCGGCCTCCTCGTCCTCGTCGGCATCCACGACTCCGATGCCGATTCCGACGCCGATTACATGCGAGCATTTTTCTCTTCCTTCCCCTTTTCTTTCTCCTTTTCTTTTCCTGCTTGGTGGAACAATGAGATTCTGCAATAAATTGAAATAAGCTTATTAGAATTTTAACGAAACTATTGACGAATAATGGATGAATCCTTTTTAGCTTCAAAGAAGTTTCCATTCCTTCACGGGATTAAGATTCCAATAATTTTTATTTTTATTTTTTGACATCAACAAGTAAGTTCATCTTCAGTTTGTAGATAAAGCACACTTATTAGAGAAGAAGTTGAGTAGGTTGTTTGCTAACAAAGCTGAAGTGTACTGCCACGTCTCTGCGCGGTTAGTGGTGTTGAAAAAGCTTGTAGCTCACAAACCCCTCTATCTTGGCTCGATTCCCTGACTTAGTTCGAGTTTGCTTATTTATTATACAAGTTGAGCTCAAACCATGTTTTTGAGCTTGAGTGATTGCACGAGCTCCTAGGCTCAGCTCACTTGAGCTTGGATCGAAAAAGTTCAACCTATTGAGGATCTTGTATCAATTCAGGTTTAATTTACCACTACAGTTAGCATATTTGTTTCCTTAAACCCGCCAACCTCATCCTTTCAAATAATATATTTAAGCATCACACAAGACGATCAAATCCTTAATTTTGACATGCAAGTCAACTTGGGATCAACGCCCGTAGTTTCACAAATTATGTATCACACTTTATGGTGTTAGAAGTCAAGCCACATCCGAATTCTTATGACACGATATTCTCACTTTGAAAAGATCAAGAAGTTTTGGTAAATTCATCGAAGAACTGTTTTTTGTTAGTAATGTACATAGTTGGACCAACTCAATATAATGCGGCAGATGATTTAATAGCATTAGATGTCCCTGGATGTTCAATGGCAAGCATTGGTAAATCATCTTTATTGTTCAGCTTTTTTATCTTATCCTTCGACAAGATTGACAGTGTCTTGTACTGTAACTATGATTGTTATTCCTCTTGTAATCTTTTCACCTTCTCTAGGGCACTCTATTATGTACTCTACCTTCTATGGAAGACTCAACTTTGCTTGTTTAGTCTGTGAAACTATGATGCATGCCAAGATTCCATGTCATCCTGAATTTTGCAAATATTAGTCAACTTCTGCAGTATATTTTGTATGAACCGACAGAGGTTTGCAAACTTAAACATATACCAACTGTACAAATTAATCTTCATGACCGACCAAAGCAATGATTCTGACTTATTGGTCTGTTAAGTTGTATACAGCACTTGCAACACCGAATCCAAAGGGTTGTTATTATATATGGGTTTGTGACACCTGGTCCAATTTTCTTGATTACATAATTATGAACACAATCTTTAGTCATAGAGAAGTAACGTAGGAACTATTTTAGCATTTCAAAGGGTAGAATAATTACTGAGAAGAGTGCTTAGATAATGGCATTTTGGTTGTTACTAATTTATCCGGCTGTCATTGGCTTTGTGTTTACGTCTTTGTCACCTTCTCCAAATCTTTCTCCTCCATATATTTCTGGACATCCATAATACATCTCACTAACAATATATATATTGACCTCCTTTCAGATTGTAGCATCTGCTGATCTTACTAATAGAAATACTCTATTTTACGTACGTATGGAAGCATGGGTTGTTATTGGAGTTGTGATCTCCTCCTTTGGCTGTTGTAATAAATAGCATTTTTTTTCCTTTCACAGATTCATTTCATGTATTTTTCACCAATGCTCTTCTATAGTGCGTTTCGTTAGCATTACACATATGTATAAATTCTTACATTCTCATTATCTATCAATCCTGTTAGATTGTCGTTAGATCTGTAGTGTATCTAAATCGAGCCAAATTCTAATTAAATTAGGATAGGATGAGATTTAGATTTATTAAGATAATTAGATTGAGAAGAAGGACCTTCTTGCAGAGATATTGAGTCATCGGTCTCGAACTCCACCTGCTTTTTAACATTCTCCACCTTCTCTAAAGTAGTGTCGACAGAAAATTTCTTTTTGGGGTGTAACATAGCAGATTCATCAAAAAGTAACATCCCTACAGATAAGAAATTTAGATGCTTTGAGAGCAGGGTGCCGTAATCGATAGCCCTTCACTCCATATGCATAGTTAAGAAAATGCATTTTAAGGCTCTATGTTTTAATTTATCATTATCAACATGAGCATATGCAGGGCATCCAAATACTTGTAAAGTAGACTAATCAGTGGGTTTACCAGACCATACCTCCTTCGAAGTCTTACAACCATAGTTATATGTGGAGAACGATTCACCAAATAAAAAGCAGTAGAAATTGCCTCTGCCCAGAAGTCTTTCGATAAGCCAGCATTCAAGAGCATACAACGCGCTTTCTCCAAGAGGGTCCTATTTCATACGCTCTGCCACTCCATTCTGCTACGACATATATATGACTGTGCTGGGATGAACTATATCCTCTTTCTTGTAAAATTCATCCAACGTAGATGAGCATAATTTCAAACCATTATCTCTTGTAAGTCGCTTAATTTTCTTCCTAGTTTGATTTTCAATTATAACCATTCACTGCTTGAAATGCTTGAGCACCTCATCTTTGTGCTTCAACATAAACACTCAAACTTTTCTATAATAATCGCCGATGAAAGAAAGCATATATCGAGCGCCATCTTTAGACGGAACACGTGAGGGTCCCCAAAGATCAGAATGAATATAATCCATAATGCCTTTCGTCTTGTGAATTGCAGTATTGAACTTTATCCATTTCTGCTTGCCAAATACACAATGTTCACAAAACTCTACTTTTTTCTGTACTCTGGCCATATAAGAGACCTCTCTTACTTAATTCAGTCATCCCGCGTTCGTTTATGCGCCCTAAACGTATGTGCCATAATTTTGTAATATCGGAAGTCAAGGGATGTGCTTTGGAGTTTGGCCTGTGAGAGGTGGTTCGTACACGTTGGACGTAGAGATCGAGCCGAGCAATTGGTGAGAGAAGGAACCGCGTTTAGTCCTTTTGTACGGACATAATTTTGAAATTTTTTGGGCAGTATGCTATAGAGCATATCGGGTCTTTTGAGAGAGCTAATATTTGTACTTGGCCTTCAACAATAATAATGTTTTCACTCCGTCTTTGCTCGTAAATGTAGGCCAGTGGCCCAACCACATAAATATGTGTGTGCTTTATTTTTCCTCTCTTTCTTGATTCTCTTTTAGTATTTTGCACCTGACGAACTAGATGTTTTCTGCTTTTGCCATAACAACATGATATCAGAGTCGGATTGTTCGTTTGGGTGTTCAAGATGTGGACGAAGTTTGAGATCGAGAAGTTAGATTGCTCAAGCAGTTTCACTCTTTTGCAAGTTGAGATGCTAGCCGTTTTGATGCAACATAATTGCAAAAGTTGTTTTTGGAGAAGGCAAAGATTGGCGCTTTAGAGTATCCCGTAGATTTTCTCATTAAGCCTTTCTGATGACCAAGTTCAATATTCCGTAAACTTGATTTGTACTGAAGCAACAATTGAGGAGCCCTTTGAGGTTTTGATCGAGAAGACGAAAAATTCAAGACAAGGTGGAGATTTGTTAGATATGTCTCAAATTCTTGAATCGCAAGATTTTATAATGCTATTCTATTTCGATCAATCCATTTAGTTAAGATAGGATTATGCCTAACTTTATTGAGATTATTTCTAGTCTTATTGGGTTTAGTCACTAATATAAATATACCCTCTATTCTGCTGATTAGTGCTGCAGATTAGAAAGGGTATGAGTGTATTTTAGAGGCTAGGGTTTTGGGAGAGTGACATCTTTTATACTCCGTTTGGATTAAAATAAAGTTTTGCTCCTTCGCCTGTCGACGTAGGCCAGTGGCCGAACCACGTAAATATTTGTGTGCTTTATTTTTCTCTTTCTTATTTATTTGTTGGTATTTTCGCACCTGACGAACTAGATCTTTTTGCTTTTGTCAGAACAAATTGGTATCCACGCAAATCATGGATTCATAACAAATCCACATGGCTCTTCTAAAGGAATAGATGTATTACCTCGACCTAGTCAATCGTCAATATCACTTGGCACATGGTCGCTCGATTCTTGCTTTTTCCCCCTTATCAATATTCTTTAGATGCTTGTTCAAATGGAAAAGCATGGTTTCATGTGCCGACCGTGCCAGTCAACCGGTATACTGTAACCTCAATACTTAATCAAGTACATAAATCCCTTTGTTCATTTATTTAGTGAGATTGGGATATTTCCGAACCTTATGGTCTTATGGTTTCCAAGTACCGTAGGACATGAATTGCTTGTAATGTAGAAAAGAATTAAGTACTCAAAATAGTGCAGGTGTACCTAGGTGTGACACATTGCATGCGCTGCTAAATGAATGGCATCCCCAGTGTATCACAAATCCTTGCCTAAAGGCAAAAAGGATGATATAGTTCTTTTCTTCTAGCTAGGCTATTATGGTTTGAGAAGTTCCTGAGGATCAAAATGGCAACCTAAGAGGGGGGGGGGTGAATTAGGTTTCTAAAATAAAACGCTAAATAATCAAGTAATTTAAAAACTCGAAACAAATAAAGTGAGAGAAAGTGAGGAGTTAGAGAAATGCAAACTCAAGAAGCACACAATCGATTTGTTTCGAGGTTTGGCACTTTGCCTACGTCCCCGCCAACTTCTCAACACAAGAGAACGTTGGATCTCCACTAGACGATGCTTTTGCGGGCAAGCACCAAGCCTTCACACCAACACCTTCTTCTCTCAAGAAGGTTACACTTTCAAGCTTCAACTCTTTTCTTTTCTCTCTTTTACAAGATGATATCTCACTACCAATTACACTCAAGTTTAGAGAGAGGAGTGAGGGCTAAGAGTATTGAAAATATTGAAATTTATAAGCTCTATTTGACTTTCAAATCCCAGCTGAGAAAGGCCTCAACACCATCTATTTATAGCCTCAGCCAACTTCAGGTCGTTGCACTTTCGGGCGCCCTAAACAGGAATTCGGGCGCCCAGAAGTTGAGCACGCGCACTGCACATCCAGCGGCCTGTCAGACCCGTGCGTCGCTTTTCTAGATCCGTACATTCGGGCCTCCAGAAATTGTGGGCGCCCAGAAGTTGAGCACGCGCACTACTCTTCCAGCGGCCTGTCAGACCCGTGCGCCGCTTTTCTGGATCCGTACATTCGGACCTCCAGAAATTGTGGGCGCTCAGATCACGCGCGTCAGCTTTTCTGACACAGCCAGACCACGCGCGCCGCTTTTCTGGATCCGTACATTCGGGGCTCCAGAAATT
Source organism: Puya raimondii (assembly GCA_016920855.1). Taxonomy (NCBI): domain Eukaryota; kingdom Viridiplantae; phylum Streptophyta; class Magnoliopsida; order Poales; family Bromeliaceae; genus Puya; species Puya raimondii. The sequence continues at coordinate 199,566,089 of JABWPP010000050.1, read as the reverse complement.
TGTGGGCGCCCAGAACATGTGCGTCGGCTTTTCTGACACTGTCAGACCATGCGCGCCGTTTTTTCTGAGCAGAACATTCGGGCCTCCAGAAGTCAACTTGTGGGCGCCCAGATCACGCGCGTCAGCTTTTCTGACACTGTCAGACCACGCGCGCCGAAGTTGCTGATCAGGAACTTTTGGGCCTCCAGAAGTCAACTTGTGGGCGCCCACTTTCTCAGGCACGCCCGCCGCCTGCGCAGCGCCGCTGTCAGAACTTTCGGACCGTTGCGCCGTACTGTCCGGAACACGCAACCTGTCAAGTCAAACATTTCGGACGCCCTAAACATACAATTCGGGCGCCCAAATCATGTATAGACAATTCTGGACCACCCAAACAGCAAACCGTCAGGATCCAAAATCAACCAAGATTCGGATCCACTTTTAGGGCGCCCAGATCAGAGTCCAAAACACAAACTTGACAGAAAACAATTTTTGAGAAGTTTTTGAATATTGTTTGAAGTCCCATGTGCTTTAGATGATAAAAAGAGTAAGTTAAAATATAGCTCGACATTTCTTACTTTAATCTTTAAAGCACAATGTTAAAAGGTGGAGTAGAGAGATATTTTATCTACTTGACAAGGTAGCTTCAAGTGGTGAAGCTTAGTGCTAGAGGATTGCCCATCTTGAGTCCTTTTGAAGATAGAGAAGTCTAAACACAAAACTCAAGATAAAAGATTAGTTCAATAACTGTAATTATTTGTTATCATCAAAATCTAAAGAATGATTAGGGTGCCACTAGGCCAACAGTTCCATTGCTGGCTTTTCCTCTAAATAGATAATTAATGTAAGGGTTGCTTTTTTTCATGATTGCTCTCAGTAATGCATGCTACTATATAAAGTCTGATGATAGAATCACTTTAAGATGGATGTTCTGATGCCATTTATAGTTTCTCAACCTCTACCTTTCTCTTTGACCCTACATTCTCTAAGAAAGAATTTGGGCATGTTTCTTTTGCCTGCAATTATTAGCCTCGCGGCCTTGCAACTTCCAGGAAGTTGACTTTGCACCCCTGGCGTGGAATTAACATTTGCGAATTCACTATTCCTGATACGGGCTGCATAAAAAGCAGAGAGCTTGCAGTATGAGGCCACTGTCTGAACTTGCGAAGCGGAACTCTATGGAATCTCATGAGTTCCGCCCCTTAGTTCGGCAGAAACACATGCCCTTGGATGATTTAGGAAGACCTATATATGTACTGATTTGTCCTCCGTTGAAGGGCTAATTTTCTTTTGTGAAGAAAATTGCTAATCTGTTGATGTTTTGTTCTGTAAATGCAGATGTAGAAAGGTTCTAAACATGAGGTTATTTCCAAATGAAAAGACTGGAAAAGCATGGGATCAGAGTGTAAGTCCCAGAGCTATACATGAATCTATCTTTTCTCCTTTAAATTGGATAATTGATGTCATTAGAGCTGATTTCTCCTACAGATGAGATTTTCTCAATAGTCTGAGCTTGTTGGCAGGTTATGCAAAGGCAATTTGGAGTTCTATTGGGTACTACTATCTGCACATTTCTTGGCTTACGAATTTTTGTATCTTTGGTTGCTTGGTTTGTATAGTTTCTGATTGTTCCTTATCATCCTTCGGTCTCTCAGTCAGTCAATTTACCTTATATGGCATTCTCAAGGGTAATAAGCCAGATTTTCATGTGGCTATGCCACCTCAGAAAGCAAAACCCTTTTATGCTTGTCTAGTTGAGAAGTTTCGCAAAGCGTACACTGCAGATTTGATGAAAGGTAATAAATCTCTTTTATTTATGAAATTTGCGCCTATTATATCATATGCATGTGATCACATATAATATGATCCATTTACCCGACCACATTTTGATCAAGTATAATAAAAACTCTATAGATGCATATGCGTGTTATATGTTGGTCATCCTTCAATATCATCCTAATTTTTCCTTATAATAAATGTTCACTGTATATATATATCTGTTTAAGAGATTACACTACAATCTAAAAATTTAACATTTCATTCTTCTGAGAACCATTTTAATGCTTAATTTCAAGGGTTTAATTAAAAATTAATTTGTCGTTTGTCATCTAAGTGCTATGTTATGGATTAATGGAAGAGAATTAGTCATGCTATTGCTATTGCTATTGCATGACATACCTTAAATGCAAAGGTCATGTTTGGATGTTATAATAAGTTATCTGATGATTACTTATATGGCATGAAGATTTTCTTGTATAATTGGGAGATAGGAGTTGGATTTTTGCTCCTTGAAAATCTTTAACATCAATGATTTAGTAGGCTAGCATATTTCGCCTGCGAGGTGATTTATCTAATTCCGAAAAACTGACTTGAAGGTCGATTATACTGTTCTCTTCTAGACATTTGACCATACTCCGAGCTTCCATTTATAATAGAAAATCCTCATACCGAAATAGGATATCACTGAAAAACTTATTCTGATATTCAAATAGGGCCAAAATGTATCTCAGGTTATCCCTAATTTTATTGGAGAGCAAGCATCTAGCTGAATGCATGCTTTTAATCTCTTTCATGGGCTGCATCTCTCTGCTCTTCAGAATGTACCTTTCTGATTAATCTGTATAGCAAAACTATCCTCAACTTCTATGGCTTTAAATGTGCTTTTGAACAAAGTTTTGATCTTTAAGTATGTATCATTGCAGATGGAATCTTTGGAGCAATGATGAAGGTGGCTCGCAGCAGATTCGCTGAATAATTGACTATCTTCTTGTTTGTTTCTTAGCCTTTTCCTTGCTGAACTAACGTTCCTCCACATATGCAGGTTAATTTGGTAAATGATGGCCCTGTTACAATGCAACTTGATTCTTCCGCAGCACAAGATTCATCTCAACAAAGGTTAATTTGCCCTTTTTTTTGGTAAAAACGTACAGAACTTAACTAAATTATGAACCATTTAGATTTGGCTATCCAAGCTTTCAAAATTTTGATTTTACCATCCAACCTTTCATTTTGTTTGATTTGAATCAATCAACGACACTATGACTTTAAAATTTAAATGTTTTGTTTATCTTTACAAATTTAGTTTGTTTGATTTGAATCAATCAACGACACTATGACTTCAAAATTTAAATGTTTTGTTTATCTTTACAAATTTAGTTAGTATGTGTCATGCAATTGTCGCAACTATAAATTCATTAAAGTAAGTAATTAGCTTAAATTTTGAAGTCAAAGTGCCGTCGACTGACTCAAATCAAACAAATTAAAAGCTTGGATAGTAAAATTAAAATTTTGAAAATTTAAGTAGCCGATTTAAAATGGTCCATTAAGTTCTATACGGTTTTACCTTTTCTTTTCCTTTCTTCTTTCCATTTTTTTGAGAACGAAATGCGGCATGCAATATTTGGTTGATTTTAAGAACCTGGAGTTGGCTTGCCTGTATCGACTTGTCTTTTGACTTGATATGATTTTGCCAATATCGGGGCGATCGTATCAGCTCTGCTGAACTTTTGTTACCTGCAGGAGTACTTCCTGTGAGCTGGTGGAAGAAACTGAACGATGACGGCAGAATTGATTAGGTATGTAGTTCCCTTTATTTCCCCTCTTTTCAGCATGGGCATATTTGTTCCTGTCATTTGCGGCGGATCCCTAGTGTATTTTCTTTGATCAGTTAATACACAATCTACTATTTTAAAATGAATAAGGGAAAAATGGAACCACAAAAATATTCGCATATCTATTGTTTATTGTGTTTAAATTATGTAAAACACACGTATTTCTCTAAAAGCTTAAGCTAGTAGAGAATGACTTTTTGATATTTATATTCAGCATTCTCCCTCACTTCTGGGTTCGAGATATTTTGATAGGCCCTAGACATGGACTTAAATTAAAATGGGAGGAAATTAAAATGCTAGGAGCCTGCAGGTTTTGAACTCAGAACCTCTTGATCTGACATCATGTTAAATTACATGAAATAATCACTGTTCTTCAATAGCTTAAGCTGGTAGAGATTGATATTTTTATATATTTAACGTCCCCCTCACGTTTGATACCATGTTAAATTATGTGAAACAATCGTATTTCTCTAAAAGCTTAAGCTAGCAGATAACGGTGTTTTCAACATTTATATTCAAGATAATAAGTTGCTTGTTGGCTCTTTTAAATATATGTTCCATAATTATCTCCTGGTTTCAGGATTTGTTATGCAAAATTTAAACCTTTTACAGGTTGAGGAAGGAGGAGCAAATCTTGTCAAATCTACCTCTGAGAGTGATATGAAATACTGTCATTTCTCGTGGTTTTTTAGGCTATGCTAATCCGCCTTTAGTTATCTGTAGAATAAAATTTGTAAGGATATGCCTATAATTATCTATAGACTTGAATTAAGTTAATCATTCAAATTGGTCATTTTGTTTGAATGAATAAACCATTGTGGTAATTTTTATTGTACTTTTGAATATAACATCTTTATGGAGAGTCCTAGTGATCCAAAAAAAGATTTATTTACCTTTGAAGTTATTAGTGTCCTTGTGAAATTTTTCATGACTTATTATTTGTAACGCCCCAAATAGTCCCACATCGGATGGGTTACTGATTTCGATCGGTTTATATGAGATTCGCACGCTAGTAATAATAACTGGGCTTAAGCATTTTGGGCTGTGGTTTGGGCCCGACGAGTTCTTGTTGCTAGCGGGTCGGGTCGTTACAATTGGTATCAGAGCCGAAAACCGGCCGAAAATGTGAGAGCTAAGTGCTATGCGGGACAAAGTGCTACACCAACTGATTTGGTGGGAGCCACCTCTAGAATCTCACATCGCCCGATAATTTTGGTTCTGGTCCGTCTGTCTGTGATCTGGTTTGGACCCGACGAGGACGTCAGGGTCTAAACATGGGGAGTTTGTAACGCCCCAAATAGTCCTATATCGGATGGGATACTGATTTCGATCGGTTTATATGAGACTCGCACGCTAGTAATAATAACTGGGCTTAAGCATTTTGGGCTGTGGTTTGGGCCCGACGAGTTATTGTTGCTAGCGTGTCGGGTCGTTACATTATTATTATTATTTTTTCTCCTTTTCAGTTTGATCGTACTTACTATTCTAAAACACAAGGAATTGGTTTATGATATTGTTGTAGCAGTTTTAAGCTCTGCTTCTCGTTACACTTCTGGGCCATGCGTAAAAGACCCAGCTGATACATAGCCTTCTGTAGGCTTTTACTTTTTTGAGTTCTATTAGATTTCCCAATTAGATTGAATAAGCTATATCTTGGTTACTAATAAATAAATTTGAACTTGAACTAAAAACAGTGTATAAGATCTACTCAATCGTTACCACTAGAAGTCATAGTTTCGAATTTGGATTATTCTAATCCAGCATTTAGGATCTGTTTGTTTCAACGTAAGTAAACTTTGGATTGAAATAGACTTTTAGCTTGAGCTAGAGTACATGTGATAATTGTTTTATCTCCGCTGTTTGTTTTTATATCTGTGGAAGTGAAATTCTACCAATTCTGAAGTAAATGACGTAAAAAATACAGTTCCCCACTTTCTTTTTGTTTCACCTAAAATTATTCAATCTCTACATCCTTGGTAAACTTATCTCCTATATAATATTATGCCTCTTATGTAACTTAATAAATAATAAATTATAATATAAAAAATAAAAAATAATACAATTATATTTCTATATAATTATAAAATAAAATATAAAATACTTATATTATTTTTTGTATATAAATTATAATAATGCAACAATAAAATTCTAAAGTTAAAAAAATATTAACATTCAACTTAATTTTTATGGTATTTTAAAGAGATACTAAAACTTAACTAATCAAACTCCATCACGTTTTAAACATGTAATCTAAATAAAAGATTAATTAGTACCACAATCAAATATATTTGGATAAACTATGAAGAAAACTGTAAAACGTGAATACTTAAAATGGAACAATGGTTAAAATGCTGTTCGGTTTTTTCAGAAAAGTTTGGAAAACTATATATTTTCAGAAAAAAAGTTTTTCAATAAAAATACTATTTTTTATTTTTTTTTGTTTTTCAGATAAAATATCTAAAAAAAGAAAATACTACCTTTTCATAAACTCTGACAAAAAAATTTACAGAAAAATTACGTTTTCGAGAAACTAAATAGATGGAAAATACTTTTTATAGTAGAAAACTGTTCCCCCCTCCCCCACTACATCATAAATTGAGTGGGATTGTTAATTTTAACAGCATAATAATGTAAGGAAAATGCCTTTTTGATTATGAATATTATTCATCAGTACCTAATAATTAACACCCACCCGAATCAATTTGAAACGGCACAAAATAATTCTTTTAAATTTAGGGTGCAGTAAATTTGAAAATCAGTCATCGGTACCTAATAAAGCAGCACCGGGTGGAGGCAAAAATTTTTACCCGCTCAAATAGTAAATAATTGTAATCTCTAAAGAGAAATAATTTTAAATTTGGGGTTTACAATATGGAACTTAAAAAATTTGAGCATCAAAGTGAAACTTGACCACAAGTTCAGGGAATAATGATGCACTTTACCCCAAATTGAACAATCCTTGAGAATACCTCCCAATTACCATACGCCGTCGAAGCATTCGCCTCTTACTTAAACTGAATGGGCCCTATAAGTCGCCCATTCAGAGAGCAATGGACCTTGGTACCTCCAAAAACCTTCCCTCTACCCTGCCAAAAAGAAATTCTACCACTCTATCCGCTACCCCTAATCACCCACCAACTCCTAATCTATCTTTTGATATCTCAAGCCTGAATCCTGCTATTAAAATATCTCGGGAGAGCGTTATGTTGCTCCAAAAGGAATGTGCCTTCTTCTTGCCATCTGATGTCATGGATCAAATCTGTGCAAAGCCTGCCATGCTGAAACGGTATTAGAAGTTTGATCTCCTTCAGGTGTTCCTTTGTAGCTGAAGTTTTATTTTTGCTTTATGGCCAAATGTTATTTGGATAATTTTCTATGTTGGAATGTTCGTGGACTCTCCCGTGCAAAAAAAATGCTGGACTATTAAGCGAACCCTCGTATTAAATAGATGTAGTTTTATTTGTCTTCAAGAGACCAAACTCCAATGTGTCACTACATGCAAATTAAAAAGTATTTGTGGTAGAAATCTTGACGATTATGTATACAAGGAATCTCGCGATCGATCTGGTGGCTTGTTAACAGCTTGGGACTCTACTAAATTTGACCTCATTTCAAGTTGATGTTCTAACTACACACTAACAACCCTTTGTGTGGATAGAAAAACTGGCCATAATTTTCTTTTAACAAATGTCTATGGGCCATATTTGAACCGTCTTGTGGATGAGTTTCTTCTCGAATTGCAGCAAATTTGCATGCTGGAGAGCGTTCCCTAGATATTGCTGGGGGACTTCAATATCACCAGATTCATTACTAACTTAAATACATCTCGCGGATGATCTATTGCTTCCTTCAAATTCAATGAAATCATTCACAGCCTAAGCCTGATTGAGATCCCACTGTGTGCCAGACGCTATACATGGTCAAACAGGCATTACCAACCTATTTTGGTTAAACTTGATCACTGTTTAGTGTCAACCGTTGGAATTCAATGTATCCTACTAGCTTTCTTCGTCCAGTTGACAATGCAGTGTCTGACCACTGCGCTATCCTCCTTAGCTGCACGTCAAAACTTACCAGGCTGAACATTTTTCACTTTGAGAACTACTGGTTATCCTGCTCCGGTTTTGATGATGTTGTCAAGAATGCATAGACTGCCTTTACACTAATCAATGCCTCCCTAGGTCGTACTCTATATGAAAAACTGGTAGCTGCGTAGTGAGCATTAACCTCCTGGAGCAAACTTCATGCCCCCGATCCGGACCGAACGATTAGAAATTGTCTAAAATGGATCTCTTTTTTTGACAATGCGGGGGAACTTCATCAATTCGACATGGCTAAATTCAAAATACAATGCCTCCTCAAGGAAAGGGTTGAAACACTCTGCGAGCAGACTGAAGTGAAGTGGAAGCAGAGGTCAAGAATAAATTGGCTTAAGATAGGCAACCGCAACACCAGCTTCTTCCACGCTTATGCTAGCGGTTGTAGAAGGCTAAATTACATCCACCAACTTAACTATAACAATCAAATCCTGAATAAGCTGTCTGACATTGCCGAGACCCTTTTTCAATACTTTCTCTCCTCTATCGGAACCTACTTCACCCCCTCGGCCTACATCATTCTTACTGCCCTTTACCAAAATTTTCCTCCACCCACTACTCGCAACCTTCACCATCTCTCGACAAATATTTTCGAACCTGAAGTCAAAGCCGCAATCGATGCGCTACAGGGGGACAAAGCAACGGGGCCTGATGGTTTCCCAATGGGATTCTATCAAAGGTTCTAGCCTATCTTAAAAGCTGATATTTTATGTTTTATGCAAGATTTCTTTGATGGTGGCGACATCCCACATTATCTCAATAGCTCCTCGATCTCCTTGATTCCAAAGAAGGCGTAAGCTACTGCTCCTGAGCATTTCCGACCTATTAGCGTTACTCATGCTGCTAGCAAAATTATCTCAAAGGTGCTCACGACCCGCTTGCAGAGGGTTATTGATCTACTCATTGATCCTTATCAAACTGCCTTTATCAAGAATCGCAGCATTCATGACAGCTTTGTAATGGCTCATGAGGTCCTTAACACTGTTAGAAGGCGGAAGAAGTATATGGCCCTTTTAAAAATCGACTTCTCTAAGGCTTTTGATAGTTTTAGCTGGCCATTCTGCTAAATCTCCTAATTTGTCGTGGTTTTGACATTAAGTGGACGACTTGGATTTCTAAGCTCTTATCCTCCGCATACTGCTTCATCCTTGTAAATGGATACTCAGGCAAGCTGCTTCGTCTCCGATAGGGATTAAGAAAGGGTGACCCAGTCTCACTTTATCTCTTTATCCTTGTGGCTAATGTTTTACAAAAACTTGTGCAGTGTGCTTCGAATGCCAATCTAATTCCGTCACCTTAGGCATCAATGGCCTTAGCCCTCTTTTGCAATATGCAGATGACTCTCTATTGTTTTGTGATGCCAACGTCGACAACCTTCTTAAATGCAAGACACTACTTCAGGCCTTCTGTCGTTCTTCATGTTTATCCATCAATTTTGAAAAGACCTCACTTTATGTCGTCAATATTACTAATTCAAATCATGCTTCACTTGCTGATTCCTTCAACTGCTCCGTGGGTCACTTTGCAGTAATCTACCTTGGACTGCCACTTTCCCCAACTAAACTTCCAGCATGTGCTTTCAACTCTCTTATTGACAAGCTCCAGAAAAGACTTTCGGGATGGAAGAGTGCTCTACTTTCACCAGCGGGTTGTGTCGTTTTGATTAATTAGGTCCTTACAAATTTACCAATCCATTACCTCTTTGTTTTTATATTACCTTATGCTATCAAACACCATCTTTTGGAGCTCCACCATCATTTCCTTTGGAGCAAATCCTTTCCTACAAGAGAAGGTTTACCTCTAGTCGCCTGGGATGTTGTGACTCGACCTAAAGCTCTAGGCAGACTTGGAATTGCAAACATCAGTTTCAAGAATTTGTCTCTTCTCTGCAAGTGGCTTTGGAGATTTATCTCTCAACCGAACTCACCTTGGGCAGTTCTAACTAAATCGGTATATTGTTCTACTTTCCTTCTCGGCTGGAAGCATCCCCGACAAACCTCTCACTTCTGGCGTAGCGTGCTCAAGACATATTCTATCTTCATAATTTCACACTCTTTTATTGTATATAGTGGCTCGAAGGCATTTTTCTGGTTATCACCTTGGATTGGCGCGCCCCTTATGGACAATTTTCGGTTCTATTCTCCTTCTCTGCTCACAAATTCGTTCTTGCGTCCGAGGCGTTTATTGATAACTTAATCTCATTACCGATCATCTCTTACCCCTCTATTTTGACACATCAGGAGTTTTTAGTACTTTGTCGCAAGTTACGTGATTTCCAAATTTACTCCGATCTTGACATTTGCTGTTGGAAATGGAATCCTAATGGCACCTTTTTCACTGCATCAGTCTACAACCTGTTCTTTGCCGGCTCCACATCTGACCGCATCTCGGACACAGTTTGATACTCTTCGCGCCCTCTCGAGTGCAGTTTTTCATGTGGCTTCTGTTTAAAGACCGAATTTTAACTCTTGACAACCTCCGATATCGGGGTTGGATTCTGGCCTCTAGATGTGAGCTTTGTCTCAGTGCTGGTGAAGATATTATACACTTGTACCTCCAATGCCCCTACTCCATGGCGGTGCACGGCATCCCTAAATCTATCTCATTGTCCGCAGCAACCATCAATTTTTGGACTTGGAGAATCTTAGGCAGATTGGTCATCTCTCTTACCTGAGCATCTTCGTAAAACTGGGAAGTACACCATCTTCGATCAGCTTCTTTGCTTGGTCCATCTGGTCTGAGCGAAATCATCGTATCTTCGACAATACTAGCTCTACTACCCTCTCCACTGCTAGCTGTATTCTCTAGCTAATCGCCGATGTCGACCTCTCGCCTTGGACTTGAACCCAATTAATGTGCTTTCTGAGTCTTCAAATTCAGACGCTATTTTGTATTGATAGTCTGAAATTTTGTACCCTATTTTAATCTTTCAATATTAACATCTCGGTCAACCCACTTGGGCTGACCTTTTCTTTTTCAGAAAAAAAAATGTTTGTATAATATTTTGTAATATTGATGTAGAAAAAGTGAGACCATATTCCGAAACATGCTAGATCGTGATTAAATTTATAAGCCAATTTTGTAATAATATTACGTTGTTGGGATTTTAACACTTGCTAATTAGGATGCTAAAACTGATTAATGAAATATCTTGGTGTTTACATGTTTAGAACCAAAACTGGAAAGTCGGGTAACTAGAAAACTGTTTCCAGGATTGTTACAAAATTTAAACCTGTAGATTTTAAATTAGCGGCCATGTTTCAAGACTCTCGAATTTATTTAAGAATTTTCTTTTTTCAGTCAATGGTACTAATCTTATCCAAAGTAATATTATTTCGATGAAAAAACTGTGCATTTAAGGTGTTTAGATCGCTCTGTAATTTTTAAGTTTCACTAAAAAGTATCCCAGCTATAGAAAACGAGAGTCCGAGAGGAAGAGAAATAAACGGCTATAAGATTACATAGGATTGTAATTAATTATTTTGTCGTATCCCGTTTTTCTACGAAGAGTAGTATTTATTTCAGCACTTTTGCAATTTACCCCAAATATTCTAGAGAATTATTACTACTTATTATACGGTATCATGTATTTTACCAAGACTACTCACACCTCCCTCTTGAAAAAAAAAAAAAAAAAAAAAAAAAAAAAAAAAAAAAAAAAAAAACAATATGACTAATAAAAAAAATTCGATATTAAGAAAATATCTCGTTTTTCAAGAGGTATCCAAACATGGCCGGATTATATAAAAGGAAAAACTTCAAATATCACCCCTGTGATTTTGCACTTTTTCACTTTAATACCCTGTGGTTTAAAGTATATCACTTTAGTACCCTGTGATTTCGTTTTTATCTTTTCGTTATTTTTTTTGTTAATTTTTTCGTTAAATCAGTGAGAAAGTTAAAACTATAGAGTACTAAGGTAAATATTCGATAAATCAGAGATAGGTTATATGAAATTTTTTTATGTGATTTAACGAAAAAATTAACGAAAGAAATAATGAAAAGAGAAAAACAAAATCATAGAGTACTAAAGTGACAAAGTGCGAAATCATAGAGGTGGTATTTAAAGTTTTCCCTATATAAAAACACATATGGGTCAATAGTTTGCATTTTAATTTTGAGTATAAACTAACTCATCAAAAGCAAATTTATCAAAAATCAACAATTTTACAGGCCATCTACAACCAATTAGCGAACGTGCATAAATTTATGTATTTATCCTCCAATTCATGGTTCTTTAGATCGATTTCAAAATCCAATTCCACTCCTTCCAAAAATATTCCTAAATTAATTATTAATCCTAAACACAATCGGAGAAATATATTAAATTCTAATCGTATTATTATTACGTAGGCTAAAAGAAATCGTAAACGAGTATGGTCGTGAATCTTCCTGTGAGCCACCTAAAAATCCCTACAAAAAAAAGAGAAAAAAAAATTAATTAATTTTCACCCCTCCCCCACCTTACTTTCTTTTTACTCACGACCACCTTTGTGTGCCAGAGATTAATTATAATTAGAAGCTGCTACATACCACCACGTAATTAGGTTATAATGGAGACGAACGGAGGAGGAAAAAGCTGCGGCGGAGAGTCGGCGGGGTTGCGGCAGGCGTGCGCGTCGTGCAAGCACCAGCGGAAGCGGTGCGCGGAGGACTGCTTCCTGGCGAAGTACTTCCCGGCGGAGAAGCAGGGCGAGTTCGGGGCGGTGCAGAAGGTGTTCGGGCTGAGCAACCTGACGAAGATGCTCCGCGCCAACGCCACCGAGGCCACCCGCCACCGCGCCGCCCGCACCCTCACCTGGGAGGCCGAGTGGCGCGACCGCGACCCCGCGGACGGCTGCTTCCGCGAGGTCGCCGCCCTCCGCCGCGAGAACCGCCTGCTCCGCGACCGCATAAACGTGCTGACAGAAGCCCTCACCTGTCAGTACCCGACCCTCCCGTCGCTACCGCAGTTTCTTGATCACAACGCACTGCAGAACGATACTGTGAGCATCAACAATAATAATAATAATAATCTCGTACGTGAGAATTTGAGCTGTTACAATTTTAACGGACGTCCCGTGGGCCCGGTGTTGGGAGCAACGTCTATGTTGTCGTCGCCGAGTGTTGTAGACCAGGGCAATTTCTCACCGTTTGGTGATGAAGCGAATGTACTACTGCACGGGAGTAGGTTCGTATGAGAACACAAAGCGTACGTGCAGTAAACTGAAAATAGAGAGGTAACGATTTATATATATATATATAGAATTACCAATTATTAATTTGTAAAGTAAAATTTTAACGGCTATTGACGCTTAACAGTTTCATATATATATACCATGCATGGTTTAATTAAGTTGCTATTATTTTGTATCAAGTTCATAAGATTCGATTTAAATTTTGTACCACAAACTCTTAACCACAGGAATTAGATATGATAGATTGATATAATATTAATCAACACAAATTGTTTCAATCATTAGTGTTTTAATCAAAACCCAAGCTTTTTAGTTACGGTACATGTTACCTAGATGTTGATTCCTTTCAAATCATGCATGCAGCTCCTTATCAAGATCACAATTTTATTTTTTTATCTGATTATGTAAGAAACATGGTAGTATACTACAGTTTTGTTCATTTTTAAGTCATGAACTTAGCTAAAAATGTGAAGCAATTAAGTATCGAACTTGGGATCTTGGATACGAAGCATCAAATTCTTAGCCGACTGTACTAGGCATGATCGGTAAAAAAAAAGAAATTAAGGGTTAAGTTTAAAAAGCACAATGTAATATATACTTATTCACTTTTAAACTCATAATTACTTAAGCTGATTTTGAATTATTATAGCTCTTCTTAATTTATTTTTTGGCACAATATTATAGTGTCAAATTACCTTACGATTTTATGGATCAATGTGCTAAAAGTCGTTGGAGAAGTCATCTGCTATTTGACGCCAGCATAATTCCTAGCCTAGTTTCGCCCCTGCAGAAAGCACTCGATCATGGGCAGCAGAAGAAATTTTACTGCAAAATTTTAAAAATCAGATCCAACAGCGACCGGAAAAAAATATTGGACTAAAAGTGACTGGTTCAATCATTGGTTCAACCAGTGACGTCAACCTGACGTCATAAATATTTAATTATTAGTTTAATTTTATTATAAATATATATATATATTATTGTTATTATTATTTTAGTATTATACTTAATTTTAAAATACTGATTTCTAGACCAAATTAAGTAGATATAAGTTTTCAAGTTTTACTTTTTGTAAAACTAATTTGTACAAATAGAAAATAAAATTAGCTAAATTAATTTAAGCCGTTGAATTTTAATATGACTTAATAAAAAAAATCAAACCGGGTTGATTAAAATCGGACCAGTTCAACGGTTCGACGGTTGAACTGATAGTTCAAACGGTTCAAAGCGGCTTTTTAACTTGTTTAGTTTAAAAGGTTGAATCGAATCACTTTATAGATTGAATCACGGTCGGACCGGTCTACTCGGCCGGTTCGACCCAAAATTTAAATCATTTTCTTAATGTATGTTAAACTAATTAATTTAGTAACCCGTGCGTTGCGACGGGTAGATAATTGAAGAAAAAATAGAAAACGGCGACAAAAGAAGAGAAAACGGCAATGAAGAAGCGATGATGAGGGTGGGATTCATGTTGCCGATGAACGAAAGTAACAGCCAAAGGAAGAGGAAAAGGAACAGTTCGGCCTAATGAAGATGTGTGATCCGGTTTGGTTCAAACAAAAAAAAGAAAATCCGGTTCAATTCAAGCAAAGAAAGAGGAGAACTTGAGTCGGTTCGGGGTGGAGCCCACACTCGATAGTGATCGGTTCGGTTCAAGCAAAAAAAGAGAAAAAATCGGTTCAAAGATAGAAACATGTGGAGCAGTTGGTCCGATTCGGCCTAATGCAATAGGTTGACTCGATTCGGTTCAAGCAAAGAAAGAGAGAAACCAAGTTTGGTTCAAATAAAGAAGAAGACAAACATGTGGAAGACTTGAACCGGTTTGGAGGAGCCCACACGCAACAATGATTTCGGTCAAATTCGGTTCGATTCAAGCAACGAAAGAAGGAAACATGTGGAGGACTTGAGCAAGTTCGGGGTGGAGCCCACACTCAACAATAAAGGGAATATTGTCATATGGCAAATTTAGGAAGAATAATGTATAGGTATAAATGGATCAACATTGCTAGATTTGTTTATAATCTGTTTTTTTAATCTATCTATTCTTTCCTGATTTGTCCTAGCGCAATTATGTTTGGCCGAGTTTTTCGTTTATTTATTATTTTATACGGTAGAACTCATTGTCAATAATAAAGCATTTGAATTAATGATCCATACTTGTAAGGGTCTTTTTTGCATTTAGCCCCTCAAAATTTTTTTTCTTCTACAAATAACCTCACAAAATTTATATTTGTAAGATTGGCGCTATCCCCGCCACATAAGCACCACGCGAGCGTGGATGGCGGCGTAGGTTAAGTTGAACACGGTAAATCATTCACCGTGTTTGGACACAGTAAATAATTCATCGTGTTCCATTATTTTTCTATTACGGTATTACGTAATATTTGGGGTTTATGGTTTAGGAAGGACACGGTGAATCATTCACCGTATCTAAATACGGTGAATGTTTCACCGTGTTCAACTTAACTAGACCCCCACGCCCACGTAGCGCTTGCATGGCGGGAATAATGGTCAATCTTGTAAATATAAATTTTGTAGGATTATTTGTAATTTTTATTTTCTAAGGGGGCTAAATGCAAAAAGCCCTACTTACAAATATAATTTGCTGTAGGATCTCCAAGAGTCAAATTTTTATAATTTTTGAATATCATTTTATTAAGGGTTAATTGCATAGTTGGCCCCCGACCTTTACCTTTTTTTTGTTTTTTGGTTTTTCATTTTTTGCACCATTGGTATGTAACCTTAATTTACTTGTGTTTCTACTTTATCCCCTAACCTCTTCTTTTATATATGTCTGCGTCAAGCCCAATCTTACTATGCTCACTATCGTTCTCTATACCTACTATCACTTTGACCTTGCACATGACATGGATTGCCTTTTTTGGAGCATATGACACACACCAAGTTATTTTAATTTTTTTTTCAAAAATCAGTATAGAAATTAAATATAGACTATTACATTATGACTGTGGTCTTATATGAGCAGATATAGCTTTATTGAAGTTAACATGTCATATTTCATCAAAATTAATAAAAATATAGACGTCTTAGACCTAACAACAATATAATATAAATGTTAGAAACCTAATAGTTAGAAAGAAAAAGCTAGCTTAATGAACGAAGTGGAAAAATGGGTAAAGATTAGGAATTAATGGTGCAATTAAACCCTTTAGCTAATAACAAATTGTATCAAAATTAACAATTTTAATTGAAAAAAATAATATAGTATTTGCTGTCTTAACGGTGTAGAAGAATTCAAAGTTGTTGAATTGTATTCGAAAAAGCTTTAACTATCAGGATTAAGATTAATTTGGTGATCATAATTTGAGGAATACTGCTTTTCAAGTTTCGTCGTTCATTTCATGGCTATTTGATACGCTAAAAAATAATTTAGAAAAAAGATAAAATTTGGGTTTCGAGTTTTCTTTATCTATGCATCAAGTAGGGAGCGATTGCTTGATAGATAGACGAAAAAAGAAGTTTGATGTCATGTAGGCCTCGTAAGTTCAAATATTTAGAGCATATTTAACACATCTATCTTCTATTTGAATACTCAAATATCAATTTTCTTCTGGAAGATTTACCTTTGATCACTCAAGCTCCTTATTTGTGTTAATGTAAATTCAAGAGCTTGGTTATGAGGATCAAATGACAACCTAAAGAACATCGGATATTAACTAGAAGATGCTTTTATGGATAAGTACCAAGTCTTTATACTAATTTGTTCTTCTTCTTTGTAAGAAAAATCTTATAATTATAATCTTTTTCTCTCTTTTAGTTTATTTCACCACAAGATTTACTCAAGCTTAGAGAGAAAGTAGAAAATTAAGTGTATTGTTACAACAATTTCAAGCTTAGTAAGCTGCATTTGAAGCACAAAAGCCCCTTATTTATGGTCAAAATTTAAAATATGTCTGTTATGTGATTATGCTATTTCGGACGCCCACTTCCGCAATTATTTCGTGCTCCCTACTTCATTGACTAATCCAGTATAGTTTCGGGCCCTCAGAATAACTTTCGAGCGTTCAAATCTGACGAAGTCTTGATTGCACAGTTTTGAAAAGAGGGCTCACACACAACCTTTTTAATTTTGGATGCCCAGAACAATTTTCGAGTGCCCGAAATAATTAATACACTGACAGCCTAAAATCATTTCGAGCTTCAAATTTAAACCTCAGACTTTCGGGCGCCCAAAATCACTTACGGGCGTCCGAAACTACTTTTGGATGCTTTGGAGGCAATCCGAAAGATTACAACGTAGATGCCGGACCTTAACTCATTTTCGGACCTTCCAAATGTCTTTCCAGACACCTGTACTTGCGTTCAAAACATTGTGTTGAGCTAAAATTTAATTTTAAAGGGTTTGATTGTAGCGTACGGAACTTGTATAGTGAGTAGATATGAATGGAATATAGTATGTGGTACTAATTAGAAGGATTTTCGTGAGTACAAGATGAGTTACTGAGAAAGATAGATTTAATGGACCAGCACCGGATTACGGTCAAATTGGTGAATTATCGAAAGATGGTTGTGTTTAGAATGTTCATTTGATGTTTGCTGGAATTTGAAGTTGTAGAAGTGAACTGGTGAGGTTTTGGGTAGTGATGAATGATAGGTGTTGTCGTAAGGTCTAGCAGTGTTGGAAGTTGTGGGAGGGATTGTTTTGCGATGTGTGGTAAATGCACTATTTGGAGAGAAAAACGGTGAGAGGTAATCGAGACATTTCGGACTTCTTCGTACAAAATGCAATATTTTATGCGCCAAATTATGTGAAAATTTATGAAGAGGTGTTACTGTGTAAAATACACACACTAGGAGTTCTCAGTAAGAAATTTTGAGTTTGGGGGGCTAAAATGCAAAATTACAATATTATATAATACAAATTAGGATTTTTATACACTTTTCTCTTTCTCTCCCTCTTCCCTCATCCCAACCACCACCTATCCACTCTCCACCATCGCCGGTGCAGCCCTGACTCCGGCGACTCGCTCCGGCTGCTGGAGCTTTGGCCAATCCTTAACTTCTCTCTATTTCTTTCTCTCTCTCTTTCTTTTTTTCTCCCTCTTTTTCTCTCTCCCCTCAAGTTTCTTTCTTGCCATGACTATCCTCCTTGGCCACGTCACCTCGAGTCGCTGCCGCCGGCCTCCTGACACTCCAACAAGCCCCCACAGGCCCTGCCCCACCGTCCCTGCCTTCCTCTAG
Source organism: Puya raimondii (assembly GCA_016920855.1). Classification (NCBI taxonomy): domain Eukaryota; kingdom Viridiplantae; phylum Streptophyta; class Magnoliopsida; order Poales; family Bromeliaceae; genus Puya; species Puya raimondii. The sequence continues at coordinate 199,548,023 of JABWPP010000050.1, read as the reverse complement.
CCCGGAACTTGACCAATGCTCGAGTTGAAGGTGCTACGGCCAGATCCACAGATCTGTCGTTGCCAGCGCTCCCAGTCGCCGGCTGTTGACTCCCTGATTTTCCTTTCATTGGCCTCGAGCACCTCTGGCCGGTTACTGCTGCTTTCTTTTGCTGTGGGCTAGGTTTTATTTTAGCCGAGGCTGTTGTTCCAGCCAGCATTATTGCCAGTGACCCTGTTGTTGTGGAGCATGGCCCTCCTAAGTGCCTCTACATCCCCGTGCTTCTCTTCGTTGCGGTCAGATCGGTCCCCGATCGCTGGTTTGGCAGCATCGCTCCCAAGGACTTCGTGGCTCGAAGAAAAGATTGCTACAACTTCTTTTGTCGACAGCCGTTGGTGGTCCGGACCATGAGCACGATGTTCGAAACATCGTTACACATCTACCAGTGGAGTTGGTTGGTTTCCAAGTTGCGGAAGCATCGATAACGAGCCAAAACTTCAATTTTGATTACTATAAATGTAGTCATATGTGTGTTGGATCTTTTGTACAATTGTATGACACTAGCTACTTTAGACAACATTAATTACCTATGTTGGACTCCTGGAATGGTCGTCCTAAGTCCAAAAATTAATTCGGAGTGGAAATGGGGCTTTTCACTGCTTTCGTTGTCGAGATCGTAGTTATAATGCAATTTCGGCTTGAAATTCACATAAATATTAATGTGGCTGCCTTTGGGCGTTGCCGAGCCTTCTTGGCTAGTCGATCCTCACTCTCTTGTGTGTTCGATGGAAGCATGAGGATCTTGCCGAAAAGGACATTTCTAGAGCCCGAATTGGCGTAGATTCAGTGTTCAGTTTGCACTTTGCATGTGGTTGCCCTGACACCTAAATTGGTGTGTTTTAGGACAAAATGTGGCCTAAGGAGACTTATGACATGTCTCAGGACGCTCTAAGGAGCTAGTTGGAGGTCTCAGAAGGTTAGATGACAGTTTGGGTGAGATTCGAAAATCGGTTAAAGAAACTGATATTCCGATCGCACCGATTCATATTATTGGTGACTTAATGTCACGGGGTGTTGTTCTTTTAAGGTTGGGAGATGGTTGGACTCTTGTATAGTTGGCTCAGAGGTTGGTCTTTTTTCAAAAGTCGAATGATGAAATCGATATTCCAAGTATGTTGTGGTGCACTTCGATGCGGTATAAGTGTGTCGGTTGGTATAGGGACACAATAGTTTATACTAACACTTGGTGTACATGTCTAAGTTCACATAGAGCCTAAATGCTTTAGTGGAATCGCGAACTCAAGTATTCAGTTTATAGGTGGGTGCTTCGATCCGAAGTCGGTAAAGTAGTGTCTACTCAGTTACCTTCTTTTATCTTTTATTTTCTCTGTGGTTTATATTGAGTATATCTTTTTGCAGCACTTTGCTTTATCATCGCTCTACTATAGTTGTTACATTTTTGATTTATTCTCGAATTGTAGAGTAGCTGTTATTCGACCTAGTCGGTCGGTGTTAGACATCGATATACATACATACATACATACATATATATATATATATATATATATATATATATATTTATATATATATATATATATATATATATATATATATAGTAGGTCTTGTGTGCTCTCAGGAGCATGGAGGCCTCCGTGCTCCTGAGCCGTATTCGATGATGGGACTCCCGAATCGACGATCAGCTCCATTAGACTTGATCTAGCATATTTGAAATATATAGAAAATAAATTTTGCAATTTTTCAATATCATTTACATAGCAATCTAAAAGGTTCAAAATCAACAACTTTTAATGGTTGATATCTGCCGTTTCAAGTTTAATGGTGTAGAAGTATCCAAATCATATGAAATTTTGATAGAAAATTTTTTATACTATCTACAGCAAGTTCAATATCTCTGATCGAAAATTTTAGTACTATATCACTAATTTTTATGAGATTTTTATTTTGAGTCGTTGATTTTGAACATTTTCGATCACTAAGTAAACGATATCAAAAAATCACAAAATTTATTTTCTAGATACTTCAAATATGCTAGATCAAGTCTAACGGAGCCGATCGTCGATTCGTTAGTTCCATCATCGAAAACGGTTCAGGAGTACAGAGGGCTCCGCGCGTGCTCCTGAGAGCACAGCAGCCCTGCTCTATATATATATATATATATATATATATATATATATATATATATATATATATATATATATATATATATATATATATATATATATATATATATAGTAGGGCTACTGTGCTATTAGGAGCACAACAGCCCCTGTGCTCCTAAGTTCCTAACCACCCAACAAATTTGATGGGTGGTTAGGAAGAGAGAGAGGAGAAATTGAGGAGAAATTGGGTGTCTTAATTTCTCATTTCCTTAAATTTGCTCTTAATAGCACAATAGTCCTGCTCTCTCTCTCTCTCTCTCTATATATATATATATATATATATATAATATATATATATATATATATATATATATATATATAGATATAGTCCAGCTACTATCCTTTTAGGAGGACGGAGGCCTTCGTCCTTCTAAGTCGTTTTAGATGATAGGGATCTCGAATCGATCATCGGAACCATTAAAGTTGATCTAGAGTATATATAATATCTAGAAACTAAATTTTATATCTTTTAAAATTCGTTATCAAGTTCATTGAAGAGTCGAAAAATGAACGGTCAAAAACGAATAACCTTGTGAAAATAGATGTTAGACTTTTTCAATTCATGATCGGAGTTATCAAACGTTATCTAAATAGTATAAAAAATTTTCTATCAAAAATTCAAGCTGTTTGGATTGTTCTACGCCGTTAAACAAGCAAACGGCTTATATAAACCATAAAAAACTGTCAATTTTATGATCCTTTGATCAGTACATAAATAATTTTTAAAATTCATGAAATTTAGTTTCTAGATACTCTAATTACTTTAGATCAACTTTAACAGTTCCGATCATCGATTCGAAATTCCTATCATCTAAAAGGACTTAGAAGGACGAAGGCCTTCGTCCTCCTAAAAAGATAGTAGCTTGGATTCTATATATATATAGAGTCCGGCTACTATACTAACGATAGCACCAGACGCTTGGTGCTATCAAGTTTTTCGCCGTTAGATCTACCCCTTTGATCATTTCCACCCGTAAGATTATACTATTTAACCAACCACCCACTCAACCCTAGGGGATCACTATCATACTAACTGCACATCCCTTCATCCAAAGGTCGAAAACCTAATAGCACTAATGACTTGGTGCTATTAATAGTATAGTAGCCTAATTCTATATATCATTATTTGATTACATGACGGTTAGTTAATCTGGCTAGTCGGTATCACACATTTATCCTTGCGACATTGTTTTGACCCTTCTTGGTCAGCCGATTATCTTGGTTGTTATTTCGTTATACTATTATATAAAAGTTAGTTAACTTGGTCGGTCGGTACTATATTATCAATATTGTGATATTGTTTGACCTGATTTGTTGGGGGATATTCTATGTATCTCTCATTACTATTTGCCAATGGTTTGGCCATTGGGTATATAGTATCGATTGCCACAGCTTATGGAGCAATTCACGTACACCAGTAGTTTGGCCAACGCAAGAGTATTCTTTTTTCAAAAAGTGGTCATGATACAACCCGTGAGCCCTATGCGGTATCTTTTGCAGTAAGACAGTATGCAGGTGACTAATCGCAGGTGTGGAATTGTCGATCTTTAGACCAACACGATAGTATTCGGACTAAATTTGGAGTTTGGATTGTTTGTCCGGTTGATGCATATATATAGTTGTATGCTTTTTTCTGTATTACAGTTGTATGCTTTTTTTCTGCTTTACTTTTGCTACTTTATCATATCTGTATTACAGTTGTATGCTTTTTTTCTGCTTTACTTTTGCTACTTTATCATCTGTACTAGATTATAGTTGTTATATTCACTGTATCATCCTCTTTGTTGACCAGTTAGTATAGCTTGCCTTCAGCGGCTTACGGTACCCACTAAAAAATATGTGTATATGTTTCTCACTCCCTGTTTTCCGCAAGTGACACTGGAAGTGAGGTTCGAAATAGTACATTAGGGTGCGGTTAGATAGAAATGTCTCTGTGGCAGTAGCATTATGTTCCAATTACCCTTTTGTTTACACTCCTTCTGTTATTTAGTTATCACATGTAGCAGTTATGGATTAGTGTTTTTGGTATTCTCCACAAAGTTTGGTTTCCTATATAGTTATTTGTTCATCTTGTTATGTCGTTTATCTCCCTGTTGTGCTTGTTGCTGTGGCTTCTGTTGTTGTTGATGTGATGGCCAATTGTTGTACTCTAGGTTCTTACACCGTACATGTATAGGGGAGACTCTGTCCATTTGGATAGTGGGGACTTTGTTTGTATGGCAGGTTTATGCACGTTCGGGACAGTCTTTTGATATTGATTTTAAAAAATATATATTTTATGCTGGTTTTCCTACGAAAGATTTTACAAAAGAGCCCGGGGATGTGAGAATACTTTATCTTTGAGTCCATCTCCTTTTGGTCTCCTCAAGTTCCTTCCTTTGATTAATCGATCAAGAGCCTTAGAGATCATATCAATCTCTTCACTTGAGCCATTACTGGAGTCTTCACTATCGGAGCCCACAACTTCTTTAAGTACTAGGCTCTTCTTATTCTTGGACGCATCTTTTTCATCGTATTCTTTGAGGTATTGTTCATATGCCATAAGTGACCTTTGTCAATGTCATGGGCTTCTTGGATCATCGTGACCTTTGATAGCCAACTTCTTGGAAGAATTCGAAGAAGTTTCTGCACCAGTTCGGAGTAGAGAAGTATCTTTCTAAAACTTTCAAGCTATTTATAGTGCTAGTCAACCTAGTGAACATATTCACAACGGATTCATATTCCTCCATTTTGAATAGTTCATAACTAACATTGGCATACTTATTTTAGGTTCCTTCACCCGAATAGTTCCCTCATAAAATACTTCCATTTTTTCTCAAATTTCTTTTGCTATAATACAAGTATAAATTTGGTGAAATTATTCTCTACTAAGAGAACAAATGATTGAGTTAATAGCTTTCGCATTTAGTTGAAATCGTAGTTTTTCACTTTTATTCAATTCGTCTCTAAGCTTCTTTGGAGGATATAGTCATTTTCGACTATATTTCATAAATTAAAATCAAGATATGGAAGGAAAATTCTTATGCAAACTTTTTAAAAGGAATAATTGGTGTCATCAAAGAATGGTGGCCAAGCAATAGATTGTCCTTCTGTTAGATGTATGCCCTAGAAGCCAACCATGCCGACACATGTATTCTTTTTAGGACATAGATTTATATTTGATTTCAAATATTATGAATAAATATGGGTTCTTATTTTCATTCATGTTGAGTATGTGTCCATGAATCGTCCAAGAAATTAATAAGATGATGACATGTATTCTCAAGAGTTTGAGAATTTGAGACATGTGTCATTGGTGGTTAATTCCTAAATGCTCCCGATCGATGGATCATCGCGGGGACGGTGATTGATCCGATGAGATTGGTGCACAGGTCGCTTCCCTTTTGGGTAGATGAGTCTCGAGTCAACAGTGTGCAGGTGGTTGTTAGAGAACAAGGGTACCGAGCGTGACCAACGCGAGAAGTCACTTAGATGTCTACTCACTCGTCAGTGACTTACTCAATGTTGCAGTAGTGTGACTGGTCCTTTGACCTGCGGTGCCTCGGCTATTCATAATGAGGTTACCGTGGTTTGACTGTATATACACTTGGTCCCTAGCCATTCGGGTCCTTGCGGTGCATGTTGGCTGCAGTAGGTTCGTTGTAGGAATATGGTGTGCACCTATAAGGAATCTATCTCCCTTGGTAGATAGGGGCGTCAGTCCTATGTGATTTATGAGACCGAGTTTAGAAGACCTTGGCCAGGGCAGAAAAAATAGCGGAAAGGGTTTCCGATATTAAAGAAACTCGAATCGAATAAATTTGACATATGACAGACGATGGAGTTTGACGAGTTGTTCCATGACCTCCGTCTGGTCGGGACTCACGATAGAAGGACTGTATCACACGGTAACTGCACCAAGAGGTTCAGTATTTTATTCTACTGGAATGCCACTACATGCTGCTAGGCGTCACTGGTGGATTGTGAGACTCATGAGAATTATCTGGATGATCGATAATTCTCATTGGGTTGAGTTGGAATTGTTCCGACCCACCGAAAGGAGTTTCAGTAATATTATTTATAATGATCAGAATATATCTCACTACCAAATAGAATAGAATCTATGGGGTCACACACATAAGAGGTTGTGACTGATCGGATAGCTAGATCGTAATTTTTGAATTGCTAGAGGACCTAATTGTCAATATGTTGATAATTGGACTAATATGTAATTATTACAAATTAGTGGTATTAAAGTATAAATGTTACAAGAGAGGACTTACTAACAATTAGTAAATAATGAGAGAACTTATGTGCAAATGTTGCATTATTAATTTGATATGATCAAATTAGGATAAAGTTCAAGTCGAATCAAATTAGGATTTGATCGATCTAACCAATTAAGGAAAGGATAAATTTAAACATAGATTTATTCTTATCCTTAATGGTTATTATATTATTAAAAAGGAGGATTATATCCCTCTATATAATATATGAGAGTTTTTAGAAAACCCTAGCCATCATCTCTCTCCTCTTCTCTCTTCTTCCTCTAGCAAGAAAGACGTCCTTTGCAAGAGAGCTAGTACCCCGGTGAGGACATCGATCAGATCACCAATCTCGTGTGGATACCTATAGAGGCCGGACGCGTGTGCGGCTTCAAGAGAACCTAATTCCACGATCATCAAATTGCGGTGAAGAACTACCCGCGCAAAGGTGAAGATTAGATCTTCTTTTCTCCTTAATCTTGAACAACATGAGAGATCCTATTGCGTGATTTTGAGATCGGATCTAGAGATTTTAAAAATCAAATTTGTTTGATTTGTTCCGCTGCGTTTTTACCGTACGCAATTTTCTAACAGTGGTATCAGAGCCACCCTCATGGTTTTCAAGATAAAATTATAGTTTTGGGTATTTTAAACTGTTCATCGTCGGTTGAATAATTTATACATCATTTTAACTTTATTCGAAAAATCGTAAATTGATCAAATCATTTAATCCGCAGTTTTTACACCCAAAAAATACTGTAGCACATGTACGGATGCTACTGTAGCAATCCGTACGGTGCTACTGTATCAATTCGTACGGCTGATACTGTAACAATTCGTACGGCTGATACTGTAGCAATTCGTACGGATTTGGAGAATTTTTTTTTAAACTTTTTATTTTTATTTTGATTAGATCAATTTAAAAATAAAAAGGCTAATTTGATGAGATCAAATTTAGATCTTGATGAGATCAAGTTGTTAGGTTTGCGGATTAAGTTTTTGATCAAAATAATAAACAATCAATAAGATTGATTGATTTTAGTGATTTGATCATTGTTATTTTTCGAATCATTGGTAAACGGTTAATTAGTGTTGGAATTAATGGGCAGCGAAAACATACCAACTGGATAGCCAACGTATCCAGGAACCGGAATTGGATCGGGTTGCTTGTTTTACTAGCCTCCGAGATCGTCCTGGTGTTGACGGTTCTGGATCTCCCACGTATCTCGCCTTCTCCCACGTCTATGCCTTGCGTCCCGAATCGGATGCGAATCGAAGAGAGCTACCAGAGTCCTCTTCTATGTCCACACTCCAAAACCCCGAAAACGTAGGTGAAAATCCCAGAGAGAAAGATGAGAGAGAGGAAGAGAGAAATCTGTGGATTCTCTATATTTTCTCATGTGCAATCCATGAGAAGGGAGGAGTATTTATAGATTACCGTGACTCCCTAAAATATCCTGAATCTCACATAGAGATTAGGATTAGGATTAGGATTCCCATGAATATGTTTCTTAATTGATAAGAAACATATTATTTATTCTTATCCTAAACCCATTAGGATAAATTATGATTCACATCCCATGTGGATCGGGTTAAATCTTAACCCGCCAATGTGGACATACCATATGGCAACAATCTCCCACTTGGCCACATTGGCCAATTCTCTTTCATTCAATCTTCTCTTCATACGGGTAATGGAGCGTGCGACCTGACGAAAGAAACGCAATGCGGGAGTGCTATATTAAGTCACCACCTAACTAACATAGCACATCACCGACTTAATTCGTCTATGCCTCAGACGTCTCAACACACACCGGATCAAGCATCACAAAGTCCCTCTCCTGTAATGACAGGGCTCGACCTCACAATCATTTCTCGTACTCATGATTATCTCAAGCAACACAACCGAGATAACCGCCCGGGCAATGAGTCACAAGAGTTACGTGGTGTGTTATCGAAACATCTTCCTCAGCCCCTCACATTAATCTGTATCGATCCAAGCACTTTACTAGACATGCTCCGCGAGATCGTAGTTTTTCATGACCCTGAGATACACGCTAAGTTAGTTACTTCGGACCTCCACTTCATAACGTAGTTCTAAGTCGAGGGCATAAAAGTGTTAGTGCTCACACAGTGACATAGAGGGAAGAACTTATGTCACTCTACTAACTGGTCGACAAGCACATACAGTATGATATGTATGCTATGGCGGAGCTCCCACTCAATGGGATGTGTCACGCTCTAAAAAAAAACGCCATACGAACCTTGGTCTAGGTACCACTAAGGTATCTAACCACAACACAACTCAAGTCATCTCTCTGACCTGAGTACTTAGGTTCGGCTGCTATACAGGCTCGATATGAAATTTCACGGAAGAATTCTCATATCCAACTCCTCAGAGCCTCATCTTAAACTAATTAAGGCGACTTTTAAATTATATCAACACTTTATTCATAACATATATGAACAAAGCAATCATATTACAACTACTCAAGTTTAATATGACTATTTAGTCTCATCCTGCTCACCACCTAGGTGCCAGGGCGATCACCCGTGTGAGTGGGCTAATCTGAGCCTGGTGACTTATCGAAACATGTGCCTACTAGTATCAATTACGCAATCATATTTAAAAGGAGAAAAACATATTTTCATTAAGAAAGCGTAAGATACAATAATGTCCATACATCATAACCTGCGAAGACCCAAACTCCTAATATGGGTCTGGAACATATCCCTAGCTATTGGCTTGGTCAACGGATCAGCCACCATCCTAGTGGTGGTGATATGTCCAAGAGTGACCTCACCTAGCTTGATTATCTCACGAATGTAGTGACAACGAATATCTATATGCTTAAACCTGTCATGACATTTGGAGTCCTTCATATACTCCATGACAGTTATGCTGTCAGAGAACATCTCAACAGACTTATCAGCTCGAGTCACAAAGTCGAGGTGCTGGAGAACTCTCGTCAGCTAAACAGCCTCCTAACCGGCAAGGCAACACAGCTCTGCCTCTTACTGCACTAGAAAATTGCTCTACTTTCAAACACATAGTCTGAAGTGGACCTGCGCTCATCTCTCTCACCGCCCAAATAAGTATCGCTATATCCTTTCAATCTCAAGTTCTCACTTTGAAAGTAGAGAACGAGATCACTGGTTTTCTTTAAATATCGAAGGATCCTCTTGACCGGTTGCCAATGAATAGGTCCTCGGTTGCTCTGGTAACGACTTACGAAGCTAATAGCGAAGCAAATATCAAGCCGAGTACACATCATAGCGTACATCAAGCTGCCAATTGCACTCGCATAAGAAACCCTACTCATTTGCTCTTTTTCTTTATCCGTTTTAGGGCATTGATCGAGACTCAGAGTTTGATTCTTCTCTACTGGAGTGTCAACGGGTTTACAGTGATGCATCCTAAATCGCTCCAATATCTTTTTAATATAAGATTCTTGAGACAAACCAAGAAGTTTTCTAGAGCGATCTCTGATGACCTTCACTCCGAGCACATAGCTCGCCTCACCCATGTCTTTCATCTCAAAGTTGAGAGACAACCACTCCTTAGTGGTATTAATCAACTCCATATCGTTTCCAGCCAATAGTATGTCGTCGACGTATAGGGAGAGGAACAGAATCCCCTTTTCTGTCCTCTTGACATATACACAGTGGTCTTCCTCTATTATGGACATACCGATAGAGGTGATGGCTTCATGAAACCTGAAATACTACTGCCTCGACGACTGCTTGAGACCATAAATGGACCTTTTAAGGCGACAAACCTTGTCTTCTTGACCTTTGAGTACAAAACCCTCAGGTTGGTCCATATAGATCTCTGACGCTAACCCTCCATTGAGGAAAGCTGTCTTCACATCCATTTGGAACAATTCCAAATCTAGATGTGCCACTAAGGCTAGAATCAAACATATAGAGGCAAATCGCACAACGGGAGCAAACGTCTCGTTATAATCTACCCCTTGCCTCTGAGTATAGCCCTTGGCCACGAGCCGAGCCTTGTATTTATCGATTGATCCATCCGCCTTGCGCTTAATTTTTAAAACCCATTTATTTCCAATAGACTTGCGCCCAGGCGGAAGGTCAACCAACTCCCATACTTGGTTCTTGCTCATGGAATCCATCTCATCTCTCATAGCAGCTGTCCACTCACTGCAAGCTGACGTCTGCAATGCTTCTTTATAAGAAGCAGGCTCATCATCATCGAGCGGAGTGTACATGAATATATCCCCTTCGATCTCAAAATGCCGACGGGGAATGTGTCCACGTTCACTTCTACGCAATTGAGAGCCTAAGTTGCCGACCTCAAAAGGTATGCTCCCACTTATGGAAGCACTCCCACTAGCCAGAGGATCTGTACCACTTCCTTCAGCACCTTCAAGAAGTGATCAAACACCCTCAACAGCAGATGGGGCAGCGTCGTCCTGTAACTCATACAATCCGATGTCTAGAAATTTCACTTCACGAGAATCGATCTCGGTAATACCACCATCTGAGTGTTCGCCATACATCACATAGCCCTTCGAAATTTCAGGGTTCCAGATGAACACATGCTTGCTTGCTTTAGGGCCGAGTTTTTCGAATCTATGTGAGGGGCTGTGAACATATCCAGCTGAACCCCAAGGACGTAAGTAGTGTAAACTCAGCTTTCTACCTCTCCACAACTCATATGGGGTAGAAGGCACTGATTTGCTAGGGACTCGGTTAAGGATGTAGGCTGCAGTCAAAAGAGCATCTCCCCAAAAATTTATGGGAAGATGAGCTTGCGCCATCATCGACCTAACCATGTCCAATAGAGTACGATTCCTTCGCTCTGCAACACCATTTTGTTGCGGAGTACCCGGAACAGTGAGCTGTCTACTAATGCCTTTTTACTCACAATAAGTCTTGAACTGATCAGACAAGTACTCTCGGCCTCGATCAGTGCGAAGTGCCTTTACACTTCTTTCTATTTGATTCTCAACCTCCGCAACGAAGCGCTTGAAGCAATCTAAAGCTTCAGATCGGCGAGAAAGCAAATACACATAGCCATAACGGGAATAATCATCAATGAATGTGAGAAAATAACACGCACCATGCCGGGCCCTCACATTCATTGGCCCACAAATATCTGAGTGGATCAGCTCTAAAGGATGAGAGGCACGAGTAGCCTTACCAAAAGGCTTTCTACATGTCTTTCCAACCAGACAAGGCTCGCACACAGATAGGTCAACATTGGCGAGAGACCCCAAAAGGCCTTCTCGAGCCAGTCTATTCATTTTTCTTGACCTATATGGCCTAATCTGGCATCCCATAAAACGGATTAATCACAGAGATTAGAAGAAAAGAAGCAAATGCAAACGAATCATCCTCCAAATCCAATTTAAAGAAACCATCAAATAATATACTCTGTCCAAACAAAGTATAATGAAAGGAAATGTTTAGGCGGCCTCTGTCAAAATGGCTCTACGACGCTTTCCAACTCCAGCCTAAAGAGCTTGATTTCGATTCTTCTGCGCTCCATTGTTGTGATGCCTTTTGCGCTTGGGTGTGATCCCACCGCGCTTCTCAGAGTGTGCAACAAGAGCGACAGAACGGTTCGCTTCCAAGCGTTCTGCCTCGAGCTCGAGATGGCGCGAGATGTCATTAAACGTTTTAATATTCTCGTTGTGCGTCATCAGGAGCTTCATTTGGGACCATTCAGGGTCCGACAGTGAACGATTCACCGCTTGAACCTGTTGCTCATCAGTGAGCTCGTTTCCAGCAGCCTTAAGATCCCGAATCATGGCGCTCATCACACGAAGGTGCTCAGCCATTGAATGCTTCGGGTTCATCATATATTGCTGAAATTTAAGATTCAAGGCACGTAGCCTCGTAGCTGAAGTTTGACCAAAAGTAATCTTCAGATTGTCCCACATGTCCTTGGCAGTCTCATAGATCTCAAATTGTCCAATAAGGTCGTCTTGCATGGCACACAACATAGTGTACCGAGCAGTTCGATCCTCCTTGAACCATTTATTATAGATCTCTTTTTCATGCTCAGAAGTAGAGCCGTCGGTAGGCATGACCCTTTTGACAGAGAGAGTTTCAAGAACCCCTTGTTCATTAAGCAGGTACTACATTTTCTTGTGCCAAATATCATAATTCTTTCCGTCTAGCTTATCACCCCGAGTGAGGTCAGCTATGACGTTTTTGGAAGCCATTTCACTACATTCAAAAATAGATTTGGACATTAGGCACAACTCCAAAAAATTAATAAGATTGATATATTATCCCCGACACAACGGGATTGAAAATTTCGCTATGCTCATAATCATCACCCAGTGTCGGTTCAAAGTATTACAATCTTACTAATTTTTCTTTATTAATTAATTTTGGAACTTATCCAAAAAAATTGGAACTCATCCATTAAAAGAACACATCCTTTTCAGAGAACTTATCTCCATAATGTCATCACACATATAAAAAAATAAGTACTTGTGCCAAAATTAATCCGAAAAACGTCGACGCTGCGCAAAACACATTCCTTTACAAGGCCTTAATTATTACATCACATTTTGCAGAATTAAAACCTACTACATCACTATAAAGATGTACATCAGAATAAAATAATATCCTACATGAATGCTGCACACGTCGAACCCGTTTTTTCAAAATTAAATTTTGTAGAAAATCACCGAAAGAACACAAGTACTTATATGCCAAGAACACATACTCATACAATCATTATATGCTACACAAGCATTAATGTTCGCATTCACATAAGATAAAAGGAAGAAACCACACACGCATGCTACACAAGCAAAAAATGTACCACATAGGAACATAATGTATATATATGTTGTGTGTGTGGGGTATTCCAAAAAAAAATTTAATCCCAAAAAATTAAAATTAAAAAAATTTTCTTCAGGCTTGCAGTCGCGCGAGCTGGGTCGGCCTGCGCGCGCCCGCACCGCAGAGCAGGCCGGGCCGGGCTCGCAGCCCGCCCGCCCTCGTCCTGCGGGTCGTACCCGCGCGCGAAGGGCCGGGCCAGACCAGCAGCCCGCCCGACCGCGCCATGCGGGTCGCGCTGGCGCGCGGTGGGCCGGGCCGGACAGGCAGCCCGCGCGCTGCGGGTCGTGCCCGCGCGCGATGGGCTGGGCCGGGCAGGCAGCCCGCCCGCCCGCACTCTGCGGGTCGCGCCCCCGCGCGGTGGGCCGGGCCGGGCAGGCAGCCTGCCAGCCCGCCCGCTGCGGGTCGCGACCGCGCGCAGTGGGCCGGGCCTGGCAGGCAGCCCGCCCGTCCGCTCGCTGCGGGTCGCACGCCCGCGCGCGACGGGCGGGGCCGTGCCCGCAGCCTGCCCTCCGGCGCCCTGCGGGTCGCTCGCCCGCGCGCAGAAAGCCGGGGCGGGCCTGCTGGCCTGCCCGAGCCGTGCGGAGCCTGCGCTTGGCAGGCCGGGCCAGGCCCGCAGCCCGCCAGCGCCGCGGGGCGCTCCCGCGCGAATGGCGGGCCGGGCCAGGCCTGTAGGCTTGCTCTTGGCGCGCGGGAATTCCCGCGCGCGCCAGGGTGGGCCACACCTAGGGATGTCAATGGGTCGGGTTTGGGTCGGGTTTTGCAAAACCCGAACCCGAACCCGACAATTAAACTAAAACCCGAACCCGGACCCGAACCTGGCGGGTTTTAAAAAACCGTACCCATGCCCGACCCGACAAAAAACCCGGTACCCGTACCCGAAACCCGAACCCGACGGTCGGGGGGCGACGAAGGAGAGGAGGTCGGGGGACGGGCGAGGTGGGCAGCGAGGTCGGGGGAGGCGAAGACGTAGTTGACTCGACGACGGGCTTGAAGAGGAGAGGGCGGCCTGGCGGCAGAGGGGTAGAGGAAGAGAGGAGTTAGCAGGCGGCGGCGACGAGGGGAGGCGGCGGCGACGAGGGGGAGGAGGGGTGGGGGGCGAGGAGGGGGAGGAGGTCGGGCCCATGTTCGAACGGCGAGGTGGGCCATGGGCGGTGAGGTCGTGGGAGGCGGCTGGGGAGTGGGGAGGAGAGGAAGTGGAGGGGGAGGCTGAGGGGTTAGGTTTGAAATTTTAACCGTTGGATCTGGATCCAACGGCTAAAATACTATTAAATATTTTATATATTATATAAATAACTAAATAATATATATATATATATATATATATATATATATATATATATATATATATATATATATATATATATATATATATATATATATATATATATATATATATATATATATATATATATATATATATATAATATTTGTTCGGGTTCGGGTTCGGGTTCGGGTTCGGGTTCGGGTACATACAAATCCATACCCGTACCCATACCCGTCGGGTTTTCATTTTCAAAACCCATACCCGAATCCATATCCATTTAGTTCGGGTAAACCCACTCCATTCGGGTTCGGGTTCGGGTAATTTTTCGGGTACCCATACCCATTGACATCCCTAGCCACACCCGTCCGTCCGCACGCGTCGTGCGGGTTCGCACCCGCGCGACCGCTGCTGGCCGGGCCTGCTTGGCGCCGGTCCCCTTAATTTTATTATATTTAATGTGATGCACAAAGCGAAAAATATAACAAATATATATTTTTTTTATGCACGAAGCAAGAAAAAAATTTGGGATGTTTTAATGATCAATCAAAAAGGAAAAACTAAAACTAATTCAGTTTTTTTTTTAAATTTTAATCGATTTCACGTAGAAAACGAGAAAAAAATTGTAGAACTAATCTACATAAAAATTGATCAAGAAAACATGTTATCTAATTCCAAGCATCACAAGCACGATCGTAAGGCGAAAACAAGCATACGAACTGCTCTGATACCAATTGTTGGAATTAATGGGCAGCGAAAACATACCAACTGGATAGCCAACGTATCCAGGAACCGAAATTGGATCGGGTTGCTTGTTTTACTAGCCTCCGAGATCGTCCTGGTGTTGACGGTTCTGGATCTCCCACGTATCTCGCCTTCTCCCACGTCTATGCCTTGCGTCCCGAATCGGATGCGAATCGAAGAGAGCTACCAGAGTCCTCTTCTATGTCCACACTCCAAAACCCCGGAAACGTAGGTGGAAATCCCAGAGAGAAAGATGAGAGAGAGGAAGAGAGAAATCTGTGGATTCTCTATATTTTCTCATGTGTAATCCATGAGAAGGGAGGAGTATTTATAGATTATCGTGACTCCCTAAAATATCCTGAATCTCACATAGAGATTAGGATTAGGATTAGGATTAGGATTCCCATGAATATGTTTCTTAACTGATAAGAAATATATTATTTATTCTTATCCTAAACCCATTAGGATAAATTATGATCCACATCCCATGTGGATCGGGTTAAATCTTAACCCGCCAATGTGGACATACCATATGGCAACAATTAGAATATCCAAAATTAATTGTTATGCATACGATGTATGAGATACATATCGGTGTTGATCATGGATAACGACCTATTTATTATATTTCGACATGTGATGTATGATGTGTATGCAGAATCCTGTAATTTTAAATTTGTTTAAATTAAGAACTCTTTATTAGAGATGGCTATTTTGGGTGCCTGCGTGCACAAGCCCATTTATTTGGAGACCTGCGTGTCTCAATAGATTAGAGATAAAAGTTATCAAATGTAATTAATTTTATTTTATCATTATTGTTGGGTTGTATATTGTCACTACAACAAAATAGGCATTTAGTGGCAATTTAATAGCGGCGATTATAGAACAGCCACTATTACTTATTATCTAATTGTACTTTAGCGGCAATTATTTTAAGCTATATATTTTTACCGACTAATGTTTATATATTAAATATATTTATTTAGAGCCCAATGGTACCCTAACCAAAACCCAACCCGATCCCACCCACCCGAACCCCACCCTGCGTCAAACCTCTCACCATGCTCGATCAACCCCACTCCTCTTTCCCAACCCCCCTCTCTCATGCGCTCGGATCCATCTCTCTCTCTCTCTCTCTCTCTTTCTCTCTCTCTCGATCCAAGCCGTAACCCTAGCTTCTCTCCTCGGCCCCTTCCCCTAATGGCTTCTCCTGGTTAACACCTCCATCAGCGGTGCTCCTCTTCACAAATCCAAGATCAACCCCAAAACCCGGCACGCCGCTCCTCTTCCTTTGCTGATTTCGGTGCTGTTTTTGGTGAAATTGAGCTTTAGTTTTGGATCCAGTGTCCCCAAAAACCTTGGATCGTGGGAAGCTCCAATTCCGACAATGGATCCAAAGAGATCACCATAGATCCTGGTACAATCCCTTTGATTCATCTTCATAATTCATCACCTGTAAAGGAGTTTCATCAAGTATACTATTTTTGCCTTTTTGATCATATTGTTACGCTGATTTGTAGCAACTTTCGAAGATTACCTAGTTGTGTTTATGGCAACTTATTTGATTTTGACCTCATGGTTTCAGTAGTGAAGGCATGTAAAATTCAGTGTTACATGTGCTCTAATGTTGTATTTTAAGAAACTCATGATTAATGCCCTATAATTATTAATTAGATCCTAGTTGTCGTGACTTCATTCCCTGAGAATTGATCACATAGAGCTCAACTCGGTCTGCATATAGCAAATTAGAGTAATGTCTATTTTTTACCTTGATATGTATTTAATCTTTGAGATAGGTTGCACAATTGTTGCAGCGATTAACTTGCTGAAGGACCATGGAGTTGGCAGCAAGCAAATAATAGTATTTGTCTAATTCATCAATCTTTCAATGTTTTATAACCTTCAAGATTATTTTTCAATATTGTATAATGCTGCAGGTTCTAGATCCCGCAATGATAGTACTATCTGACAAAAGCATTATCTAAATAGTGTTATAAGGAAAAAAAGAAAAGAAAAATAATATACTCAAATATTTCTGCTTCCTTCATAGTATACTCAAATATCTCTGCTCCCTTCAAAATAATGCCTCCGATAGTTTTTCTTTGGAGTGAAATTATAAGCACAAACGAAAACTCTTGCCTTTTAGGCTCTGAAACTCATTTTTTTACTTTATCCTGCAATATGAATTTTAATCTTTTTTTATTATTGTGAAAAAAATAAAGCAGTAGCAGCAGCAGGACTAAAATGTCCTTTATACTTGATACTTGATATTTGTTACTTGATAAACACACCTGCTTTTCTTTTGAACGAAAAAGCTATTAGCTACTTGAATGTTGATAGAACTCGAAATTACTGGGAAAAAAAAATGGATGGTGTCTCAGTAAAAAGGGATGAAGTTGTGAGGGTCATTTGCAAAATGCCTATGCTTACAGGGTCGCTACATTTTTACCTCTGGAGATATGTAATTTTGAATGGACGGTACAAAAATTATATTCATATGCGATGTACCCGCGACATCCAGTGATTAAGTTCAATTTTTTCTTTAGGCTCAGAATTTGCTTTGTTTTACAGTTCCAAATAGTCCAGTTTTCTTAGCTTGGAACGAAATGCATTTCAAATCTCAGCCCTGTATTTGCTTTTTATCTAAATTTTTTTATTTTTGTTTTGTCAATTCGTTGTGATCGTGTAGTTTGGTTCTCAATCCTCGTCGACACCGATCTCCTTGGTCCCACGAGGGCGATCCTCGACCCGGCGATCTGATCGAGCCCTCGGTGGTGCCACTTCTCGATTCGGTGCTCCGTTCCACTGGTAAGAGCTCTCGATCTCGAATCCTCGGTTTTGTCCTTAAATCCTACTCTTTTGTATGGTACCCTGTATTGCAGTTGCTTTAAATTAGGCTATTTTGTAAGTTAAATCGCTTGAGTCCTCAGTATTCTTATCTATTGTTATCTCTAAATAAAATAAGGCATTGGCTGAGAAGAAATTTTTGTTTTCTTTGACTGCGAAAACATAGAATAATTTGATTTGGGTTGTGTTGTTAGTGAAGTTTTATTACCTCGTTGTGTACTATTGCACATTATTAAAAGAATCAGAATATATTCTACAAAGAATGCGAGGAATCAGAGGAGTCAGAAACCAAAAAGTATTGTAGAATTTTCATTTTGACGTATGGTTGCTTCAGAGTTAGCTGTAAATAGTGTTTTTCCATTCAATCTTATTACTTGGTTACTGAACTGCAGAGGAAACCCAGAAGCAGTAATTGCAATGTATTTTGTACTGATTGCTGTTTTTTTTTTTGGATTTCTAGTTTCTTCTTGTAGAATTTACTCTCTGTTAAACTAATTATTCCCATGTTGCACATTACTAAATAAAATGGAATATAATCTATTAATGTAGAATATGGTTTTCTCTGAATTTACTAATGTTTGCACTGCTAATAAAGGTTGAAGGAGGCAACAAGGAAACACACAAATATTCCATTACAACAGGTAAAAGATTAGTGCGATCCCTTTTGTCTGGGGCGAGTGAGTCTGGTAGTTAACTCTTGTCTTATCTTATTCCATCTGTTACATTAGTCAAGGCCTATGAAATAACAGCTCTATTTCGTTAAAAGATACTCAAATTTAAGAACACAAAATTATGTATATCATGATTTGCATATTCCAAAGGTTTACTAGCTCCTAGAATGTAGCAAGCCTTCTATGTTATATTTTCTCATTAACCTTTTTACTCATGTCTATATAAATAATAATTAGTTTCCTTAAGCCTTTGCTTTTATACTGAGTTCTTTCATAAAAAATATCATTTTGAGAAGTGTTAGACTGCATTAAAAAAAAAAAAAAATGCCGTTGTTACGATTTTTGATTAATCATAGAGTATGTCTGTTTAAGTTTATATGCTCCCACTTCTTGTACAAGTATATTAGAGCAGAACCCAATTTGTAAGGTGTGGGTAAGGCGTGCCGCCTCGGCCTTCTAAGCTGCAAGTGATGATGCCAGTGGTTAAAACTTATTTCGAATTATGCATGTTTCTTAAAAGATTCTAAGCAGATGTGATATATTTTGCTTAATGTTGTATTGCTGGCAAAATATGCTAATGGCTGACTTTTTCCTTCCCTAATTTCAGATATTTGCAACACCGAAAGACCACAGGAAATCTAAGCCTTATAGCCACGTGTTTGTCTTTTCAATTGTGGATGATCATGTATGGTTCCGGAATTACCAGGTTAAGTATCAATCTTTGTCTTTATATTAATGATTATCTGATGGTTTTTTTATAGCCGATTGCTGAAGCTCAACAATTTGTTAATTTTTTTCAGCTTTATAAGCATTTGTACTAATAATATGTTCATTATACTAGGTTATTAAAATAAATTTATTGGAATAATTCATAACGCTACGTGAAACAATCTTCAGGAACCATTTCTACAACATTTTTTATTTTTTTGGTTCATCATCCTTTGATTCCATCTGCATGGTTGGTTCTTTATTTTTCTCCAACAAGATGCTAAGAATTAAGATGATTGAGGGTAAAAAAAGCATTGAAGTGTATAAAACTTTAGATAGTAGAGAAACACAAAAGCAGACAACTTTTACAGAAACACAACTATTGGGTCATACAGTAGCCTACAAACTTTTAACTTTTGTTAATTTAGTAGTACAACCCGTCCCCTATTTTCACATGAGTGCCATTTACAATTCAGGAGGACATAGATTTGAGTTATGAACAGAATGATAATTATATTAGTTACAGAAAACTAATGAGAAAATACCATGTTAGTATATGCTGAGTGAGCTTCTTTTCTGATCAAATTTTGACAAATTTTTTATTAGCTGCTTCTTAAAAGAACTTATGATCGCCTTTTGTTAGTATATGCTGAGTGAGCTTCTTTTCTGATCAAATTTTGACAAATTTTTTATTAGCTGCTTCTTAAAAGAACTTATGATCGCCTTTAATTTGGTACAAAGGGATGATGATGCCAAAATTTGATTTGTGAGAGGTAAGTTCACTAAAATTTATTTCTTTTGTAAAGGTGGATATGCAGAACTGCTATGTTTTCAGCAAAACAGGAAAGAAGAAGGTGAGCGAATGAAGTGGGCCGAAGCTGCATAGAGGAATCGTAGATTATCTTTGGCTGAGGCACTGGACTTTTCTGAACCTTCTAAGGCTGCAGTTGTCGGCACCCGGACTGTAGTTGCCATCATATAAGCACCCTACAGAGGTATTACAGGGAATCCCTTTTTTTTTTTGTGCACGCGCCTATTGTAGGCTAAAAATGGAAAAGGAGTAGTGTGATATTCTTTAGTTTGCTCCCTAGTACTGAGGTGCTGATTTTCCAATTATTACAGGGCAGACTTTCTAAATTACTAAATGTATACTTTATAGTACCTGTGCCTTGGATTTATAGAGTGCAGAAATGATCTACTTCAGTGGGCAAATGTTATCTGACCATCCTGGCCATACATTGTAGAATAACTCACAACTTATATTGCTTATATGTACGACTAATTGCAAAAATATTACTTTTGAAACAGGTTTTTTGGAGCTTTTTTCATCGACCTGAGCAAGCTTTCGAAATGGAGCAATGAGTTTTAAGGATTTGTAATTTGGGGTTTCTCCGAGATAATAGGTGTTTAGTGTCATTTAGAATTTGTTATTTTTTGGCTACATTTTGAACAAGTATTTTGTTATTAGAACTCATGTCCGAAATTTAATTTGGATGTTGAAATTGTAATTTGAGAGTAAAGACTATTT
Organism: Puya raimondii; assembly: GCA_016920855.1. Classification (NCBI taxonomy): domain Eukaryota; kingdom Viridiplantae; phylum Streptophyta; class Magnoliopsida; order Poales; family Bromeliaceae; genus Puya; species Puya raimondii. Next base: position 199,527,036 of record JABWPP010000050.1, on the reverse strand, counting down.
GTTTTACAAATTATTAATGTTCTTTGGTTATTACTATTTTTTTAATATTTCAATTCATTGGAGTATTTAATTGTGGATCAAGTGTTTTAATATTAATTGTAATTGCCGCTATAAGTTTTATTTAGCAATCATTTAGTATGTTTTTGGTGGCAATTATAATTAATTATAGCGGCATTTATAATAGTTGCTATTGGATAGTATTTAGCGGCATTTATTTAGACTTTTACCAACCGCCGGAACAAATGCCACAATAATTTTTACCGACCCTACCAATAGTGGCAATTGTCATAATTGCCACGAAACTATTTAGCGGCAATTATAATTGCCGGGAATTTAAAAAATAATCGCCACTAAATGCCTATTTTGTTGTAGTGTGTATGGTTACACGTCATTGGTTGATCGGTTGCAAGTCGAGAAGCACGCAAAGACCAGATCGAGATGAGCACTTGATGGCGATCGGATCAAGATGTTGATAGGGATCGGATCAAGTTGTAGCTCCGGATCGGATCAAGTAGTTGAAGAAGATCAAACCAATGACGTTTATGTGCTTGTCATTTATGACCCCAAGACCCGATTTCGGCTCAGTGGCTCGAGCCCGAATCCACTTTTTAGATCCATGATCATCACCAGTTATATTATATTTTTATGTGCGGGTTATTTTTATTTGCATTAGATGTAAATAAAGAAAATAAAATATGAGACCTAAATTTTAATCTCCTCACAAATATTAAGTCGAGCCGTCTTCCGCCGTTGTAGAAGTGCGGGCATTTTTCTAGTGTTGATTGGCACGGCTGGTTACAGTGGTCAATTGCATCGGGAAGGCGCAACCACTCTATTAGCATGAGATGCTGCGGAGTAAAGATGAGGTTGGGCCCAATATCTGTCAGGTGAGGGAATCAATGACGACTTTGCTTACGCGTTTGAACGGTGGGTCTGACTTAACTAAGAAATGAGGCCAATATCTGTCAGGTGAGGCCTACAGGACTTAGAGACCGATCACTGCAATTTGCTTGAGAAGCATTGGACAAGAGTTGTCCACTCATCGGTTTGCGTGTCGCCAATATCTGTCAGGTGAGGTGGTACGTTAAATTAGTGGGACCGCAGTACCCACTTGAAACCTTTTGTCGCGTTGGGTTTCCGTTTCTCTACCTGAGGAGTGTAAGAGACTCGAGAAAATAGTGGGAGGCTAAATTTATTTTTAAAATCCCTAAAACAAAAATTTTAAAATAAATACAAATATCTAACTTGAATCTTTACTCTCTGCAAAGCAAATGTCAGCTTCCAATCGTCTCTCTCATATTCCCGACACAAACTCCTTAATCGAAACGAATTATAAAGACTGGCTAAGAAACTTAAAAATAGTTTTGAGTTCCGAAAAGCTCAGTAATGTTCTCGACCAGAAAATCCTCACGTTACCAAATCGTCCAATAGCTGACGAAAGGGCAGTCTGTTCATGATCATTGTTTGACAATGATCAAAAGATCTCGAAGAGCTTGAGAAGCTCGACGTGAAAATAGATAAGGAATTGCAAGTTGATCTGATCCTGCAATCCCTTCCTATATCATATGGACAGTTTATTGTAAACTACCATATGAATAAAATTGACTGCACCAATATAGAATTATTGAACATGTTGGTAACAACGGAGGAAACTTTGAAAAGTTCAAAGGGCTCGATTCTCGCTGTGGAGCGGGCTTCCTCTTCCAAAAGAAAGTCTAATTGGAAGAAGAAACCTGCGAAGAAACAAAAGACGGAGAACAAGCCCAAGAGGGACACTCCTAAGAAGAAGGCCACTGACAAAGGAAAATATTTCCACTGCAATGTTGACGGCCATTGGAAGAGGAACTGTCCCGTCTACCTGGAGAGCCTAAAGAATAAGAAGAAAGACACACCTTCAGAAGGTATGTTAGACTTGCTCATAATAGAAACTAACCTTACGGTTTTCTCTACTTCCAGTTGGGTCATAGACTCTGGTTCTAGTTTTCATTTGTATACTTTAATGCAGGGTCTAAGGGAAAATAGAGGGCTCAGGGAAGGTGAAGTGACCTTACGGGTAGGCAACGGGGCAAGAGTTGCTGCTGTGGCTACTGGCACATATCCTTTGCGACTACCGTCAGGATATGTTTTATTACTTAAAGACTGTTATTATGTACCTGCTGCTAGCAGGAATTTGATTTCTGTTTCTTCTTTAGCACAGACAGTTATGTTTTTAATTTTGATAAAGACTACTGCATAATTTATTTTAGAAATAAAATTATTGGTCGTGGTTTTATGATTGACAGTCTTTATCATTTACATATGGATGTATCTATGAATATTTCTGAGCAAATAATGAGTGCCGTTGGGTCTAAGAGACCTAGAGATGAGATGAACTTAAAATATATGTGGCATCTTAAGCTTGGTCATATTGGAGAAGAAAAGATACAAATTGGATAAAGATGGGCTCCTTGGCTCATTGACTTCAGAGTCTTATCCGGTTTGTGAATCTTGTCTTCAAGAAAAAATGACTAAATTACCTTTTGTAGGACAAGGGGAAAGAGCCACTGAGATACTTGTCCTGATACATACTGATGTGTGTGGCCCATTTGTTGTGCAAGTTAGGGATGGTTATCTCTACTTCATAACCTTTACTGATGATTATTCACGGTATGGGTATGTGTATCTTATGAGACACAAATCTAAAGCTTTTGAAAAGTTCAAAGAATTCAGATATGAAGTAGAAAAGCAAACTGGAAAATCCATCAAGATTCTTCGATCAGATCGAGGAGGAGAATACCTTAGTGGAGAGTTTCTAAACTATCTCAAACAAAACGGTATAGTCTCACAATGGACTCCTCCGGGAACACCTCAACTCAACGGGGTGTCGGAACGGAGAAACCGAACCTTATTGGATATGGTTCGATCCATGATGAGCTTCACTGATCTTTCTTTATTTTTTTAGGAACATGCTTTGCTTACTGCAGCTTACTTGTTAAATAGGGTACGCTCTAAATCTGTTCCTACTACGCCGTATGAGATGTGGCATGGTAAGAAATCAAGTCTTGGTCATATCAGGATTTGGGGATGTCCTGCCCATGTAAAGCGACTTAGAGGTTAGGTCTGAGAGGGCTCGTTTCATTGGATATCCTAAAGAAACTTTAAGTTATTATTTTTATATCCCAGAGGATCATAATGTAGTTGTGAGCCGACATGCTACTTTTTTGGAAAAACAGTTTATTCAAGAAGCAGCTAGTGGGAGAAAAAATGAGCTTGAAGAGAGAGTCTCTAAAGAGCAATGAGTCGTCGAACCTATAGAACCCATTCAAGCTGAGCCAGTACATGTAGTACCTTATCCACCTCGTAGGTCAAGTACAATCTCCCATCCTTTCAAAAGATATTTAGGTATTCTTACAGAGGATGTAGAGGAAATATTTCTCATGGGAGATAGGGAACATGGAGATGATCCCAAAACCTACAACGAGGCGATGTCTGACATCGATTCCGAGAAATGGTTAGAAGTCTTGAAGTCAGAAATTGATTCAATGTACTCCAACCAGGTCTGGATTTTGGTAGATCCACCAGAAGGTATAGTAACTATTGGATGTAAATGGATCTACAAAAGAAAGATATGTTCGAATGAAAAGGTAGAGACCTATAAAGCGAGGCTGGTGGCGAAAGGTTATAATCAACGTGAAGGCATTGACTATCAGGAGACTTTTTCGCCTGTGGCCATGCTTAAATCCATTCGAACATTGCTTACCCTTACAGCATACCATGATTATGAGATCTGGCAAATGGATGTGAAAACTGCATTCTTAAATGGATATCTTGAGGAAGATATCTATATGGAGCAGCCTCTGGGTTTCACTTCCGATGACGAACGTCATAAGGTATGCAAGCTGCAACGGTCCATATATGGACTTAAGCAAGCATCTCGGAGTTGGAATACTCGTTTTAATGACGTGATCAAATCGTTTGATTTCATTAAGAACGAGGAGGAACCATGTGTTTATAAGAAGGTCAGTGGGAGTGCTGTCACATTCCTCGTATTATACGTGGACGACATTCTCCTAATCGGAAATGATGTTCCAATGCTGACTTCGGTTAAAGTGTGGTTGTCTAAAGAATTCTCCATGAAAGATCTAAGGAAAGCATCCTATATTTTGGAGATTAAGGTCTATAGAGATAGATCTAAAAGGATGTTAGGCCTTTCACATAAAATATACATAGAGGAGGTGCTGAAAAAGTTTGGCATAGAAAACTCAAAAAAGGGACTTTTACCCCTTAGGCATGAAATTTATCTCTCCAAGAAAATGTGCCCCAATACATTTGAAGAGATTCAACGTATGAGTAAGATCCCTTATGCCTCAGCTATAGGGAGTCTTATGTACGTCATGCTATGTACACGACCTGATATTGCACTTGTTGTGAGTGTCACAAGTTGATATCAGTCTAATCCAGGTGAGGAGCACTGGACTGCTGTGAAGAACATACTTAAGTACTTGAGAAGAACTAAGGATATGTTCTTGGTCTTTGGAGGAGCAGAGTTAAAAATACAAGGATATATTGATTCAGACTTTATGTCTGATGTTGACGATAGAAAGTCTACGTCAGGATGCGTGTTCTTGTGCAATAGTAGCTCGGTGGTTTGGAAGAATTCCAAACAACCAATTATTGCTGACTCTACCATAGAAGCAGAGTATATCGCCGCATCTGAAGCTGCAAAGGAAGCCTTCTGATTTAAGAAGTTTGTCGCGGAATTAAGTGTAATGCCATCAGATGCCATACCACTTTATTGCGACAATAATGGTGCCATAACCCAAGCTAAGGAGCCCAAGTCTCATCAGAAGCCCAAGCACATAGAGCGGCGATTTCATATTATACGCGACTATCTCGATAAAAAGTACATCGAGGTGCAGAGAGTAGACTCCACGGATAACGTGGCAGACCTATTGACTAAACCGCTTAGCCAGCAGAAGACTGAAGCCTACCTTGAGAAGATGGGGCTTAGGTATATGGCTGATTGGCTTTAGTGCAAGTGGGAGATTGTTAGATGTATGCCCTAGAAGCCAACCAGGCCGACACATGTATTCTTCTTAGGACATAAATTTGTATTTGATTTCAAATATTATGAATAAATATGGGTTCTTATTTCCATTCATGTTGAGTATGTGTCCATAAATCGTCCAAGAAATTAATAAGATGATGACATGTATTCTCAAGAGTTGAGAATTTGAGACATGTGTCATTGGTGGTTAATTCCTAAATACTCCTGATCGATGGATCATCGCGGGGACGGTGATTGATCCGATGAGATTGGTGCACAGGTCGCTTCCCTTTTGGGTAGATGAGTCTCGAGTCAACAGTGTGGAGACACTGGAGCGAATGTGCAGGTGGTTGTTAGAGAACAAGGGTACTGAGCGTGACCAACGCGAGAAGTCACTTGGATGTCTACTCACTCGTCAGTGACTTACTCAATGTTGCAGTAATGTGACTGGTCCTTTGACCTGCGGTGCCTCGGCTATTCACAATGAGGTTACTGTAGTTTGACTGTACATACACTTGGTCCCTAGCCATTCGGGTCCTTGCGGTGCATGTTGGCTGCAGTAGGTTCGTTGTAGGAATAGAGTGTGCACCTATAAGAAATCTATCTCCCTTGCTAGATAGGGGCGTCAGTCCTATGTGATTTATGAGACCGAGTTTAGAAGACCTTGGCCAGGACAGAGAAAATAGCGGAAAGGGTTTCCGATATTAAAGAAACTCGAATCAAATAAATTTGACATATGACAAACGATTGGGTTTGACGAGTTGTTCCATGACCTCCGTCTAGTCGGGACTCATGATAGAAGGACTGTATCACACGATAACTGCACCAAGAGGTTCAGTAATATTGTGAGACTCATGCTGCTAGGCGTCACTACATGCTGCTAGGCGTCACTGGTGGATTGTGAGACTCATGAGAATTATCTGGATGATCGATAATTCTCATTGGGTTGAGTTGGAATTATTCCGACCCACTGAAAGGAGTTTCAGTAATATTGTTGATAATGATCAGAATATATCTCACTACCAGATAGAATAGAACCTATGGGGTCACACACATAAGAGGTTGTGACTGATCGGATAGTTAGATCGCGATTTTTGAATTGCCAGAGGACCTAATTGTCAATATATTGATAATTGGACTAATTTGTAATTAGTATAAATTAGTGGTATTAAAGTATAAATGTTACAATAGATGACTTACTAACAGTTAGTAAATAATAAGAGGACTTATGTGCAAATATTGCATTATTAATTTGATATGATCAAATTAGGATAAAGTTCAAGTCGAATCAAATTAGGATTTGATCGATCTAACCAATTAAGGAAATTATAAATTTAAACCTAGATTTATTCTTATCCTTAATGGTTATTATATTATTAAAAAGGAGGATTATATCCCTCTATATAATATATGGGAGTTTTTTAAAAACCTTAGCCATCATCTCTCTCCTCTTCTCTCTTCTTCCTCTAGCAAGAAAGACGTCCTTTGCAAGGGAGCTAGTACCCCGGTGAGGACATCGATCAGATCACCAATCTCGTGTGGATACCTATAGAGGCCGGACGCGTGTGCGGCTTCAAGAGAACCTAATTTCACGATCATCAAATTGCGGTGAAGAACTACCCGCGCAAAGGTGAAGATTAGATCTTCTTTTCTCCTTAATCTTGAACAACATGAGGGATCCTATTGCGTGATTTTGAGATCGGATCTCGAGATTTTAAAAATCAAATTTATTTGATTTGTTCCGCTGCGTTTTTACCGTACGCAATTTTCTAACACCTTCAGCATTCTTTCCAAAAAACTTTTGTCTCATGTAAATATTAATATAAATAATATGAGACCTTTCTTTCATACCAATTTAGGATCTAAATAGCAACATAAGAGGAGGGGGAAGGGGAAGGTGAATAAGGTTTCTAAAATAAAAATGTAAGATAATCAAACCAATAAATCAACAAGTAAAGAAAATAGAGTTGAAGAAATGCAAACACCTTTAGATGCACGCGATCAATTTATTTTGAGGTTCACCCCTTTGCCTACATCCATGCCAACTTCTCAACACTAAAAAGAGTTGGATCTTCACTACTAGATGCTTTTTATGGGCAAGCACTATGCCTTTACACCAACTTATTCTTCTTTTTCACAAAATGATCTCAAAATTACAATCTTTTTCTTTATTTTACAAAGTTTATCTAACTATAACGTTCACTGAAGTTTTGAGAAGGTAGAGAGCTAAAAATATAATATTACAACAATTTCAAGCTTAGCAAGGTGCATTTGGAAAACAAAATCCTTCTATTTATAGCAAAAATTCATAATCTGTCTGAAATTGTGATTACGTTGTTTCGGGCATCCCAAAACACCAATAATTTAAAAATCGGGTCGAGTCGGCCTCGACCGGTCTGACTGTAACTCAGTCTATAAAGCGGTTTGGTTCAACCGCTTGAATCGAATAAGTCAAAAACTGCTTTGAAACATTCGAACCGGTGGTTCTACCATCAAACCGGTAAACCGATCCGATTTTAATCAAATCGGCCAAATTTTTTTTTCAAATCACATTAAAATCCAATGGCTTAAATCAACTTAACTGACTTTATTTTCTATCAGTATAGATTTGTCTTATAAAAAGTGAAATTTGAAAACTTGTATCTACTTAATTTAGTCTAGAAATGAATATTTTATATTTAAGTATGCTACTAGAATAATAATATATATAGATTTTCTATGTAACAAAATTAAAATAATAATTAAATATTTATGACATCATGATGTCACTGGTTCAACCAGTAATTGACCCACTGATTGAACTAGTGATTCTTAACTCAATAACATTTTGTGATCACTATTTGACCAGTTTTTTGAAGCATTGGAAAGCGCTTCTAGGCGCCTGCTCTTGCAATTATTTTTCGCTTCCCGCTTCACTGATTAATCCAATATAGTTTCGGGCGTCCAAATCTAGCAAAGTCATGATTGCACTATTCTAAACAGATGGCTCAACATGCAATCTTTTGAATTTCGGGCATCCGGAGTAACTTTCGGGTGCCCGCAATAATTAATGCACTGATAGCATGTAATTATTCAAGCTTGAAATTTAAATCATAGACTTTTGAGTGCCCGAAATCACTATCGGGCACCGGGAACTACTTAATTCCAAATGATTTGGAGGCAATCTGGATGCCCACAACGCAAAGCCCAGACCTTAACTCATTTTCGAACTCTCCAAATATCTTTCCGGGCGCCCGTACTTGCATTCGAATCACTGTTTTGAGCTCAATTTTAGTTTCGAAAAGTTTGATATATATATACTTTTTGGATTTTGATAAAAGAGTCATTTAGCATCTTCTTTAGGCACATATTTAGGTCATGTACTATTTTAGTCCATACGTGTTTTTAGATGGTCAATGTTTACAACTTAGCTCATATTCTCAACTCCAAACTTAAATGAATTGTATTATAAATTTAAGTTCTAAAGGAATCAAATAATGGTCCTTTTGACCTTATAAGCATAACTAACTTCTATAAAGTTGAAGCTCTTCTATTTTGCACTTGGTCTACTCGATGTCTTCTAATTGAGAGTTTTCTAAATGCAAATTCAAGATAAATTATTAGTTCCAAGATCACAATTATTTTCAATCATCAAAACTTAACTGTAGATTAGGATCGCTAGGCCAACAGTTTCCTACTATATCGATCTTTTGAGTAGTGTGGTATCAAAACCAAGTCAAATTCTTTTATTTTATAAGGTCGTAGGTTTGGATCCCACCTTCAATATTTAACAGATAAAATTTTCATCTACTACCTCACGTTAGTTGGGGTGTTAATATAAATTTATCGGTCATTTCCTATAATATCAATCTTTTGTCTACCAATTTAATTACAAATCCTTTCGTTTTAAAAATGATGTTTGAACATTGGAATAAATTAGTGATCAGTGCAGTATATTATGTTCTACGTACATCAGTTGAAATTGCTAGAAACTAGTAAAGAGAAGATTCGTAAAACTTGTTGTCATTTATCAAATAGGGAAAAAGCACGCAGGTTTAAATTGAATAAGCTTGTTATCATGGGAATTCTTGATTGGAACACAGATTTTATTTTATATATTATTCTTAATCTTGACATCTCACACTCTTTTGTAGCAAAAGTTCAAATAAATATTTTTAACGGTTAAACAAACAAACATCCTATAAAATTTAATAAAATTATAAATTTTGACATTGCTCCCTGGATGGCTGAAGAAAATAAAAAGTACAAAATTTAACTTATTGTGGCTGCAAACATCTAAAACATATTTAATAGTTTTTTTTTTTTTTTTTGAGAGAAAGATGCTACCAACTTCGTTTATTTTTTAAAAAAATAAACTTAGCTAGAAATGTAAATCAACTAGGATTCGAGCTTAGGACCTCAGATATCAACCACCAAGCCTTTTACCACTTGCGCTAGGGACCGTCGGTAGTTCTGTTAAATGTTCATGAATGAATAGGCTCTTCACTATCCAAGCTATCTTTTGTTATGGCATTTCAACCCAGTCCAAGTCCATATTATCGAGAATCTAGATTCGGTACCGTTTGGTTCGAGAACAAACTATTCTTGCTTATTATTGGAATAGGTGTAACTTCTGGGTTAAGCAGGTATTAGATCAACTTTGTGTTTGGACGAGAATCTAGATATTACGAGGGATAGGAAAAATTTTGATTGGGTTAGAATAGTAGGAATAAAAGTAATTATGATTGAAATTTTTTTTTTTGTCTAAATAAGAAACATCTAAATATTCATAAAATAATACTTTAACAAATTAATAAATTAATTAATTGGGAATGGATGATGAAGAAATACATTAATTAGTGAATTACTATAAAAAATAAGTCAATATGTTAATATTACTAAATTATTTAATCAATTATATTTAGTTAATATATTAACTTGATAAATTAAAACATAAATTATGCAAATAATATAAATATTAGTTAATGTTTGAATAAGCAAATCAATTTTAATTATTTAATTAGCCACTTAATTATAAATAATCAACTAATTACTATTTAAATACTTATTAATTTAACAAGTCAAATAATTAATTACTTAATTATTAAAAAGTTAATTGAATTAATTAATAATATTTTGTATATTTATAACTTAATTAGTAGAGGGATAAGTAGAGATGGCTTATTCTACCTAAGAGGTGGAAATATTATTCTCCCCTTTTAACAAATTATTTCGGAATAACCCATTAGGAGGAGAATAGTAAATTTTAATGGCGTTTGGGAGAATAAGAGGAATAAATTAATCTCTTATTCCCTAATTATCCCTTCAAACAAACATGGCCGAAAAGTTTAAGCTTTTTACATACGCTTTGACGCGGTTTTATTTAATTAGGGATTCTTATTCTAAGCGTATTCTCAGCTACATGTCTCTCCCAGTCACATGTATTTAAATTATTTCACATTGCAATTAAGGTGGAAATGGCACCACTTTAAGCAAGCTGTTATATCTTAGGCTTCATTATTTTTAATTTAAATGCATTATATATATATCTAATGAAACCATCAATTGAAGGGAAAAGTGTTTAATTAATTAGAGCTCCAATATGTTATAGTATGATAACAATGAAGTTTTCTTAAATTAAGAATATTTCATAATTTTAAATGAAAAAACGGTGGAAGAAACTTAGGATAAGTTAGATTTAATGCCATGCGGTGGTGACATGACATGATTTGTGTATAAGATGTCTCATGTGGTGTAAATATTTAATTTAGACAAGACTTTCTCACAATTATAAAATAATTAAAAGAATTTGTATTTTTTATCACCATCTATATATATAAATAAATATATTATTTTTCAATACCATCACATCACTAACTAGGTTCCTCGTGAAACCACGTGGCACAGGAGACCTTCACCAATGGGGCAATGCTAAATGCTTATGGAAAATGTTGGATGTGCCCGGTTCATCGTAAACCGACTGTAAAATATAAATTAAAAATAAAATTTTGGTTGTGTTCACCCTAAAACGACTGTAAAATATAAATCAAAAATAAAATTTTGGTTGTAAATTAAATTATTTAAATATTTTATATCGTATTACATTCTATTTTATAATATTAATTATCAAAACCTCTATCAATCATATAATATTATGTGTTTAAATATTTTCATATTATAAATATTATATAATATGTTATATTGCAGTACTAATCATAATGTACACTAGGTGAATGTAATAGTATCTTCCTATTCTAATCAATTTTCATAAGATAACAATTTAAAATAAATACTCTAATTTTAATTTTTTTAGTTAGAAAATATAATTATAATATAGATACTAAAACTCTTTAGTTTGATTAAATTTTTTATAAAGTTATTAGAATAATTTATAATTTTTTTTCTTTTTGGTTAGAATTTCTTAATCTGAAATTTTTTAAATTGACTAAAATACTATATGTCCGCAGCGAAGCGCGGAGCCCCACACTAGTATAATAGTAGTAGAGTAAAGTCACAGAGTGTCTATACCTGATTGATTAATTTCATATCAGCGAGCACAATAAATTTTGAAGCAGAGGGAAAATTTAAAGGAATGGTAAAGAATTTTCTCCCTTTTCTTTATTTTTCATTTTTTTATTATAATTATATGTATAAATATGCTAAGATATATCAATACATATAAAACACCTCACTCAACTTATTAGTCTCCTGGGCCTATTATCATGGGGCAGAAAGTTGGACCTATTTTACATGCACCGTTAATGCAGTATGTGAGAATCGAACCCGCGCCACTGGCTCTGATACCGCTGACTCTGATACCACACGTGTTGATAGGAAGGGTGCACCCATCGCACTTAAGAGCTCAACCACAGCGCTCACGGGCTTCGATCTGATGCAACCGATCTGGACGTTAGGTCTATTGTTGGGCCTTTTGCCGTTAGATCTCTTGTGGACCGCAGCTCCACTCAACTTATTAGACTCACCCAACTCAACTTATTAGACTCACCCAACTCAACTTATTAGTCTCCTGGGCCTATTGTCAAAGGGAAGTTGGACCTATTTTAACCCAATAATAAATAGCCAACATAAGACACAAGTAACAATATATGAAAAATCGTGAAGTAAAAGCCATTTTTTTAAAAAAATTTCTAACCTTTATTTTTTTCATTGATACAATTTATACTATTTTTTAAAAACTTTTTCTTACATAGAATTATAATTAGAGAAGTGAAAGCTTGACATATATATATATATATATATATATATATATATATATATATATATATATATATATATATATATATATATATATATATATATATATATATATATATATATATATACACACATATATATATATATATATATACACACATATATATATATATATATATATATATATATATATATATATATATATATATATATACACACACACATATAGAGTAGAGCTACTATGCTATCGGAAGCACGGAGCCCTCTGTGCTTTCAACTCGTTTTCGATGTTGGGAGTTTCGAATCGACGATCGGCTCCATTAGACTTGATCTAGAGTATTTGAAGTACCTAGAAAATAAATTTCGTAATTTTTCGATATCATTTGCCTAGTAATCGAAAGGGCTCAAAATCAACGGCTGAAAATAAAAATCTTGAAAAATATGATGACATGACACAAATTTTAGATCAAAGATATTGATCTTGTTTTATATAGTATAAAAAAAATTTTATCAAACTTTCACGTGATTTGGATATTTCTACACCGTTAAACTTGCAAACGGCTCGCTATGACCATTAAAATTATTGATTTTTGAGCTCTTTTGATCGCTAGACAAATAATATCGAAAAACTACGAAATTTATTTTCTAGGTACTTCAAATACTCTAGATCAAGTCTAACGGAGCCGATCGTCGATTCGAAACTCCCAACATCGAAAACGAGTTGGAAGCACGGAGGGCTCCGTGCTTCCGATAGCATAGTAGCTCTACTCCACATATTTTTTTTTTTTTATATATACACATATATATATATATATATATATAGAGTTAGGCTAGAATACTTGTGGAAGTACCGGGGCTCCGGTACTTTCATGTCGTTTTCGATGTTGGGACTTCCGAATCGACGATCGGCTCCGTTAAACTTGATCTAGAGTATTTGAAGTATCTAGAAAATAAATTTCGCGATTTTTCGATATCATTTGCCTGGTGATCGAAAGGGCTCAAAATCAGCAATTTCAATGGTCGTGGTGAGCCGTTTGCAAGTTTAACGGTGTAGAAATATCCAAATCACGTAAAATTTTTATAGAAAATTCTTTATACTATATAAAACAAGATCAATATCTTTGATCTAAAATTTTAGAGTCATATTATCACATTTTGTGAGATTTTTATTTTCAGCCATTGATTTTGAGCCCTTTCGATCACTAGGTAAATGATATCGAAAAATCGCGAAATTTATTTTCTAGATACTTCAAATACTCTAGATCAAGTTTAACGGAGCCGATCGTCGATTCGGAAGTCCCAACATCGAAAACGACGTGGAAGTACCGGAGCCCCGGTACTTCCACAAGTATTCTAGCCTAACTCTATATATATATATATATATATACTATTATTAGGTTAAAACCTGCAGAATTAACATTCATAGGCTAATGTTCTAAGCAGCGTGGTTCGATTGATTGCTTGACTTTTATGAATACGACATATTTAAAGAAAGAAAAATCATAAAAATACAACATGATAATTGAATACATTCAAAAAGACTTAAATTTCGAGAAATAGACGTATAGGCTCAAATAAGTAGGTTCACATTAACTTCTGAAGTGTGTGAATGCATATAATTATCTAATATTATTTTTACATATAAATTATTTTGAATTAGTTATTTAAAAATTAAACTCTAAAATTAGATATTATGATAACTAAATCGATGAACCCTTATATCATATATTTAAACAAGTTCCCACGGTAGTGCGTGGATTTGTCACTAGCTAGTGATGAATATAAACTATTACTATTACTATTATATTTTTTTCGACTATTATATTATTTTCGGACAGCGCTATTCATATTGCACTCCCTAGCAAGGTTTATTATAAGTTTCAGTTGAACCTAACTCTCTCTCTCTCTCTCTCTCTTAAAAAAAAAACATACAACATGTATGACGATGTCTACAAATTTAAATATTACATGTTTATCATTCTAAGTCGGCACAGGTACGTGTATGATCTGTTGATCAAATAAATTTTAGAATGAAAGAGAAAAATACACAGTATATAAACAATAAATCACAACTGTCTTAATGTAAATTTATAAAGATAAACTCCAATAAAAAATTATTGTTTGTTTGGGTAAACGTACGCATTTTCCACTACTTAATTATTCGGACGAATCCTCTACTTAATTATTCAAGTTGACTTTTTATTCAATTATTCCTCTTGGTTTTTCTTTACAATTAGCTTAAATGGGACAATTAATGTAGTAGAGGAACGAGGTGCTGTACTGAGGCAGAGGAGTTAACAACGGAGATATGAGCTGCGATAATAATACAATGGAGATAGCAAAAAACGATGGTGAGAGTTCCAGCAATGAGGTGTATTTCCAAGCTCAAACTCTGATACTGAGCCACACGCTGTGCACGGCCAACTCCTTCGCCCTCAAGTGCGCCGTCGAGCTCGGCATACCGGAGCTTCTCCGAGGCCGACGCGACGACGAGCCCATGCCGCTCTCCGAGCTGGCGAGAAAGATTCCGATCCCTCCCGAGAACGACGGCATGCTCCGTCGAATCATGCGCATCCTCGTCAGTAGCGGCATCTTCTGCTGCCGACAGGAGAAGGCCTCGGAGCCGTCTTACCTCCCCACCCCGGCATCCGACCTCCTGACGACGGGCGGTCCCGACATGTCGGCCTGCGTCCGGGCCCTGCTCGACCAGTCCTTCATGAAGCCGTGGTACTTCTTGAGCGAGTCGATCCGGAGCGAGGGCGGCGTGTCGCCCTTCGAGCTGGCGTACAGAGGGCGGAACCTGTGGGAGGCGGCGAAGGAGCACGAAGAGAAGAACGCGCTGTTGAATGCTTTCATGGCGTCCTACAGCCGGTCGGTGATGAAGACGGTGCTGGCGCAGTGCCCGGAAGTCTTCCAAGGGCTGAAGTCCTTAGTGGATGTCGGGGGCGGAGTCGGCACATGCGCTGAGATGATCGCGGAGGCGTTCCCGGAGATCAGCTGCTCCGTCCTCGACCTGCCTCACGTGGTGGCCGCCGTGCCAGAGGGCGGAGCTGTCAGCGCGTTTAGCGGGGATATGTTTGAGCACATTCCACCTGCAGACGCCGTCTTTCTTAAGGTAAATATCTTGCTCGATCTCTTTGTACAGAGTCTGGCTCATGTGAAGGACGCATACACGAATAAAATAGAAATTAAATCACAGGAAGCTCAATATATCTTAGACATATATTCGTCTTGTATAATGAGCTTTCTGTTTTATTTTGTTGGTATATTCTTCGCTCGGCGGCTCGAACTAAATGTTTTCTGATCTAACCTAACAAATCAACTAAAATGTTCCCGCGAATTAGATAGTCAATTATTGGTTTGGATTATAATAGTACAGTTGAGATCGGCTGAACCAATAAATTTCTGCTCGTATACAAAGAGAGAAAAAAAAAACACTAAATATAAGACTTCATTTCAAATTATTCTTTTAGATTTATTCTTTCTTAGAAACTATAAACATTAAGAAAGTGAGAAAAAAAGAAAAAATCCTCACATGATTATGTGACCTTAATTAATACTGTGTCCAACGGGTTAAAAAGGTCAAAGGTACTTTGAGTAGCCTAATACATTCGAGAAAATTTGGGCTAGCTCAATTTCGTTCTTCTCTAAATTAATCAACGTGCAAGCATTTGAACTAACAATTTATTCTTGTGGCGTATAATAATTTTAGAGAATTTAAACAAATTGCAGTTCTAGCTCATCAATTCCTATGCTCTTTATTCACTGTGCATGTACATGCATGTATATGTAGATGTATGCATACAAACTTATGTATAAGGGTTAATTGCATGCAGGTCCCTGCAAACGTAGTGAATTATAAATATATTTCTACAAAATTCAACTTTCATACGATGTCCCTACAAAAGTCCTAATGTTTTTCAATATGTTCCTACCGTTAGAATCCGTTAGAAAAATTTAGTTAACCATAGGTTAAATATTTAACTCTAGTTAATTTTTGACGTTTTTATTCCTTTTATATTATACTGTTATGACTTTTGGAGGGATATTTTTGTGAGGGCAAAATTGAAAATAAAAACAGTTCTCTAACGGTAACAAACTAGATGGACATATTTGAAAACATTATAATTTTTGTAGCGACAACATATGAAAGTTGAACTTTGTAGGGATATATTTATCATTCATTATATTTGCCGGACCTATATGCAATCAACCCTATATATAACTAGTTTGTTTAATAGAAAACAAGGTAGTGTTGAGTCGTTCACTTATAATATATATCGTACCAATTAAACATGTTAATTAATTAACGTAATGGAGTCCATGAGATAACTTTTTTTTTTGAATAATATTAAAAAAATATCCGTAGAAAATCTGAAGCAAATTAGTGAACGGGCAGGACGTAGGAACATCAACTATCATTGTGCTTCCAAATTAATTTTGTTGCATGATTAATTGTTATTTGCCAACGCAAATAAATAATATTATTTGTTAAATATATTTCCGGATTATTTTTTGGGTAAACTTCAATTTATCACACCGTAGTTTAACACATTTTTACTTTGTCACTCTATAGTTCAAAAAACTGTACTTAACTATCCATTAGTTTAGGACATGTTTGGTTGCCCAAAAGTGACTGAAGTGAAAAAAAATAACTTTTGCAAACATGACTTTTACAAAAGTGACTTTTCAATTCGGTTGTTGGTTGGTTATAAAGTAAAATATGAAAAATTATAATTTTGTAATTTTGATCCTTTAATTATATATAAAGAAGTGAAAATATAAATAAACGATTTATACTCGCAATTTAAATTTAAAATTTTAAATTAAATTTGATTTAAATTTATAATTGAAGATATTAAATTTACAATTTGAATTTAAAGTTTAAGTTATAACTCATAACTAAAGTTAACTTTTAAAATAAAAGTTCAATATAAAAATTAGAGCATTTATTCAAATTTGAATTCATATTTGAATTTATAATTTGAATCATATTTTAATTTACTCTTAGATCTTAAATTCTGGATTCAAATATGAATTCACAAGTTGAATTATTATTTAAATTAAAATTAAAAGTTGAGTTTAAGTCACATTTCAAACTAAACATTTGTATTCATAATTCAAATGCAAAGTTTAAACTAAAAATTATTGTTGTGATTGAATGTAAATAGCAAAGCTAAATTTGAATTTGAATTTCAATTTAGAAATTTAAATTTTAAATTCAAGTTTCAATCAATAATTTGAATGAATAGTTGGAACAATTTCAATTCAAAGCTCAAATTAAAGTTCTTAGCTAAAAATAATTTGATTAAAATCTAAATTTAAAACTAAATTAAAATTTAATAGTTAATTTCAAATTTAAATAAAAATAAAAGTTCAAAATTTTAAATTTAAATATAAATTCACATATTTGAATTTAAAAATTTTATGTTAAAATTTGAATTTACAAATAAAATTCAAAATGTGAAATTAAATTCATAATTTTAATTCAAATTTAAAGTGAAATTTAACTATAAAAATAAATTCAAAGATTAAAGTTAAGACTAAATATAACTCCTTAGCTAAACTCTCTACTTTCGATGACTTTAAAATTTTTTGAGCTGAAGTCAAAACAGTGAGATTTAGTTATAACTCACTTTATCATCCCACTTTTATAGAGTGACTTTTATATTTATTTTCGCAAATCAAAAAATCGATAATACGTCACTTTCTAAAAGTGTCACTTTTGGTGCTTCACTTTCAGCAAACAAAATATTCCCTTAGAACGTTTCTACTTTACCATCCTGTGACTCAAAACGTTATACTTAATTACCCTATATATAGTTTAACACGTTTATACTTAACTGTCATATAGTTTTATTTTTGTTTATAGCAAGGACCTATCGTTATATAAGGACTTTGTGGGTTTCAAAAAATTTTACTTTACTAACGTATTTGACAGTAAATTCTTTTTGGTGAAATAAAAATTAAACCACAAAATAGCTAAGTGCTACAGAATGATAAAGTGAAAATACGCTAAATCATAATCGTGAAATTAAGCTACAGAATGATAAAGTGAAAATACGCTAAACTATAATGGCGAAATTAAACTTTACTGTTATTTTTTAACAAAATGCTATCCTTAAATTAATGTAATCCCCCCGCTTGGGATTTAAAAAATTCAAAATAGATTTAAGTATTAAAAAATATATGAGAAGTGAGAAAAACTAGCTCTAGGATGGGCTAGTTATAACATCTACAACTCAAAATGGGCGGTAGATGTAGTATTGCTCTGTTATTTTATTTTATTTTTCAATCAAAACAATCTTTTATAGAATATGGTGTGAGAGTCCCTTGTAAGTTCTCATTATTCCATTAAGTCGTGGAATTTGAGAACGCATCAAAAGCTATTTTAATTTTAGCCCACTATGCATGATGAATAGGTACACTAGACTGAATTTACAAAAAAAAGAAAACTTAATTAAGAAATAATTAGAAAAAGTTTTGGATTGTTCCTACATGAATTGCCAAAATTAAAAGATGTTGGCGTAAATATTCAAAAAATAGAGGTTAGACTACAAAATAATATAAAAAGTATCGACGAGTCAATCAAGCTGAGGCACGAATATCTCGCTCTTTTTAAGGAGATTCAAGCCATCTGCGGTTGGCAAAGCCTTTGAACCGATGCAGCAGAACACTGACTTGTCCCCTCCAGGATACAACGGCTCGACCTCGTCGTGTGGCTTCACCAACTCTGCACAAGTAGATGAGCCCAAAACTTCACCAAAAGAAACACTCTTTTTTGGCCTTCTCTCTCTCACAAATAGAATATAATTATTTTTTATTGCTTTTCGTTATATTCCAAATGAAAGCAAAGCCCTCTATATATATATATATATAGGCTCAAAGGCCGAGGGGTTACAAGTTATTAACTTGCTAATTAAGTGTAAAAATATACGTGCATAAGTTATGTTCTATAGTTGCAACTTAAACCCACAATAAATACATAGGTTAGAGATTGAGTGTGTAGGTTGCAAGGAACTTCAATGCATAGGTTATCCAAATAAAGAAATTAATAATTTAATTAATAATAAAATGTAACAACAAAAGGTGAATACAAGACCAAGTGAAAAACTTTTGATTTACTAACATGAGACTCTATATAAATTAGGGCTTGTTTGATTTACTAATTTAGACTCTGGAATCAGAATGGGACTTGCCGATTCAATAATTATTGCTTGTTTTAAAAAATCGGAATTAGATTTACTGATTTTAATAGTTGTTGTTTGTTTTATAGAAATTGGATTCTGATTCTTATTCCATATTGGAATAGAAAAAATCTAATCTATCTACGACCCAGTCTAGCTTTGAATTTTGGATATTAGTCTATTCCAGAGTAAATCACTGAAAACACTCTTTCACAAATACCTTATTCTCCTCTCCCTTCATAATTCTTCTCTCCCTTAACCGAAATCCTTTCTCAAAATTTCGGATGTTTTCATTATCTATTTCAAATTCTATTTAAGAATGAATCAAATATTTTTCATGAATGATTCATCTTTCTATTTTTCATTCTCATTTCAATCATGAACTAAACATTAATTCTCATGTTAGTGTATTAACCATTCCTAGGATTAACCATTCCTAGGATTATCTGCTCTCTTTTTTTTCCATAAGTTTATTACCATTTTTTTCTTTTTCTTTTTAATATATGGATTGATAACTGCAGACTGTCCTTCATGATTGGAGTGATGAGGATTGTGTTAAGATACTGAGACGGTGCAGGGAAGCAATTCCTTCAAGAGAAGAGGGAGGGAAGATCATCATCGTTGACATTGTTGTAAACTCCCACAGCACCAGAAAGAATGTGACAGAACTACAACTTTGTTGGGATATTGGACTCATGGCTGCAGTTAAGGGGAAGGAGAGGGAAGAGCACGAATGGAAGAAAATATTTAACGAAGCCAACTTCAAGGATTACAAAATCTTTCCTCTGTTGGATGTAAACTCCGTCATCGAACTTCTGCCCTGAACTACATCTTTCTTTCTTGTTTCTCTGCATGTCATTGAATTTGCAAACTTCTGTTTCTCAGGGTGTGATTGAATTTGCAAATATCGATTTCTCAGGATTGAGTTTTTGTTTTTGTTTTTGTTTTTTTTTTTGAGAGAGAAAGATAGCACGCTACCCGCTTAGTTTACTTTTTTAAAAATAAGCTTAGCTGGAAATGTGAATCAATTAGGATTCGAATTTGGGACATCGGGTACCAACCATCAAGCCCTTTGCCATTTGCACCAGAGACAGTCGGTTCTCAAGGATGTAGTTGAAATCGCAAACTTTTATTAAGAATAACACATTCCATTTTACTCTTCTACTATTTCATTTGTTTGCTAAAAGTAGTTAGAGCTAAATAGTTTCTACACCTAAATTTTTTTTAAAAAAGAAAGTACACAAGAGTGTTTGTGGTTCAATGAAAGTGTAGGTAATAAACTAGGAAATAGTTTTAATAAATAATAAAATATTGTTCTTTTCTGACAATAATAATAATAATAATAATAATGAGAGGAATGCTTTAATATACCATAAATATTAAAATCTAACTGTTAATTAGTAGGCATTTTGCAGTATGAATTTAGCGGGTGTTTAGCTTAGCTTCTGAAAAGTGATTTTGGACTCAGAAGTGATTTCGGCTCAGTAGAGCGATTGACAACCTCGTTTTTAAAATCTGATTTTAATTTTTAGAATCAATTTTCTGACTTTCGCGGTCCAAAATCAGAAACAGTAAAAACCTGATTCTGATTTTGGACTCAAACTTTAAATTTTTTACTTCAATTTTATATTAAAATTATAAATTTAAATTCCAATTCAAATTTTATATTTGAATTTTTAAATTTCAAAATTTTTGAATTCTAAATTTTAAATTTAGATATCAAATTTCAAATCTCAAATTTTAAATTTTAAAATTCAAAATCTTAAATTTCAAATTTCAAATTTAAGATAAAATTTAAATGGTGAAATTTTAGAATTTAAAATTTTAAATTTCGCCATTTAAATTTTAAATTATAAATTTTAATTTTTAATTTTTAATTACAAATTTTAAAATTTAAATTTTAAATTTTAAATTTTGACATATAAATTTAAAATATTCAAATGTTCAAATTTTAAATGTTCAAATTTTTAAATTAGATTTTAAATATAAATTTAAAATTTAAAATTTAAATTTGGATTTTAAATTTGAAATTAAATCTTCTAAGTTAGATATAAAAATTTAAAATTTAAAATTTATAATTAATATTTTAAATTTATAATTTAAATTAAAATATCAAAATTTTAAATTTTTGTTGCAAATTTAAAATTTATGTTTTAATTCAAATTTGAAATTTTAATTTAAAATTATTTTAAAATAAAATTTAATAATAAAATTATTATATGCAACCATCAAAAAAAATTTGCCAAACAGATTTACAAAATTATTTCAGAAAAATTACTTTTTATCTAAACTCAGCCAAACGCTCTACAGATTTGAACTAAAATCAATTCTCCAAAACAAAATTAATTATGCAGAAATTATTTTTTCAGAATTTGGACCAAACGGACTCTTAGAAGGTTAGTTAGAATGATTTTGAAATAAAAGGGTGTTTTATTTTTTCCCTATTAATTTCTCAGCAATTTCTTTCAACTAGACGTCTCATAGTGGATTTAATTAGACTTTATTATTTTCATAACTTCACGTATAATTGACCTAAAGAAACTTTTCATTAAATCTAACTCACTGTGGGTTTAAAATTTAAACCATGCAATGCTTTTACAAAAGAATATATACTCTATAAATTATATGAAAATTGATTATACAGTATATGCAAGGAGATTAACGGATAAGGCCTGCTAAGTATTAAGAGCCAAATTTTGCTATTTAGCCAAATAAAGGTTGGGTCGAAACCATAATAAAGGATTATGCTACTACTTTTTTCGGCAAAACCATAAAACTCATTATCTTAATCAAACGAGTGTGATCTACACAACGTGATATCATATACAAAAATAAAAAGAATATTTTTCTATGGGTAAATTGTATTACTTGTGACTCCCCAACTTCTCAGGAGGTCATCCATTCTAAGACTACTCCCGTCCTAGCACGCTTAACTCTCTTAAGCATTTTGGGCCTAGCATTTTGGACGGTAGTTAGGTCCAAGAGGTTGAGAGAGTTAAGCGTGTTAGGACGGGAGTAGTCCTAGGATGGGTGACCCTCTGGAAAGTTGGGACGTCACAGTTGGTATCAGAGCCAATTACCAGCCGAAAATGTGAGAAAAGTCTCGGCTGAGTCAGGATTATACAGCAGGGAGAGCGAGGCTCTCATACTGTTGACTATTGTGGGTGGAGTGCGGCTCACCACAAGGTCAGTTTAGACTAGCGAGACGAGTCTCACATCGCCTGGTACTTGTGAGTCTGAACCTGACGAGAACGTCAGGGCTTAAAAGGGGGAGAATGTGAGACCCCAGATAGTCCTATATATAAGATATAATTGGGCTAAAACTTTTAACCCGGCTTAAACATTTTGGGCGGTGGCTAGGCCCAAGAGGTTGAGAGAGTTAAGCGTGCTAGGACGGAAGTAGTCCTAGGCACGGACGCCGCATGGAGGCCTCCATGCTCCTAAACTGTTTTTTATGATCAAAATTTTGAATCGACGATCAACTTCGTTAGACTTGATTTTATCATATTTGAAGTATCTAAAAAGTAAATTTTACGATATTTTAATATCATTTATTTAGTGACCGAAAGGACTTGGTCTAGTACATGTTGCTAAGCTAGTGACTAGGGGTGGAAACGAGCCGAGCTCAAGCGAGCTTACCTCAGCTCAAGCTTGGCTTGAAATTAATTTTGAGCCTAAATTTAGGCTCGAGCTCGGCTTGAAATTAATTCGAGCCGAGCTCGAGCGAGCCTAACTTCGAGTCGAGCGAGCTCGAGCCCTAAACGAGCCGCTTGAAATTCTTAACATCATGCAATCTATAGTTTAATTTTTATAAAATATTATCTAAAATTTGATACAAAAAATGTCTAATAGTTCAACGCACAAAATGAATGCATGAAATGCGATATTATAATATTAAAATAAAAAGAGGGAAGCGACTCTGCGACCAAGTGAAAGAGAGAGGGAGAGAGTAATTAGAGTAGAATTTTATTTGTTTGGTTTTGTAGGCCAGCAAATGTACACAATAACCTAAACTCTATACACATATAATTAAAATATATAATATATATTATTATATATAATTAATATAGAGTCCGGCTACTATGCTATCGATAGTACCTAGCGCTTTGTGCTATCGAATTTTTCGCCGTTAGATTTACAGTTTTTATCATTTCCACCCGTTAAATCATATTATTCAACCAACCACCTACTCAACTCTAGAGAATTACTATCATCCTAACGACACATCTCTTCATTCAAGGGTCGAAAATCTAATAGCACCAAGTGCTTGGTATATCTAAAAGGCTAATAGGCTACTAATTAATAGTATAGTAGCCTAATTAGCCTATTAGATAATAGTACCAAGTACTTAATTGGTGCTATTAGATTTTCGGCCCTTGAATGAAGAGATGCGCCGTTAGGATGATAGTGGTCCCCGGTTAGGATTGATAGTGATTTTCTAGGGTTGAGTGAGTGATTGGTTGAATAGTATGATCTAACGGGTGGAAATGATCAAAATGGTAGATCTAACGGAAGAAAACTCGATAACACCAAACGTTTGATACTATCAATAATATAGTAGCCGGACTATATATATATTCGAGCTTTTCGAGCCTAATTCGAGCGAGCCCAGTAATGCTCAAGCTCGGCTTGAAATAAATTTCGAGCTTTTTTTTCTGTTCAAGCTCGGCTCATTTAATTTCGAGTCGAGCTCGAGCGAGCCGAATATCGAGCCGAACGCGAGTCGAACACGAGCCGGCTCGCTCATTTGCCAGCCCTACTAGTGACTAGTAGAAGTGTTAGCAGGCACAATTGTAGCGTCATTTTCCATTGAGAACTTTGGCAAATTTTAACAGTAAGAAAAATAAAAAAGATTGGGAAAAAATACATTCATATTTGGATGAATTCTAAACATGCACAATATTTATTTTAAAAAAAAATAGAGTACAATAGTTGTTTAAATAAAAAAAATAAAAAAAATCCGGATATAGTAACTTAAGTTTTCAGAGTACGTACACAGTACAACGGTTGTTTCGTATAATTTAACGGCTCATCTGGTCGGGTGGGGCTACTGCTGTTGCAGGCAAGCTGACAGAGGGGGGAGGGGGGGGAGGGGGGCGACGACGCCGGCGGGGCTGATCACGGCGGCGATCGCGCACGTGTTCGGGAGTGGCAGTGTCGGTGGGCGCGAACATCTCGAGCGGGCACGTGAACCCGGCAGTGACGTTCGGGGCGTTCGTGGGCGGCAACATCACGCTGCTAGAAATATAATATAGTTATGAGCAAAAACAGTTATTTTATTTTTTGTAACACTAGTAAAAATATTTAATCCGAAATAATTTAACGAGTACTAATAATAAAATTATTTTTAAATAATAAAAAAATATATTTTAAATAAGTAAAACTCTCATACTATGGGAGGCACGCTAAGTATTTATAGTTATAATTAATAAGCAGCATGGGCCGTTGGCCTCTTCTGCCAGGTGTGATCGGCCCCTGGACAAGGCAGCCAGCTCCGTGACTTGCGGCCACAAAACGCAGCACCCTTCCCAACCAATCGTCTGTCGCCACGTACCCCAACATCACATGACGGGCGCCTTTTCCCGCGCAAGCCTGCCACTCCCTGCCACAGCTGTGCCTCCGCAGATCGCACACTGATTTAAAGAGAACATCATACGCGAGCCGCCGCGGGCCCACCGCACATGCCGCCACCTGCTCGCTCACCCGATGCGTCCACACGCAGCCTTTCAGCCCTTTATCCTCTCAGTGCTTCGTAACACACAAACACTGACGCCACCCAATCCCAAACCGTCCATAGCGCAAGTGACAAAAAATTTAAAAATAATTTTAAATATTATTTCTATAGTTTCGTACTTTTTCACTTTAATGCTCTATGTTTAAAACTTATCATTTTAGTACCATGTGGTTTGGTTATTCTCTTTTTGTTATATTTTCGTTAATTATTTTGTTAAATTAATGAAAAAGTTAAAATTACAGAATAATAAAGTGAATATTCGATAAATCATAGGTGGGATATTTAAAATTTTTCTGTATAATTTAACGAAAAAATTAACGAAAAAATAATAAAAAAAAATAACCAAACCACAGGGTACTAAAGTGATACGTTTTAAACCACAGGGTACTAAAGTGAGAAAGCACGAAACCACATGGGTGATATTTGAAGTTATCCCAAAAATTTAATGATTGATATTCGAGATTTTAAGTTTAAATCCTAATTACTTTACATTTTCAGCTAAATTTATTAATAAAAAAATAAACGAAGCGGATAGCATACTATCTTTCTCTTAAAAAAAAAAAACATCACCCAATCACATCTAGGGATGTAATCGGTCTCGTTTGGTTCGATTTTCAAGCTGTTCTTAAACCGAACCAAATTCTTCGGTTTTAAAACATTTACAATGGAACCGAACTAATTTATTCTTGAAACCGATTCAAGTCAAACTAAATTAATTCATTTCGGTTCCTTCTACAGTTATTTTTTTTACATTTTATATCTTTCTTATGAGTTAATTCTTAATAATGTAGCACAAAAAAAATTTGATCATAAACATAGAATTAAAAAAAAATATATGTTTATATGTGATCAAGATTTGATCGTGGTTATACAAATTTTAATAAATAATTTACATAAAAAGTGTATATAAATATTTCTATTCAGTTTTCGGTATGGTTCGGTTCGGTCGAAAAATATATTAAAATCAAACTGAAACCAAAAATCCAATTTTAACTATATTTAAGACTGAACCAAACCAAATATCGATCATATAAACCCAACCAAATTATTTTGTTTAGTATGATTCGATTTGATTTTCGGTTTGAAGTCAAACTGTAAACATTCCTAATCACACCATGACTAGTAAGCAAAACCTTTTTATATATCATTATTTTGCATTTTTGGATCCAGCTAGACTCCTTTTTTTCTTTTCCTTTTCTTTTTTGTCGTCGTTGTTAATTAGTATGCGTACAATATACTTCAGCCAAGTGATAATTAATTATACTATTTTAAAAGAAAATTGAAACAAAAAATAGTTGCTTCTAAGTTATTATATTTTGTCGCCAAAATAAACAACTTGTATATAAAGATTGCAAGTAATTTATCATTTCCTTCTACTATTTCGTATAGCAGTTCTATTTTATATAAAACAGAAAAATGATAACAATATCAATTGTCAAACAAGGACTTACTAATTGGATATGATGGTGAATAAACCTCTCAATTCTTTTTTTTTCTTTTTTTTTTTTGAGAGAAAGGTAGCACGCTACTCGCTTCGTTTATTTCTTTTAGAAATAAACTTAGCTGAAAATATGAATCAATTAGAATTCAAACTCGGGACCTCGGGTACCAATCACTAAGCCCTTTGCCACTTGCGCTAGGGACGGTCGGTCTCTCAACTCTTATTATAATTGGCTAGCATTCAATGCAACATAGTCTGATACTAAAATACATTATCTTTACTGTCCAATTTTTATATTTTGCCACCACCCCATTGTATAAACTTTGTGTTTTTATAGAAATAGAAAAATGACAATAATATATAAAGAGATAAGACTAATAAATATGTGATACGCTGAAAAATTTAAAACCTCTTCTGCACTCAAGAATGAAAATGAGATACTGAATATTAAAAGTGAAAATTCTAATATTTGCATGCTTTTTAATTCTGTTATATTAAAAGCTGCTAGAAATATAATATAGTTTTTAATTTTCAAATAATATAATGCAAAAACACTTTATAAATTCTTAGAGCTTAAAAATAAGCCACTCACATAATAAAATGAGAATTGATAAACTCACAATCCAAAAAGGGTCGTGGAAATTACAACTCGTATCCAAGGGTTGAAATATTCACTCTTTTTATGGTTTAAAAAATAATTTTAAGACTAGTAGAGAAAAATTGACCCTAAATTAAAGAGTGCTGTAAGATTACAACTCCTTGAATTGTACCACTAGCATTCCCAACTGGCACTTTAGCATTAAACAATGATAAATCCACCAAAGCAGTAGAAAACAATGGGAAAAGGGGGAGTTGCCACTCTAAGGCCCAACAAAGAAGTCCCTTCTCCCCTTGATAACTTTTCCACCTCTTTTTGTTCTCTCCCTCAAGAGATATCTCTCTACAGCAGAAAAAAAGAATATGAGTTTAGAGGGAGATGAGGAGGATGAGTCATCATGTGGGTCTCCCAAAGGTGTGGCCAAACAATGGAACAAATTGTTGCCAATGAATCTTTTGGATGAGTACTGGTTCTTTCACAACACCTTGCATAGTAGTAGAAGAGTACTAGTCCCACAAAGGCCTCTTCCTTTGCCTGATAACAAATCTAAGGAAATGAGCCTTATGAGCTCAATTCAGCACATTAAGGAGAAAAAATCGTCGGTAGGCGATTCTTTCGCCGATCGAGCGCTTCTGCGAGCACCGTCGCCACCGCCGCCCCACGCAGGGCGGAAGGAGACCGCCACTGACGAAGAAAACGACGAAGAACTAGTCGACGTAACTCGGACCTCAACTTCATCGTCTACACCAAACAATAATAAGAAGCCACCCCTCCTTCGAGCCCCTTCGATGCCGTCGCCGCAGAATTCTTTCAACTACTTTGATAGTAGTAGTAGTAGTAGTCCTAAGGTAAAGTAAGAACAACAACTCACATTACGTTGTCATGTTATATTTTTGCACTTAATCTTTACCAAGTAAACTAATATGATTTTCTCTCAGAAAAATTTGATGCGAAACGCGAGCATGGGGAGGCACCAAGTGCCCCGGCACATGAGAAAATGCTGCTGCAGCACCAACTTGCATTGCAACTACAAGAGGGCATTTCAAGAGAAGAAGTGGCGGAGCTCGAGCGATCTCGAGTCGATCGAGGTGCAGGGGTTCAAAGATCTGGGATTCGTCTTCGACGAAGCAGGTCTAAACGACGAGAGGCTCGCGAGCGTGATCCCCGGCCTCCGTGAGAAGAAGGCTCAGGTCGATGGCGGCAACGACAACGACAACGACAACGACGACGACGGTGGCAGTAGCAATGTCGAGAGGCCCTATTTGTCGGAGGCGTGGAATGCGCAGAGATCGGCC
The DNA here is from genome assembly GCA_016920855.1 of Puya raimondii. Taxonomy (NCBI): domain Eukaryota; kingdom Viridiplantae; phylum Streptophyta; class Magnoliopsida; order Poales; family Bromeliaceae; genus Puya; species Puya raimondii. Next base: position 199,498,561 of record JABWPP010000050.1, on the reverse strand, counting down.
CCGCCGACGCTCAAATGGGCGGCGGCGGATAAGCGATCGGCGGCCGACATGAAGGAGCAGCTGAAGTTCTGGGCCAGGGCGGTGGCTTGCAATGTCCGGCAGGAATGCTGATTAATAAATTTACTTATTACTTTTCCGGCATATATTAATTATCTTTTAAATAAACTTTAATTTGTTTCTGTGCAGTTTAATGTATTTTTAATTATATTTTATTTACTATGAGGACTCATTATAAAATAGATAGTAAAATAATATTTTTTTTGTAAAATGTAAGATTGTATAATATAGCATATTTATTACCTTATGATTTACATTTGATCATCATGTCGTATCCAAAAAATATCACCTGTGAAGCAATATTCCTCTTATTTTCTTCTTTGTTGAAGATGTAATGTAATAACGCAAGTTGTTTATCACCACTGCATTATTTTGCATTGTTAATATGATTTTTTGTATAACTAATTCAAATCATCACAATTGGAAACTCTAAAATTTCTAATTCATGCTACCCTGGCTTGATGGTGAGGAAAACAAAGTCAAACATATGGCAGGTGGTCAAATGATCAATAAATATTGGTTTGCATTTATATTTAATTTTAGATCAAAGATGATGTACTGGATCACTTAGTATTGTAGTCACATGCAGGGAACAGTACATATATAGCAGGAAAATCCAGTCCCTTTATTTGAACAATGCTAATTGAACATCAAAGAATTGGATGTGATTATCACACTCTTTAATTTTAAGGCTATTTTTTAAATTTTAGTCTTTTCAATATTTTTTTAAATATTAAAAAGCTAAGTGGACTATCTAATATTAAACGGAAGGTATAATAGCTAGGAATAATTGCATATGGCTCCCTGCAAAGGTATCAAGTAGCAAATATACTTTCTACAAAAACTTAAGCTATCAGATTTGTGCCTCCAAAAGTCCTCCCGTCTGCAAATATATTCCTATGTTACTAAAATTAAGATAATTATGAGTAAAAAGAGCTAACCACACTTAACTAAGAGGGTAAAATAACCTTTTTATCTTTGATATATATAATTTATATTTTAATGTTGAGTTCTTCCGTCATCTTTCTCACCTTCTCCTCTTTATCCATGGCAATGGCGAGACCTACGGCGGCGGCGGCAACGTCGAAAGCGAGGCACTCGGTCGTGGCAAAAATGAGATACGCCGCACGTGCCGCGTCGAAGGCGAGGAGAAAGAGAGAAAAATATTAGTTTTTTACAGGGACAAATTTGTAAGGATAAAATAGTCATTTTATGCACCAATTATTAAAAAACTAACAGTGAATCTAACAGTAGGAACATATATGAATCAAACAGAACTTTTGGAGGGATATATTTGCAAATTAGAGAATTTTCAAAGGAATAAATTTGATAACTTAAATTTTATAGGGATATATTTGCTATTTGATACTTTTGCAAGGACCAATATGAAATTAATCCTAATATTTATGGAAAATGCTACTTTTGCAAGGACCACTAGCATTGCTCAATATTTATACCTATTTTAAACTGTATAAGTAGCATTTTTCCTTTTCTTTTTCCATAACTTTTCTGTTATGTCTCTGAGAAGTAGCATGTTAATCATATTATATGATGATGATATGTTCAATTGACAAAATTGTTTGATTAAATTGAGCATTTTTACTCTAACAAGAAAAAAAGATAAATTAATTTTAATTAACCTCCACATGATTTAGCACATTTTCACTTTATTAGCTTGAGGTTTAAAAAAATTGCTTTACTAATATATATATGATTTTGTTTTTGTTTAATTATAGGGACCTTCAATTGCAACAAATAATAAAGTAAAAGATTTTATAAAAAACAAGGTGGCTAAATATAAACTATAGAACCATATAATTTATATTTTTCCCGTCATATGATTTATAAAATTTATAAATTTACCATCTTATTGTCTGTAAAGTGAAGGAGACCGGCCGTAGGGTTACCAAGCACACCTCAAACCTACACAGTACACGAGCGTAGCGGAAACATGATCTTTCGTAGACGTAAGAGACGAGAACGATCATAGAAAAATAAGCACGAGGATAACAAAGCAATAAAGAAAATAAGAAAAAGAACACGAGAATACAAGATTTACATAGTTCGGCCAACCATGAGTCGACCTTCGTCCACGGGCAAGACCACCTCAATACGCTCTTCAATTAATCCACGGCACAAAAGTACAAAGAAGTAAGATTGGATTACAAGAAACTCTCTCTCAGGAGCTCTCTACGTTTTCCTCTCAATTAGGGTATTTTTCAATGAAGCTCATACGAGAAACCTCTAACAATGAGGCTCTAAATCTAAAAGATTAATTACAAGAGTTTATATAACCCTAAAATTCCAATTCTAATAGGAAACGATCTCCGCCTTCCATCCGAGTCCGATTCTCATCTAGTAGTCGATATCCTCTTAGAAATTTTTTTAGGAATCCTATTAGGAATCTTCTTTAAAGTGATCTTGAACAATCCCTAATCTTTTAGAACAAGATTAGATCCAATTAGAGTCAAACTCTGTATATCGACTCGGAACATGACTTTACATAATCCAACAATTCTCCCACTTAAAGACGCCGAACACCATGAAACAATAAATTGGAAGTCTTCCCAAACTCCCACTCTTCTCACGTAGCTCCAAGACCAAGAGAAGTTATGCTCCAATTGAACTTCTCTCGGGTCACCGGCTTCGTTAAAATATTCGCTGGATTCGCATCGGTATGAACTTTTAACAGTGAGATAAGACCCTCATCCACCACGTCTCTTACAAAGTGATAGCGAATATCAATGTGCTTCGTCCGAGAGTGAAACACCGGATTCTTCGCTAAGTGTATTGCACTTTGACTATCACAATTCACTCCCACCACATCTTGCTTCACCTTCAATTCTCCTAGAAGCCTTTTCAACCAAATAGCCTCCTTATAAGCATGTGCCACCGCTATGTACTCCGCCTCCTTCGTCGACAAAGCGACCACCGACTGAAGCTTCAACTCCCAGCTAATAGCACCACCGCCCATAGAGAAAATATAACCTATGGTAGACTTCCTCCTGTCTCTATCTCCTGTAAAATCTGAATCCACATATCCGACGCACTCTAAATCCGCAGAACCATAACAGAGTGAGAAATCCACAGTGCCCCTCAAATACCTGAGGATCCACGTCACTGTATTCCAATGTTCACAACCTGGATTCGCCATATACCGACTTACTACTCCCACTGCTTGAACAATGTCGGGTCTCGTGCACACCATGGCAAACATAAGGCTCCCTACTGCCGATGAATATGGTACCCAAGTCATGTCTGCCTTTTTCGCTTTTGTACCCGGTGATTGCTCGGCCGACAATTTTGAATGAATAGAAAACGGGATAGAAACTGGCAGTGCGTTCTGCATATTGAAGCGCCGCAGAACCTTCTCCACATAACCCTTTTGTGAAAGCCAAACCTTCCTATTCTTTCTCTCCCATAGTACCTTCATTCCGAGTATTTGGTTCACGGCTCCTAAGTCCTTCATATCGAACTCACCGACTAACTGAGTCTTCAGGGTAGATATCCAGCCCTTGCTATTTCCCGCGACTACCATATCGTCGACATATAATAGCAAAATACAGAAGCTCCCATCATCGTATCCACAGAAATATGCACAATGATCTGCCTCAAGCCTATCAAAGCCCAAACTCACAATGAAGGAATCAAATCGCTTGTACCAACATCTCGACAAAGCCTTCCGGTAAGACGAACCACCGGTGAGAATATCTCATCGAAGTCGATCCTCGGCTTCTTAGCATAACCCTTCACTACCAACCTCGCCTTAAATCTCTCCACATTCCCATCCGCGTCCTTCTTCACCTTATACACCCACCGGCATCCAATCGCGTTCCTTTCCTTCGGCAAATCAACAAGTTCTCAAGTCCTGTTCTTCCGAAGTGACTCCATCTCCTCCTCCATCGTGCATTGCCACTTTCCGGCATCGGTCGATTCACAAGCCTCATTATATGAAGTCGGCTTATCTTCCTCCGCCAAAGCAACATATGCACTAACATGATTAGCAGAAGGAGTAAATGAAGTAATGTAGTCATCATACCTCGCAGGAGGTCTAATGACCCTCCTAGGATGCCCGGGATCCGCTGGTGGCTCCACCGGTGAATTTGTATCTTCGGATCATTGCAGAGACTCCAAGTCTGGTTCATTATCAACCACCTCGTCGTCCTGTTGTGCTTGCTCAACCTGGACCTCATCGCGTGCTTCAAAGAGCTCAATTGGAACCATAGTATCATCATCTTGCTTTTCCTTGGTGCCTTGAAAGGACCCTTCGTTGAAGACAACGTCACGGCTTACGATAATCATGTGGGTAGTAGGATCCCACAATCGATACCTCTTAACACCTTTCGCATAGCCGAGAAATATGCACCTCCGAGAGTTCTTATCTAATTTTGACCTCTTCTCCTTCGGTATCCACGCATAAGCGTCACATCCAAAGACACGAAGATAGGAGTAGTCAACGGGCTTGCCGCTCCATACTTCTTCAGGAATTTCCAGATCAAGTGATTTCGTCGGCGCTCGATTGATCAAGTACAGCAAGCCGTGCTCACGGCTTCCGCCCAAAATCTCTTGTCAAGTTTTGAAGTACTCAACATGCTCCGGGCCCTCTCCATGAGTGTTCTATTTAACCTCTCCGCTACACCGTTTTGTTGCGGTGTACCGGGTACCGTGAGGTGCCGCTTAATTTCATGTTCACTACAAAACTCATCAAATTAATTCTCTTGAACAATACTCCCCTCCGTTATCGGAACGTAAGCACATAATTTTTAAACCCTTTTCATTCTCCACAAGAGCTTTAAACTTCTTAAAAGTTTCAAACACGTCGGACTTCCGCTTTAGGATATACACCCAAGCCTTCCGAGAATAATCATCAATAAAGGTAACAAAGTAAGAACACCCGCCCAACGAACTATCGGGCGACTCCCAAGTATCTGAATGAATCAACTCGAGATGCGACTTACTTCTTTGATGTGATAGAGAGAATGATAACCTCCGTTGCTTTCCGTAGATGCAATCTTCACAGAAATCCAATGGCGCGGACTTGTAACCTGGAAGAAGTTCACGGTTAGATAATACATGCAATCCGCGCTCGCTCATGTGTCCCAAACGGCGATGCCACACCGTCGGAGACTCCACCTTTGCGCTTGCAACAACCGCTTCTCCCACTTGAGTCTCGCCCACCAATCTATATAGGCCACATATTTGCTCTCCTTTCATCAATACCAAACATCCTTGACATACCTTCAAATGATCCTTCTCGCCGATGAACCTAAGCCTTTGTTTGCAAAACATTCCAAATGATAGAAGACTTTTCCGAAGTGCAGGAACATGCCGAACATTAGAAATCATCCAAATAACACCATCAAACATCTTGATCCGAACGTCTCCCATTCCAACCACCGGACATGCCGTGTTGTCATCCAAATAGATAACTCCACCATCCCATGGCTTGTAAGTATGAAACCACTCCCTATAGGGAGTCATGTGGAACGACGCTTCCGAATCTAAGATCCAATGATAAATAAGATCGAATCTATCTAATACGGACAACGCATCTCCGTCCTCCGAACTAGCCGACTTAGCATCCGCTTCGGCTACGTTACCTTGGAAGTTGCATGAATCAGATTTACCATCAACTTCTTTAACCCGGCAATCCTTCTTCACGTGCCCCGACTTTCCACAATTCTAACACTTTACTTTTCTTTTGCCCTTGGATTTTGATCTTGATCTCCCTCGATCACCACGCTCCCTCTCGAAGGGTCTTTTCCGTGCTATCATAGCCTCCCCCGAAGAGCTTCCTTGGCTAGACTTCCACCTCATCTCCTCGGTAAGTAACGATGCAACAACCGACTCCATCTTAAGTTCATAATCAAATTATCCCAAGATTCCGACATCGAACAAAGTAAAATACTTGCCTTTTCTTCTTCATCGATTCTTACGTCTAGGGCCGCAAGCTTGCTCACAATAGAGTTGAATGAACTTAGATGTTCTTGTACCGGTGCCCCGTCCTTCATCCTTAGATTGTATAATTGCCGCCTCAAGAAGATTTTATTCACCAATGACTTTCCTTCATAGAGATTCTTTAATTTATCCCAAATTTTTTTTGCGGTAGTCTCGGTCTCCACATTGAATAGCACAGAATCATCAAGTGCCAAATATAGGTTTGCCAAAGCCATTTTGTCTTTCTCTTCATATAGCCTATCCGTCATCCCTTCCGGCTTTTTCTCCTTTCCTTGCAGGGCGATCTCACAAGCATCTTTGATCAAGACTGCTTGCATCTTAAGTTTCCACAACGCAAAATTCATTCCATCAAAATCGAGGAACCTCATACTTCTTCGCTGTAACTTTTCCCGCCATCGTTTCACCGTCAACGACTACAAAAAAAACCAAACTCTGATACCAATTGAAAGGGACCGGCCGTGGGGTTACCGAGCACACCTCAAACCCACACAGCACACGAGCGCAGCGAAAACAGGATCTTTCGTAGACGTAAGAGACGAGAATGATCATAGAAAAATAACCACGAGGATAACAAAGCAATAAAAAAAAATAAGAAAAAGAACACGAGAACACAAGATTTACGTAGTTCGGCCAACCATGAGTCGACCTACGTCTACGGGCAAGACCACCTCAATGCGCTCTTCAATTAATCCACGGTACAAAAGTACAAAGGAGTAAGATTGGATTACAAGTATTTTTCAATCTTAAGTTTTATGGCTTTTAAAACTTTCAGTGCCTAAGAGGGTATTTACATTGACGAATCATTAGATCTTTTTGTAACTCAAGTATAGTGGTATTTGAGTTTTTCTGAAGTATAGTTATTTTTTCGTTGTTTATTTTAATGTAAGTCATACAGTCTGAAAGTTAAATTCAATCACCAAATGCTGGTGTAATAGTGTTTGTCAATTTGCATTTCTTCTTTATTTTCTTGATCAACAAAAATTTGCAGACCCTCTTCAATTTTTTTTTTGAATCCACCTTTCGAAGATAATACATTTGTTGGTTTTGTGGCTTCAAGAGTTATGCCACTTACAATACTTTTTCTTTCTATTTCTTTCAAGGGCATCATATGTCCTTCTTATAACTCTATCCTCCCATATTTGAGCAACCATCAAAATTTAATTCAGTTTAATCGACATCAAAAGAATATGTATATGTCATTACTCTGGTTTTCGCTTTACTAATCTTTGCTAGCTTCAAATTTGGGCATCATACGACTGCTATTGTCTAACGAACTCAGTCTCATAGATTTCAACCTTGCTTCCCGAGCAATCGCTTTCTGAAGAATGACTCTGTCCTTTTTGGATCATATCTTTGTTTACACATATCACGCCTTCGTTTACAAATGAAATATTTTTTTTTCCTTACCTCGGCTCCATTGCGGCCGATCCTCCTGACTTCCCTTCCTAAATTGCTCATATTGAGCAACTCGGATATCCAAATCAAATAGGTTTGGAAAATAGTTATTTTCAAAATAAATTTTTATTTTAAAATGCAAATCAGTAAAGGCCATTTTTGCAGACTCGGATTCTGGCATCCTAATAAAACACCAATTTTTAGCTTCTTTAAAACGATTTAAGTACTCATCAATAGTTACTCTCGGCATCTGCCGATATAATGTCAGGTCGACCACTGATATTTTCGGCTCTGACCTAAAAACTGTTCATGAAACTTGTGCTGTAATTCATCCCAACAAATAGAATTAGGAGGTAAGCTTGCGTACCAAGTGACAACCATCTTGGTAAATGACGTGTTGAACCATTTTAATTTTAAAAACAGGTCAAGATTTGCTTCTTTGCATTGAGCCATAAACCGAGCTATATGCTCTACAATATTCTTAGAATCTTCGCCCGAGAATTTATTAAATATCAGCATTTTTCAGTTTGCCGGGTATGGGTGTTCCGTATCAATATTTGCTGGATATGGAGATATGAAGACTGGGGCACATAGCTGGCTGCGTGCAAATACCAAAAGTGTTTGTAATGGCTTATTCGATCTGAGTATAAAGCTCATTGTTCCCCACGGTATAAGCCAGTCCTAATTGTGATGCTTGTGCCTGAATTCCATTCGCTTCAAGAGAAAATAGGAGATTCTAGACCTATGAATTCTGAAATTGCCCCAAATTAGGGCCCTATTCCCCCAAGCCCTCACACCTATATTCTAAGGCTGATAGGCTAGCAAAGGAGGCAGAGGAGACAATATCTGATTGTAAACCGGGGTTCATATTAGCTGGCCTATAGGCCGCATGGAATAGTGTCATCTGTGGCTGAGCTGGCATAGTTGTCGAAAAAATAGTGTTTAGCTGCATCTAAGGAGTTACTTGGAGGACGTTTTGTCCTCCAATACATTCTGTGCTTAAAGAATTTGTTGTCCCCTGGCACCTGATCCCCTCAGGCCAAAATATGCACAACGCATAATACCCTCATTAGTGAGACCCTATTGGAGCTAGAACTACATCCAAATGGGTGGTGCTGTACTGGCTATTTTGGTCTAAGTTTTGCCACTCCCGAGTCATTTGTCCAAGCGCTTGAACTAAATTCGCTCTTGTTGAGCAGACTGCGTAATATTTTCCAATCCCACAAGTAATGTCGATTGTTGCTTATTTGCATTTTCGGCATTACTCACTTGTTCACTACTTGATAGCCTTGAAATTGTCCGATTATGGAGATGCATTCCGTTATCATTTTCTTCAGCCATAACTTTTCTGAAATCGAATTTTAAAGAAGATACAAAACTTTACCCAAGTGTCCTTCCTGGTGTGCCAAAATTGTTTCACGAGCCGAATAGATCCCTGAGCTGGTTGGCCAAGTCAAATGTTGATCGAGTTAAAATTCCAGCAGACTATAACTTGGCTGTGAATATGACCCTCGATTGATAGTGTTTTTTTAAAATAAAAAAAAATTAAGTGATGGGCTGAGAAGGGATATACTCAACCAAGTTTCTCTCCGAAATAAAATTTCGGAGAACGAACCAAATATAAGAACTTTATAAGAAGTTGGCTAAAAACATATGCTGAATTAAACTACATTAATTTCTCGAAGAACAACTTTAAGATTTATAGAGGATGAGCACATGGGCTCTATTTACAAATTTTAAGTTAAAACTAAGGGCCTGTTTGGCAACTGTAGGAATTTAAAACAGAATTTTATATTTTGCTGTAATAGATTGGTACAAAAACCTCAAAACTCTATAATTTTTTACTCTATTTTTTGGTGTTTGGTTTAAGTCCGGAAAAAAAAAAATTTGATGTAAAAAAAATAATTTTTGGTGTTTGGTGTTTGGCGGAGGGCGGCGGCGGCGGCGGAGGCGGAGGCCGGCGGCAGCGCCGGTGGCGGTGTCAGAGGCGGAGGGGGGGCGGCGGCAAAGGGCGGTGGGGGTGGTGGAGGGCCGCGACAGCGACGGAGGAGGGCGGGGGGGGCGGCGGGTGTTGGAGGCGGAGGGCGGGGGGGGGGGCGGCTGAGGGCGGAGGGCGGGCGGCGGAGGTGGGCGGGGGGGGGGGCGGCGGCGGTGTTGGAGGCGGAGGGCGGTGGGGGCAGAGGGCGGAGGGCGGCGGGCAGCGGCAGAGGGCGGAGGGCGGCGGCGGTGGAGGGTGGTGACGGCGACGGCGGCGGAGCACGCGGTTGACGGAGTGGGAGAGCTCATGAATATCGGCGGCGGAGTCGAGGAGAAGGAGGCGGTGGAAGATGTAGCAGGCAAGAAGAAAGAGGTGCAATGAGTTCTCTGGAAAAAAAAAAAAAAAAAAAGTGGTCTGTGCTCTTTTTCTTTTTCCTCCAAAAAAACTCCGTTTTGAGTCTATTACTCTGTTTTTTTTACAATTCCAAAAGTTATCCAAACATACCCTTTGTAATATTTCAAGAGTTGTAAAAAATACATCGTAAGTTGGACTATTACTCTGTTTTAGAGAGTATCCAAACATGCCCTAAGACTAGAAAAAACTACTCCTAGAAAGGCTATAAAATATGGGAAACTAAGATAAAGATAAAAACAGTGATTCTATATCCAAAAAAAGACTTTTATTGTAAGTAACCTTCCTCTATTTATAGGATTATTTTTATGTTCAGTTGCCTTGAGGTTACTAAACTGTTGTTGCAACATGGGAAGTGCTCAGGCCACTCTCTCTTCAATTGCACAACTGCTTCTCATGTCATCAAAATTTTAAAAGATTAGATAGTCAAATTAAAATGGTCTATAATTTAGATAAGCTTGTATTTTTTATCAAAAATAATAAAATAGAATCTAATTTTGTTACCACATCATCTTTTAGAGATGACATGACTATATTGAGTTATCACTTGGTGATGATATAGTTGTTATTTCAGTTAACAAATTATATTTTGAGATAATATAATAAGTAAATAATAATAATTTTAAGATAATATGGTGTTACAATGACTGTTAATTATTGTTATATCATCTTTTTTGGTATTCGAATTAGCTATCCCCTCAAAAAGTGATGTAATTCAAGCTCGGTAACTTGATTGAAAGAAATTAAAGTTTGATGATCTAAATAAAATTTCACTAAAAATTGGATGACTGGTGCTGTAATTTACTCTCAAATCTTTGAAAGATATGAGATGAAGAGAGAAAAGGAAAGGAAAAAAAAAAGAAAAAGAAAAATTGAGACAAGACGGGAACAAAAAGGGAGAATGAAAAAAATCAGGGAGGGAATAAAAGAAGGCCAGCAAAATGTGATTTGAAACCCTAAAATCTTAGAATGTAAGATTTACAGCCTGTAGCGGCGTTGGGTGTAAAGATAGCATTTTTCTTAATTTTTTCTCTTAAATATGTTGGAAGGTAGTTGTGACTATCCCTTGAATAGAAACTTATGGACTACCACAAGTGCGTAATTGGTTCGCGCTATCTTTTTAAATACTTAATAATCTAGTCAAAATAAAAAAATATGACGATATTTGGCTAAATACACCAAGTAATTTATTTGGTAATCTTAGATTCACATGAGAATGAAATTCAACTCAAAATACTAATCTTATTTTCTTGGGATCGGGTAGGTATCTCATATTAATTATTTGGGATAATCTTAAATTTTCTAACCGAACCCATTATTTTTCTCCCTGTTCTATTTGAGATCCTCTCCCGATCTCTTCTTTACACCATCCGAGACCCTCTCCTGATCTCTTCTCTCGACGTATGGCATACACATCAATCTTCTGCTGTTCTAGACTACACACATCAATCTATATTACTAGTAATTTCAAATAATATGAACCAAACACTAGAATGTCATATCCTCAGTAATAGAATGAGCAGGAGTCAAATTCTTGAATGTTCTTTAATTTCTTGCAGTCTTTCATAATGCGAGCCAAACGTACCATAAGTTCTTTCAAGGAATCAAAAAGATATCGAAATGTTGAATCAAATTCATTGAAATATCACCATTACGAGTCCCCCAGTTTCAGAAGAAATTTGATGCTTTAAGATGATATATTTGCTATATATTGGTCCTTTTCACACTCATTGAATAGCCTAATTGAAATTAAGGATCCCAAAACAAGCCTAAATTGAAATAGATTCATACTTCTGCGGACCAGATTATGTTAGGTGTATGCCTTCTTTTGTAGTACGATGGTATATTTTCATTGGATAGTCCGTAGACATGGTCTTTGGACAACAATAGAGCGTGGCTTATTAATTAAGTATGCACATGGTGCATTAGATTTAGGAGCTGTTGGATTCAAGATTTATAAAATTCTGATAATCCTCTATATTTTTTATTGAAAATATTCAAATTATTACCATTCAATTTAAATTGGATGGTAAAATCATTGTAAATTATTAGGCGACAGGACTACTAGATTATCATAGGATAGGAGGTACTTTCATTATCATGCCTGATGAAAATTATTAGTTGTCTATTAATTGCTTAAAAGAAAATTAGTAATCTATTTTTTTTTTTTTTGAGAGAAAGGTAGCACGCTACCCGCTTCGTTTATTTCGTATAGAAATAAACTTGGCTGGAAATATGAATCAACTAGGATTCGAACTCGGGACCTCGGGTACCAACCACCAAACCCTTTGCCATTTGCGCTAGGGACGGTCGGTAAAATTAGTAATCTATTAATAAGAATATACCAGTTCTTAACAACATCCCAACTTAAGTGGCTTGATAAATTAGTAATAAAATTATCATTCCAAATATAAAAATATATAATATTTTTAAAATATTACAAATCTTGAACCGAACAACCCATTAAAGGTTTTTTTTGTGGTGTAGGTGTAGGATAATTAGTGCGCTAATATTTTCTTGCACTTTGTGGAGTAGAATATTATTACTGTGCTGTATGCAAGTTGTTGTAAAATTACAGCTAAATTACACTTTTTGTTCCTCAAATTTTGAGGCTCCTTTTTGGTTTTCAAACTTTAATTTTTATAATTTTTAGCTTGAAAATTTTGAATTATTGCAATTAAATTTTGAAACCTATTTTAGTTATCTAAATATTGATATGTCAATATTGTGATTCATGACGCGGCAATAATTGAGATGTCACATTATTTTCACATCAACAGCACGTCAATATAAAGTCAACTAAATTGCATTGTGAGATTTGATTATAATAATTTACAAAATTTCAGCTAGAAATTATAATAAATAAAAGTTTGAGGACCAAATTAGTTGTCATGCACCTTATAGTTTAAGAACCAAAAGTATAATTTAGCTTAAATATTTAGTGATAGTATAAAAGGAGAGGGTGAGAGATTAAAAAATAGGGTGAGAGATTTTAAAAGAGGTTTTGAGATTAAGCAACTCCATCATAAGAATAGAGGTAGAGAGAGGAGGTTGAGAGAGATTTATAGGATTTGTTTGGTAAGACTTTTTAGTGTAGCGCCTTAGAAAGTATTGTGGGATATGGTATTGTACTATAAAAAAAAAAAGAAAAACTGTTGAGTGTTTGATCAATTTTATTATAAAAGTATTGTAAATATATTTTGTTGAAGTACTGTAAACTACTTATAGTGCTAAAAACTACCAAAATAATGATTGTTCTAATTTTCAAAAATAATAAATTTTTAAAGCCTCAAATACCAAAAAAAAAAACATAATACAAAAAAAATCTATTTTATGGATTATTTGTAGCCACAATGGTTTTAATGTAATTGTATAATCCAGAATAATTAATTAATTTATCATGACTTCAAAAATGCTAACATAACTCAAAATTACGATCAAATTAATTAAAGTACTACATAAGGTGTAGGCAATAAAATCCTAATCACTCTTATTTGTATATTAAGTTATTTTGTATTTCTCATTAAAGAGGTAGCAATTTGATCCTAAGTACATATGACGACATTATTATGTAATGATCCATTAGTAATTTCGAACTTTATGCATCGTCTCCGTCGTAAGTTTTTCCTTCCCAAGTACGGATTGCATTTGCTCCAAATAAATTCTTGACTAAATTACAGAAAATTTTTCTGTCAATACCCATTTTTTTACTTTCCCCCCTGTCATTCAAAAACCTACACTTTTAAAAAATAAAAAATATTCACTTCACCTCCCGCCGTCAGTATTCCGTTATGATTCCATTTATATCTTATTTTTTATACCCAAAATATTTCTGAATGTCTCATTCATACCCACACATATGCCCTCGGCCGCCGCCTCGCCCTCGCACGAAGTCGGAGTTGGAGTCAAGGGAGGCGTGGGCGAGGTGCTGGATGCGGGATGAGCAAGATTGGAGAGGAGGAGATGAAAAAGATGAGGACATTTTGATCATTTTGTCACACCGTACTTCCCTGTGAATATTTTTTATTTTTTAAAGGGATAAAATGTAGATTTTTGAATAACAAGGGGGGAAGTGAAAAAACGGATATTGACATGAAGGTTTATGTAATTTAGCCAATTCTTCAGTCTCAATCACGTTCTTCCTAAAATAGTTAGAAAGTAACATAATTGCAGTTACAACCGTCTTTCACTTTTCAAATGGATAGGCATTTTGAGCGAAATACGTCGTCTTGTATTTCATGCCCAAATGGCGCTCAATTTCATTTCTAAGGGAAGAGTATGTATGTTACGATCACATTCAGGGCATGTTTGGTTCGCCATTTTTTCATCCTGGAATTGGAATTGTAATGAACGAATTCGTTTGTCGGTGTTTGATTACGCGGATTTTCATTCCGATTTCGATTTTCGGGTGAATAGGAATCCTCCCAATTACCCTTTTTTCTATCCGGTCTAGGAGGTCGGATTGGAGATTGTATCCGGACGGAATGAATTTGTTCGGATTAAATTTAACTTTTTAAGCTTAATTTTTAATTAAATATAAGTTTAAGCTTTAAAATTATATTTATAAATTTAAATTTAAATCTGAAATTAAATTAAAATTAAAATTCAATCAAGCATTTGAAATTTAATTTATAAATTTGAATTTAAATTTAAATTTAATTTAAAATCTAAAGTTTTATTCAAATTTTATTTAAAATTTAAATTAAATTTATGGATTCAAATTGAAATTGAAATTATAATTTTAATTTTGAATTTGAATAAATCAAAATTTTGTTTTATATTTTGAATTATCCGTTCAATTTCAAAATTTAAATATTTTTAAAAGATACAGTTAACATTTTGACATAAATTTTTAATATTTAATTTTCAGTTTGAATTTAAACTAATATATTATAAAAATAAAATTGTTATATTAATTTGATTACGTTTCTGATATCTATCTGAACCAAACACCGACAATGGAAATGATTCATTCCGATTCCGATTCAGGTGGCGAACCAAACAGAATGAAGTAATGAATCAATCCGATTCCGTTTCCAGCTTATTCTCATTCTGATTTCTATACCGATTCCGACTTCGAACCGAACACATCCTTAGATTCTAATCCCATGCAGATTCTACAGTATCTTCTTATTAAATTAGGATTATTTATCTATTAGATTATAAAAGATATTTCTCGAATCCTAATCTAAGACTGACTATAACAATGTACCTATTGGTTGACTTTCACGCATGAATTTGAAAAGATTATCTTTTTGCCCTTGCCCTTTGTATGATCCTACATATCTTTTTATTTTAGGATGCCCAAGTCAACAGAATAATATTTACGTAGGCCTACAAAAAAGGTTTTGAATCAAATTTGGCAAATGACAATGTGAATAATTACATAATAATACCAAAGAAAATACAAAAAGAAATATTAATAGTGATAACGATCCATCCATTCACAAACCATGCATGCACATATAACAAATTAACCAAATAGAATCAAGTTCGTGAACATTGATTACATAAAATCAGAAAAATTTAACTAATTAACATAATCAAGTTACCTAAGTTTAATTTAAGAGAAGACTCCCTAATTAAAAATTTTAAAAAAATATCCTAAGCAATCATATGGAATTACCTAATAAATGATTATTTTGATTCAAATTGAACCATAAACAATTAAATAGACCAAAGCAATTTTCTATGGCTATAAATAAGTGTTTAGAATTTCATAAAACATTTGGGTATGAGAGAAGAAGACGCACCTCGAAGGAGATGAACAAACATATATAGAGAGGAGACGAGAGGGCGAAAAATAGAAAAAGAAGAAGAATACAAGGTTCAACTTGTCTTCTTGTATAAGAGATTAGGGCGAAGTAGCGATGATGTTTCTCTCCTAGAAAACATTTCGCTATGACCTTCTATTGCAAAGTAAGGGTAAGGATTTTGCCCCATAATCTAACTTGCCCTTTGTTGCAAAGAAGGGATAAGATTTTTGCCTCACCATCTCTTGTTGTTTGTTCATGAAGATGGGCCAGGATGAAAGTGTAGTTTGTTTTGAGGTCCTTTTCTTACACAAAAGCTTCGTACGTCCCACCAAGTGTCGTGGCACGGAGTCATGCCGAAACTTACATGCACGGTACGATACAATACTTGTCGGATCGGTATATGTGTGCCGACATATTGTGATATCTCAATAGTCCTATATCGAATAATGTGGGAGAGTATGATGGATTTATAAGTAACGAACACATTAGTAATAATAACTGATCTTATGCATTTTGGGCCGATGGTTTGGTTCTAAAACTGATAACCAGCCAGAAATATGGGATGAATTTCACATCACTTGGTGAATCTAGAACTATATGTATGATTGGGCCGGGCTAACGATGACGTATAATAACTGGATTTAAGTATTTTGGACAAGTTGGGTCGTTACACACATAATAATATAAAATATATTTATTTTCTTAGCAACACAATATTTTAATTGTTTATTATGTATCTTTATCAAATCTTTCAAACTTTATTAAGAAAATTATTTATTAATTAAAAAAAGGCGTTTTAACCTGTACCATCGGTACTGGAGTTGTATCGTGTCGATATCTTGTTGGTACAATACAATGACGGATACGGGTCGTACTGGTGGACACTTAAATTCTCGTATTCCACTTCTCTGTTTTTCGCTCTATCCGCACTTAACGGATCATGTTAGCACAATGCGGACCTGTTTGTTCCGTCTTGAAAGTCTCCTCTGGGCAGAAGCACGGCATGCTTCAAAACAAGTGGGGTTAAAACATGTTGAGATTCTTTTATTTGCATTTATTGCTTTCTTTTAAGTTTCATATTTGCAAAATTAGAATAGACTTTTAACATTAATCTTTTAATTTTATGAGTAGTCAAAGTTTAGATATTCGGAAGGAACAAGACATTAGGTATTGGCATCTTTAAACAAAAATTTGAGAGACTATAAGAGTGAAGTAAGATGTAAATATTTTTTGGAAGATAAACTGATTCAAAAAGTAGTTAACAATGTGCCACTTGGTGTGATCCATGATCAATGGATTAGCCTAACAGCGCATTGGTGCACCGAAAAAAGTAAAGTATAAAAAAATTTTATACTAATTATTTTAAAATTAGTATGTTCATTTTTAACACTAATATTATTTTTTTATTATAGAAACTTTGTGAATTGAATTCTGTTTCCGCAAATATGGTGAAGATGGCCCACACAACGGGTAGAAAAAGTTATGGAAGAAAATGAAAGGAAATGATAATAACTCGATATTAAAATTTATATTATTTTATATGATATTTTATAAATATTTATTATTTAAAAGTTATTATTTATTTTTTCTTATAGAAAATTATTCTTGGAAAAGAACCTGATCAACATTGGCGAATCCAATTCTTTCTCAGTAGGGTGACCCCACTGAAAATGATGCAAGAAAGCCTATTTAATTGAGCCCACTTGCATAAGAGGCCTTTTAGTTAGTCTTTCTTGCATAGTTGACTCCACTTTGGGGTCCAAATTGATCCCAAGTGCGGTTCAACGAAATTTGAAGTTGTATTAAATAAAAGAGCTCATAACGGGTCCGATGATTCGCTAATTTTTTTTCTTAGCAATAGCAAAACGTTAAAAAAGATTCTAATAAAAAAGATTCTAATAAAAAAAATTCTAGCCTCCATTATCCTACATAATCTTCCTCTTTACCTTCTCCCAATCATATTGATCTAATTAATACTTTGATTAATATTTCAAAGGCCAAATTCAATCCTTCGTAGATGCCAATAAGTTTCTTTCTACTAATTTTTTAATCGGGATGCAAAATATAAGCTATGTATATGGATCTTTATTTGTTTTTCTTTAATTGTGAATTTTTTTTTTTTTACTTATGAAATGAATAGTAGTTGTTTTATATTGTTATGGTATATAAAAATATAATAAGTGTTTTAGTAGTTTTTATGCAATATTAATGACTAGTTCATTTTTTTAAAAAAAAATTATAAATTTTTCTCTCTTATGTATTGATCTCATGAAAAAATTTTTCTAAATCCGCCACTGTTGATTGACTAACCTTTTGAAAGGTGACCCGTAAGAAAAAAAATAAAAATTTCGTAAATGAAGATCCGGAGAATAGTTTTGTAATTACAATTTTTTTTTGAGTTGTTATATTTAATATTCATAGAATTTGTAAAATATTAAAATATTTTTTTTTCTTAAATGCGTAATAGAATATAGCGCGTTAGAAAATTTGTTGAACTTTCTAAAGGTTCTGAATCTGATAGAAATAAGCTGATAGATAAGACTTTTCATGACGCTATGGATCCTGAGCATAATGGATGTGTGAAACGTAAGGGCTTGGGATCTAAGCTAGGATCATATTATGGTATGAAATATATGAATTTATCTACAATAGGAAAATCAAGTGGGGGTCAATTAGAGGAGCTAGGTAGAAAGGCTTAAGGCGGAATTAGAACGTATGAAAAACAAAATGAATGAATTTTTCTCGAAAACGGATCCCATAAAAGCACTACTAAATGTCAATCCTCAGGTATATCAATTTGATAGCAAATTATTACTAATAATATATTTGAATAGTTTTGTATTTTAGTTTAATTAATAATTTTTATATTATTTGATACTTTTTAAGATTGTGAATGGCAATATTAATCCTATTAATGTATTATCTCCAAACTATCAATTATTGAATGCAAGTCATGAGCTTAGAAGTGAAGAAAATTATCGAACTATTTAAATTTTTGTCAACTATTGAGAACTCAAATATTGACTATATTTAAAACTATTTAAACTTTCTTTTATTAGTGTGTCGCTATTATTGGATATATAATAAATGAGATTGTATTTTGGATCACATGTTAAAAAATTGGTTTGTTGCTTGTTGAGAATTGTTTTAATTCTTATTTTGTTAATATATGTTTTTGATTAAATGTTAAATTATCATTATTTTTTTGGTGAGAAATATAATATTTGATTTGTGCTAATATTTATGATAATATGTTTGTTAATGAATTTGTAATTTTTTGCTTATAAATGCAGGTCTTAATATATTTGTTTACTATATTTGTAAGGTAGAGGCAGTCAAAACCACCTCTACCAATTGTTTCTGCATAATAATATTTGTAGAGACGGTTTAAACCATCTCTTCAGATTAATAATTATAGAGGGAATTCAAACCGTCTCTACAGATTAATATTTATAGAGGCGGTTTAAAAAGCCTCTAT
Organism: Puya raimondii; assembly: GCA_016920855.1. Lineage (NCBI taxonomy): Eukaryota > Viridiplantae > Streptophyta > Magnoliopsida > Poales > Bromeliaceae > Puya > Puya raimondii. The sequence continues at coordinate 199,479,528 of JABWPP010000050.1, read as the reverse complement.
AGGTTAAAATATGTTGAGACGGTTGTAACCTCTTCTTTATATTATTAATAAATTATGAATAAAAAATATCGAACAAATAATTAATCAAAAATATTGGGACGGTCGAAATCGCCTCTATATATCCCCTGTAAGCTCCCCCAGCTACGCCAGCGGTCTAGAGGCGGTTGTATAAACTGCCTCTACGAATCGCAGAGGTGGTTTAAGCCGCCTCTACTGTAACTAAAAATTGCTTTTGCGAGCGCCTTTTCTTGTAGTACTCTAGTGTAAGGAGAGAAGTTAGGGGAATTGTAGGGAATCTGATACTCTCCCTGGTACCAGAGTTTTGAGAATCTGCAACCCACCCTGATATCGACTGCTGTAAATTCGGTATTGATTGTTGGGATTCCGCAACGGAAGCAGCAAATCAAGTTTTTATCATAAATCTGTCTTCTCAGTAAAAGCCGATACAATCACAAAAAAGAGAAAAATAACTAAACAGAAAATATACCGATAAAATAAGATTCATAATCAAGAATATTACACTTGACTCTTATTCTTGCAATAGAGTAAATTCAACCTGAGCCCTTTTTCTGAATCTCCCACCGCTCACTCGCCTTCTATAAATCCACAAAATGACAACTCTTTTTCTGCACCCCTTTTTCTGCACTAGTGCACTAAACACGGCCAACATTTTCTGAATCAACCAACATGATGCTTATTATAATGCTCAAACAAAAATATACCCAAATCTAATAAAATTAAAAATGCTACTCTAATTAATATTTAAATTTTAATTAATTTATTTTGAATAGATTTAAATATTAATCCTAATTTAATTAGAAATTAACTGTAAATCTAATCAAATCCTAACATAAACATTCTTCTATTAATTAATAAATCTTTTTGAGTCTCTCTTACATTTCTAGCCGTAGTGGTAGTATATAGTAATGTCGCCTTAATCTATAAATTTACTAACTTGTCATTAATTTTTTCATAATCAAGCCTTGGTTGTGATCACCCATATCAAGTTGATTCAACCTTTGTTAGTTAATTCGCGAATTATTCGCGAATTATTGAAAATCCGAATTAAAAGGTACGTTTACAAATTTTTTCCAAAAAACTAAATTATTCGCGAATTTTAGGGCCAGCTGAATTATTCGCGAATTATTCACGAACTATTCGCGAATTATTTCCGAATTATTCCCGAATTATTGAAAATCTGAATAAAAAAAAGTTATAATTTTTATGTTTAAATATAGAATATCTTATATTTTATATTTAAATATGAGTTTTCTGTTCATTCGCCCTCAAAAAAATTCTTTATATATTTTATAATTAATTATGGGTTATTTTAATTTATTTCTTGCTTGATAGTTTAAATAGGGTTTTTTATTTAACCTACTTTATTTTGTAGCCTTCTATTCTTAAGAATTATAATTGTTTCGGATGGTAGTATAAATCTAGAAAAAAATTTAAGTTTAATAGGCAAATTTTTGATCCCGAATTTTTAATTGATGAACGTATACTTTCGTATAAATCGTGTATCCGAATAATTACTGAATCCATTTTTTAAACCGAATTTTTCAACGAATTTAAAAATTAGGAGACGAAATTTATGCGTATTATATCCGTACAGAATTTTTGCCGAATCCGAATTAACTAACTATGGATTCAACCAATCACCAGTCCTATTTACAACTAATTTCCATCCTTGTTCGCACTAAGAGTAGTACTGAAACTAGATCCAAAAAACCCTGGTTTCTTCCATTGTGTGCGATTTTGATCTTCAACAGATAGAGCTCAATTTGAGATAATGGATGGCTCCTCGGAAAATCTTAGTCAAGGAAAGGAAAGGAGAAGGCGGTCATGAACCTGGAGGGGCAGCGGTTCTATTCAACAACGGCGGATGCTTCGATACGGGTCTCCTCTGCGAAGACTGCATTACCATGCAAGCCATGTGTGCCAAACAGAGCTGCCTGCGGGCACCTCTCTCGCGACCCGGGCAAAGGAGTTAATGCGGCCAACCACTGCTGTAATGATCTTCCAACTCGCCCATCCTCCAAGAAGGCCCTTTGGGCGGACAAAGTGGGATCCGCTTTAACCCAGAACCTTTACTTCAGACAAGTTGACCACCCAGGGTCATTTACTCCATCATCATCTCGACCAGAGCCCAAGCACCAACCTCGGGACAGGCCTAGGACCGACGGACAACAGAGGGGACTGAGCTCGGCCTCCCCACTATTTAAGAAGACTTACCTGGATGCACTCCTCACCCCTGCCCCACCTCCTTCACCTCCACTGAGAAACCCCCTGAAGAAGGCGTCCACCCGACACACAAGCCTCCGCCGTTTCTCTTTCTCTTTCAAAGGGAGGTGCTTCAGGTGTTTAAGCAGGGACCACCGGGCCTCCCATTGCAGAGACCCCATCCGGTGCACCAGGTGCTTCAAGTCGGGGCATCTAGCCAGATTCTGCATGAACCGTTTGCCTATGGAGGTTTATCGGGCAATGCGCGCCCGCCCCTCATATCTCAGCGCTTTTGTGCCCCTCTCCGAAGATTTCTTCGCCCGCCAAAATCGTCGTCGCAACGCCATTCTAGTCGACGTGGTCCCTCAGGCACAGCTAGGACATTTCCCCCAGGAACGCATCGCCAACGGGCTTGCAAGTCGCTTTGGCGGGTACCCATCTGACTTCCATGTCGCCAGGTACAGCGGACGCGACTTCGTGGTGTTCCTCCCGGAATGGGTGCCGTGCGACCAGCTTATCCGCAGAGACGTGCTCAGCTTGGGGGATCTCCGTCTCCGCTGTTACCCCTGGAACCCCTACCACGGCGCCCGACATCCTCCGCTTTCTTGCAACGCATGGATTAGGTTGGTCGGGCTACCATACGAATGTTGGTCGTCCCGTACTGTGGCGGCCCTCGTGGGTGGTTTCAGCCGGTTCATTAGAGCCGACGATCTCACTACTCGCATGGTAGACCTCACCGGCTACCGGTGCCTAATCGCTGCAAACCACCTTTCCGACATACCCGAAAACCTTGAAATCACCTTCGGTGACCTGTCGATTTCGGTACTCATCCAGCTGGAAAGATGGGGCCGTACCGACGATCTTGGACGAGCAAACACCCACAACGAGCGTTCTGATCATCACAACCCGATGGATAGACCCTCAGGCGCCGACTGTCGATCTACCGGATCCGACCGAGGGAGACGCACGTCGAACGGAGGTTCATCCAACTCGGATGCCTCCTGGAACTCTTCAGAAATTCGCGACAGGAGGCGGCCTTCCTACCTGATCAACTGCTCGGTTTACCGAGTAACACCTGATCGCCGGAGGGCCTCTCCCGCAGTCTTCGCCCCAGCCGACGGTGATGACTCCCCATTTTCAAATTCAAACTGCCCGCCAGCTAGCCTTCCCTCCCCCGTGCTGCCAGGCCCCGAGGATGATTGGCGTACAAGGATGTCAGGCGGCTCCTCTCTTCTCTCTGTTCCCCACGCTGCCAGCAGGCCGCCGCACCCAGCATTAAATGCTTCTTCACCCAAGTTGGAAGGGCTATTAAATGCTTCTTCACCCAAGTTGGAAGGACCCCATGTCGAGGGCCTGGGGACTCATCTCCTCTTGCAGGGCAGGAATGGATTCTGTAGGATTTTTCTCTCTCCGATATTAATGGCACCCCTCTCATTTTTATCGCTCTTCGGATCTTTCCCCGCCACTAATCTGCCTGCCATCAAGATCCTGGGCATGATGTGGCCAGCCACCTTATTGACGTCCGTTGCAGACGGCCTCGGACTTAGGTCCACCTCAGCTTCCACGGGTCTGAGCCGGCACCCTCCTGGTAGCCCAGGCCCGTCCCTTTCGGGCCTGTCCTGGACTAGGCCAGGCCTCCCAGACTTCCCCAACTAGAGCCGGTCTGGGCTCGGGTCTTACGGCCCAGCTTTTTTCGACCTGCGCCCGTCCTGGCCTGTTAGCAGCCCAGCTTCTTTTGACCTGCGCCTGTCCGGGCCTGTGTTCGGGCCCTTTGTCGACCTGGTTACTGCTACCCGCGAATCGAAAACTGGTGGTTGCTGGAACACCTCGGTCCACCTTACCCCTGCACCTGAGCGACCGATGTGGCCCTCTCCTTTTTCTGCTCCTGCACCGGGAGGCCTTGATTGCAGGTCCTGTCTTCCCCCTCCGGAGACAGGCCCCGCTGCCCCGGCACCACCAGACCTTGGTCTCGGGCCGGTGCTGGCCCCCCCACGGTCCCCCCAACCCGTCACCTCCTGGACTCCGCCACTCAGACACCTCGGACTGCTCCCACCTCGCACAAGACTCGGACGGCCATAGTCCAACCAGCGTGGACGGCGACACGCCGGATCTTCGCAGGGCATACGCTCGGATACATCACCTAAAGTCGACCCCAGCGCTCCACAGGGCGATGATCAGGAAAGCTCGCCTTCTCGAGGGACAGATGGATGCTTCTGGGACCGCGCGCAAGTGGACCACGAGGAAGGTGAAGAAGAAAAGCCTCCTATGTGGCGTCAACCTTTCGGACGCTGAAGCAATCGAACTTCGCAAGGCCCTGCGGCTCGGCGCTTAAGCTGTGCGCTTCTTGGAGTTCCTGTTGTTTTTTGTGGGCTTTGTTCTCCCCCTATGTTTAACTTACTTAGTTGGAATGTACACGGTCTTAATGACGCCGCCAAACGTCGTTCTGTCAAGTGTGTGGTCTCTAGGTACTTTAGATCTGTCGTTTGTATCCAAGAATCTAAAGTGGAGTCGGTGTCCCGTTCCTTCCTCCGCTCCTGTTGTGGTTCTTCTTTTGATAGGTGTCATTTCATCTCCGTGACTGGGGCGTCGGGAGGAATCATTACGTGTTGGAACTCCAAATTTTTTACTTGTAGTGAGGTCCTGGTGCGGAAGCACTCTTTATCTCTCAACCTACGTCACCTCCCCTTAGGGAAAACCTTCTACCTCACAAATGTGTACGGGCCTCCTACATGGGAAGGGAAAGACGACTTCTGTTCCGAACTCCTCTCTTTATCTAATACCTGCACCGGCGACTGGGTTATTTGTGGGGATTTCAACTTCACTAAGAACCAGACTGAAAGAGTTGGTAACCCATGGAGCAGCAAAGCCATGAACATGTTCTCGGACCTTATCCGCGATCTTGCAGTTATCGACTTACCCCTATCTAACCAACGCTTCACCTGGTCGAATCAGCACCACAAGCCCTCTCTGGCCAAGCTAGACAGATTTCTTGTCTCAACGGACTGGGATCTTTCTTTCCCCCTTAGCAAAGTCCAAGCAATGCCAAGAATCACCTCTGACCATACTCCGATTGTCCTCACGACAGACAAGAAACTAGCGCCGCGGAGGTTCAGGTTCGAGAAGGTTTGGCTCACGCAGGAGGACTTTCACACCAAACTACCTCTCTGGTGGAACGAAATCCCCCCCAAGAGCACGGCCATCCTAACCTTCACGGCCAAACTCAAGCACTGCCGAGCTAGGATTAAGGAATGGTGTACGACGAACTTTCACAGCATCTCCAAATCTAAGAAGCTCCTTCAGGAGGAACTGCAAGCAATCGATCACTTAGAGGAACAGGCCAACCTATCTACTGAGTCATTGGCTAAACGGGCCGACATCAAGTCGCAACTTCATTCAATCTTGGAGGAGGAAGAAATACTTTGGAAAACTAGGGCCAAGCATTATTGGCTCAAGGAGGGCGACCGCAACACTAAATTCTTCCACGCCGTGGCCAACGGACGGAAACGCTATAACGCGATTGAAGTCATTGAGGACGATACAAGACGGTCCATCACGAAGGAGGAGCACAAGAGATCGTATATTCACCAAGCTTTCAAGCGATTGCTGGAAGAGGAGAACGGCAGTCCACTACCATCCTACGGGGATTGGAGTGGCCTCTTTCACTCTGACAGGCTGCCCAACCCTGACACTCTAACGTCCCCGTTCACCATCGAGGAAATAAAGACAGCTACCTTCCAACTGGGCAGTGACAAGGCTCCTGGCCCAGACGGCTTCCCACTATCATTCTTCCAAACTTTCTGGGAGACGATCAAAAGTGACATTCTCAAAGTCTTTATGGACCTACAGAACGACAAACTCTCCACAGGCCCGGCTGACTACTCTTTTGTGTGCCTAATACCTAAAAAAGAAGGCGCGCGCAAGGTCAAGGATTACCGACCAATAAGCCTCATTAACGGGATTCAAAAAATTATCTCCAAGGTGCTCGCAAACAGACTTGCCATCTCTCTGCCATCTATAATCTCTTCGACACAGTCTGCCTTTCTCAAGGACAGGCTACTGGCTGACTCGTTTGTTACAGCCAGTGAACTGGTCAACTGGAGCTCACAGTCCGGCAGGGAATGTGCAAGTATCAAAGTCGACTTTGAAAAAGCTTTCGACAACGTCAAATGGAGCTTCCTTAAAAGTATACTAAAGTGGCTAGGATTCAGCGACAAATGGTGGACTTGGGTGGAACAATGTATCTGCAACGCCAAAGTAGCCATTCTGGTAAACGAAACACCGACTAATTGGATCAAGGCACAAAAGGGGCTCAGACAGGGCGATCCCTTATCCCTCTACCTCTTCTTACTGGTGGCCGAATGCCTCGCCAGGCTTACTGAAGCTGCTAGGAGCAACAACCTGCTACGGGGAGTGGGCCCCGCCGACAACAGCCAGACGGTGCTCATTCAATACGCTGACGATACTATCTTCTTCTGCGAGCCGCGGAAACGATTTATGCACAACCTGCTCTTCCTGTGGAAACTTTTCGAATGGGCCTCTGGTCTCAAAATAAATAAGGACAAAACTGAGTTATTCTACCTAGGGACAAATCAACGCAAAGCCGAAAGGCTGGCTAACATCATCGGATGCAAGGTAGGCAAACTACAGTTTCGATACTTAGGGTTACCTCTTCACAACAGACAACTTCGCAAGGAAGACTGGAACGTGATCATCAACCGTATTTATGCGCGAATTGAAGGCTGGAAAGCGAAACTACTCTCTCAGGGGGGAAGACTTACCCTCGTCAACTCCGTCCTTACCAACTTACCACTTTTTTATATGTCAATTTTCAAAGCGCCCCAGTGGGTACTGCAATGGATAGAAGCCCTAAGAAGAGTTTTTTTCTGGAAAGGGTCCACCAACATCGTTGGGGGAGCGTGCCTTGTCAGCTGGAAAAGCATCTGCAAAAGCAAGAGAGAAGGAGGGCTTGGAGTTTTAGATATGGAATCTATGAACGTGGCACTGCTATCTAAATGGTGGTGGCGTTTCTTCATGAGCCACACCTGACTTGGTGCAAACTGATCAGATTCCTCTACTATAAAAGGAGAAGGCCTCTTCACGAGGGTACCGCCTTTGTACCCTACTCACAATGGTGGAAAAGCGTGATTAGATGCCGCGAGGTGTTCAAATGTGGCATATCTTACAGCCTAGGCGATGGCGAATCTATTAGACTGTGGACCGACATTTGGACCGGAGAAACACCCCTTCGTACAGTGTTCCCAGGCATGTTCGCTGATATCGCCAACAAGGAGGTCAGAATATCTCAATGCTGGAATGACTCGGGATGGAGGTGGCGCTTCATCTGTAGGGGTTTCGCGGGTTCCAGAACCGCAGATGGACGCCGACAGCTGGCTTTATTCAAAGACCTGCTCCTATGTAGGCAAAGAACTACCACCCGTCAGGATTCAATCAATTGGAGATGGACATCTAACCAGATGTTTACAATCAAATCCCTCTACCAATTCCTCACTGACGTCAGTGAACGCTGGCCAGTGGGACGTGATAAACCAACACATCTGGAAATTGAAAGTTCCTGTCAAAATAAAAATCTTCACCTGGCTTTTACTTCGCAAGAGAATTCTCACTGCTGACCGGCTGCAGGCCCGAGGCATAGCCGTGGATCCAAATTGTGTCTACTGCGCCGTAAACACAGAAAGCTGCGACCACCTGTTCGGCAACTGTGTCTTCTTCCGCTACCTTCTCCTTCGTACGGAGGGGGCAGATGCAACCACCGATCACCCACGGAATGTCCGGGGCATCTGGACCAATTTATCCGTCTATCCGGATGCGGCAACGCGACTAAAAAGGCTTACCATTTTGACAGCCATTTGGTGGGTTGTCTGGACGGATCGAAACAACGCCATTTTCCAGGCGACCCAACCTGACATCTTGCGGTCACTCCATCGAGCTCAAGCGTTGAAGACCGCCTGGCTAGAACTACACTGACGTTCGTCCGTCGCAGTGTCAACGACTTTTCACCCTCCCCTCGACACCCCCTCGCACTTTCTTTTTCTTCTTTCATCTTTTCTTTTCTTATGTACTCCCCTTTTCCGTTTTTCTTAACTTTTTCTGCTGCTTCTTTATTTTTGGGCTGCTCGGAGACCGTAGCTGTTTCCATTCTGTATGCTAAGTTCATTTTGCCTAATGAATGAAGCGGGTAGCATGCTACCTATTTCTCAAAAAAAAAAAAAAAAAAACAGATAGAGCTCAATTTGGCTTTATCGGTTGCTTAACTAATGCCCTATGGCCCTTAAAGCTCCATGGTGCTTCGATAACGATCAAGCGGGAGGTAGTTATTAGAGTAGAACATGTCAAAAGAGTACGTAGAGTTGATCGATGACTCCGAATGCATGTCTAGCACTTGAAGTAGAGGCATTTTCATTTGCTGTTTGTTCGCAGCTCTCAGTACATTTCAATTTACACAGCACTTTATGTTTTTCTACACAAACACGATCCACTACTCGAGAATTTTTTGTCTAACAATGTTTCATTGGTAGGTCGGAACGTACTGAACTATAACTACCCCATGTTGGCACTCCGTGGACAAGTGTACCGTTGTGTTCTTCGTGCTCCCATCATGTCTGTCGTGTGTTTCATATATACTCTTACTGTTAATTATATGACTATTGTTCTTTATTGCATGGCACATTCTTTTGAGTCGAAGATATACTAATTTGTACTCCATAAAATAAAATGGCAGTACACTGATTCATTGTATCCTCACTATGTTGTAATATTCTTATGTTTTTTACAATCATCAAGTTACCAAGACCAAGTCTTATTGTGTGGCATGTCCTACATACATGATATCCATGTCGGTGCAATAGCGATAATAACTCATGGATTGATTGACCATAAAAGAAACATTAGCTGGAGGACTCATGGATACATTCTTGTCTTGATCGATCGTGGAATTTGATAAATCTACGAGACGACTGATGGAGTGGGCTCGAAATGGTGTGTGCATATTTTTGTGTATCTGATGCTCAAAACATGTTAATGAAGTCCGTTTAGTTCAGCGATCACCTTTTCATCAAGAATTTATTGTTCCCTTCTTTCCAAATTGCTATACGTCGATTTAATGATTCGTAATTGGTGTTAATTGGTCCAATCAGAAATAGGATTAGCACACTGGGTTCGAGCTTATTTTCTTAACTCTAACTACAAAGTAGAACATACTATCAGTCACACAGAGCCATCATATCACTGGAAGGTTTAGCTTTCGGCGCAGTTGAAGTTCACTTTTCGAGTTGCATACGAGCTTATGTGCATTTCAGTTCTCACTTAGGATTAGACTAAGTAGCAACAATTACATCCTTTGCCCATGTATGGGTTCATAAGTTAGTGTTTTCATTCAGAAGGATGCCTTTTCATGATCTTGATAGCAGAGATTATGAAGGAAATTACCCAATTGAACAATTAGAAGAGGCTAAAGGCCTAATTGCAACAACTACAAGGTTAGGTATAATTGCTGCTGCAGTTATTGAGTTTCTTGGCTTTGAATATGAATCCTGATAGTAAATCTCATAGAAGAATCAAGATTCCAGATAGGGTTGTAAAGGTTTCAAATATTTTCAACTGAAGTACTTAAAAAATATATATCATGGGTTGAAGCTACATGAAAAACAAGAATTTTTTCTTTATCTTTTTTTCAAAAGGAGATCGTAGAGTCTGATCTTGTTAAACCACATAAATTTGAAAATGCGATAAAAGAAAAGACAGTTGTTTTTTTGAGAGAAAGCTAGCACGCTACCCGCTTCGTTTATTTTAGAAATAAACTTAGCTAGAAATGTGAATCAACTAGGATTCGAACTCGGAATCTCGGGTACCAACCACCAAGCCCTTTGCCACTTGCGCTAGGGACGGTCAGTGACAATTGTAACACTACAAATACTAACATATATTGCATGTTTTAAGGTACGTATATATTTTGCAGTTGATTGGCTCCCCCGTAAAGGCCTTGGGTTGTTTGATTGTTTTCAGCGTCAAGTAAAAGTAAACTGCTAGTGAATTTGCAATTTCCATTATCAAGAACATTAGTCTCATATTGGATACAGATTAGAATCATAACCTATACACAAATGTAAGAGATTTTTTCATCTATACGTCAAATTTTGTTTTTGGATTGATCCAAGTTAAGCCTCTTAACACTGTATTAGAGCTTAGTTCACACCTCTCTTATGGGCCAAATTTTGTTTTTTGGATTAACCCAAGCCTCTTAACACTGTATTAGGGCTTAGTTCACACCTCTGCTACCTCGTGCTTAGTTCACACCTCTCTTATGGGCCAAATTTTGTTTTTGGATTGACCCAAGCCTCTTAACACTGTATTAGAGCTTAGTTCACACCTTTGCTACCTCGTTCAGCCAATGGGAGGTAAGATCCAACAGAGAATATAAAATTTCAAAAAGAAAATAAAAGATAAGGTGAATCAAATCGGGTACCCAAAACTGCGCGCCCGCCGCCTGCCCAGTCCAGCTCAAACTCGGGCCGTCCGTCCGCGCGTGCGTGTGTTTTGTGGGAAGCACTATTTCCATTCTCATCCAAACAACAACCTTGAAGATGAATGTATATATAAGGTGCAACAAGAAGTCACGAGCTTTTAACGTGGGACTAAAATTACATATAGAAACTTTTGCACGGGCTCCCAGGCAAAGTCTATTGGATGTTGGGCCGCCAAAAAGCCCATGGGCCAAAAGAAAATTTTAAATCACTTAAAATTAAATAAATACTAACAGTTTCATCCAACTCTCAACTGGTTTCACCTAATTCTTTTGATTCAGTTTCATTTCGTTCTCATCTGGCTTACTCCATATCTTTAAAATCGATTTCGTCTGATTCTCATATAGCCACAGTGGATTCATACGACAAGGTAGCAGAACAAAACATATATTAGGGGTTGTTTGGTTGTATGTAATTGCAACTGCAATACAGTTGCAACTGCATGTAAATACAAATTCGGTGTTTGGTTTGATATATTTAACTCCAACTGCTGCAGTAGGAACTGCAGGAGGAGGCCAACTGTAGCAGTTTGAGTTACGCCCAAATTGGTCGCAGTTCCAACTGCAGCAGTTGGAAAGAGTAACTTTAAGTGAAAGACAAGCTTACTTCCTTAATAATTTTTTAAACAAAAAATATTTTTATTTTCTACATTGGAGGTAATCTTACCATCATAAATATAAAATAATAAAATTTTAAGAATCATTTCTCAACTGCATGCAACCAAACAAACTATTTGTAGTTACAGCGCTTTCTACTACATCAAACTAAACAGGATACATGTAGTTGCAACTGCTGCAATTCCAACTGCATGCACCTCCAACTATACTGCATTTGTAATTATATCTAACTAAACGGCCCCTTAGTTGGAGGGGCATGCTAAGAATAATAGTTCAATGTTGGATACAAATTAAACTCCTGATTTGTAAATAAAATGGAAAAATTCTCTATCTATTAGCTTAAGCTTTTATGTCGAGTCTTAGCCTTTAACATATCATAATTTTGCGGTAAAGCAAACAACTACTGTTGTTGCATTAATTTAAATTACTTCACAAAGGACAAACTTGCCAGTGCCATATTTCTACAAAGATAAATATGATAATGAGAATAGAAATTATTGAGTTAATTTCCTATCCCCATTTTTCTAGGTTGGGTAGATTATTTGCAACAGCTTCTTCTTTGGACCACAGCACTCAACAAGCCACATGCAAAAGCTGATAAAAGCTATTTGCTGGAGCCACAAATTAGTGAGCAAAATGTGGGACCTTATATCCATATTGGGTAGGAAAATTTCTTGCTGGAAATTTGTGTAGGCCCTTTGTGATAATAAATCCAATAAGAAGGATCTCATTACAATGAATTGAAGTAATGTTGTCGAATTTGAGGGACCGAAATAATAGAGCCGGGGACCAATTCGATAGATCAAAATTATGCACTCCATTACCTCAAAAAAGTATCCTGGACCCAAATTGGTAGCTTAACCTTACTATCTGCGTGACACCTCTTTCCACATCTATTCTTGTTATCTTTGCTTCTTCTCTTTCATACAGTAGAACAAAACAAGAGAATTTATCAGATAAATTTCTCGCGCGCGCAATTTTTTCAAATACATGCAATTTCATCAGAAGAAGTTTCTTTACTTGAAAATGTTACTATTTCTTTTCTTCCTTTTTCTTTTTGAGTGGTTAAGTAGGTATAAGGTGATTCCCTATACCAAAATTTTACTAACATTTAAGGGTACAAGGTTACAAAAATAAAATTTCAAAAGACTGCAAAGAAGAAAGCATAGCCATAGTTTCAATCGAGATTTTTCTCGCAAGAAAATCACCACAACTTCCACATTTTCAAAGACTCTCTTGTTCTGATCCAACCGTATATATGTCATTGCAAAAGTTTGCTAGGAAGCAATTAAATCGATCGCATTTGTCTAAGGTGCCCTACGAGAGGTAAGTTTTCTATGACGGATAGAAGTTCGTATTTGCTTCAAGAAAAGGAGAGTTTAGATCTCGAATACAGCACGTGCGTCCCCAGACGCTTGTCGAGAGACACAGAAAATAAACAAGTATGTTTACTATTGAATATAAATATTAAAAACAACATTCTCTGGTAGCTTTAAGTTTTTGGACAACAACGATTGTTTCATATAATTTAATATATTGTAAGAATGGAAAGTACTGGATATAATTATTAGAGCACCATTCTCTAATAGCTTCCATTTTTTAGAGAACAACGATTGTACCATATAATTTGATATTTACTATTTTTTTCTGTGTCTCTTTCATTCGATCGATGATCAAAATATCTAACGATTGGTAGATAGGAATAGAAGCATTTTCTAACTTGCATCAGGCTTGTTATAGCTTCAAATTTTGATACTCAGAAATTGGACTATTAAATCAAAAGCATGGGAAAGATGGGCAAGCTAATAAATACACGATGCGTACAGATGCACAGTTTTACGAATGCACTAGCTAGGCACAGGTAATAATTTTTCCTCTAATGCAAGGACTAAAAGTGGAAACATTTTTTTTTATTTGAGAGATCAGAGTGGGGAGCTTAGCCTCCTACAACACTAGAAATCGAATCCATGATCCTTCCACACCCTACTCAGATGCCTTACTATTGGGATACCTCTAAGAGTAATAGTTTAGGTCTGGTACGTGGTGCGATGTACTGTGTGAAACAATATATGTAGTACTATGTATATTTCGGAAAAGCTGGAAAAAGATATGGAGGGATCGTCAATGGTAGAGCAGTGTTGGTGGCGAAGCACTTCTCCCATTCATGGAAAGGCTCTGCAGTGACTGAAAGTTGCCCTCCTCGTTGCCTCGAGTGCCTTTATGCAAAGTGGCCGGCAAGAGCTAAGACCAGCAATGTGGAAAGTGGTGTTCAGTTCATTGCAGTCAAATCACTCACTCAATAAGAATGCAGGATTGAGTTCCATTATTATACTTCTTACCGCTTGCTGAGGCATTTTTTGGATATCCGAACAAGTTATCTGATGATAATTTGTTAAAACTATACAGAGATTATATATCTGAACTATAGATCATTTTGGGTTGGCTATCCAAGCTTTCAATATCTTGATTTACTATCCAACCATTCAATTTAAGTTAGTCAACGGTACGTTGGCTTTAAAATCTGAATCTATCGTTTATCTTTACAGATTCAGTTAGTATACTTCATATAATTTTTGCAACTATAAATTTATTAACGTAAGTAATTAGCTTAAATATTGAAGTCAAAGTTTCGTTGACTAATTCGAATCAAACAAGTTGAAAGATTGGACGATAAATCAAAATTTTAAAAAATTAGATAGCCGACTTAAAATGATCCATAGTTTAGATAAGTTCTATGCAATTTTAAATATTAATGACGATTTGACTCTTTTTAGCCTCTTACAAGACATTGGTACAGTGATATATAATTCGTTAAAACAATGTGTTCCACTAACGAAATAATTTATTATATTCTAAGAAAATAATTTGAAAATCAAATGTACGTAATTTGCCGTTACAAATATCTAGTCATACACCTCTAATTATATATACTCTTCATCTACCGATCTACTACCATGGTAACTGAGTAAACAAAAATGATGTACTAGTAAAATATATAGTTATACATATCCAAACAAGGCAAAGAGATTGAAATATTGTATATTGCTCCAATTAATTAAGCTAGGTAAACATTTACTCGAGAATGATCCTGCTGTAATATGCCAGGAAGAACTCTGGCAAATATTTTAGGATCTCATAATGCCTCCCCATTTTTTTTAAAATTGTCTCTCTAATGGATAAAATCATTCAGATAAATTTACTCAATCACTTAATTGTTGCTGAATAATTCTCTTCGGCTGCAGTTTCAGCATCAATCTTTGGTTGGTCTCTTTTTCTCTCCTCTCTTCCTTCAAGAACAAAGCCGCTTGAAAATAAAGCAGTTGCCCTACGAGAAATTTGATATTGAAAATCACCGAAAATTATATGGCCAAAAAAAGTTAGGACCGAAACATCGCTACAGAAATCATATCTTAAGCAAATTAGTGTGGCATGCATGCCATGTAATCACTTACGAAAACAAATGCAATTTTTTTTTCATTCATTTTCTGGCCACGCATTATATGCTTAATAATGTGTTATAGTTTGTCATTTTTGCTACAAAAGTAAAAAATGAGCATAACATTTATTCACATGTACAACAAATTAGTTGCTCGAAAAAAAAAAAAAGAAAAAAAAAAAACCACTAAGGTTCGTGAGAGAAATGCCGTGCAACTTGAATGCACTTTACTGCAGCAGCAATAGGCAGTCCTAAAACGTCACTTTCTCTGACTTGGATTCATCAAAATGGGAAGAAATTTTCAGTCCCCGCACCCCCCACTTTGGATAGCTGAGTAGCTGATATCCCTTGTGATACTGCCGTTGAGTACCGTTGCTCCATCTCTTCTTTGAGTACCGTGGTCATTGAATGTTCGCTACCACCTCCCTAAAGGTGTTATATGAAACAACGATTTATTTTTAAAAAAAAATTAATTAATGCGAAATAATTATTTATTTCAAAAGCTTAAATTACTAGAAAATAATGTAAGTGGATTTGTAGGATCTCAAAAATCTCAAGTTACTAGAAAATAGTGTTTTTGATATTTGCATTGATATAAACTACCAATGAATAGATGCATCCAAGTATCAAAGTATCAGATCTTTCCTATGCCTGGCTTTTGGGCCCTGCAAGCTTAAGATAATATACCAACTCATTTGGAACACAATGACATCCTCTCCTTCTTTTTTTTCCTTTTTTTATTTTTACTTTTATTTTTATTTTTTTGGGAAAAGGTCACAACGACGATGAGATGAAACAATAATAATAATAATAATAATAATAATAATAAAGGAAATTATTAGATTACGATCATGAACTAAGATTGTTGGAAAAGGTTTCTTTTTCGAGAATGATGCATCGCAATTCAAATTTTCTGAACTCTAAGTATTCTATCAAAAAAATTTTGCTGAAACGACCATCCTGCCCATCTTTTGTAAATTGCTTCATGAAAGGGCCAAGTGCAAAGCTTCATCTTTCTGCAGAGCCAAGCAATTGAAGCTGTAGAGAGAATTCTGGGGGGGGAGGGGGGGGGGAGTTAGGAAAATGTTCCGCCAAATGCGTCTCCAACTTAAACTCTAGCACTCCGTTTGGATCAGGTACAAGATGGGGGATAAGGACCTTATCCCCCATCTTGTACCCAAACAAGATTTGCTAAGGGTGGGAACTACGGGTTATCCCCGGGATAACCCGCTAAGGGTGGGAACTACAGTTCCCACCCAAGGATGGAACAAGGCTATCCCCCCCGCTCTTGTACCGAGGGCATCTGTGGAAAGCTTGGCACTGTTCCTCTTTTCGCCTTCTTCGCCATCTTTGGAAACCCGCGCTCAACTGTGCACTGTTCCTCTTCCTCTCTTCGCCTTCTTTGTGCCTCCTCCCTTCTTCCTCCTCGTGGCTTGGGTGATCTGAGGAGGTCCCTTCTTCGTGGCATACCCTACATCCGACGGCGAAGAGGCAACGCCTCTGTGGAGAAATATGTGCCGCCTGATTCCGAACCCTAGATCTGAGGAGGAATCTGCGCAGCCTCATCTTCTTCTCCGTGCCGCCTCCCTTCTTCCTTCTCGTGGTGTGGTTTTACCCTAGATCTGAGGTTTCTTCTTCGTGCCGAACCCTAGATCTGAGGTTGTGAAGCCGCCGCCTCATGTCGAACCCTAGATCTGAGCAAAAATTGCCGCATCCTCGCCTTCTTCTCCGTGCCTCCTCCCAGAAACCCTCCTCGTAGCTTCGCTCGCCGCCGCCTCTGGGGAGAAATCACTGCCGCCTTTGGCCGAAACCTTAAATCTGAGGTTTCGGGCGATCTTCTTCTCTGTGCTTGATCTTCTTCCCTGTTCTTCTTTGTGCTTTCTCTGTTCAACCCAAGGTAAGCAGTGTACTTTTGTATGAATTTATGTTCGGTGTTGTGATTGATCGTCTTCTCTATGCTTCTGTGTGCTTCGCTGTGCTTTCTCTGTGCATCCTTGTGCTTTCTCTGTGCATCCCTGTGCTTTCTCTGTGCATCCCTGTGCTTCTCTGTTCTGTGCTCCCATGTGCTTTCTTGTGGTTTCACTGTTCAATGTATAATAGTTTGGCCTATGCTCTTTGCTCTGTGGTTGCCTTGTGCTCTGTGGTTGTCCGGACTGTATTTGCCCTGAGACAGTATTTGTGCTCTGTGAGCGGGCAGTTAATTTTGGCAATGATGCTGGTTTTCACTAGTATTTGATGGATGGTATCGATGTAAAAATCTATGCAACCCCATACTTATTGGAAGCCATGTAGCACTTTGAATTACGGTGCGTTGTATCGAACTTTACAAAATTTGATAAAGTTCGATGGAAGCCGATAATGGCTGGTGTGGAATTGGGTTCCTAAGGTTTCGAAACATTGTGGGTGCGAGTGGAAACCCGAAAATTGAAAAATTTTGAAAAAGGGACCAACTGGAGCAAAACTGCTCACGGGGTCCAGACCCTGGAAGCTGGGGTCCGGACAATGAAGTCCGCGAGCTGCCACGGTCCGGACCCGGATGTCACGGTCCGGACCTGAGCTGGTTTCCGAAATGGGGTGCGTATGGGTTCCGGACCCTGATGCCAAGGTCCGGACCCGGCCTGCGCGGTGGACTGTTACGTGCGTGGGGTCCGGACCCCACTTGCAAGGTCCGGACCCGGCTGGGGCAGAATGCCCAATGAGGGGTATTTTGGTAATTCCACAGTGGAGGGCTATGTATTGAGGGCTGAGACCTCTCTCCTCACTACTTCCTCATCTTTTCTCTCATTCCCTCTCCCTCTCCCTCACTTTCTCTCTCTAGAGATCTCTCCAAAGCTTGGAGAAGTGGTGGATTGGAGCTTGAAAAAGGACTTCCAAGGTGCAAAGAAGCTTCTTGGTGTAAGAAGAAGCTTGGGAGCTAGGACTTTGAGGTGAGTTCTTGTAATTTAGGATTTAAATATTGGATTTAATCCTTCAATATAAGGTTTTTGGAAACCCTAGGCAATCTTATCCACAAAAGGTGGAAGATTGGCCATGAAATCTAGGGTTTGGCTTGCATGCATGCAAACCCTAGGTAGATTTGGAACTTTTACCATGGGAGGTTCTAAAAATATTTGGACCTTCGGGAATTGCCATTGAGGCATAGGAATTCATGCTAGAGCACTTGATTTCATGTATTGAGTTGATTTAAGGGTTCGTAACGAGTAACGAACCATTTTCTTGTAGAAGCTTGGGTTGAAGCAAGAACTCAAGGCTTGGAGACTTAGGAGCTTGAAGAATACAAGAATTTGGAAGCTCTTGAGGTGGGTTTGTGTTTACCGAAGTGATTAGGTCACTTCCATGTCTAGGATAAATATCTATTTAAAGATAAAATGGTATGTGTTGTGAACCCTAGAACTTGCATGTTGGCAAAGGTAAAATCATGATAGGTAGAGCAATGATCTCCTATTGCATGATATAGATTTCAAGTATAATTTAATTATCTATACTTGTTGTATGATTGCATGTACGATTGAAACCTAGTGTTATTGAACATAGGTTGGGACATGTGAGAATAGAACCTAGTGTTATTGAACATAGGTTGGAACATGTGAGAATGGAACCTAATGTCATTGAACATAGGTTGGACATGAGATTGGAACCTAGAGTCATGGAACCTAGGTGGACAATGAGAAAGTAAACCTAGTATCATTGAACATAGGTGAGACTTAGTGACTTGAACCTAAGGTCATGAGACTTAGGTTGGCAAGTGTAAAATATGAAAAAAACGGGATGTGCGACGATTTTGCTATCCCGGATATGCGACGATTTCGCTACCATGCCATGAGTTGGCGGTGTTGAAACGGGATGTGCGACGATTTTGCTATCCCGGGTATGCGACGATTTCGCTACCATGCCATGAGTTGGCGGTGTTGAAATAGGATGTGCGACGAGGTTGCTATCCCGGATATGCGACAAATTCGCTACCCGTGCCATGAGTTGGCGGTGTTGAGATAGGATGTGCGACGAGGTTGCTATCCCGGGTATGCGACGAGTTCGCTACCCGTGCCATGAGTTGGCGGTGTTGAAATGGGATGTGCAATGAGGTTGCTATCCCGGGTATGCGACGAGTTCGCTACCTGTGCCATGTGATGGCGGTGTTGTGGGTATGCGACGATTTTGCTATCCCGGATATGCGACGAGTTCGCTACCCGAACGAGGTAACAATTTCACTCCTTGGATGTTGGAACAATTATGGTGAGACGGCGATTCCGAAACCATAAGCAAATGACAAGTGGTTGAACTTGGTCATGTGAAATATAGGATGAACCTAGGAGAAAATAAAAATGGACATTTTATTTGGTTGCATCCTTTATGTTTATTTACAAGCATGTAAGTAATTGTTGCATAGTTATTTGTGATCTAACTTATGCATATGGTGTTTCTTTGGACCTGGTGGGTCGAGCTTCTCTCTTGGGTGGCCTTACCCACTGGGAACTATGTTTATAGTTCTCACCCCACATTTTTCAGGTCCTTCCGCGAGTGAGGCGGCGGAGCGAGGCAAGGATTTAGCTCTCTAGATAGCGGTCCTTCCATTTTGGTGATACATAGAGTTGTACCCCTAGTCTTGGACTTGGATAGTATAGGGGTTTGCATTGATTGTATGCAACTTGTATATTCCATAGTTTTGGAACATGATGTATGGAATGGAAATGAAAGAAAAGAAAATTTTGGGCATGTATAAATATGTAATGTGGTGTAATAGAAGTAGAACTTCTTTATGTTGATGCTTTTCTTGTGCAACTCTTGTACTCCGTTCCTAGTTGGAACCTCGTGGATAAGCTTGTGTTGTGACGCCTTGGGCGGGTAGAAGAGGCTCTATCCGTTCGGCGGGTCTGGGGCATGCGCCCGTGCGGTTATCCTTTCCACCTAGTTGGTGTTAAAGGCCCGACGGGGCGTGACAAGCCAAATGAGCCACCAATCCATATATCGATCTTATGTAAAGTTACGCGCCGCCTGGCGAAAAATGAACATATGATGCTTTTGCGGTCATGTTGCCTGAGCTGTTGGTTCATGTCATGAAATTGATAAGTACAATGTTGCGGCACCACTAATAACTTGGTTCGGAAAATTGCTTTGGCGATGATGTTAGTTTTCGGCAGCATTCGATGGTTGGTATGGATGTAAAATTCTGTGCAGCCCCATGATTGACGGAAACCACTTGAGCCACATAACTCTATCCTCTATCTCTTTTTACTACATCGGCCAAGTTATTAAAAATCATCTAGGAAAACCGGCCTTGCAATGTATATCATGTTCAATTATATGTCATGTGTTATTGTACAATACTTGTTTTAAATTTGCTATGATGTGTTATGTCTTCACATAGAACAATAATTTTATCTTCATATCATGTATTTCCATGTTTACTTGGCTACTTGCTTGATTTATTTACTTGTATCTCATAAAATTTCAATGGTGTTGTCTTTTCATATGATTCACAATTACGTTGTCATAATATGTACAAGTTATATGATCCATGTATCGATCTGTATGATCAAATCATTAAATTATAATTTATTGAAGTACAGATGCGTCCTGGCAAGAAACCCTCTTCTAAGTCCTTTGTAAACCAAACTATGGGATTGGGCAATAATCCAATCCCCAGTGGAGATGTAGAAGGTAGCGACAGAGTGCGCACTCAAACATGGACACGCACTGCAAACTGGACTGATCATTTGGATGCTATTTTGTTGAGTATTGTGAAGGAGGAGCATACACTCGGAAACTACATAAATGGTAGTTTCACAAAAATAGCAATGGATAGAATCATTTCTTCTTTCAACTTGAAAACAAGTCAGAACCTAACGAAGAATCAAATTAAGAATCGCCTCAAGGTTCTCAAGAGATTGTACGTCATCTACCATAATTTGGCAAATAAGAGTGGTTGGGGCTGGGACTATGTGAATAATATACCCACGGCCGGTGATCCTAGTGATTGGGACGCAGTCGTAGCGGTAAAGGTTTATTACATTGAGTGTAATTTTTTTGTACACCGTATTATTATACTATTATAATGTAATAATCTTTGTTCAGGATAATCCGGCTTACGTGAAGTGTAGGGACAAACATTTTCCGGCTTATAAGGATATTGAATTCCTGTATGGAACAACT
This sequence comes from Puya raimondii, assembly GCA_016920855.1. Lineage (NCBI taxonomy): Eukaryota > Viridiplantae > Streptophyta > Magnoliopsida > Poales > Bromeliaceae > Puya > Puya raimondii. The sequence goes on along the minus strand of JABWPP010000050.1, from coordinate 199,458,562 downwards.
ACTGCCACCGGACGATATGGAATGTCCTCACAAATGTCGGCACCTACAATTGCTAGCTCATCCTCATCTTCTCCTGGTGAGGACGATACTGTCATGGGTGTTAGACAGCTAGCAATAAATATCTTACCCGGTCACTTTGAACCAGGGTCCTCAAGCTCACCCATGCATGCAAACATGCCGGGCAATAATACTTCACGTTCCCCTAGCCCTCCCCTAATGCGACCAAATGTAGGAGCCAGTGCTAGTGGATCTGGACATAGTTCCGCGGGTAAAAGACCTCGATCCCCACAGGCCTCACTCCCTCCAAAGAAACAACCATCTTCTTCCGCCGGCCGAAAGAAAAGGAGTGACATAGCCGGCGAAGCAGTAGCTGAATTGGTAGCAACAGGAAAACAAAAGCTGAACCTTGTACGTGAAATGTATCAGCAAGATGTCACCAATCAGGCAAATATTCCTTCAATTGAAGAGTGTATGAACATGATTTATAATCTGCCCGGAATCACAGATGAGCAGGCCTTAGCAGCGGGGGAAGCATTGCTGAATGACAAACAAAGACGACTATTTATAACTATGAATGATCACCTTGCAATTAGGTGGATAGAGCGGCAAGTCTCCCTCCAAAACATATTGTATAAGCAAAACTTTCTTGGTTTCTAGATGGATCTGTTCTTGTGTGTTGGTGTTTTTAGATTAGAGTAGTATGTGGTGTGTTGACGCAGGCGCGTCCTAGACCTTTATGTTTGCTTATTCGTATGTTTGCTTGGTTGTATGTCTGCTTATGTAGAATATTTGCTTAGTTGGTAGTTTGCTTATGTTGTATATGTAGACTTGAATTTGCTGTTTAATGTTGCAATATAATGTGATATGTAATACTTGTGATATAATGCATGATATTATGCTTGCAGCACTCATGGGTGATAGATTGTATCGTTCAGTTTTTTCTTCGTCGACATTAGCAAATATTATGTCAATATTAGATGACGATGATGACTACTGGGATCAAGTTTATGTGATGCTCTTTGGGCAAGACTTTCTGACCTTTTCGAATTCATTACATAAACGTCAGTGTCGTACTGGACCTTTTACTGGCCACCAATTGGTTTGTGATATTTTGAATGGTCATCCAGATAGAGGATATGATCACTTTCGCATGACGACTACTACTTTTGTTGCACTCCGCGATGCGCTACTGGCGCGGGGGCTGATAAGAGGAACACGATATATGACAGCTGATGAACAACTAGCAATATTTTTATTTTGTGTGGGTCATGGCGTGGCTAATAGAGTGCTTGCTGAAACATTCCAACATTCAGGGGAAACAATTAGTAGATATTTCAACAATGTCTTGCGAGGTATTTTAATGTTGAAAGATGAATACCTAACTTTGCCGCCAAATAATGTAATGGTGCATCCAAGAATCCAGGATAATCTCAATTTTCATCCTTTCAAGGTTGATTTGTACAATTACATGCACAATATTATTTTTCTTTGGCTTATAATTGCATTGTAATATATCTGTTGCATGTTATCTTGTAGAATGCAATTGGCGCGATAGACGGAACACATATTCTTGTGATTGTGTGCAGGAGCGAACAACCACGATTCCGATGTCGCAAAGGGTTCACATCCCAAAATATGATGGCCGCAGTCTCATATGACCATATATTTTTCTTCGTTTGCACAGGTTGGGAAGGATCAGCAGTAGATATGCGTGTACTTCGGTGGGCCTGCGACAGGGGAGGCTTTACAGTTCCAGATGGTAATTGGCTACATGCTCTTTAATATTATGAATACTTATGCGGATTTAATGGATACTGATTTTAATGTATGGCAAAATTCACAGGTAAATATTATCTGGTAGATTCGGGGTACGCAAACACAGATAGATTTCTTGCGTCCTACCGAGGTGAGCGGTATCATCTCAGTCAATTTGACAGTTCCACAAGGGCCCGCACGCATCGCAACCCCAAATATCTCTATAATCATCGACATGCTCAACTGAGAAATGTCATCGAAAAAACTTTCGGTATATTAAAGAAGCGGTTTAAGATTTTAAATCACGCAACACCGTTTTCGTATAAAGTACAGTGCGTGATTGCTATGGCATGTTGTGTAGTACATAATTTTATTTGAAGACACCAAGAAAATGATATGTATTTTAACGAAGAGATGGACCAAGTGCCTACGAGCGATGACGACGAGGATCCGCCAAATATTGCCGGCACAGATGAATCAAGACGCGGCGAGATTTTGCGTAGTACTATAACAGAGCAATTATGGAATAGTAGATGTTGAATGTTTGGTTTAAAATCATTGTAAATATTGTTTACTGTTTCTTCTTGTTGATGCAACTATGCTTTATGTAGGTTTAAAATCATTGTAAATATTGTCTACTGTTTCTTCTTGTTGACGCATATGTTACGTTGCTTGCTACTGTGGGGTTAATGTGATAATGTTGTAAATATCAAAACGACGGGTTGTATGTTTTCATCTATCTGTTAAAGTGTTTATTTCAATTGTGATAATGATTTAATGTGATAATATTTTAGAATTTATAATATGATATTATTTTAGAAGATTTAATGTTATAATGTTTTATAATTTATTTCATCTATCTGTTATAATGTTTTCATCTATATGTTTTACAATTTTTTTTCATGCTATATAATTGATGAAATATTATGCTAGTATATTTGCTTGACGGTATAAGTAAATATGATTGATGCTAATTATTGTAAATTACTCTCACCTGCTTAAATAATGCATGTGTATTAAGTTCATTGTTGAAAAATATATCACAAATTTTTAATATTTTGCTGAAAATTTCGTTCAGTTATTAACTGAGTTTGTGTCGTATCACTATATGGTAAGTATTAATTTAAATACACTATTAAGATTTTATAATTATAGTCATAATTTATAAAAATATGAAAGAAATTATAAATATAAATCCTTACTTTTAAATTAAATAGTACATAAACAAATTAATACATATTTGAAATAATTAAAAATTAACCATACAAAAAAGAGAGGGGTATTTTCGGAATTTTAAAATTTTAACTACCCACTATTTCTCATATTCCTAAACACCATCCAAACACTATTTCTCTTGTTCTTGTTTATACTCATCTTTTCATCCAAATAAAAAAATACTCTTGTTCTTACAAATACCCATACTTATACCTATTCCTGAAATAACTAGTTCCTACTAATACCCGAATCAGACGAAGCCTAGGAGAGAAAAGATGCTTAAAAGTTGTATCCTTTTAGCTGATGAAGCTCATCTAGACGACGAGCCAAGCGTAAAGCTTGGTCCAATTATGCATTATCATACTGTAGTTCTAATTTCCAGAACATCATTAAATTTTTCAAATTAAATTAGAGAGAATGATTCAACTGGACCAGTTTCTAACATTGCAAATAGAAAGGACACCCCTGTCATGATCATAACATCATCATCCATGCCATGGGATTGGTGACCAATGCATGCTAGATTATTGTTAGATCATCAATTTATATATTGATCATGACATCATTCCGTTCTAGCTAAAGGACCCATCTAAGAAACTTTGTCTAAGCTTTATATTCATCATGAGTTTATGCACCCACCAACATGAATGGCTTATATGGCCTACTTGATTGTTAGATGATCAATTTATTCGTCAAAGATATTCAAAAGGCCCAGATAAGAAAATTCATAACTCGTGGGCACTTAGTTAATCGAACGATGTTCTTTTCTATATAGGCTCTCGAAGTTTGTATTATATTTATCAGATTAAATTGTAACTTTATAATATTAATCATCAAATATATATTATCAGATTAAGTAGGACGCATGAGTTGTATGGAAACAAAGAGGAAGGGTGATAAACTGTTTGATAACACTTTTTACATGAGAAAGACATAAAGATAAAAGGTGGTAACCTGTTTGACAACTCTTTTCTACAAGACTACAACTCTTTTCTACAAGGCCAAAGTGAACACCCTAAAACTGATGATTTACTCAAGGTTAATATGTGAGGCTCCCTAGTGTTAGTGGTATTGTTCCTAGAGTTGCAAAACACTAATAAAGAGCTAAGGAGAGGAGCTTGACTGAGCTACTATCGGTAGTAAATGGCTCGGTTTACTATCGATTCGTTTTCGATGATAGAGTTTTCAAATTGACGATCGGCACCGTTGAACATGATATAGACCATTTAAATTATCTAGAAATCAAATTTCATGATATTTTGACATCACTAATCGAACGATCAAAATGGTTACAAAATCTGTAATTTTAATGGCCGATATAGAAGAGTCCAAATCAACTAAATTTTTGTTAGAAAATTTTTTAAACTATTTAAAACAAGATCTAGACTGTAGATCTTAAATACAAAAAATTGTATCATCACTTTTTGAAGGATATTTATTTTTGGCCATTCATTTTTTGTTCACTTGATGGACAAGAGAACAATATCAAAAAAATATGAAATTTGATTTTCAAATACTTTAAATGGTTTAGATCATATTTAACGATGCCGATCGTTAATTTGGAAGCTCTATCATCGAAAATAAATCGGTAGTAAATTGAGTCGTTTACTGCCTATAGTATTCTAGCAAAGCTCCTAAAGAGAGTTTTAAGTCAATCAACAATTGATTGCACTTATAACTAAACAATTAGTAATAAACCTACTATTATAACTCGAGAAAATTGGAAAGAGTGACAATGATAATGATAAGGCAAAGCATTACACAAAGGATATAAATTAGATCAGCCACTGATTCAATGCCCAAAACTAACATTAAGAAGGAAAAACATCAATCAAAATATGTTACTAAAGAGTGAAATCTACGTCTAAATCTCTAGTTTCAATCCATCATATTTTTCAACAATGAAGAAACCACGGCATATTTTACAACTTACAAAACAGTGACAAACACAAAGAAGTTGATGAATATTAACACACATTACGCTCTTTCTTACAGGGTAAACAATGAAGCAATCCGGTGGGTTGGCTTAGAAGCCGATCCCGGCGGCACCGATGGGCAGATGCCGCTCCTTCCAGAAGCACGCATCAGGCGCGAGCCTCGCCGACGACCTCATTGGCTCCGATTTGCACCGCGTTAATACGAATGGCCCGAACGGCGCCATAGGCGGCGGCGCTGGCACTGCAGCCAGCTTCAGCTTCTGCTCAACCGCCAATGCGGTAGCTGCCACTGGGGGCGGCAGGGGCGGTTGAGGGGCCGAGACAGCGGGCTCGGCCTGGCCCTTATTCTCACTGCCCTTGAGGTGGTCATCTCCGCCGCTTATCCGTTTGGGTTTGGGCTTGGGTTTGGGCTTGGCCTTGGTATTGGTTTTGGTTTTGGGTTTGCCAACTGCGCATTCCTTCGAGGGTTGGCCGCCACCGCCGCCGGGCTGCTGACCGTAGTGCGGTGGCCGCCATCTGAGGAAATCGGTGCTGCAGACCCACGTCTCCTTCGACACCTCCATCGAGAGCTTCGGCTCGTACATCATCAGCAGAAGGCACTCCGGCAATACCCCTTTCTTCTCCCCTTCTTCCTCTTCTTCCTCTTCGTCTTCCTCCTCCTCTTCCTCTACCTTCTCCTCTGTTTTCTCCTCTCCACCTTCTTCTTTTCCCTCATTCTCCCCGCCCTCTCGCCTAACTTCTTCTCCCGCCGCCTGTGTTTCCTCTGTGTTCATGTTATCTTCATTACCAGCCTCCGCTTTTGCTTCCTTCAATTCTTTCAAGGCCTTCGCCGGTTTCAATCCCTCGCCCTCAACGGAGAAGCTCCACCTCCGTCGCCCGGCTCTGTCCAGGGAGAAGCTGGATCTCCGTGCCTCCCGTTCGTTGGAGAAGCTGGGCCGGCGGGCGTCCCTCTCGGTGGAGAAGCTGTGGCGCCGCTTCTCCCTCGCTCGCAACGACGAGGAGCCGCCGCCGCCGCCGCGCCTCCGCACTCCGCACCGCCCCCCCGGTCCCCTCTCTTCTCTGGTTGTAGAGGAGGAGGAGCAGCTGCTGGATCTCCTGAATTTCACCTCTTCCCCTTCTTTCTCCTCCTCTTCTACGGCTTTCAGCTCCATTTCCACTGCTTCGTTGTTCTGCGACTCAGACTCAGCTTCGTCCTTATGCCGCTCTTCTTCTTCTTCCTCCTCTTTCTCATCTCCTTCTCCGTGTGGGTTTGAGTGAGGTTTCGCAGCTTCATGCAAAACGCAATCTTTTGGAGCCCTCTCTTCTTCTTCTTCTTCTTCTTCTTCTTCTTCTTCTTCTTCTTCTTCTTCACGCCCTGCTTGATTCTCTTCTCCATGTCTCTGCGTCTCCTCTATCTTCTCCCCCGCTTGCTCTTTTTCTTCAGCTCCTACAGCAAAAAGTGCTTCTTGAGAACTCTCTGCAGCTTCCCTCCCCACCAGATCTGCTTCTACAGCTTCGGCTCCTCCGTCATTTCCTTCCACACTAACTTCTACACAACCCTCTCCACCCAATTCATCTCTCTCTCCGCTGCTCTCTTCTTCCTCCGCCTCTTCTTCTTCTTCCTCCTCTTCTTCTCCTTCTTCTTCCTCTTGCACCTTCGTCGCCGGAGATCCCCAGAACCGATTCGCCAACGCCGCCATCCGAACCGGATCGGATCGACACCGCATAAGCAACAGCGCATTCCTCGGCGGCACGCACACACTCACACTCACCCTCGCCTCCTCCTCCTCCTCCTCCTCCGCCGCACCCTCCACCTCCTCCTTCTCCTTCCCCATCACCAAGATCTCGTCTTTCTTCTCCGCCTTCGCCTCCGCCTCCGCCTCCATCACCTTCTCCCTCGTCTCCCTCGTCAAGAACCCCACCTCCTCCTCCCTCTCCTCCACGACCACGCCCACCACCTTACCCCGCTTCCCCTCCTCGCTCTCCTCCACCGCCATGAGCCACCTCGCGAACGCCGCCCCGCACGACCCCATCCCCCGCGGCTTCTCCCCGCGCCCCTTCTCCTCCTCCTCCTCCTCCCCCTCCGCGCTCGTCGCCTTCGACGACGAGGAGCAAAACGACCTCCCCCCGCAGGGGAGGAGGCAGCTAAACTCCGACCCGAAAGCCCTGAGCGCCTCGCAAATGCTCACCGGGATCTGGTGCACCCACCCCTGGCCCCTCTCCCGCCCCGCCTCCTCGCGCCTGAAGCTCGCCTCCCGCCGCGACCGCGACCGCAGCGCCTTCCCCTTCTTCTTCTTCTTCCCCTTCACGCGCACCTGCCCGATGCACGTCACCTTCGGCGAGGTCGGCTCCGCCGCTTCAAAGGCCGCGCCTTTGCGCCGCCCCCCCGCCGCCGCCGCCGCCGCCGCGGCGGCGGCGGCGGCGGGGAACATGGGGGACTGGGCGCCCTTGACGCTGCCGCTGCTGCGGAGGCGGCGGCTGAGGGAGGCGGAGAGCGACGGCGCCGCCGCGGCGGAGGAGGGGGCGGCGCCGGCGCCGGAGCCGGCGCCGCTGCGGCCGGGGCTGAGGAGGGACTTGGAGGAGGGGGCGCGCATGGCGGCTGCTGCGGCGGCGGAGGAGGAGGAGGAGGAGGAGGAGGGGCGGGAGGTGAAGCAGATGAAGAGCTCGCTCCCGGGGCCGCCGCCGCCGCCGCTGCTGCTGCTTCTGTGGGAGTGGGAGTGGGAGTGGGATCGGTCGCCACCGTCCATAAACGACCTACTCTTTTTGCGCCTCATCCCTCTTAACTTTATTATCTAGTTATTAGAAAATTAGAGGGAGGGTTCAACAAGATGGGGGAATGGTCTCTGGAACCAAGCAAAAAATATTTTTTAGGGTTTCCTTCCTACACTGGATGTCTGGATGTGCGAGTGTGTGTGTGTCACTTCGACAACGAAATAAAAAAAAAAAACAGGTACATTTATGAGTGAGACTCTCTCACACTAACAAGAGCTAGGTTGGCAGTGGACCCGCTTGGGTGCGTGCAATTAGGCCTAAACCGGACCCGCATTTATTGGGTTTGACCATAATCAACTGTCAATTAATAAATGCGTTGGGTACTTCTCATGATAACCCTGTCTATACTCTATACAATACAAGATCAACAAGCTAATATATATATATATATATATATATATATATATATATTTATTTATTTATTTATTTATTTTTTTTTAAGAGAAAGGTAGCACGCTACCCGCTTCGTTTATTTTATTTACCGACCGTCCCTAGCGCAAGTGGTAAAGAGTTTGGTGGTTGGTACCTGAGGTCCCGAATTCGAATCCTAGTTGATTCACATTTTCAGCTAAGTTTATTTCTAAAAAGAAATAAACGAAGCGGGTAGCGTGCTATCTTTCTCTCAAAAAAAAACAAGCTAATATTTTAGAGATTTATACAAGGGTGGTATTTTTGACACACTGTGAGTAGCAACACTCTAATTCGAGTATACTCGATTTCGAGTCTTATACTACTAAAAAATCAATTACATATTTTGGTTCGGCCAAATCTTGGCAGAGAGAGGTTAGTATCAGGGATCAACCCATATTTGGTTGTCTTAAAAAAGGATCAAAAGTTAAAAAATTGATTCAAGTGTACCACCCAGGCATTCGTACGTATATCTGATCAGCCCATAGCAATATTTTATGCTCCTCTGCCTTGTTTCTGGGATAATTCTTTATTGTTCTGTAAATTAGTTGATAGGTATTTGCCAAATAATATGAATTTTTTTTCTCAGATGAATACTAGTTATCTAAATTTAGTCTTGGGATTAAAAGAAAAAAGAACTTTCATCTTGAAATGAAATCTTCATTTGAAGCTTCTGAATTTTGGGGCAGTTTTTATGAAGTTCACAACATAATTCGAAGCCTAAAAACAAACTTCTGACTAGAACTCTCTTTGGAGATTGCAGTTGAAGTAAGATTCAAAAGTTTTATATTGAAATTTTTGCTTACGAGATCAAAATATATAATGCATCTTCTTTTCACTTCGACAAAATGTTCTATATTTGTCTACTTAATTAATTAATGAACACTTCATTTCCCTCCTCTCTCTCTCTCTCTCTCTCTCTCTCAAACTAGACACTTAATTGTGTACTTTAGAAACTTTTACTAGATTATGAGAGAGAGAGAGAGAGAGAGAGAGAAAAGAGGGAAATCCCATAATTTAAATAAAAATGGTAACATAGGTAATCTTGCTTTCATGACAATTTAGAAGTTCAAAGGGTTCATCGTGGTGGATTATGTGAAGCTACATTCCGAGTTGAAATTACAGCGAAAATGTTGAGATTTTAAGGTTACTGGATGTCAAGTTTCAGAACTCCATCTAGTTTTGATACTTAATTAACTTGAAGTTCCTCAAAACTCAAAACTATTTTGGCTGAGCTGGCAGAGGAGTATCGGTACTCATTTACGAGTACCGGTATGTCATATGCTAGAGTGTTGCAATTTTCGAAACTTTTGTTTTTAATACCGATACTTCAGATCGTGGCAGATAAATTAAGTTAGATTTGACTCCAACTTGGTTTATTCTTGTGCTCTAATGTGTTTGGTTGGGGGGTTAAAGGGGGATAAGGGGTTATCCCCCCCTTTATCCCCAAACAAAAAAAAAAATTGGGTGGGTTAGCTAACCCACCCCTTAACGGGTTATCCCGGGATAACCCGTTAAGGGGTGGGTTAGCTAACCCACCCCTCCCCTTGGAATAAGGGGTGGGGTTAGTTAACCCCACTCCTTTTTTAATTTTTAAATTTAAATTTTAAAAATTTATAATTTATAATTTTAAATTTAAAAATTTAAATTTTAAATTATAATTTAAAAAGTTTCAAATTTTAAATTTTAAATATATATTTTAAATTTTTTAAATTTAAAATTTGATATTTGATATTTTTAAATTTAGATTTGATTTTAAATTTAAAATTTAAAATTTAAAATTTAGAAGTTGCTAATTTTCGAATTTGAGATTTAAAAATTTAAATTTAAATTTTGTATTTTTGAAATTTAAGAATTATATATTTACATTTAAAATTTTAAATATAAAAATTAAAATTTTAAATTCAAATATAATAAAAGGGTACTATCGTTATTTTCTATTTATAACTATCCACTATTCTTTTTATTCCATTTTATCTATCCAAACGTTTTTTCTCTTATTCCCGGGAGTAACTCAATTTTCGTCCAAACGTAAAATTCGTCTAATCCCGACTTATCTCTGCACTTAACCCTATCCCTGGAATAGATAATTCTTACTTATCCCCGAACCAAACGAAGCCTAGATTAGAAATATTCCGGAAACAACTTGGAGAGGTTTGCTAAGAGGAGATCAATGGGTAGAAGTGAATCAAGGACTCAGATGGACGGCGGAGATTGTTACCTATTAGAAATGGGGTTTTAGGATTTTAAACCCTTGTAATTCATATTTCTAAGTTAGAGCTTCATTGTAATATTCTAAGGGAGAGAGTAAAACAAAAGAGAGAGAGAGAGTCCAGAGAGAGATTTTTATAATCCAATCTACTCCTTTTATTTGTTGTACCATAAAATAATCGAAGAACGCGTTAAGAAGGTTTTGTCTATGGACGTAGGTCGACACACTGTTGGCTGAACCACGTAAATATTTTATGTTCTCTATTTTTATTGTTTTGTTCATCCGTATGCTTGTTTTCTATAATTATTCTCACCTAGTTTTCTCTACGTAAGACTGATTTCTACTTGCTCGTATGCCGTGTGGATTTGAGGTGTCCTCGATAACCGATCGAATGATTCCTTCACACCAAAGAACGCAAAACTGCTAGCTACCTCAGTGAGAAAGATGGTTCAAAAGCTATTTCAACTTTTTACTAGAGAAAAAAATATTTACTCTTTAAGGTACCGTTTGGTTCGGGGATAAGCAAAAAGTGACTATTCCAGGGATAGGTATAAATTGAGGTATAAGCGGGGATTAAATCAATTTTGTGTTTGGATGAAAAGTAGATTTTTCTCGGGAATAAGGAAAATAGTGTTTGGATGGTTTGATTGGAATTGCGAGGATAAGAATAATTATAATTTTAAACAATAATATTTTATCTAATTAATTAAGACGAAATATTAATTAAGTAATAATTTAACTTATTTAATCTACTAAATAATTATGAATATTGCTAAAAACCCTTAATATTAATAAATAAATTAATTGGTAATTAATAATTTAATTAATTACAAATAATTTAATAAAATAATAAAATAATAAATAAATTAGTTAATAATAGTCAGATGATTAATTAAGAAAATAATTAAATTACTCAAAATATTAATTAATTAAACAATATAATTAATTATTTAATTAGTAAATTAATTAAAATAATGAATTAATTACACAAAAAAAATAATTAAATATTTATTAAAGTAATAAATTAAATAGTTAATTAATTATCTAGTTAATTAGTAAATAAATTAATATATAAATTATTAATTAAATAATATTTATTATAAATCTAGCTTGGATATTTTATTCTTTTATTATTAATTAAATATATTATGTTTATATAATTTATGTTTAGATAAATTTATAATTTTAATTAAATTTAGAATTAAGCTTGGAATAGCACTATTCCGTCAAAACGATGGAATAGTTTATCCCAGCTATTCCGGAATAACCGAGAATAACGAAGTTTGACCGGGATAAAATATCCCGGCCAAACTTCATTTCGTTTGGCGGAATAGCGGGGATAACTTCGTTATCCCCGCTTTAACCCCCGAACCAAACGGGGCCTAAGTGCCAAAAGTTGTTGCTTCTTGGTGTAAAAAAGATATTTTAGACTCCATGTCAACCGCTGAAGATATGTCAGCTTGAAGGGGGAGTTAAAGTTCATTGCGAAGTTTCACCCTCGAACTTATCATAAAAGCACAATCTAACTTCTTGCACCTAAAGAGATGTTTGAGTTGAAGAACTAGATTGTTGGAAGTGCTTTTCATATAATTAAAGTATTATAAAATGAAAAGTTATATAGTTAAATTAAAATTTCTATAGGTTGGATAGTATTTCTCAAGGATCTGAAGTTCTAAGTTATTTTCATATAATAGTTACATAGAAGAGTTAGAGACAGATCGATCACAGATAAGCTAACAGATAAATCATATATGCAGCATTTTTTATTAATTAATAAAAGGGTATTAAAAATAGTGGCTTTTGAAAACAAGAATTCTATCGTTAGTTTCCGATCTTTAGTTTGTAGTACTGTTCGGAGGCTAAAACTTTAAAAACATTCTCTCTTTAGTTATTGTGAATAAGATAGATTATATTCCAAAAATGGATATACCTTGGAGTGATTGATTAGTTGGATGTTACATTCCAAACTACCAGTGCTTATAGATTGTAGTTGGAACTAACAACGATCGAATAGTTATAGTTTTTTTTGGGAGAAATAAACTGATATAATGGTGGAACAGCTGTTCCACCCCTCCTTTCGGAATAAGCTTATTCCTAAATAGCAGCAAGCTTAATTAAAGTCGAAATCTTATTTTAATTATTATATTAATATATTAATTAATATAATTAATATATTTGCTATTAATTATTGCTTAAATTATTAAGTAATTAATTAATTTATTATTTATAATTAATTATCTAATTAAAAATAATTATTTAATTTGTTTATCTAATTTATATTGATCAGCCAAATTAATATTTTGACTAATCTAATAAATTCTTAACTAATTACCTAATTAATTACATATTTAATTGTTTTTGATATTTAATTAATTAATTAATGTATTTCTTCATTATGTTATAAGTATTCATAACTAATTTTTTGTTAAATTTATCAAATTTATTTTTTAATTAATATCATGATGTTAATTAATTAGGTAAATATTTTATTTCAATTATAATTACTCTTATTTCTCCGATTCAATCTAACAATGCAAACGCTGTTTTTCTTATTTCTAGGAATAATCTTGTTTTCATTCAAGTGCAAAATTTGTCTTGATCCTATTTATCTCCGAAATTTTATTCATACCAAGAATAAGTAATTTTTGCTTATTTCTAAACCAAACGATAAGAGTTAAGATTTAGAAGAGACATAAAATAAATTTTTGTAAGGCTAAATCAGTTGGCAATTATGGTCGCAAGAAAGTAAACACAATAAAAACTGTAAAGGGAGACTCTTGGTAAATCTTTCCAATAAGAGTTAAAAGAAATTTTTATTTTGAGGACAATATTGTGGATCGTAAACGCTAACCAGCTATTCCAAAAACACGTGCTGATAGGTGACTCAACTCATCTGGACGTTAAGTGTGACACCCCGTATCCCAACGGGTCATCCATTCTATAACTACTCTACCTCTAACACGTTTAACCGTCTTAACCCATTGAGCCTAGCCACTTGCCGAACATGCTATAGCCGGATTAAAAGATTTTAGTTCTATTATACCATATATATAGGACTATTTCAAATTCTAGAAGTGTCATATTCCTTCATTCTTTAAGTCATGACGTCATCATCAGGCCCAAGTACACTCACAAGCATCAAGCGATGCGAGACTCGTCATGCTAGCCTTAGCCGACCTTATGGGAAGCTGCACTCCACCTACAATAGTCATCAACCGGGTAGCCGCGCTCTACCCGCTGTATGACATTAGCTCAGCCGAGACTCTTTACACTTCTAACTGGTGATTGGCTCTGATACCAACTGGGTCGCCCCGCTTCTCAGGGAGTCACCCATCCTAGAACTACTTTAGCTCTAACATAGTTAACCGTCTTAACCACTTGGGCCTAAGTACACTTATAAACACCAGGCGATGTAAGACTCGTCTCGCTAGGCTTAGCCGACCTTGTGGGGAGTAGCACTCCACCCACAACGGTCGTCAGCCAGGTAGCCGCGTTCTACCTGCTGTATGACATTAGCTCAGTCGAGACTTATTTCACACTTCTAACTGGTGATTGGCTTTGATACCAACTGTGTCGCTTCGCTTCTTAGGGGACTACCCATCCTAAAACTACTCTAGCTCTAACACACTTAATATAAAGGATTTTTATGTAATTTTTAAAAGTTCAGGGAGGGCTATGGCCACTATGGGCCCATTAATAGCTCTATCCCGGTGAAAATGTTTCATGCCCCCATCCCTACCTCGTTACCTTCATGAAGACCTCTCTCCTCTGTCCTTTCAATATATGGTATGTTGCACTTTATTTTCTAGAAATAAAAAATATGTACTTAGCCCCTCTCAAAAGATTAAAAATATCTTATAAGATTAAAATGTTAAAAAAAATAGTGAATTAACCAAGTATTTCTCTATTTTTTATTTTCTTTATTTTTTATTTTTTTTTTCATCTAAGATGTTAAGTGCGTATTTTATTTTATTCAAGGAGTTAAGTACAATAGGTAATATATTAATGGGGATTAAGTGCATTTTAACCTAAACTTTAATAAAGATTTTTTTTTTTTTTTTGAGAGCAAGGTAGCATGTTATTTGCTTCGTTTATTTCTTTTAGAAATAAACTTAGCTGGAAATGTGAATCAACTAGAATTCGAGCTTGAGACTTCGGGTACCAATCACCAAGCCCTTTGCCATTTGCTCTAGGGACGGTCGGTAACTTCAATAAAGATTTAACTTCACAAAATATGAGTTGCATTTGAATTATACTTTTACCAATCAGAGAGCCCCCTTAGGAACTGAGATGAAACCCGATCAATAGTTTAGAGACTAATTAATGGTGCTGTTTGCAAGATTTACATATTCGTTTTACCAACATAATTAAATAAATGATCGTATTGTGAGCAAAAACTTAAATTTGGGAGTCGGAACAGGATCTAACCACCTTAATTTCACTCCAAAAGGTTGAACAAACAGACGAAACTCGTACTAATGATCATGCATCTTTGTCAAATATAAAAGTCAATGTTTGTACTTAATTAATAGGTATATTTTAAAAATTCTCATAACTACCTAAATCACTTAGTTTGGCTCGAGGACGCATTAATCAAATAAATTTGACGGCTCAATCTTATTAATGATTCATTACACTTTAGACGAAAAGAGCCATAATTAATTAATTAGTGTTTTGAAGAGTTTTGCAATTAGAATGTAAATCATCAACAGTAATCAATGATTGACTAAGAATGAGCCTTCAATCTTATACTTTTGTGACAACACCATAGTCAATTCCACCCTATTCATATGTAGTCTTATCTCCGCTTCTATATGTATTTTGTTGCCGGTCAGTATCTAGTCTTACACGATTCTTGAAGTGTTACTGATGAGTTGATAGTGCTTCAGATAGATTAATTATCATTCAGAGAGAACATTGAAAGCGACTTTACTTTACTTCATTTGAACGTATCTCATGTTCGATCGACACCCCAGGCCCTAGAAGTTGGAATATTGGTGGGAATCCAAGGCTCCCAAAGAGGCCCCCATTGTATATATTCATCTTCTAATTAGCGTTGCATTTTGAATGATGAGACAAATAATTAAACGCGACAACAAATCATATGGAAAACACTGTGATAATCACAAAACAACCCAATAAAGAGGGGGATATATAAGAGTTAGGCTAGAATACTTGTGGAAGTACCGGGGCTCCGGTACTTCCACGTCGTTTTCGATGTTGGGACTTCCGAATCGACGATCGGCTCCGTTAAACTTGATCTAGAGTATTTGAAGTATCTAGAAAATAAATTTCGCGATTTTTCGATATAATTTACCTAGTGATCGAAAGGGCTCAAAATCAATGGCTGAAAATAAAAATCTCACAAAATGTGATAATATGACTCTAAAATTTTAGATCAAAGATATTGATCTTGTTTTATATAGTATAAAGAATTTTCTATCAAAATTTTACGTGATTTGGATATTTCTACACCGTTAAACTTGCAAACGGCTCACCACGACCATTGAAATTGCTGATTTTGAGCCCTTTCGATCACCAGGCAAATGATATCGAAAAATCGTAAAATTTATTTTCTAGATACTTCAAATACTCTAGATCAAGTTTACCGGAGCCGATCGTCGATTCGGAAGTCCCAACATCGAAAATGACGTGGAAGTACCGGAGCCCCGGTACTTCCACAAGTATTCTAGCCTAACTCGGATATATAATTGCGTGCGTGCATGCATGCATGCATGTATAATATTTAATTTTAATATTTAATGCAAGCGGTTCGCTTGTGGAACACAGCTCGGAACATCCGTTTAGTTCATGTGCCCCTGCATGCGTACATCGCATGACACCCTGGAATTATTTAATTAATTTTCTGATATTTGTTGATCAACAACAAGATCATCAATGAGCGAGCGGTTGGTGCATGGTCAACCGCCCAATAGAGGGCCATGAATACAGTTACGTACCGTGAATACACACACAAATTTAGATGGAACGATATTATCTAATTGTTACCTTTTATATATACGGTATTAATATATTTATATTGGTGTCGGATCGTTGGCGCTAACCATTAATCCTAAAAGTTCGAGCCTTTAGAAATACACAATTAATTTACTTAAAACGTAGAAACATAGTGCCCACGGATCTCGATTATGACCCGATCCAACCATTCTCATGCCATCTCGAATATGACTCGGCTTAATTCGGCCTCCCGTCATTTCAAATATGACTCGACCAAATCTAACCTCCCGCCAAAGAACAAAATACTTACCCCTTTAAGTCAACGTAAGATACTATATAAATTTGCTAATATATTAATAATTCATAATGGGATTATTATTTACTACTATCCACCAAAAGTATTATATATTCTCTTTCATAAAACTTTTTAAATGGGTAAAATTAGAGGAGAGTATCTGATGGGTTTGGCCAGTTTTTATTTGAAATGGTAAATTGAACCGAATTTACCGATTTTATAGTTTTTTGAATCAAATCAACTGAACTATTATTCCAAACCAAAAATCAACTGAGCCGAAATTTTTTGGTTTGGTTCAATCAGTTTGTTCGGTTTGGACCCTTTTAATTTGAGCCTTCAGATTATAATATAGCCAGCAATTTAAATTTATTGGTTTAGAAAATTCAATTCAATTATATTCAAATTTAATTTATATTAAAAGAATTAAGAGAAAATAACAACAAAAATTTTGTTAGACTACGTAGAAAATTTTATTTTACTTTTTACAATATTTTGATCCAGGAGTTACAGCAACAAAAAAAGGTCTCCTATATATTCAAATACCTTGACATTACTGATTAAATTGGTCTATTTGGATTTCAACTTAGATATCTGAACTAGATATTAAAATCAAAATTTTAAGTCAAACCGAACGGTTTAAAATCGAAAAACAGGTCAAATCGAATTTTATTGACCGAATTAGATCGATCTAGTTTGGTAATTCCGTTTTAACCGAATACTGCTCACCCCTGGGTAAAATGTTACTTTTTGATAACTACTTTTGAAAATTGCTACTCTGGATGCATGTTACAGGTCATAATTGTCTATCCAGACCCTTGATGTGTTGAAACTTTTTTGGAGTCCAAAATTTATAATATTGAAATTTAAAGTTTGAGGACTAAAATAAACCAGCTAGAAGTTCAAAAACAAGTATTGCAATTTTTGGCTCTAACTTTCTAAATTATTACAATCAAATCTCACAACTCAATACAGTTCACTATATTGATGTGTCGCTAACGTGAAAAAAAGGTGACAGTTTTGGGATTAATAGTGTGAACTAAATAAGGTATCAAATCTCTACTACATCAACAATAAATTATTATTCAGTCAATAAAATTGGACTGTTGGACTTAATAATAACTTAAAAAGTTTAAGTCAAAAATTACTATAGATTAAAGTTTCAGAGTCCGGCTACTATATTCTTATGAGTATAGGTTCCTTTGTACTCATAAGTTTTCGGACGTTGGATCTACCCTTTTGACAATTTCCACCCGTTAGATCATACTATTCAACCAACCACCCACTCAACCCTAGAAGACCACTCTCATTCTAACCGGGAACCACTCTCATTCTAACCGGGGACCACTATCATCCTAACCGCACATCTCTTCATTCAAAGGCCGAAAACTTATGAGTATAAAGTGGTCTATACTCATAGGAGTATAGTAGCCCTAGCCAAAGTTTCAATACCAAAATGTCACATACAAAATTTAAGGGCCAAAAGTATAATTTAGCTAAAATGGTTTAGGGGTGTTTGGTTGTACGTAAAACTGTAAAATGTAGTTTTCGGAAGAAAAAAATTTCTGTGAAAAAAGTTTTACATTTTGTAGTGTTTCATTGTAAAAAAAAAAAAAAAAGTAATTTTTCATTAACATTTGTTTGGTTAAAAGGAAAAAAAAAATTCACATTTTTTTCGTTCGGTGAAAAAAAAAATGAATGAAATTTCTTTTTACATAGCTTGAGTTTTTATTTTCCGACGAAAATCGGCGTAAAACGAAAACACTTTATTTTTCTCAAATCTATAAAAATAAAATTTTAAAATTTTTTTTACCGTTTAATAAATACATAAAAAAATAATTTTCAAATTAATTTTTAATTTTCGATATATTTTACGGTTAACCAAACACAAACCCTAAAAGTGTGGGGTGGTCATCACATGGGGGCGCGTGCAGTGCGGAAAGGGACCAGCAGAAAGTTCCAAAAAGGCTGTATGCATGCGGACATGCACATGAGAGTTGGCATCGAGAGCTACAACTACAACACATACATATGCATACCCTAATCAATTAATTAATTAATTAATTAACTAATCAAGGGAGATTAATTAAAACTGTATATTATAACATCCCTATGTCAATACAAAACATTTAATAGAGAATTCTAGGCATATATATCATACAATTATTTAGATAAAAGTGTATGGAGACCCTGTGACTATAAGCCCTTCTGAAATAGCCCCTCATCTATCATTTTTAATAAGATTTGTAAGTTTGTAGTTTTAATTATTTTCTAGAAAATTATTGAAATAACAAATGACTAATAGCTAGTAAAGCAATTAAATTTAACTTAACAAAATAAAAAAATTCAAGTAATAAAAAAATTATAAATTAAGAGGTATAATTAGATTTAGGAGCTGTTTAGTTGGATATAATTATAAATATCGTTTAGTTAGATATTCATGCAGTTGAAAATTACATACATCTTATTTGGTTGGATATAGTAGAAAGTGCTTTAATTAGTTATAAACAATTTATTTGGTTGCATATAGTTCAGAACATGTACTTTAAAAAATTATTACTTTATATATAAGGTGGTGAAATTACCCTTAGTGTAGAAAAAAAAAATATTTTCTATTTAAAAGGTGATTATAGAGGTGAGTTTATTTTTTATTTAAAGGTATTCACTCCAGTTGTTGCAATTAGAACTATGGCCAATTTGGGCATAACTCTAATTATTATACTTAAGCCTCTTGGTGTAGCTCCTGCTGCAACAATTGAATTCAAAAATATCAAACCAAATATTAAATTTGGATTTGAATGTAGCTATAATTATAGTACAGTCGAAACTATATGCAATCAAACAGTCTCTTAGAGTACGGCTGTAGATGAGAAAATCTCATAATATTTGGCATCCATGATATGAAGAGATCATTTCATCAGTTTGTGTTAAGTAGTGCAAAAATATCACATAAATTATCAGCATATAAATAACTTATCATGCCAATATTTTAGGGTAGAGATGTCAACACATCATGCATGTTCTGTTCGATTTCTTCAAAATTTGAAAACAAAATCCGAACTAAACTTCCAGTTTTAAAAGTCATTCATAACCGTTTAGTTTTTAAAATTCAAAGCTATATTTTTTATTAACCATAACCATAACAGTTCAGTTTAAACATAGCGATATATGTTGAAAAACAACTTAAAAACTGAAAGTAAAACCCCAGCTGACTCAAAAACCAAATCACAAATCCGTCAAAAAACAATAACTAGAATTACATCAAGTAAACTTCAAAATCTTCGATTGTTAATAACTAAACAAAATACGCTGATTCAAGCCTACTAAATTGAAAGGGTGGACTACGTACGTATATTTAGGTGTATCTGATTTTTTTTCGAAATCGATTTCAGATTCGAATTAGGTTCGGAAAATTATAAATATCTGTAACAGTTAGATATTGACTATTGAGTGCCTTTCTCCGTCACGAAAACAATTTCCATTTAGATTTGATAGAAATTGCATCTTTCAGATTCAGTGTCCAACAGAAGTTCAGATATTCATGCATAAATAGAGAGGATTAATGCTAAGTGAACATCTCTTTTGGGCTATAAATTATACACTTTATTCATCCTAAAAATTAATAATATTGATGTGATCAGTGAAACAACCCCATCTCTAAAATAGATAGGTTGTATAATTTACACCCACTTTTGGAGTGTATAGTGTTGACTTAAAGGGACTAATATCCTATCCTTTTGTGGGAGGCCAAGTGGCCGAGTCACGTTCGGAATAGCGAGAGGTCGGATCGGGTCGAGTCATTTTCGAAGTGGCGTGAAGCTAGTTGGGCCGAGTTACAATCGAGTACTGTGAGCACTATATATGTACGCTTTAAGTGAATTAGTTATATCTTTTTAGTAACTCGAACTTTTGGGATTAATGGTAAACGTCAACGATCCGGCAAGTGGTATCAGAGTCAGAAATCACATATTCGATTTTCGCATGCTGCGAATTTGTATAGATGCTGGAGGAAAGATTGTTGGCTTCAAGGGACTAGATGCTGGAGGAAGAATTGTTGGCTTAAACGGGCTAGTACTCGAGCTTTTTGATCCTACATAGTGGCTTTTGAAAAAAATGATATGTAGTTAAGGGGTCTTAGTACAAATTTACCTTTAGAAGAGAAATGTGAGAAGAGAGAGATGTGGATTGTAAGCGCTAACAAACTATCTCAAAAGTACGTGCTGATAGAAAGGGCGCACCCATCGCACTTAAGGGCTCAGCCATAGCACTCCTAGGCTTCGACCTGACTCAACCCACCTGGACATTGGTCTATTGTTGAGCCTCTTGCCGTTAGGGCTCTTGTGGACCACACCTCCACTCAACTTACTAGGCTCACCCAACTCAATTTATTTGTCTCATGAGTCTATTGTCACGGGGCAGGAAGTTGAATCTATTTTAGTCCAATAATAAATAGCCAACAAAAGAGAGAGAGAGAGAGAGAGAGAGAGAGAGAGAGAGAGAGAAAGACTTTGGAAGAGATGTGGGAAGAGAGAGAGAGAGGGGGTGGGGGAGGAATCTATTGTCTATTCGTGGTCACCTCGTTCAGTGGCCCTTCTCGTTGGAAAAGGTAACAAAGACCCCAAACTCCCACAACAAAAAGATGTATAAAAAATGACACCAAAACCTCCTCTCACCTCTCCTCTTCAATTTGACTATGATGAAATGCATGCACGGGGCTTTTCTTTTTGAGGCCCTTTGACTGACCCTTTTTGGCTTCTTAATACCGACAACGAAATCCAAAAGGACATCACATTTGTGCCAGTTACTACTCCCTGCACCAGGTCTATCTCCATATACCATGCACCACACTCAATGTTTGTTAGTTATATGATTAACAATATTGAAAAAACTTGTAGATAAAAATAATTTTTATAAGTTTTGAAAAGCTATTATCTAGAGTAGTCCCCATAATCATAGATAACAAATGTGGAGTTGTTCGATTTATAAGATGTAAAAGTTTAAGTTAAATGTAGTATACTAAGTTCTGAATTTTGTGGCACATTTTTAGTAACGTGGTGCCTGTAATTTCTGGCTATACCTAGTGCAGCAAATAATTTTGCCATTTCTGAAATATCCATGAATTTCATTAGTACGCTAGCCATTAATATAAATATATATACACGTAGTCTCAATACATTGCAACTTATATTTGATGGTTAATATTTTAAGTTAAAATTTTTTGGGTTAGAATGATATAAATGTAGAGGGATTCGGGGATCTAGGGGCCTACAGGCTAAATTATATATATATATATATATATATATATATATATATATATATATATATATATATATATATATATTATTAAGATTTTTTAATGACTTATAGTACTAAACATTTTCTTTTCTTATTACGATTCCACCCAAATATTTAGTGGACCATACCTATAGTTGAACAATGCGTGTGAAAATTAATGCCATGAGCTTTCACAATTATAGATGATAGTAAAATTTTGACTATAAAATTATATCAATAAGAGATTTATACAGTTCATAAGATGGTGGGTTTTATGCACCGCCCAAAAGAACTAATCGCTTCCTATCTACAAGTAAAAATATGGATAATAATAGGGCTATCAACGAGCCGAACACGAGCGAGCTGAGCTGGCAACACGAGCTAATTTGTTAAAATATCGAACCGAAAAATTTAGTTTGTATTCGGCTCATTAATAGACTTGTTAAAATATCGAGCCGAAAAATTCAGCTCGTGTTCGGCTCGTTTATTACTCACGTACAACAAGTAAAATTGTTAGCCTACTTTTTGATAAAAAGTTGGAGGAAAATTAGAATCTTAATATAAATAACTGAATTTCACAAAATATAAGTCTCTTTGTATTGGGTTGACCTAAAATACAAATAGTAAAAGTAGTATATATAGAGAGAGAGTAGAACTTGTGTGTTATTAGGAACACGGATGCTTCCGTGCTCCTAAGCCATTTGATGATTAAACTTTTGAATCAACGATCAGCTCCGTTGGACTTGATCTAGTGTATTTGAAATATTTAAAAAATAAATTTTACGATTTTTCGATATCATTTACCTAATGATCGAAAGGGTTCAAAATCAATAATTTTTAATAGTTGATGTGTACTGCTTGCAAGTTTAATGGAGTAGAAGTATTCTGATTAGATGATATTTTGATCATTTTGATACAAAATTCTTTGTATTATCTACAGTAAGATTAATATCTCTGATCAAAAAATTTAGTACTATATCATAAATTTTTGTGAGATTTTTATTTTCAACCGTTGATTTTGAGATTTTTTTATCACTAGGCAAATACATATTTTTCGAAAGCCAAATACATATCATATATAAAAATCAAAAAATTAAGAAATAAATCCAGTGCTGACAGATCATTATCATGTTACTATGTAAATTTTAATCTAAACAAAACTCTTATGTTTAGAAATGTTACCATAGATCAATTAAAATCTCTTGATCTACCGTGCGGCTGCCAGCATATGCTTCGATCATTACTTTGGGGTTCTGGCATAGCCGCGCACGTGGTCGGCCTCTACGCGTATCCACACGAAATCGGTGTATACACGACCGATCTTCATCTCACGAAATCGATGAGTCGTCGACCATCTGAATGGTACTAACAATCCCTTCGTAATTCATAAATCGATGAAGAATAGAGAAGTTGATTGAAAAAAACATACGCACAAAAGAGATATTAGAAAAGAGATCTCAACCCTTTTAATTAATAGGTTTTTTCCTCTCCCTCTCTCTCTCTCTCTCTCTCTCTCTCTCTCTCTCTCTCTCTCTCTCTCTCTCTCTCTCTCTCTCTCATTAATCCACTGAGGTGCATGACATCTTAACATAGAGTTCAAATCTATGTGTCGTACGCCTCTCTCTCTCTCTCTCTCTCTCTCTCTCTCTCTTCTTTCATGAATATATTTGTGTATATACACACACATATATATATATAGAGTCCGGCTACTATCCTCTTAAGAGGATAGAAGCCTTTGTCCTATTAAATTATTGGCCGTTAGATTTAACTTTTAATCATTTTCAACCGTTAGATTATACTATTCAACCAACCATCCACTCAACCCTACGGGGCCCACTATCAACCTAACCGTAACCACTCTCATCCTAGCCGCACATCTTTTCATCCGAACGGTAGAAAACTTAGGAGGACGAAGACTCCCATCCTCCTAAAAGGATAGTAGCTGGATTATATATATATATATATATATATATATATATATATATATATATATATATATATATGTTGGATTTTATTTTAAAAAAATTATTTAATAAGATTTTCTCACTCTCCAATCAAATATTATACTCATCCAAATAAATCAAATCAATTTAAAGTCTTATCTTATAAGATATTATAAATATTTAATTATTTTTAATCTAATTAAAAATAAATATTAATTTTTTCATATTTAATTAGATTGTATCTAATTTTAATCTTATCTAATAAGATTATTTCATAAATATTTAAATCTCATTTAAATATTTTTATGATTAAATATTATCTACTAATCCAATTAGGAATAAACTTAAATCTCGTGTATAATATTCAAACTGGTTATGAGATCCTAATCCAATTAGGATCATCACTAATAGCTGAGTTGAATAATTAAATCTAACTTAACTAATCATCTTTCTCTTATTTTCATCACTCACACTAAACTCTTTAGTGAACAACATTCATCCATACGATTTGAATACACGCAATTTCTATTTTGTGTGATCGCATAGATTCATTCCACAGTGGAGCTCAACATCAAATCCTTTGATATTGAATTAGAACTCTTCTAGTCAATAAATAAGGACAATTTGTCCATATCATTCATATTCTTTCAATGTCCATGAGTGATAGCTAGCAATATATCACGACAATTCAAATTGGTGATGAAGAATGAACTTTTCTACTTACAATTTTTCGTGTGATTAATTTCTTTCAACATGCAATGTCCCGATCGAACCAATGTTATGGTAACTCATCAAACCTTATCATTCGATCATATGACTAAAATATCTGAAATCAACTCAATATGGTAACACAGTTGAAAACTTTTTTCACATATCATGTATCCTGACTAAAAAATTTTCGAGTCTAGCTCGATAGATTGCATAGTACGTTCTCCTTTATCATTTAGAGTGTTGGATTTCTTATTGCGCATTCACATACCTCCCCGTATAAATTACTACAGCCAATAAGTACTGAATATAGATCCGTGACTAGAGTCTAAGTTTTATTACTGTTAAACAGTAGCAATCTATACGTGAAGCAACTATAATATCGGAGGTGTAAGGAGTACTTCACACAACTGTAATAATGAACTAGTTACTGGCAATTAAGTATGGAACTATGTGACCGTTCAACTAAATGCTCATACTCAGTATATTTGTTCTCTAACAAGTACATGTATGCTTGCTCTAGTGTCCCTATACTAGTGACTTGAGATTTGTTATCTCAATTAAAAATATAGTATACATCAGTCTATCCGGAATATCACTACCCCTGTAATATTACTCTGACTAGGAGTATTTAAAGAATCTTGTACAGAAAATTAAATATTTCAAATTCTTAATTCTTAGGAATATATCATCTTAGACAAAAATTCTATTGACTATTCACGTCTATATTATATTGTCACACAATAGACATGAATAAAACATATGTATATATGTTCTTTTATTATAAATTATAAATAATTGATATATAATATTTTTAGTTAGGGTCATCAATTTCGCTTTCGGGCATATAACTAACAATGTCTAGTATGCGTGGTTCCGTATAATGGATTGAATTTCTTCTTGGACATTGGATGAAGGTGTGAACCAGGTAGCGCGACCCGTGGTACCGTGATTTCAGGAAGAGACCCGAGTTTTGTGTTCCGGGCAAAGGCCTATTAGTATTGATGATCGAGCAGAGGACTCGAGGTAGAGTGCTGTATGTCCATATGTCATCACGTGAGTTATAAAAATTAATCCAGTATTTGCTGGTGATAGTGTAGTCATCGTGATCTATGGAGTGATAAATTAGAATAGGATGCGAATGAGTTAATGTATGTCGAAATTTAATAGGTTGTGATGTGACCTAAAGTTGCCGGTGAGACAAGTTTAGATTTGATTCTAGCGTCTACATGCATGCCAAGATAGCCGAGTACGGATTAGGTTTTGAGGGACTAGCGTACATCATGTAGAGGATACTATATATGTTGGGTGATACTTATTCAGATCAGTTGGTATGATCGATGTACACAAGAATGACTAGATATATCGATCATACATAGCGACACTACAACAAGTTTATAACTTAGTGACATATTATTTGAAACATATATATAAATACTACTAAAAATTATTTTTAGCAACAAAATTTTATAAGTATTACTAAATCTATTGTTTTAGCAACATTTAGAATATAAGAATGCTAAATGTAAGAATTAGCAAGTTTTATTTTAAAATATTGCAATAATTTACCAACATATCATAATAAATATTACAATTAATATATTATTTTAATTAAAAAATTCAAATTAGTAACTGCTTTGTATACACACTTCCGGCGCCTCTTTTTCTTTACTTCCCACACACGCAACCACCTAACACCTCCTCAACCAGTTCACCTCACCATCATTACAATGTATTAATTAAAAAAAAAAAAAGCAACTACTCAACACGTCAATCTTGCACCTTGCTATTCCCAGCCACTATGCGAGCATCTTCCCATCGCCGACTCCATCGCCTTCTACCTCACCGACCTTGCCGTGTGCCTGCTTGCCGTCGGCGTCGCTTCTAACCACATCATCACCGCCGACCTTGCCGTGCGCCCACTTGCCGTCGGCGTCGCTTCTAACCACATCATCGCCGTCGATCTTGCCGTGCGCCCACTTGCCATCGGCGTCGCTTCCAACCACATCATCTCCGTCGACTTTGCCGTGCGCCCACTTGCCGTCGGCATCGCCTGTAAACTCATCATCACCGTCGACCTTGCCGTGCGCCCACTTGCCGCCGTCGTGAATATCGCCGTCCACCTCTCCATATGTTTTGCGACCACTCCAGCACCGATACTTCAGAATATCTACAACTTTCCGACGCCGCATACCTTCTTTGGCACTGGTACATTATGATTTTTTTTTCTGTATTTCATTTCCTCATTCTCTATATATTTTTTTAATTTTTCTCTATTATATTGAGAATTTTTTAAACTAGTTTTGCACATAGTTTTTTTTGGAATTAATTAAAATTTGGTATTAGGTTCCTTTCATAGAAATTAATTTCTTGCATAAGTAAGTGAATGGTTACCTATATATTTTTTTCAGTATATTATACATAGAAATTCTACTTGTTAAAAGTTCATCCCAAAAGAAGTATCACATTGGCATATATATATTCGTATCTTACCACCATTTGATAGTTGCTGTCCTTGAGGAATATATTGTTAGAAATTCGGAACGGCAAAAAATAGATCCAAAAAAATAATTGATGCAAGAAAAGAAAAGATAAGGAAAGAACACACCAAGATTACGTGGTTCGACCACCGGCCTATGTCTACGGGCGAAGACGGAGCAAATAATTTTATTAATGTCGAAAGACGGAGTAAAATAAAAAGATCTCTCAAATAATCCGAAAATCAAAATAAATAATTCGACGTGCGTTATCGGCACATCCTTAGCACGTCCGTATAATAGATCTCGGCTCGGATCGGCTCCATGACCCGTAGGGACCAACAAGCTTGGTGAACTCTCTCCAACATGCGGCTTAATTAGAGCTACACCTTAATTAGATCTGAAGCTAGTCTCTTCATGCAATGCGCACCATGCACCTTGCGCCGCCGCAACCAACAACCGCTTAATTAGAGCATGGCATCTTAAGATTCGAGTGCTTTTTGATTTTAATGTCTTCAAGTTTAGGTAAACTTTGAAATATTCTTTACCTGAATGTTTGATACACTGTTGAAATCCTTAAGTAAAAGAAATACATATATATATATATATATATATATATATATATATATATATGTATGTATTATATATTGCAAAACAATGTGTCAATTAAATATGGCCTTACATAAGGAACTTGAAATGCAACTAACTATATAAAAATTCAATTTTTTGTTGGGCATATATTCACATATCAATATTTTCTCTTATTTTTGGATGTAGTAACTAAGGAGCCTGATGAGATTCCTGCGCTGGAGCTTGGCAATAATTGTGATCTCATTTTCAAACTCTTCGAGCCCTTGCTGTGAACGACAACCTCTTTATCGCAACTGAGCCATCAGACCTCGAAGAAATCCTAAATTGTCGGTAACAAAATATTAGCAAATTAGCATGCTATGGAATTTGAACTATATTATTTTGGCTTGTTGATACAACTAATTAGACAAAAAAGAAAATAAAAATTTTTCTGGATAGATTATAATAATACTTTGCTGATGAATTTTCTTAACAACTAGTGTAAATTATAAAGTTTCACATGGATTTTAAAATCCACCCTTATAGTTACTATTGCAACAATACTAGTTTAAAGCTCTTCCAATTATTGTCTTCTAACTAGTTTTAGTCAATGAGAGTTATTTAAGTCTATCACTGTTTTGTAAATATAAACTAGAGATTATAGCTGAAGAAAAATTAGCATAGATTCTGAAAATAAAAACTTCGTTAATCACATGATAAGGAATTCGAAAAAAAAAGAAAATGAAAAGTTCTTACTTGAGTTTTTCTTTAGCTTTGAAGCCGTATACTTTTGTAAGGATGAGTTATCTCAACCATGTTTTATTTTTTCAACTATCTTTTATCATTTATGGCATATTATATATAAGTTTAATTTATTTTTTATTCTTTTTACAGGTTAAGTGCAAATAGTGCATGATGTTGTGTTCATCTTCGCACCATATACTTTTGTAGGGATGAATTATCTCAATCATATTTTATTTTTCTAATTATCTTTCATCATTTATAACATATTATATATAAGTCTAATTTGCTCTTTGTTCTTTTTACAGGTTAAGTGCAAATAGTGTATGATGATATATTCATCTTCGCGCCATATACTTTTTGTAAGGATGAGTTATCTCAACCATATTTTTTCTTTTCAATTATCTTTCATCATTTATAGCATATCATATATAAGTTTAATTTGTTCTTTATTCTTTTTACAGGTTAAGCGCAAATAGTGCATGATGTTGTGTTCATCTTCGCGACGTATATTTTGAACCTGTTGGAATCAAAAAGACGTGGAGCACATTTCTTATAATTTTATCATGATCACTTTTATATGTTACTATTTGTGTATTGAAGAATATGTATTTAACAAATATAGTCTTTAAATATTTTACATATTTGATATATAAACAAGTTAAATATGTGATTTATGAGATGTGCGGTTGAATTGTGTTTTTATATATCATAACTTTAATTGATTTTATGATTTTACATGTGTAAATAGTTTATTATTAAATGGCAATTAGCTAAAATATTATTTGATATTTTTAATGCATTATATATTATTCAATATTTAAAAATTAGAATCGACCGTCTTTAGCGACATTTAAATTTAAATGTTGGATATTAAATTATAAACTGCAATATTTAGTAATGTTGGTAGTGGTTACTTTAAACCAATATTAGCAACAGTTAGTAATATTGGGGTGATTAATTTATATCAATATTAGCAACATTTATAATTGTTGGGATTGGTTATATTGTAATAAGATTAGCAATATTTAGTAATGTTGGGAATGATTACTTATAGCAATATACAATAAATGTTGCAAAATCCACAACACTTGTTATGTGCCTCTTTATGCTTAATATTAGCAACATTTCATTCAAATGTTAGTAAAGGATTTACCAACTGGGGCATAGGCAATGATAAATACTAAATGTTGTTAATAATTTTAGCATCAATTTTATCTCTTTTAGCAATAATAATTTATGCCATTGAAACACATATTTCTTGTAGTGCGAGTTGTATGGCTACTTATATATGATCATGTGAGTCATAGAAATCAATCGAGTGTTTGTTGGTGATAGTGTATTTGTGATAATTTTGTTGAGTGGAGGAGATCCAGAGCAGAGTAGAACATTTTTTAAAACCTATTAGCTAGACATTAAATAATTCAAAAAATATCAATGATACTGAAAGGATATTTGTTTGATTCATGAAAATTAGTATTTTAATTATTTTTTTTGTTATTTAGATGCTTTAAATATCATGTAACATATAGGAGTTAGATTTTAATTTTATTATTAATTACAAAGTTTTGAAAGTAGAGTATACGGAATGCGTGTAAACACTGTTGCATGCATTAATTTCTCCTCTTGAAGATGTTTATTAGTCATCCACCGTCTTCACCGCAGGTGGCAAGCGCTTGATAGTTGGTGCTGAGGTCTCAAATTTAAAGCTTAGCTAAATTTATTTTAAAAAATATGAATAAAATAAATAATATGCTATCTTTCTATCAAAAAAATAATCATTTAATCCTAGTTATTCCATATGGAAATCATGATCCAATCAAAGACTTTTATATTACAGACAAATATATAAACAAAAATAGTTTAAAATTGCAAAATTATCATATTTTTTTTTATGAAACGTTTTTAGAATTTTTTTTGAGAAAAAGATAGCATGCTACCCACTTCATTCATTGAAAATATGAACTAAGCTACATGAGTGAGGCAACGTAGGCCTCAGTGAGAACGAAAAAGCCAAAAAAAAAAAAAAAAAAAAAAAAAAAAAAAAAAAAAAAAAAAAAAAAAAAAAAAAACCGCACATTAGGGCCTGATAGAGCAAAGAGTCAGCTCCCAAAAGTTCAACAACTGTTTAATCTTAACAACAGTTGAGAGAGGATCATGTTGTAGATTCCTAAAGATGGCACCATTCCTGACCTCCCAAATTACCCACCAACACGCGACAAGTCCGGTTAGCCAGCTGTTCACAGACCGCACATCCACTATGTTCTTCCATCTATCCCAAATAAAGGTCACACCGTCATCCAGGTCGCCGGATTGGACTTTTTCTAGTGTCAGCACCAGTAGGAATTTAGTGAAAACACACCGTGTGAAAAGATGATCGATGGTTTCCGCTTCAATTCCACACAGCACACACTCCATATTACCAGTCCAACCTCTTTTTAGGAGGTTATCCGCTGTGAGAAGCCTTTTCTTAAGGACGAGCCAGCAAAAAACTTTAACTTTAAGAGGGATTCGGAGCTTCCAAATTTTACTAACTCTGTCGTCCCTCATACCCCCGTCACTGAGCACTGAGTAGGTTGAATTGACTGTGAATCGTCCATCCGAGCTCCATCTCCAGTGCACGCTATCCGGTCTCTGTTCAATTTTGAAGTCAGCGATATGAGCCCTCAGTGCTGAATAACTAGTGCTCAAACTCGTATCGGAAGTGTGGTCGCCGCTTAATATCTTACTCCAAGTCCAGCCGTCGCTATTCAGGCAATCAGTGATTTTTATATTTTTGTGGTGCGTTAAATCAAAGACCATCGGGAATGACGATTGCAAGGTAGTTTCCCCGCACCACCGATCAGACCAGAAGTTAATACTACACCCGTCACCCAGCTTGTAGTATAATCCACATTTGAAGATTTCTCTCTGGTTTAGAACCCCCTTCCACCAGCAGGAGTTTGATCTAAAGGATTTGCCCTCATACAAAGGTCTTCTTCGTCGGTAATATAAAGCATGGATAATCTTATTCCACTGAAGCTGATGATTCGTAAGAAATTTCCACCACCATTTGACTAGAAGCGCTCTGTTCATAAGGTTCAAGTCTAATATTCCTAGTCCACCCTCTTTCTTGCTTCTACAAACGTTCTTCCATGCTACCAGACATCCCGTGCCTGGTGTGTTACTTCCTCCCTTCCAGAAAAAGTCTCTACGTAGGGCTTCAATACGTCTGATGACCCATTTGGGTGCCTTGAACATCGACAGAAAGTACAGGGGCAGGTTGGTTAAGACCGCGTTCACCAAAATTAGTCTACCACCTCTAGATAGGAGTTTTGCCTGCCAGCCGTCAATTTTACAATTAATTTTTCTGATGATACCCATCCAATCCTCCTTACAGAGAGCTTTTATAGAAAGCGGTAAACCCAGGTACTTGGTAGGTAGGCTGCCAACTCTACAATCAAGTATCTTCGCTAATCTTGTCGCTTTACCTTCCACCTGCCCAGTGTAATAGAGTTCCGATTTGAAATATATTTTACTCAGTATAACTTCTAACAAGCCATTTTTCTTGAGGAAGATACTACATGTACACTTATTTATAAGTGTAAATTTAATTAAAAATTGATAAAAGTTGTAGTAGACCTCCTAAAATGGCAAACTCGGTAGATCGAGTTGAACAAAATCTTTAGATATTTACAAATATAAATTTTAGGGATAACTTCAAATATTACTTCTGTGGTTTCGTGCTTTCTCACTTTAGTGCCCTGTGGTTTAAAACGTATCACTTTAGTACCCTGTGCTTTGATTATTATTTTTTTTGTTATCTTTTCATTAATTTTTTTCGTTAAATTATACAGAAAAACTTCAAATATCCCACCTATGATTTATCGAATATTCACTTTACTATTCTATAGTTTTAACTTTCTCATTAATTTAACGAAAAAATTAACGAAAAGATAACAAAAAGAGAATAACCAAACCACATGGTACTAAAGTGATACGTTTTAAACCACATGATACTAAAGTGAGAAAGTACGAAACCATATGGATGATATTTAAAGTCATCCCTAAATTTTATAATAGTTTACAAACTTACATCTGCGGTCGTATTTAATTAGTAAAAAAATTAGTTAGAAAATATCAATCGGGAGGTAATTGTTGCAACTCACAAGATTAAAAAAAGAAGAAGAAGAAGAAGAAGATTAAGTCACTAAATTTTGAATTTTTTATATTATTATAGAGGTTGTCAGTAAGGAGTGCATTTTTCAACTTCAGATATTTAGGCAGTGCAACAGGAAACAGGCTTCCTTTGTGTGGGAGGCTGCGGCTCGTTCTGTCGTACACGTGGCATATATTCATTTGTGATCACGCGTGCACTGGACGGCTCGCGCTGCATCCGATCGTCGTACGTCCCGAGCAGAGCAGGCTGTCGGACAAGTGCGACAGAGGAAGGGGGTCCCGGCGGTGAGCAGTCTGCGCACGTGAGCTTCACGTTCTTCGAGGCAAGGCTGACCAGGCGCACTCTCGATCATCCGATGGCTGCTGCACCGCGACGGCCACGCATCCCTGTTCTATATGAAAAAAAATCTGTAATACATCAGTTATATATACTACTGATGTGACATTTTCAATTAATTAAATTATTATTTTTAGATTTGCTAATTTAATTCATCTTATTATAGTTATTAAAAAATATTTTTTTAATATTTTTTTAAAAAAATATGATTGGATAGTTGTTGATAATGTGATATAAGTGTGTGATACAGTAAACTTTCTCGTTCTGTACATTTTCTCTCATCCCACAGCAAACCCCACTCTAACAGTGCCTAAGTTTCCTGCAGTCACTCATAAATTTATAAAGAATTAGAAATTAAAAAAATGGTTAATTGCTCCATTGGTCCCTTAACCTTTGCGTGTCTAATTTTTTTTTTCTTTTTCAAAATAGTCTGTAATTTTTATGTTCTATCTTAGTTTAAGTTTCAGTCATCTAAATTTTTATTAATTTTGATAAAATAGATCACATTAACTGTAATAAAATCACGCACGCTCATAAATCATGGTCATGTTTCTAGTAGCCTGTGATCAATCTCGATACCAATTTTTTAAATTTTTTGGAAGGATATGGAGGCAAAATATTTGGTGCTCCAAAAGAGACAGTAGATAGTGTGTGTAAGATTGAGACGCATGTACGTACTGAAGACGACAAATTGAGTATGATTAGATTCAGCTTAACGTGATGGATGCACATATGAAAGAAAGGTTAGGGACCAAACTAAAAAAATGGATATATATTAGAAACAAATAGTGCAGTTAATTCTAAAAGTTAAGCGTCTTAGAAAAAAAAATGTTGAAAAAAGAAGAAGCAGATGTTGGGAATGAACGGTGCGATTGGCCGTAAAAAAAGGGAGCAAACTGCAATTTGTCTTCTTGAACCTATCATATTTTTATTATATCATCTCATTTTTATTATATCATCATTCTGTAATTTAAAAAAATTTATTTTATTTTATTTATTGTTTTATTTTCACATACGTATCTACCATGAAATAGAGTAGCAAACTGATGCATTTTATAAACAAGAGAAGATAAAATATGACATTTTATCGTTCTACATATGCACTTCATCATACTGTGGTTTGTCAACTGTATTATTTTACTATCCTATTAGATATATATTTTTACAATAAAATAAAAATTATAAAAATATTGGAATATAATTTTTTTAATCACATGGTGGCAACAATAAAATTTCCCTAAACTTCTTAGGACATTTTCAAATTTATTCGACAAAAAACTTTTATAAGTCTTAGAGAACGTTATTCTTGCATATATTAACGTTCTGACATATTTGATGGGGACTTCTTTAAATTGTTCATGAACGCAATTCAAGAATATAATTTTGAGAATTTAATTTTGAGGTTAGAATATGATTTTGTTGTTCTTATATTTTGAGGCTTGGAACATAATTTTCTCTTTCCGTTGTAATATAATTATTCTAAAATCTTTTAGTTATTTTAATATTTTCTGTTGAACATTTTTTTTTCTCACATCTCAATTCAAAAAATTTTGAGAAGTTGGTGTGGGCTTGAATTAAAAAAAAAAGAAATTAAATTCGAAAATTAGAAATCTAATAAATTTAAAATTTATGATTTTTTGCACTGATACTTTGTAAATAGATTGCCCTGATTGTAGAAAACTCTCTATAAATATCTGCTTTTTCACTTCTCCCTCCTGACTTTCAAAAATCTATATTTTACCTCCTTAAAATTTCAGAAATATTTTCAGAAGGGTAGGGTGTTAATGGAGAGGGCAAAATGATTAAATTATCATTTCTTTTTTTATAAGAAAAAATAATTTTTTAATATATTTCTGTCATTTTGATGGGTATTTTCGATATAAATTATATAAAATAGACAAAATAGTGATGGATATAATTTTTGGACGATTTGAAAAATATGGGCGAAAATGTATTGAGCTGATCTAATTTTTGGATGATTTGAAAATTACTATCTAATTTTAAAGAAAATTTACTATCACATATTCTAATAGTTTAATTTACTTTCTTTAAAAATAATTGTTCGTGCCTGATTGCATCTAGATATTTTTACATATCATGCATTAATTTTTTGACATGCATCTTATAATGTTATTTCAATTAGCTTAATTCTGAACTTAAAAAATACAACTCATTAGATGGTAGAAATTAAACAATCAGGTGAAATGAATGACGAGTAAAGACATGGTATACAAATATATGTTGGAAAGACGTCTATTTTTTTCGCAAAAAATAGTCTAATTAAATTTTTTGATTCGAAAGTATTAAAACAACTCATTTGAAAAGTCGCATGCAAGAATCAATGTCAAAGTATTATAGAGATCAAGAGTTCAGATGAGACTTGTAGGTCGAGACGTGTTAGGCATTATTCAAGAAGCAAGATTGACCTTTCATGTGCGAGATTCCGACGATCACATCTAGCGATACAATCACCACAAACTATCCCATCGACGTGCCTACAAGATAGCGCAACGCGAACTAAGTACGCTTTCAGAGATCTAGATCAAAGTGTAGAAAAACAGTGAAGTTAATTAAATAGAGGAGTGAAGGGTGGTATGAAGTATATATGAAGAAGGTAAGCAAATAGGGCTTGAGGTCCCAACGGTTAGTTGTTAAAAAATAATAAATCCGAAATAAAAAATAAAAAAATAAGGTTTAAGTGTAGGTGAACCGAACCTGAAAGTCAAGACCGCACGCAGCCCAGCTCACCTTGTGCCATGCGCGCATGCGTGTGATTATTGAATGACACCACTCTCTTTATCATCTAAACAAGTGATTTGAAGATGATGGAATTTATAAAATCTTACTATATCTTATGAATTTTTCATTTAGGACTAAACTCAAGTGATGCATAAGCTCCTAGCAAAGCCCATTTGATTTTGGGCCACGCAAGAAGTCCATAAGCCAAAATAAAACTTTTAAATCAAATTAAAATAAACACCAACAATATACAAATGCACCAGATGCATGCAATAATTTACCGAATTAATAAATAATTAAAATCAAATAAATTTATAGGTTAGACAGTAAAATAAATTTTTTTAAAGATTAGGTAGTTGTTTCCAAATGACTTAAAGCGCAGGTTAATTGCATACAATTTTACCAAAAATATAGTTCATAGACAAATATAATTAGGGATAATTACCTATATACCTCTCAAAATTTCTGAAATATCTTATTTACCATTATTATTTTTTTGTTTCAAATATACTTCTTGTATATTTCTCTGTTATTAAAAAATAACCACGCTATTAGTACCTATTAAGTTATATCAGATAAAATCCGGATTAAATCTCTACCAGAGTTTAAAAAAAAAAGTAAAAATACCTATTTTTTTCTTAACTTAAGGGCAAATAAGAAAGTTGATGATAGTAGAAGGGTATATTTAAAGATAAAATAATAATTTTATAGAGATAACGGCTGTTACTAACAGTTCACTAATAAAATCTAACTCTCTGGTATAATTAGATAAAAAAACTTTCAAAGGTAGTTATAAAAAAGGCAGAAGTTACTATATATTGGTGTATAAAAATTGACAAAATAGATAAAAAAAAAATTATCGAGTATGACCGGTAACCAAATAACTTTTGGATGTAAAAAAAAAAACTTACAAGTGTAAAAAAAAAATACAGCTGCCAAAAAACCTTCAAACAATAGGCGTCAAAATTTGAATGCATAAATGAAGCATCTGGCTTAACCCAATAATCAAGTTGACTATTGATTACTTTTGTTTTTTTATGGTTGACCATCATGAAGAATAGAAAGAGAAAATTTTTGAGAGAGAGAGACAGACAAAGAGAGAGAGAGAGATGACCATTGCGGCGCGTAGGTAGCTCACGACGCATGGTGCTGGATCAGCATCAAAACCTTCAACTTCAAGCAAACCAAAGAAGGAAATCGAAGAGTGCTCACACACAAGAAAAAAAGACAGATTTTTTAGCTTTCTTTCGATGCCTCTATTTAAAACCTTTTTCAAGGTCATAACCCAGATCTAAAAGGTTCTTATTCGGGAGAACATTTTTTCTGAAGTGTGGACTTTGATACCACTTTCAAAACTCACTACAGAGAGAGGGGCATTACAGGAGGGCACGAGGGGCGACGGAGAGGGCATGGCGGTGACATCGACGACACAACACCACGTCGACAGTGTCTCTTAGGAAGAGGTGTTGGGGCATGCGGTAGAGAAGAGTAGGTGCGGGGACGATGGAGAAGGGCGCGACAGCCATGCTGCACAAAAAGAAAGAGAAGACATCGGGAAAGAAAAAGAGAAAGGCACACAGAGAAACAGAGGGAGGAAGGGAGGGAGGGGGAGAGAAGAGAGAGGTGGGCATATCAGTCGGTGAGAGAGAGAGAAAGAGAGATAGGCATATCTCTCGGTGAGAGAAGAAGAGAGAAGAGAGGGAAATAGAGGCACATCTCTCGGCGAGAGAGAGAGAGAAGAGAGAGATAGACATATCTTTTGGTGAAAAAAAGAGAAAAAGAGAGAGAGACATTCACTTCTCTCAGTGAAAGAGAGAAAAGAGAGACGGACACATCTCTCGGAGAGAGAGAAGAGAAAGATAGGCACATATTTCAGTGAGAGAGAGAGAAAAGAGAGATAAGCATTGTCACGCCCCGAGACCCGCCCAATGGGCCCCCCACTTAGGCACATGCGATAGACCTGCTGAATAGATAAGATTTTTTCTATCTGCACGAAGCAAAAATATATATCAACCTGTACAACATATACATAATATGGCTATAATAAAGCATCATAATAATTAACTTCTAAGTTAAAACTATTACGAATTCACCTCTCTGAGGTTCTCAACACATTACATCCCAAAATATTACATAAGTGTTGTTCGTACAAAATAGGGTACTCTCTAAACCAACTAGCCACAGTCTATCTAATTTTCGATGCCCCTACCACAATCACACAACTTGCAGGTGGATGATAGAATTGAAAAACAACAACAATCATGGAGTGAGAACTTGAAATAAGTTTTCAAATGGTGCAACCACCTAAAGTAGCATTCTACACTCACTCGGTCCAAATGAGGCATTAGTAGGATAATAGTATTAAGGAACTACAATACTACAATAGAGGTATACAAAGGAATACAACTACTATAGTTCAAATGAAATAACTAGATTCACAATGTTATGTTATTGTCATTGAGCAACATGATTGTCCCAACTCATTCCTTGTCTTTAACCAACTATATGGCTTGGTTCCACTACTTGCTAAACACCTCGTAGAGAGTCGAAGGCAATCAGTATTTCTCCAATCGGTAGGCACTTGGAGTCGAAAGAAATCAACATCTCCAAGTATGGCATAGGGAGTTGAAGGTATCGGCATCTCCCAATATGGAGTAGAGAGTCAAGGAGAATCGACATTTTCTATTTTGACACTTCTGGAAGGTTGTGACTTTATCTTAGTTTACACCCTAAGTTTTCATGACTTTTAGTATTATCCACTAAGTTCATTCACAAGTTTTCCTATTTTCTAGTTTCAAGTTCACATAGCTGTCTATATTTAGTATGCTTCACACCGTAGTTCTTTCCTAGGTTTCATGTCACTACTATGCTATCAAAGTTCCAAGTTCATGTAGTACTTCATATACATATAACATTATACTCTTACTTAACATAACAAAAGAGGTTGAAATCCTTATGTTTTTTTAGGTCAAATGCTCTTAAGTCCTCTTGACCTCCTATATCTCATAGCATACAAGCTAAACAAGTTTGATCTACTCTTTACTTGTAATACATACATATAGACAAAGAAAACTTCAGACAAATGGAGGATCAATCCTATTTCGGATATCTTCCCCACTTTTTATTGGATACTCATAGGAGATGCTTCTTAATCTCTCTAAAACCTAAAGAAATCCTAAAGAAGAAGCTCTAACGAAGTTAAAACCTTCAAATCTCTCATTTGAGAAAAACTCTTAAAAACAAACCCTAAAAACTCCATCTCACCTCTCTTCCTCCAACCAGAGAAATTTGGGTTGAGTTGGTTTCCTTCTCCCTTCTAGAGTTTCTCCTTGATGCTCTTGACCTCCTCTAAGCCTCCAATGAGATGGAATTAAGAGATCCAACAATGGGATTGAGCTAGAATTTCTCTATTTTTAGAGAGAGAAAGAAAAGAGAGCGCGAAGAAAAGAAAAGAGAGTGGAGAGTGTTTTGGTTGTGCGGAGTTATATATAGAGGTGTCACATTTGCATCTAAACCCTCCAATAACTTATATTTGCAACCAGCCAAATCCTGTTGTTCGTAGAGTTGTGTACTGGTATGTGGGCTTTAGTATCGGTACACCACTCAGGTATTCAGGCACTCCGCGCCAGTTCCGCGGAATCCGAAACATCTACTTTTTTATTGTTTACCGGTACTCGCTTGTTTCAGTATCGATACCCAGAGTTTCGATATCAGTACTCAAAAAGTTTCGCAAAAGAGCTCACCCAGCCCTTACACAGCTGAGTATTGGTACTTATATCCACTACTGGTACCAAGTGAAAATTTACAGTTTTGCAGATTTAGCTCCTTTAAGTCCGTTTTCGACGCACCGTTTACGTACTATTTACGCGTCGAAAACTCTTTGATACTCCCCAAACACCATTGAAGTTATCTAAATAGTTTTCATTACTATTTCTCAATAGCACTCTGTTATGTGTAACTGTTCAGTGCACTACATATCTCTCGGTGAGAGAAAGAGAGAGAGAGAGGAGAGAGATGGTCACATCTCTCATTATAAACTGGTTCTAATGTGCAATTTACTTTGACGACTATCAAGACCGAGAAGCCCCTATAGGAAACAACAAATTGATGTAATTTTTTACATAATTTTGAGTATTTACTGACCGTATTTTTGTCTAAAAATAGTACACGTGTAAGCATTTAAAATATGCTCCATGTCTTTTAGTATATAATAATATATATAATATATTATTCAATTTGGGTTGTTCTTTTATGTCCCGTTTGGTTCGGGAATAACGAACATTGGGATAAAAAAATTTATCCCAAGAATAGCTTACTATTCCGGAATAATCAAGAATAAAAGTAAAATTGTGTTATTCTCAGGAATAACTGAATTTGTATTTGGTTAATTTTATGAAATAGTGAAGGATAGTGAAAAAAAGTGATGGTCGAATTTGATATAAAATATAATTTAATAAAAATAATTTGTTATAAAAATAATTTATTATAAAATTATAATAGAGGATAGTGGAAAAATGTGCTGGTTGAATTTTATATAAAATATAATTTATTATAAAGATAATATATTATAATATTTAATAAAAATAATTATCATAAATTATGATTTAATAAAAATAATTTTTTTAAAAATAATTTTATATTTGCAAATTCTACTTAAACTTAAATTTAATAAAAAAAAATTATTATAATATTTAAATATAAATATAAATAATATGTATTAATATAGTACAATTAACAATTTTATAATAAAAATAATTTCTTATAATAAATATTATATAGTTTCTATATAATTTAAGTTTAATTCAATTTATATTCTTAATAAAGTTTGGAATTAAACTTGGAATAGCACTATTCAACCAAAAGGATGAAATAATTTATCTCATGTATTTCGAAATAACCGGGAATAACAAGGTTTAACCGGGATAAAATATTCCGGCCAAAAAACATCCTGTTTGGCGGAATAGGAGAGATAACTTTTATCATCCCCGAACCAAACGGGACCTTAGGAGCCAGACTGGGGCTCGACTTGTTATTTTCTAAACCCGCCTGGGGACTAATCGAGCCGTAAAGAACCAAACCCATGCCTGCCAACTAAGCTCGGGCCTAGCGGGTCGCTAAATGCATAATCAAATATAATCATATCCACAGGTAAATAATTACAATTCTCTAAATAATTAAGCTATCAGTAAAAATTATATTAACAATTGTTTCGACAAAATAAAAAGCTTCAAACTTCAACTTTGCCACTGCTCTATTTTGTCAATTTCTCTATTAAAATTGACTGGCTAAATAGTTATTTAATTTCATATATAAGTACCTTAAAACTTGTTGCTGTTTAATCAAAGTGGCGCAGATTCGAAAGGGCCCAATAAAAGTCCAGTCTCAGCTACTAAAAGATCAATTGGGCCTTATTGGCCGTAGAAAATTCCTGCCTACAGGCTTTACCTGTGAAAATTTTTACTTTCATCTCATAATTTTTTTTTTCCTTTAACCGGAATTATTATATGAGGATATATATATATATATATATATATATATAGAGTTGAGCTGGAATGCTATCAATAGCAAATGGGCTCCGTTGCCATCCATTTATTTTTGACGATGGAGCCTCCAAATCGACGATTGGCGCCGTTGAACATGATTTATACCACTTGAAGCATCTAGAAAATCAAATTTCATATTTTTTCGATATTATTCTCTTGTCCATCAAGTTGACACAAAAATGAACGGCTGAAAATGAATATCCTTTAAAAAGTTATGATAGAGAGTCTTGTAATCAAGATCAAAAGTATAGATCTTGTTCTAAATAGTTTTAAAAAAAATTTAACCAAATTCAATTGATTTGGATATCTTTACGTCGTTAAACAAGAAAACGTCTTATATCGACCATCAAAATTACAAATTTTGAAACATTTTGATCATTAGCCAATGATGTCGAAAAGATATGAAATTTAGTTTCTAGATACTTTAAGTGGTATAGATCATATTCAACGGTGCTGATCGTCGATTTGGAGGCTCCATCATCGAAAACAAATGGGTGGCAACGGAGCCCGTTTGCTACTAATAGCATTCCAGCTCAACTATATATATATATAGAGAGAGAGAGTTCGGCTGGAATACTATCAATAGCACCAAGGACTTGGTGCTATCGAGTTTTCCACCGTTAGATTTAATTCTTTGACTCTTTTCACCCGTTAGATTATACTATTCAACCAACCACCTACTCAACCCTAGGGGGCCCACATCATCCTAACCGCACATTT
The DNA here is from genome assembly GCA_016920855.1 of Puya raimondii. NCBI lineage: Eukaryota > Viridiplantae > Streptophyta > Magnoliopsida > Poales > Bromeliaceae > Puya > Puya raimondii. Next base: position 199,416,824 of record JABWPP010000050.1, on the reverse strand, counting down.
CTCAATCCAAGGGCTAAAAAACTAAGAGCACCAAGCTCTTTGTACTATCGATAGTATTCCAGCCTAATTATATATATATATATATATATATATATATATATATAGAGAATGAGGCTACTATACTATCTATAGTACCGGGTCTCCGGTACTATAGTTGCTTTTTCGATCTTAGGGTGTTCAAATCAACGATCCACACCGTTGAAATTGATCTAGGGTATGTGAAGTTCTTAGGAATAAAATTTTAGTTTTTTTCGATATCGTTTACTTAGTAAATAAATCATGTCAAAATAAACGGTGGAAATTGAATAATCCTTAAAATTTGAGTATAGGAGTTTCGAATTCAAGATCAAGAATGTTAACATTCATCTATGTAGTTTAAAGTATTTTCTATCAAAATTTGAATACATTTAGATTCTTCTCCACCGTTAAACTACAAAGTCGCCATAATAACCATTGAAATTTGACAATTTTGAAACGGTTTGATCACAAAGTAAACTACGTCGAAAAATTATAAAATTTTATTCCTAAGAACTTCAAATATCCTAGATCAGTTTCAACGGTGTGGATCGTTGATTTGAACACCCTAAGATCGAAAAAGTAACTATAGTACCGGAGCCCCGGTACTATAGATAGTATAGGAGACTAGCTCTATATATATATATATATATAGAGCTAGGCTGGTATACTATCGGTAGCACGGAGGCCTCCGTGCTACCAAGTTGTTTTCAATGATGCGGCTTCCAAATCGACGATCGGCTCCGCTAGACTTGATCTACACTATTGAAAGTATTTGAAAACTAAATTTCATAATTTTTCGATATTATTTACCTATCAAACGAGTAGTCGAAAAATGAACGGCTGAAAATAAAAATCTCATAAAAAATGATGATAAAAGACTTAAATTTAAGATCAGAGGTACTGATCTTACTCTAAATAGTTCAAAGAATTTTCTATAAAAATTTCATCAGATTTGGATTGTTTTACACCGTTAAATTCACAAACGCATCTCATCTACCATTAAAATTGTCAATTTTGAGAATTCTGAGTTGCGGGGGGTGGAGGCTACAGTTATTTAAAGGCCACTCGCCGCCCATAACTCAAATGAAAGAAAGACAAATGGCATAAAGCAATAAGCCAAAAGGGGAGGCAGCAGGTTCCCAAGAGACTGCATAAATGCACCTAGAAACTCTAAGTGACAGTTCGGTTCCCACACCATCAGCCCCGGCTCCCGCACCATCAGCCCCGAGCTCCGCACCATCGGCCTCGAGCACCGCGCCTCGAGCTCCGCAAATCCGCAAAGGGAAATCTTGGAGAAAATCTTTAGTCGTGACAACCTCCCCCACCTAATGCGCAGACGCCCTCGTTGCGCGCAGGTGTTGGAAGTCATCGACCAGTTGTTGATACTTCCAGAGAGTGTCGGCCTTCTCCCAGCTTGCTTCGCCATGCGGGAGGTTCTTCCATTGGACAAGGTACTCGATGCTCCTTAGGACGCCGCGACGACGAATGGTGCGAGTGTCCAGCAAGGCTTCGACCTCCTTGTCGATGGCAGTAGTCATGGTGGCGGGAGCGCGCTGCGACACGCCCCGGCTCGGGTCCTCAGCGTCTTCATGGTAGGGCCGCAGGCAGCTAGCATGAAAAACAGGATGAATTTTCAGGTTGGCGGGGAGTTGCAGCTTGTAGGCTGCCTTGCCCGCCCGCTTCACAACGGTGAAAGGCCCCTCGTACTTCCGTAACAGTCCGCGATGCACTTTGCGGAAGGCCTTGAATTGTTGTGGTTGCAGTTTGATCAAGACTCGATCTCCTTCGGCAAACTCCAAAGGCCGCCGCTTGACATCGGCCCACTTTTTCATTCGGCGGGTGAACGCCTTAGTGGAGGAATACTTGCGGCACTATGTCAGTGCCAACCAGAAGGACTGGGTGCATCACTTGGACGTAGCCCAGTTCTCCTACAATCTGCGGCGGAGCGAGTCAACAAACCTTAGCCCGTTCGAGTTGGCGACGGGAAGGCAACCACTCACTCCACATTCTGCTGCTGCGGGCGAGCAAGGCCGCAGCCCCATGGCCCTCCAATTTACCTCTCATTTGCAGGAGAAGGGCGACATTGCGAGGGCCTATCTCGAGAAGGCGGCCCGCCGAATGAAAAAGTGGGCCGATGTCAAGCGGCGGCCTTTGGAGTTTGCCGAAGGAGACCGAGTCTTGATCAAACTGCAACCACAACAATTCAAGGCCTTCCGCAAAGTGCATCGCGGACTGTTACGGAAGTACGAGGGGCCTTTCACCGTTGTGAAGCGGGCGGGCAAGGCAGCCTACAAGCTGCAACTCCCCGCCAACCTGAAAATTCATCCTGTTTTTCATGCTAGCTGCCTGCGGCCCTACCATGAAGACGCTGAGGACCCGAGCCGGGGCGTGTCGCAGCGCGCTCCCGCCACCATGACTACTGCCATCGACAAGGAGGTCGAAGCCTTGCTGGACACTCGCACCATTCGTCGTCGCGGCGTCCCAAGGAGCATCGAGTACCTTGTCCAATGGAAGAACCTCCCGCATGGCGAAGCAAGCTGGGAGAAGGCCGACACTCTCTGGAAGTATCAACAACTGGTCGATGACTTCCAACACCTGCGCGCAACGAGGGCGTCTGCGCATTAGGTGGGGGAGGTTGTCACGACTAAAGATTTTCTCCAAGATTTCCCTTTGCGGATTTGCGGAGCTCGAGGCGCGGTGCTCGAGGCCGATGGTGCGGAGCTCGGGGCTGATGGTGCGGGAGCCGGGGCTGATGGTGTGGGAACCGAATTGTCACTTAGAGTTTCTAGGTGCATTTATGCAGTCTCTTGGGAACCTGCTGCCTCCCCTTTTGGCTTATTGCTTTATGCCATTTGGCTTCCTTTCATTTGAGTTATGGGCGGCGAGTGGCCTTTAAATAACTGTAGCCTCCACCCCCCTCAACTCAGAATCTACATTTGTAATTCTCTTTACTCAAGCAATAGAAGAGCTTTCTACTCATTCTCTCTTGTACTTAGTCTAGGGCGAGAAGGTCTTAACTTAGCAAGTAGAGAAGCAGGCTTGCTCACTTCGTGAAGGAAGGCGAGCGCCGCACGGACTAGACACGAGCATTCGGTTTAGTCCGTGACAGTTGGTATCAGAGCCGGACTCTACCGGAGCATTCGGTTTAGTCCGTGACAGTTAGTATACCAGCCGGACTCTATATATATATATATATATATATATATATATATATATATATATATATATATATATATATATATATATATATATATATATATTATATAGAATGAGGCTACTATACTATCTATAGTACCGGGGCTCCGGTACTATAGTTGCTTTTTCGATCTTAAGGTGTTCAAATCAACGATCCACACCGTTGAAACTGATCTATGGTATGTGAAGTTCTTAGAAATAAAATTTTAGTTTTTTTCGATATCGTTTACTTAGTAAATAAATCATGTCAAAATGAACGGTGGAAATTGAATAATTCTTAAAATTTGAGTATAGGAGTTTCGAATTCAAGATCAAGGATGTTGACCTTCATCTATGTACTTTAAAGTATTTTCTATCAAAATTTGAATAAATTTAGATTCTTCTCCACCGTTAAACTACAAACTCGCCATAATAACCATTGAAATTTGACAATTTTGAAACGGTTTGATCACAAAGTAAACTACGTCGAAAAATTATAAAATTTTATTTCTAAGAACTTCAAATATTCTAGATCAGTTTAAACGGTGTGGATCGTTGATTTGAACACCCTAAGATCGAAAAAACAACTATAGTACCGGAGCCCCGGTACTATAGATAGTATAGGAGACTAGCTCTATATATATATATATATATATATATAATTATATAATTGAGCTAGAATACTTTCAAAAGCACCAAAGCGTTGGTGCTTTTGGGTTTGTAGCCCTTGGATGGAGTGATGTAGGGTTGGGATGATGGTGGTAGGTGGTGGTAGGTGAAATAGTGTTTGATCCAAAGGCTAGTTGTAATCAAGAAGTAGATCCAAATGCTAGAAACATAAAAGCATCAATAGTTTGGTGCTTCTAAAAGTATTCTAGCTCAACTATATATATATATATACATATATATACATACATATATATATATACATATACATATATACATACATATACATACATACATATACATATGCAAGGAAAAGGAATTAGAATTTTCTTCTTATTTTTTATTTTATTTTTTTCATATTTTGGCCAAACAACTGAATCTTTGGATCAAGTGTCTTCCCCATAATTCCTCAGCTACATGGTTTCGAAACTTTTGTTTATAACATATATAGTGGTGAGAGACTATGAGATAGAATACTTTTGGGCTTTTGGGCTTTTTTCTGCATTTAGCCCCTTAATAATTTTTTTTTTACAAATAGTTCTATAAAATTTATATTTGTAAAATTGGCCCTATCTCTGCCACATGAGTGTCATGTAAGCGCCATGTTGGAAGGAAAGTTTAGGTTGAACACGGTGAATCATTCACCGTGTTCAAACACGTTGAATGATTCACCGTGTTCAAACACGTTGAATGATTCACCGTGTTCTCCTTCTATCCCTTCTACCGACAGGTCGCCGTGAATGTATGGTGATGGTGGATCCCCAACGAGACCTCCGAGGTCATGTAGGAAATCACCGTGGAGGGCAGCGGAGGAGGAGGAGAGGGGATGCAGCGAGTGACGGGCAGCGGTGGCAGAAAGCTCGAGGAGGGGGCACACAGAGAGAGAAATGGAGAGCTCGGGGAGAGAGAGAGAGGAAAAGAGTGATCGTGCGGAGTCGGGTCATAGATAACGCTTGAATACGAAAAATCATTTACCGTATTTGAACACAAGGAATCATTCACCCACGGTGAATGATTCACCGTGTTCAACTTAAACTCCTAGTTAATATGGCGCTTATATGGCGCTCACGTGGCAGAGATAGGATAAATTTTGTAAATATAAATTTTATAGGACTATTTATAAAAAAAAAATTGTTAAGGAACTAAATGCTAAAAAAGGTCAATACTTTTTTCTTCATAAGTATGTTATATATTCATCATTAACTAATAAGGATAACAAAAAGGAGTCAAGACTAGCCATTGAAGGAGGAGGAGGAGGAGGAGGGTGCAATCCCCGGCTCAAACTGAGCATAATGAAGGATTCAAGAGAGGTGCATTACTTTAAAAGGTATAAATATATATTTTGCCCTCTATATATTCTCACATATAAAGCTAATAATCTTCAAGTAATAGACTATACTCTAATCCTGTACCTTTTTTTTTTCCCCAAGTGATGTTGCACAACTTATATGTTAACTGTACCTTTTTTTTTTCCCCATTTTTGACATTAAGAGTCAAACATAAGTTAAGAAGATTATGTAGTAAGGTGTTGGAGTCAAACGTTTGCACGGTTACTTTGACAACATTCTTACTTTACCAACCGTCCTTAGCGTAAGTGGTAAAGAGCTTGGTGGTTGATACTTCGAGTTCTCAAATTCGAATCCTAGTTGATTCACATTTTCAACTAAATTTATTTCTAAAAAAATAAACGATAATCCTAGTTGATTCACATTTTCAGCTAAATTTATTTTTAAAAGAATAAACGAAACGGATAACGTGCTACCTTTCTCTCTCAAAAAAAAAGAGACAACATTCTTACTTTACGACACAGAAACTTCCAATTATACTCACACATCTATTGGTCATAATGGAATTTGTTAACAAGAACATCCAATTAGATTTAACATCGAAAATTCAGAAAAAGTTAAGATTGTTACCTTATTTGTTATAATCGTCTAGCTTTTCTTTTTTCTTGTTCAATTTTATCAAACTTCTGTTCAATATTTTTCACTCCATATCTAAAGCAAAAAATTAAAAATGTATGAAAAACTCTTTTCGCTGTAGGTCACTTACCGACCGTCCCTAGCACAAGTGGCAAAGGGTTTGGTGGTTGGTACCCGAGTTCCGAGTTCGAATCCTAGTTGATTCACATTTTCAGCTAAATTTATTTTTTAAAAAAAATAAACAAAGCGGGTAGCGTGCTACCTTTCTCTCCAAAGAGAAAAAGAAAAAGAAAAGCTGTAGGTCACTTTGAAACGGCCCTCAACTTTATTTTTCTTATAGATATTTTCTTAATTATATTTACTGTGCAATTTTACTTATAAAATTAAAATGTTTACCTTAAATGTTATAAGTGAAATCCAATAATGATCTACTTAAATTTAATAAGCTTAATTAGTTTTAATAGATAAACTGTAATTAATGATTAAACTAATAAAAATAATTAATTAAGAATAAAAATTAAGGCAATCATTCTAAAGAAAAAAAAAGTTATGTTAAAATGACCCGAAATTGAAGAATTGCCATCATATTTTTACCAAACCCAAAAATTCAAAACGAGTTAGTTTCACATCATATATAGCCAGTTTTAGTTCCACGGCAACACGCATGTACATCTTTAGTAGAATATAAAAGATAATATGATTTGTGTATGATATAAAAGAACGACATGATTAAGACAATTTCCAACAAATTGTGAAATTAAATATGCTATTAATTATCGTATTTACGCATTAAACAACCAATGTATAAACTGAAGTTGCATATAAAGTGCTTATGATCTTTTCTCCTCTGATACTTTAAAATTACGGTTCCAATGCAACCATAATTTTATGAATGCTTTTGAAATTTGTCTTTATATAGTATAAAAATAGTATTTTTAGGGACCACAATATAGTTAGTTAATTCGGATTCGGCAAAAATTCGGTACGGATATAATACGGATAAAATTCGTCTCTTAATTTTTAAATTCGTTAAAAAATTCGGCTTAAAAAACAGATTTATACAATATGACATATAAACAATCAAATAAGAAATAGATTAAAATAGCCCATAATTAATTATAAATATATAAATATTTTTTTGGGGCGAATGAACAAAAAACTCATATTTAAATATAAAATATAAATTAATCTATATTTAAACATAAAAATTATAAGTTTTTAATTCAAATTTTTAATAATTCGGGAATAATTCGCGAATAGTTCGTGAATAATTCGCGAATAATTCGGTTAGCTCCAAAAATTCGCGAATAATTTCGTATTTTTATAAAAAATTCGTAAACGGACCATTTAATTCGAATTTTCAATAATTCGCGAATAATTCGCGAATTATTCGCGAATTAACTAACTATCACCACATTCCCAAATCAGGCCTTAGTTTGTTGGGAAAAAAATAAGAGTTAAGTGTTAACTTAATTATTTACCTAGTTTTAATTGAACTTCTATGTTTTAAAGTGAATTTAATATTATAAATATATACAAACATATGATGAAGTTTTGGACCTCTCTCTCTCTTTTTGCCCTCCACGGCCTTATTCCCTCTGCTGTTAAACACCACGAATTAGTGCTGAATTTTGCCCCTTCCTTCCTTTCTATTATACAACAGATGTACCAACGCTTTGCAGTGAAAAAAAAATTTCTATGTTCTTAATTATATTTATAAAATATTATTTATATTATTTATAGAGTTAAACAGAAGTATCAACTTATTATATAAGCATTCAACACATACTTTTATATATATCGACATCTAATTTCAGAATATAAAAATTTCTATAGTCAAATAGTAAAGTTCATAGTATGCTTATTTTTTAGGCCAGTTTGTCATATATATATATATATATATGAGCTTGACTGGGCTACTATCGGTAGTAAACCGTCCCGTTTACTACCGATTTGTTTTCGATGCTGGAGCTTCCAAATTGACGATCGGCACCGTTGAACATGATCTAGACCATTTAAACTATCTAGAAATCAAATTTTATGCTTTTCTGATATCATTAACCGAACGATCAAAGGGTTACAAAATCTGTAATTTTAATGGCCGATATGGTGTGTTTGCTCGTTTAACGGTATAGAAGAATCCAAATCAACTAAATTTTTGTTAGAAAATTTTTTGAACTATTTAAAATAAGATCTGTACTCTTGATCTTGATTACAAGACTTCTATTATCACTTTTTATAGGATATTCATTTTTAGCCATTCATTTTCTGTTCACTTGATGGACAAGAGAACAATATCAAAAAAGTGTGAAATTTGATTTCCAGATAGTTTGAATGGTCTAGATCATGTTCAACGGTGCCGATCGTCGATTTGGAAGCTCCAGCATCGAAAACAAATCGGTAGTAAACCGCTCGGTTTACTACCGATAGTATTTTAGCAAAACTCTATATATATATATATATATATATATATATATATATATATATATATATATATATATATATATATATATATATATATTATTCTCATTCTTCTAACTCTTTTTAGGTTATTTTTGTGCAAGAATTGAGAAAATCACGATAAAAATAAAAAGTAATTATCTGATTCATAATTTTTTTATTGATTAATTTTATGATATTTTTCTATAATTTAGAAACACATACTAAGTCTTGCAAGAAATTTCTAAATTTAGCAAATTAAGTGTCGAATAGTTCTCACACATATATAAACATCGAAAAGATTAGAGAGATTCTTCTAAATTAGAAATCACAACAGATAATTGAGAGAAAGTGGGGAAGTACTCCAATTGGCACAATAGTTGATAGGCAATGGAGCTATTAAATTTAACAAATCTTATAATCAATTTAGAAAAATAACTCAAAATGAAAGGTTGATGAGATATTAATCGAATTAATATATTTGAGGGGTCTATTTCGAAATGGCCTATAGTCGAACTTAATGGCTGCGCCCAGTATATGTGTATATCTCACACAAACTAGTAAATTATACAATAGATCTAGATGTCAAAAAAAATAATTAATAAATTTAAATGATTTCATATTATTTTAAGTGTCTATACTTAAAATAAAATAATATTATTTTAAGTGTCTATACACTAACATTTACAAATTTTAGGCGTATGCATTAAAATAAAATAATAATTTTTTGATTGGGTCCATTGTGCACTTGTAAATTTGTCCAATAGAGATGCCACTAATAAAATTTAATTATTTTATTTTATTTTATAATATTCTAAATGTCTATATATTAAAAACTATAAAATTTAGATATATTTATTAAAACAAAATTATATTTCTCTTTTTTTCATGGTGCATCCGGTGCGCTGAAAATATCTAATTAACATATGTCTACGAATAAAGACCCTCTAAGGTGTTTACTATATAATTATAGATTATAGATGTATTTTTCTTTTGTGTTCTGAATGTATTCCATTTCTTCTCCATAATTTTTAAGTTGTATGTGCTATCTTCTAGCTCTCTCTTTTTACAATCCACTTCATCATCTACTTATTGTTATCCATTGAGTGCTCACAGCGATGCGCGACAGATTCAGTAAAGATGATGGTAATGGTGCTGGTTGTAGAATGAAGCGGAAGTTTATTACAGAACGTTACGCTTGATGATTGCTTTTCTCCCAAGTTTTTTTTTTTTTTTCTATAGTTTGTTCCTTCTTTTTTATTGGACTACAAAATTATGAGCTTGGTCATTTTGTTAACTAGTTGCTTAAGGTTGAAGTCTAATCTTTATTCTCCATTTTGGGATTGCTGACTGTATAAATCCTTGAAGAGCGAATGTAAAAATTATTCTCCGCTTTTGGTATACAAAATAGCATTTCTCATTTTTCTTAGTCATATTCATGCATTGTATTTACAAAATGATATAGCCTTCTTCACAAATAATTCTCTACATTTCAAATTTTTACTATATCAACCTTATTACATAACTATTGATTACAGTCTATCTGTAGTCTAATAAATATTATGCTATCCTTTCTACTTTAAATTGAAAATGAGATGATGTGCAACGACTATTTTACATGTCAGAGGTTTCAACTTCTGTATGCGCATTCCTTAAAAAAAAAACTGTAAAACTCCTAAATTCTTGGGTAGTGGATAAGACATATTCAAAAAAAATCTAAGGTGAAAAGCCAACAAGCAAGTTGAGGGGAAAAAAGGGGGTGGGAGGAGCCCAAAAAAAAAAAAAATGTGGTCCACAGCTGATGTGGTAGATCAAGCCTCCAAAACAATCCTGGCACTCACGTAATACTTATTCTTCTTTTTAGTCCCACATCGACTTGGTGTGAAATAGTAGGAAGAGGGTGGAGCCTTAAAAGTACAACTAGGCCTACGATTCAAAGCATACCTTTCTCGGCCTTTTGGCTAAGATCAAGTGTAGTATCTGTTCTTATCAGTTTAATATCTGATACGTGGGTCATGTGCCCACCTCGATATTAAATTAATTTTTATGTGGGGGAGGGCCCACCACATCAGCTTGCTGATGGGGTCCTCGCGCGTCGCCCTTGCGTTGCACTACTGCACGGGCCTGGCGCACCCCTACCAAACCAAATACCAAAATCTTTAAATTTGAAGAAAAAAAAAAAGAAGATATAAAGAAGATAAGTTAAAAGTTAAAAAAGATAAATTCAATAAAAAATAAAAATATTAATTCTATTTTCCTTGCTTTGGAGCTAGGGCTAGAATTGGGTCGGGCCATACTAGTAGCCCAAGTCCGGCCAAAAAAATAATATTGAACAAAAAAAAATTAGGGATAACTTCAAATATCACTCCTGTGGTTTCGTGCTTTCTCACTTTAGTACTATGTGGTTTAAAACGTATCACTTTAGTACCCTATGTTTTGATTATTCTCTTTTTGTTATTTTTTCGTTAATTTTTTCGTTAAATTAATGAGAAAGTTAAAACTACAGGATAGTATAGTGAATATTTGATAAATCATATGAGATATTTGAAGTTTTTTCTGTATAATTTAACGAAAAAATTAACGAAAAGATAATAATAAAAAAAGAATAATCATACCACATGGTACTAAAGTGATACGTTTTAAACCACATGATACTAAAGTGAGAAAGTACGAAACCACATGGATGGTATTTGAAGTTATTCCAAAAAAATATTGAACATTGGATCAAGGCTTTTGCCTTATTATATAAGAAAATTAAGATTTGGTCCAGGTCCAAAGCCCAATACCCATTTTGGGCATTATTTAGGCTACAGCTTTATATTGACAAGTGAATATTCAGATCCAAGCCTCATCGAAAGATGAATTATCTGGATCATTAGCACTGCATGTATTGTAATAAATTCTCATTGCCCATCTCTTCAAGTACTTCAGAAATTATAAGGTTTTAAAATTAATTAATAATTTAACAATGAAACAACAAAACCTATAGCTTATTAGCGAACATGATAGATGAAATAGTTAGAGAAACAAAAAGATTTGAGCAAACTAGCCAGAAGTATCTTAGAATAAGCAATAAACAAAGCCAAAAATGGTTTAAATAACAAAACTAACTTTGATTACATGGTTAAAAAAAAAAATCAGGAAGAACCAAAAAAGGATAATATCTAAAAAATTAGCATATAAGGAGAGATGTCCTAATCAGAATCGAAGAAAAGTTAGCCAAAAAGAAAAAGAAAAAAAATAGAATTAAAAATCCAAATTAAAAAACCAGAATTAAAAAAAAACAAAGAACAAAGATTTACTACCAAGAGATTGGAGCCTCACATGTTTTGGTTGTTAGCAGGACCTCCTTCAATGTCTTCGTTGACTAGGACCAACAAGGTATATCGCTACCAGCCGTCCCTAGCGCAAGTGGCAAAGGGCTTGGTATTTGATACCCGAGGTCCCGAGTTCGAATCCTAGTTGATTCACATTTCCAGCTAAGTTTATTTCTAAAAAGAAATAAATGAAGCGGGTAGCGTGCTACCTTTCTCTCAAAAAAAATAAGGTATATCGCTCACGCTCTCACAAAGTTTTTTTTTTATTTTTCTTTTGCGAAACACGAAGGGGACCCAACAGCCCTTCCCCCATTCCATCCACTTACTCCTTGACATTCGTTCTGCCTCTTTTGGCCTCATCTCAAAACAATCTAACGGCTAAAAACTAGATACTATCCATAACTGGATACTCTTAAGAGTATTTTAGCCCAACTATGTATATATATATATATATATATATATATATATATATATATAGAGAGAGAGAGAGAGAGAGAGAGAGAGAGAGAGAGGCTACTATGCTTTCGAAAGTACGGAGATCGTTGTGCTTGTAAGTTATTTTCGATAATGCGATATCCTATCACGCCTCGGGACCTGCCCGCTTGAGCTCGTACAATGGACCCGCCGAATAGGCAAAACTTTTTCTAAATGAACGAAGTAGAAATATACACCAACCTATACAATACATATAAAATATGGGTATATTAAAGTATCAGAGTAACTAAACTTTTAATTAAACTATTACAATTCCAACATCTTTGAGTATACATCACCTAAACCGAAAATATTACGTGATCTTTGCTTAAACAAAAGGTATTCTCTGTAAACCGATCCGTAGACAATCTAACTAACTCATAATGCCCCTGTCGCGATTACGCGCCTCACCAACAAAGGATGGCTCTGAAGAGCAACAGCAACAATGAGGCGAGAAATTAAAATAAGTTTCCAGTATGTGCTACCTTCAAAAATGACACTCTACACTCACTTGATCTAAAGGAGACATTAGTAGAACAATTGCAATATATGAATCTACTATTACTACAATAGAGGTACATAATGAAATATAACTATTATGTCTCAAAGGGAAATAATTAGATGCCATAGTTATATGTTATTGCCATTGGCCTACAAGATTGTTCTAAATCATTTTTTGTCTCTAACCAACTCTTTGGTTGGGTTCCACTACTTGCTAAACACATCATGGAGAGTTGCAGATAATCAACATCTCTTAAATCGATAGGCACTTGGAGTTGAAGGAAATTGGTATGTCCGAATACGACATAAAGAGTCGAGAGTAATTGGCATCTCCTAATACGGAGTAGGGAGTTGAGAGATATTGGTATCTCCCGTTGTGACACTTTCGGAAGGTTGCGACTTATATCTTAATTTACATCCTAAATTTTCATGACTTCTAGGGTTATTGTGACGCCCCGCTTTTAGGGAGTCACCCATCCTACGACTATTTTAGCCCTAACACGCTTAACTCTTTTAACCTTTTAAACCTAGCCATTGTCTAAAATATTATAACCGGGTTTAGAAACTTACAAGCACCACGCAATATGAGACTCATCTTGCTAGTCTTAGTCGACTTTGTGGGGAGCCACCCTCCACCCACAACGGTCGTCAGCTGGGGAGCCAAGCTCTGCCTGCTGTATGATCCTAACTTAGCCGAGACTCAACTGACATTTTCGATTGGTGAATGGCTTTGATACCAAATGTGATGCCCCGCTTCTCAAGGGGTCATCCATCCGAGGAGTACTCTAGCCCGAATACACCTAACTCTCTTAACCCCTTGAGCCTAGCCATCGCTCAAAATATTATAATCGGAATAAGAAAGATTCTGAAGGAGATTCACGGAAAGTGCTTAGCCTTTGAGAGCTAGCATTGGAAATGTGGAAGTGGTACCCACAAATTATAATCTGAGGATATGTTGTCAAGTTTCGGAGACAAAACTTGTTTTAAAGGGGAGTGATGTAGAATTTGTGATTATTTACGGTAATTTTCCTAAAGATAAAAGATTACTGTGTAATTGGATTGTTTTTCAATGAAAAAATTGTCAAGGTCTATCATAAAAAAGACCTCGATGCAATTTCACACAGTAATGTGATGTTTCAGTGAAAAAATCAGGCAAGAGGGAAACCGTTTAAACAAAAAATTTATTCAAAAATCACGACATTTGACGTGTCAAATGTCGTGATTTAGAAGTGAAGAAACTTACGAGCGAAACACAATTATGGGTAAATTTCAATAAGAAATTGTGAATCAGAAGAGCTAAACTACAAATTTTACAAAATAAAAAAAAAGGAGCAATACACAAAAATATTATCATGTCATATAAAATTTTTTGAAGTTTTGACAAACAGGACTCGTATGAAAGTAAACTAAGAGAGAGAGAGTAAACTAAGAGAGAGCCGCGTTTATTCAAGTTTCACAATATTCAAAAACTTTTGTACAAAATGGCACAGAGATAAAGATTGAGAGTTAAATTCGATTGGAAAATTTTCTTGCAAAAATACGACATTCTGTAAATGAAAATTTTAAAACAGAACAAAACTGCAACTACCCATGGAAGGCAAATGGTTGGGGCACTGCACAAGCGTACCTGAGTGTGCAGGCAATAATTCCTCACCAATCGGAACGTCATTCGCAAAAATCTCAAAATGATCAAAATTTAATCAAGCTATCACATATCAGATAATCATATAACTTCACTATATAATGGTACAAAAATTCATTTAAGATGAAGACAATGTCCTATATCTCTATATAAGTTAGTTCATTCTCATCAGGCGGTTTACACGACAGCAGCCCCTTGCCGGACCCTCAATTGTCCAGTAAAATTCTGGCGGCAGTATCGTCGTGACCTGGATGACTGCATTCAGAAGGAAAGAGTTTTGTGTGTTTTGAGTCATGGTTCACGCAGCTTCCAAATCTGACACAGACATCTTGTCATAGAAGCCAAGGAAAAATAATATTATGCGCCTATACGTATTAATTAAGATAGGCATGGCTGTTCTCGGAAAAAATAGGGATCATCCCTTGGGCTTTTTGGAGAGTACTTGTCTTTTCTTAACTGATGTTTTGTCTTTCCGATGCTCTCTCTTTCTCTTCTTCTTCGCTTGCATCTGGAACGACCTACCGACCAAAGAAGGTTGTTCTTTCAAGCCAAAGCTTCTCGCCACGTGCCCTAGATGGAGCTTCTTCACCATGAAGATCTTCTTCAGCTCCCCACGGTGAGCTGTGTATGCACGAACCCATGAACAGAATGCATCCCTCGCCCGCTTCATTAACTTGGGCTTGAACCACATGGAAAAGGAAACTTACCATTATTAAGGTTAAACAACATGTGGGTATGAGGTTACCCACATTGCTATAAAGATTTGAAGGTATACGAGTAACAGGCTCCTAGCTAATTTAAAATTTTCACAAAAAAAAAAACTCATAATAGGGCAAAGTTGTGTGTTCTGTAGCAAAACATTTCAAAACTCTCATAAGCTGTAAATAAGCCCATTCAATGGGAAACAAAAGCTAATATTTCACCATAGGATAGTTTTAAGGTAATAGCAACTAGTTTTTCATGTAAAATATTAGTCCATCATCTCTATCCATCCACAGTAATTTACCATCCAGGTATAAATTTTAACAAGTTACATGAAAGGGATGAATTAATTATGTTAAAGGAAATAGTTTGATATATCCTAATATTCCGGTTCCGAGACTAGTTAAAGGATAATTCCCAGATAAATAGAACAGGCAAAAGCCAGTACCTCTGTGAGAACAAAACGTTCGAGTGCTCTCTGCAAAAATAATACCCACGGATGTGTGTCTAAAGATATCAATTTCTTGTGATGTTTCTGACCATACAAGGGAAAGCTGTCTAAAACCTTTTGAAGAGGGTATTCATTCAAGGACACACTGTGCCGTTCCAAATCGTGCAGATAGTCAATTTCAACAGGCTGAAGAAAGAGTAAAGCCTCTCCTTTCTCGCCTAAACGAGCAGTTCTTCCAACCCTACCAACAGAAGAAGAATATTTCTGTCAATTTTAAATACCAGCCAAAATAAAAGATATCAGCCAAAATCATGTTCCGAATTTCCATAGAATAGTATGTTAAAGAATAATAGTTCCCAAATACTAGAAATTTAGAAAAGGTAATTACAATTTTGGTCTATGAATTTTGACCAAGATTTTGATTTCGTCCTCTTAGTTTCCAGTGCACCAAAACAATGAGGACAAAACTGAGACATAGCTCAAACTTCAGGACTAAATTACTGATAAATTCTTAAAAAATATTTTGAAACTTGAGACCGTTTATCCATACTATAAAGTGGGAGGAGAAAAAACTACTGCCACACCTATGCACATATTCAGAAGCCTCCCCTGGGGAATCATACTGAATTATACACCTGACTTTCGGAAAATCCAAACCCCTTGCGGCAACATCAGTGCATAGCAACAGTGCAGATTTTTCAGAAATGAAGCCTTGAAATGCTTTTCCCCTATCTTCATGTTCCATATTTCCATGTAAATGAAAAACCTTGCATCCAAGGAACTTCTGCTTTTGACTTGCTTCTGAGTGCATCTCAGAGCCCCACTGGAACTCGCTTAGAAGCATATAGTGGAAATCCACTGCATCACACGTCGAAAGGAAAACCACAATCTGCAGAATTAACCTGTAAGCAGACTTGTATACTTTAATTAAATAATCTGAACAAAAAAATTAGGATGTCCAAGGATCACACACCAACAAAAGAGAAAAGGGTTTGATGGAATAAAAACATTAAGTTCTGGCAGAACTAAACAAAATTTTCTAAAATCAAAGGCAATATAAGGTTGGGCAGTAAAAACAAAATTTCTAATAGCCATTTTCAAATGCATTACAGTTTAAGTAATGCTACCCGCACCCCAAAAAAAAAAAAAACACACCAAACCAAACCAAAACAAGAAAATAAAAATAAAGTAAACCAGTCGATAAAGTCAATCCCACCTTTTGAGAGATTTCTCTGTCAAAGAGAGTTCGAAGAATGGACAGGAGTACCACAAGTCGTGAACCACAGGACACTGTTAATAAAGAATATCAGCCATGTGCTATTGCAATGCGAAAGCAACATGTACAAAAAAGAATAATTAACAAAGATAAAAGTTATGTTGCATAGAAGAACAGTACCTTTAACATATCTCTGAATCAATTGAGCAGGAAGATTATAATTTTCAACTGGATGGCTTGGGAATGTATTGTGCTTTTCTAGACTTCCACACCCTTCAGACCTTAAAGTGAGATTTCCACCTAGCAGATTTTGTGGCCCAGAAGTGATCTTCTTTTCATCCAGACCAACCATAACTGGGTTATTCAAGCTGATATTAGCAAACTGATTAACCTTTTCTGTCAAAGTTGCAGAAAGAAGAATATTCTGCCTTGCAGCTCTTGGAGGTAACTTTCCATTATCCACTTTCTGGTCAACATCACTTTTCCTTGAACCCAAAAATTCAAGTATTTCTTCTATAGCTTTTCCAAAGCCCAGTTCAAGAATCCTGTTCATGAGTATCAAATCAAAAATAATAATAATAATGTTAAAGAATGAAGTTTAATGTATAATGCACTATAGCACTAGCTTTATCATTATCTGTTGCACAAGTTATGAAGTCAAAAGTTGAACCTGTCAGCTTCATCGAAGACTATCCAGCGCAAATTTGTATACACAAACGATGAGGTATTCTTCAGGTGATCTAAAAGGCGCCCAGGAGTTGCAATCAGAATAGATATTCCTACAAAAAAGTGAATGAAATCATTTAAAGTAAATAGTAGTTTCAACATCTTTTTTCTGATCTCAAGTTATCAGAAAAATAAGTAAACTCCAACTTGTTAAGCATCACTCAGTCTGTTGCCAAAATATGTTAAAAACATAAAGACCTCATAACAAGTTTTGAAAGTATTCAGATGTAATAAGGGGGAAAAAATAATCCAGCTAGTGACATTTTCCTCTCGTAAAAGACAAGTCTCAAATATTATACTATCTGTAATGTCGATAAACTGATAGGTGGTGCTTAACAATATACTCTAACTTTTCTACAGATACAGGTCAAGCTACATGTGGCGGCGAACAAAATTACTACAATGCACTGCACATCTTCTTCTTAACTCAATTTCTGAACTCATTTGTACAACAAACAAGAAATTATAAGCCCAATAGTCTGCTCCTCAAAGTCATGCCATAGAAAAGCATGATACTAATGTATGCAGGACAAATCTGATGAAGATCTGAATTGATTACATAAATTATCAGAGCAAACATTTAAATGATAGTTCATATCAAAGCATAAAATTTCACACCTTTACGCAGCCTGGCTTTCTCCTTTGCCCTGTTCTCACCACCCATGATGTACCCTGGAACTATCCAATGGAAACGGTGGACCAACTTCTGTGCAATTCCATGAACCTGCATGCATAGCTCTCGCGTTGGCACAAGCACCAATGCTGCAGTAATTTATGTATTAAAAATGATTAATTCACAGAAACTTGGGGAAAGGGAATCAATGTCCAGACACCACGAATAAATTTAGCATGTCCAACAATATAAGATACAAGTTCAGAAAGAACAGATATAAGCATTAGGATGCGAATAGTATAGTTAAATATTTCTATGAAAAGAAAAAAAATAAAGGAATATAGAATGGACCAACGGAAGAGGGTTAAAGTGCAGTGTTTCTATTTTATTACTATACTGTAAACTTTAGCAAGAAAAAATGATGAACTCTGCTGGCCCAAGCCTCGATAATAATTTGGCGACCAAAATACGCCAAGCACATTTTATTTCGATTAATTTTCTACAAACAAATTTGATCCCATATCCTAATTTGAACAGTAGCCAAATATTAGAAACTACGACATATTCTTAACTATCAAGTTACAGAGCCACAAAAAAGCCACAATTACAATTACTTTCTACCACAAATTAGCCAAGATGAAGAGAAATGCTGGTAGAAGAAAATCCATACTAACACCTTTTGAAGAGTAATAGAATGCTTCAGGAAGAATAACAATTTTGTGCTACCGGTCCGATAAATATGCTTAATAAGCAATAAACAGAATCCTAACAGCAAAGTGCAAGCACATTATCATACCGAAAGTTCCATCGGACCGATCGATCCGGGGCTCACGCATCTGCAGGAGATGGACGATCGGAGCGAGGTACACAATCGTCTTCCCGGTGCCCGTAGCGGCATTAACAAGTCTTCAGCAATTCTCCCGGTCAAAGAAGATCATCATCATCATCATCATCAACAACAACAACAACAACAACAACAACAGCAACATAAAACAAATCTAACCAAAACAAAACCCTACATTCATCACAACAAATCGAAGGAAAACAAAAAAAAAAAAGGATACGCATGGCGTCCAGAGATCACGACCGGGATCGCCCGCGCCTGGATGTGCGTGGGGACTTGGAAACCCATATTATCTACACCCAAAGCAACAATTATTAGGTTTTCAGGGCTAGTTCTCATGAAATAGTGCTTCAATATCAATAATTAAGGTTTAAAATTGACCTTGGAGATGTTGACATAGTTTGGGGTCGAGGCCGAGATCGGAGAAGGAGCACGAAGCGAACACTCCTCCTCTTCCTCCTTCGTCCTCCTCCTTCGTCGTCTTCTTCTTCTCCGTAGCCCCGCTTTTCTCCTTTGAATCCTTCATGGCTATAGCGTCGTCTTCGCCGCTCTCGGCTAGGGTTTTTCGGCTAGGGTTTTTGCGTGTTCCGCTATCGCGCCCTTGAGGAGGGAGAACGATGGTGGCGCCTACACTGGGCCTTCATGTATCCTATAATAATAATCACTGTATACATGATGGGCCTGTTATGGGTTGCACAAAATGTTCTTGGGCACAACTCGGCCCAGCTAGGGTTCCAAAGAGCCCACACAAACTCAACAAAACTACTTTAAGCATCAGTCCGCGGAGCACGTCACCAATATTACCTACATCTTTCCAAAAATAATATAAAAAAAAAATAAAGGGATAAGATCTAATATACCCCTCAAAACTTTCGAAATATCTTATGTGTTCCTATTTTTTTTTTTTCAAATATACCCCTTGTATATTTCTCCGTTAATTAAAAATAACCCCGCTGTTAATACCCGTTAAGTCTTTTCGGGTTAAATTCGGATTAAATTTCTACCAAAGTTTAAAAAAATCAAAATACCATTTTTGCCCCTAACTTAAGAGCAAATAAGAAAAGTTAGTGACGGTAGAAGACTATATTTGAAAAGGTAAAAAGTCAAAATACTTCTTTTACCCCTAGCTTAAGGGCAAGTAAGAAAAGTTGGTGATGGTAGAAAGGTATTTTTGAAAGGACAAAATAGTAATTTCACAGAAATAACGAATGTTCATAACAGTTTTCTAATAGAATTTTATTCTAAGGGTATATTTGAAATAACTTGGAACGTTAAAATAATATTTTTAATAAGGGTAATTTTATTCATACCCCTCAAAAGGTTAGAAATATCATAGATACCCTTGTAAAATTGGTAATATCACAATTGCCCTTTTAAATATCTATTTTATTTCAATTTTACCCTTGCGGTTAGCATCCGTAAGTTTATATAATTTTAATCCCATTTTTTTCATTATATAAAATATATTAAATATTAAATTGCCTATTTTGCCCCGTATTTTGAATCTCATGTTGGTATACCTATTATTTATTCCCCTATTAACGAATGGAAATAATGTGTATAAGCCACTCAAATGTAGATTATTTTGAAACAGGCCCGTAAACTTCTTTTAACTTTCCTTTGGTCCATATAATTGACAAATTTGTCAAAATTAAATGGTTCATTTGCTATAAGCTGTTAATTCTTTAGAAAAATAGTCAATCAAAGCCATCATAAATTGATACAATTGTTGTTTAAATTTATGAAATTCTCATTTTAATGCTTGAAATAAATCAAAGCAAATAAGAGAGAAGAGGGTGAGAAAATATTTAATAAAGTTGAAGAGCTATTTCAAAATAGCTTATTGTTGAGAGAGATCCATATATTTTTTATGTTAGTGGAAGGTAGCTGTATTTATTTAAAATCATTCCGTTATTTTTCCGTAACATTCTATAATTATTCTGAAATTAGTTTTTATAGCTGATTTTAAAAGATTTGTTAACATTTTTTATGAGATTGTTTATTAGCATCTAATTAAAGAATTTCTATAGCATTTTGTTCAATATTTTTTCAAAGGATGTAATTAGTTCACTAATAAGTATAATTAAATTTTATTTATGAGTTAAAATTTTAGATGGCATTGATGAAAAGTAGAACAATGGGTATAATAGGAATTTGCTTACCATTTACTTCAGTTTGGATGAAAAGTTATATATAAGGGTAATTTTAAAAGTTTTTCAAAATTACGGGGGCATTTATGATATTTCAATTTTTATAGGGGCATTAGTGAAAATATGTACTTTTAGAAGGGCATTGAGTAATTTTTTTTTTTTAATATTAGTCTTCCAAGAGGGGTAAATAAGAAAGTCGGAAACTTTTTAAGGGTATATAAGCAATTGCTCCAAATATAAAACTATGTCCAAATCTTCCTCTTTTTTTCCCTTCCTTTTGAAATTTAGATTAAAGAAGTTACTGGTTAACACGTCTCTAGCATGTGAATTTTTACTACAATTATTTATAGTAAGTTGTTAACTTCTTCCTCCCTAGGTGTTATGTCCTTAATTCAAATCCAGCTGTACGTGAAAATAGTGTGCGTGCGATTTAGCATGGTAAAACATTTTGTTGAACCTGAAAATAGTCGAATTCTTTTATTTAAACTTTTAAATAGTGATTTAGCTTAAACAGCAATATAAGAGTAACTCAACAACTCGAGTTTTAAATGAAGAGTTCAACAGCTCTTTTTTTATATGCACATAACCTTTCTTGCTAGAAGCAGGATAGGAGTAAAACTTGAATCTCTTGGCCAGGCAGAGGAAGCACCAACTGCTACTCTCCATGTTAGATATTAGAATTTATATCCTCACACAAAGTCTACCTCACAGAGCAAATTACTACAACTTGAATGGTACAGAGAAATCACAAGAATGAGAATAACTAGACAGTCACAGGCTATCTGTGAGACCCCAGATAGTCCAATATATAAAATATAATAGGGCTAACCTCTCAACCCGGCTTAAGCATTTTGGGCGGTGGCTAGGCCCAAGAGGTTGAGAGAGTTAAGAGTGCTAGGACGGGAGTAGTTCTAGAATGGGTGACCCCCTGGGAAGTCGGGGCATCACAGTTAGTATCAGAGTCAATTACCAGCCGGAAGTGTGCGATGAGTCTCGGCTGAGTCAGGATCGGAATGACAAGGCAAGCGAGACAAGTCTCACATCGCCTGATACTTGTGAGTCTGAGCCTAACGAAAACGTCAGGACTTAAAGAGGGAGAGATTGTAAGACCCTAGATAGTCCAATATATAAAATATAATAGGGCTAACCTCTCAACCCGGCTTAAGCATTTTGGACGGTGGCTAGGCCCAAAAGGTTGAGAGAGTTAAGCGTGCTAGGACGGGAATAGTCCTAGGATGGGTGATCCCTTGAAAAGTCGGGGCGTCACACTATCAGCAATGTTACCAACTACCGCACCAACTGCAAAACTAAGGGCGCACATCTTGCTGCATGTCCACAATGATACTACCCGCCTGCAACAAATCATTCCGTCGTTGACTCTCAATTACGTAGAAAAACAGTCAGCTGAAAAGAAAATAACGGCCAACAGAGAGCTAAAATTATGAAAAATCTCTGGTTATATCATAGATTTAATTCCTAACGAAGAAAACATGCAAGGATGCATATGGTGAGGCTATTTGCGTTGTTAAGTAGATACATATTTCTAATTTCAAGCAAACCAATTCGATTAATTTTCTTCATCTCTTTCTATGGATTTTTTTTCTTTTATTTTAATATTTTTTCTCTGGTTTGTTGCATAGAGGTGTCATATAATATATTTGCAAACGAATACCTCAGAAGGTGAAAATAAGAAGGCCAATGGTTAAAAGTCGAAAGCAAGAAGGCCAAATAAGCTACTTTCTCTACAAAAATGACACAAAGGGATTGCAATTACCGGATAAGTTGAAGAAAATCTAGTAAATCTTAGGGATAACTACAAACTCAAAAATTTCTCCGGTAGCAGAGGAATTTGGCATGTTCTTAGTCATCATTAAACCCCTTCTAAAATAAGAAGGCCAATGCTCAACATCCTTGACTAGAAATCTAAAAACACTAGTTAAGGATTTTTAAAAGATTAATATGATACTTCTCTATCTATGTGCGAACAAAGAGAAGCCCGTAAACTTAACTATTTGGGTGTAGGATTAACACCCTCACCCATCTAAGGGTGGAGGTTTCCCTAATCCCTACTAATCAACCCCCACCCTTAGATAGGTGGGGGTGTATATTCTACACCCAAAATGGGTGTAGGGGTAGCATTGCTCTTTGCTAATAATTTTGCCCTAAATAATAGCAAATTAGAAACGTGAAGAAGTAAAAAGACACTTATCTACTGAAGAACTTACATCCATAATTTTCTACTCTAAGGCATTCTTAGTCCTTTTCCAGGACTCTTCATATTCCTAGTTGTGATTAGCATAAGATGCTCTTTGATAGCTCAAGCTTACTTATATGCTTAAGCTTCGTTCTACACGGTCTTACAAACACTTCTACCCTAATAAGACTCGCCCTAATAAGAGCACTATCATTTATATTTTTCGTAGACCTTTTCATTCACAATCAACAAACCTGGCACCATTTGAATCGATTATATTAACTAATAAGGGATTAATTTTCGATTTCTACTACCTCTAATCGCACAGAAGAGAGATAAAAGAAACGAGTATAGCAAAAATTAAAAGAAAAAAATGAGAGAAAAAGTCATTTTCTTATGGTTGAACTAAAATTTAGGTGAAAATATTGTTTCCACTAATGTTTGCTCGATAGGAAGTTAATGACTATAAAACTGTAATATCTCTTTTTTTTAAATTTATTTTACTAAAAATTTTCACACTAGCACATAAAATAAAAGGATAAAAAAAAGTATAACAACCAAAATTTTATTATTATTCTATATCTCTTTTTCTCTCGTAATTTACTGCGGCATTATTTAGGGTGAAGTTAATTATGCGGAGGTAAACATTTACGACTGAAAACATCTTCTCCCCCTTTCACTTTCGGTATATTTTTAATAAACATGTTATAGTTGTAGCTGTTATATTTTTAATTATATGTATTTAAAAGGGATAATATATAATATAACCTTTAAAATTTTTAAATATCGTATTTATTTCCGGAAGATCAAAATGGCCTTATTGACTTTAAAGAATTTCTTGAAATATAGGGTTTTCTAATGGGATTTGCTTTTAGAATGATATTATGGATATTGAGCGATAAGTTTAAAAAATTTTAATTAGTAAGAGACATATAAATAAAAACTTTTATTTTCAACTATATTGTATTTATAATCATATCCAACCAGACCGTCTCTAAACGATTCCTCTTCAATCTGATTTGTCCAAATTTCATAATTTTCTATAGTTTCTTTTTAAGGTTTAAATACTCCACTTTTTTTTTTTTTTTCTTCTAGATTTTAGAATATTCGCGTAAAATAAAGAAAGATGATCTGTATGAGAATTGTATTTTTTGAGAGAGAAAGGTAGCACGCTACCTGCTTCGTTTATTTTTTTTAGAAATAAACTTAGCTAGAAATGTGAATCAACTAGGATTCGAACTCGGGACCTCGGGTACCAACCACCAAGCCTTTTGCCACTTGCGCTAGGTATGGTCGGTAGGAATTGTATTCTTGTGCCCTCGTTGTGAGGGAAGAATAATTCAATAATAGAATCATTGATGGTGAGGAAGGCGATTGACGAAAACCCCACTCCCACCGCACTCTTTTATATCTCTGCTATATATATGACTGAAACATCTACAACAAAAATAAAGAAGAAACGGAGGATAAGAGAAAGCCGAGGAGGGAAGCATCATCATTGGTTGAGATTGGGGCTCCTCTAAACACCTCTCGTTTTCCTTACGGATAAGGGGAATAGGATAGACTCTTCTTCCCCCCCCCCCCCCCCCCCCCCCCCCCCCCCCCCCCCCCTCCTTTTTTTTTCTTTGTTTTTTCAATATATATATATATTAAATTTATAATTCCTTAATTTTTTATTTATATAGAGAAAGTTAAGAGTAGGGTTGCAAGTCTAGCTCGCCACTCGCGAGTCAGCTCGTGTTTTCGAAAATGGCTCGTTTGAAATTAATTTCAAATATAAAACGAGCTGAATTTTTTCGCTCGAAAATAATTTCAATCCGAGAACGAGCAGGCCTCTGCTCGTTCGTGTTCGGCTCGAAATAGTTCGAATATATATATATATATATATATATATATATATATATATATATATATATATATATATATATATATATATATATATATATTATATATAGAATGATGCTACTATATTATCTATAGTACCGGGGCTCCGGTACTATAGTTGCTTTTTCGATCTTAGGGTGTTCAAATCAACGATCCACACCGTTGAAACTGATCTAGGGTATGTGAAGTTCTTAGGAATAAAATTTTAATTTTTTTCGATATTGTTTACTTAGTAAATAAATTATGTCAAAATGAACGGTGAAAATTGAATAATCCTTAAAATTTGTGTATAGGAGTTTTGAATTCAAGATCAAGGATGTTGACCTTCATCTATATAGTTTAAAATATTTTCTATCAAAATTTAAATAAATTTAGATTCTTCTCCACCGTTAAACTACAAACTTGCCATAATAACCATTGAAATTTGACAATTTTGAAATGGTTTGATCACAAAGTAAACTACGTCGAAAAATTATAAAATTTTATTTCTAAGAACTTCAAATATTCTAGATCAGTTTCAACGGTGTGGATCGTTGATTTGAACACCCTAAGATCGAAAAAGCGACTATAGTACCGGAGCCCCGGTACTATAGATAGTATAGGAGACTAGCTCTATATATATATATATATATATATATATATATATATATATATATAATAGAGCTATTATACTATCGGAAGCATAAAGTAGTTGGTGCTTCTGATTTTCTGGCCCTTGGATCAACCCAATTGATCATTTTTAACCATTGTATTAATATTATTAACCAATGGGGACCACTCAATCCTAGGGGGACCACTCAACCCTAAGGGGACTGTTATAATCCCAACCGTAGAATCCTTGATCTAAGGGCTAAAAATTCGAAAGCACGAACTCCCTTATGCTTCCGATAGCATAATAGCTCTATACTATATATATATATATATATATAAAATAAAAAATAAAAAATAAAAAATATTAATATTATTAATAATATATATTAAATATTTTTTATTAAATATTTTAATTTAAATACACCTTTTAATGCATTATCTATGTTACCGCATAGGCACGGACCCAACTCCATATAGAATTTCGAGCTATAAACGAGCGGCTCGAAATCGAACAATTCGAGGCAAATTCGAACATGGCTTGAAATTAGCTCAAAAATAAAAATTATTTCGAGCCGCTCGAATTCGGCTCGATTTAAATTTCGAGCCGAACTCGAACATGCCTTATTCTGGCTCGAAATTAATTCGAGCCCGCTCGAATTCGGCTTGAATCTAATACGAGCCGAATTCGAGTAAGGCCGCGCCCGCTCGTGTTCGGCTCGTTTGCACCCCTAGTTAAGAGGCTGTTTGACTTTTTTAAAAAATTTTAAAAATAATTTTCTGATGGAAATGTTTTTTCTGGTTAGTTTGCTTTTCAGAAAAATAATTTTTAATTTTTATTTATTTTTAAAATTTTATGAAAAAAATGTGTTAGTACTTTTTAAAATTTTTATCTGGAAGATGAAAAGTATAGAAATATGTTTTCATAAAACCTTTGTTTTCGGAAACAACATTTTATGAACTTTTTTAAGGAACCATATGTCTCCTAAAAATTCTTTAAACTTTAGCACTTTCGCAGGTTAGACCCTCCGAACTTTATCTAATAATTTAATATGCTCGTTTTCACAAGTGAAGTTATTAATTGAATAATTGTTTAAATTATTTGACTTGCACAATTTTATACAATTTTAAAATATAAAAATTTATTTTTGTTTCTAGTTATAATAATGAAACATCGGTATCTTTAATTTTGTTAAATTTTTTTATGTGTTAGAATAAAACAAATAGATGCTTTTGTATTCTAAAGTTTTAAGAGATCATATGCAACAGAAGTGATCAAAACCGTCATTAAACTAAACTAGTGGATAAAAATTACGAAATTTAATTGTCAAAATTAGTAGTTAGGCGTTTGTTTACTAAATGGTAAAGCTTAAGGGTGTTTGTACATATTTACCAATATCCGAAACCCGATATTCTTACTCTCGCTTTTATTACCTCCATGCGCAATTTTAAATGATACTGTAAAAATTAACGGCTGATCTCAGCTTGCACGCCTTTATACTAAATTGTAAACAAAAGCAGGCGTGGAATATCACGGCACGAAGATGCTTTGCTAATATCCGCCGTCCGTTCTATCGATTGAGAGATCATCTAAACTCATCTCAACCGTACACAGCATGATGAGAGGGAAGTAGGTAAAAATGTATGGATACCCCCTCAACTATAAGCGGCTCCGACCTAGCCAACTCAGTTATTTCATTTGGATTTCGGACGCGGGACGCCTATTAATTATTATTTATAATTTGAATATTTTTAAAAAATAATTAAAATAATCATTTTTAATAAAGTTATAAATAAATTTGATAAAATTTTGAAATTTTTTGACTAAAAACTATTGAACTCTGAAAAAATTAGAAGGTCGGGGTTTTAAATTAAAAAAAGAGTATAGGGCGCTATTTCTAAATGAAACATAATTGAGGGGTCTGCGTACATTTTTACCATAGAAATACCCGCCAATCGGCGCAGGATATCACCCGCGGCGCACGATAACTCTTCCCGTCCTGGACGACCCCTCTATCTCCCTTCATCAATCTCCTCCACCCAATTATAATAAAAGCTTTTCCCTAATTTTCACACATCAAAACCCTCTCCTCTCTCTCTCTCTCTCTCTCTCTCTCTCTCCCCCGCGCGCCACCTCTCCTCTACACTCCAAACCCTAGAAAGGAAGATCGTGTGCGATGGCGACGGCGGGGACCTTCTCCGGCACCGGCGGCGGAATCTCCGGCCTCCTCCGCCTCCGCCGGCGGCCCTCCGCCGCCGCCGACGCCTCCGCCGTCGTCGCCTTCCGTCCCCCCGCCGGCTCCGTCTCCGGCGGCGGCAACCTCATCTGGGGCCGCCAGCTCCGCCCCGCGCTCCTCGTCGACCGCCCCGCCCCCGCCGCCGCCCGGCGCGAGCTCCTCCGCCCCGTCGCCGCCGCCTCCTCGTCGTCGCCCGCCGAAGGGAGCGATTCCGCCGGGTGAGGTCCGTCCCCTCTGCGGCGACTCGGGCGGGCCGAACCGGACTGGACCGGGTCCAATCGAACCGGGCCCGGCCGGTTCGACTCGCCCTCCCAAATGCCTCCTCGCCCCCCCTCCATTTCATATTTGGCAAAAATGTATAAAACCCCCTTCAACTATTCGCGATTTTGAAATTAGCCCCTCCCTTTCTCATACATTTTTGCCTTTATTTCAAAATTGCCTTTATTTGAGGAGATTTGGATACATTTTCCACTTTTTCTATTTAATGTAACGAAATTGGAAATAATACGCTGAGCATCAAAATTCGCGAATTTTTTGTTTATTATTATTTGTAGGGAAGCGAAAGTGGGATTCGCGGCGAAGTACCCGGCTCTGGTCACCGGCTTCTTCTTCTTCATGTGGTACGGTAACCGCACCTCCGTTATCCCCCCGACATTTATGCGGTGACGTCACCGCTGCATTGGTCTAAATTACGGATGTGCCACTCCTCTGTGTTTGTGTGTGTGTTTGTGTGGCGCAGGTACTTCTTGAACGTGATATTCAACATCCTCAACAAAAAGATCTACAATTATTTCCCTTATCCCTAGTAAGTTTGCTCTCGTATTTTCCGCCGCCCGAATTTCTAAGGCCGTTTGGTTAGATGTAATTACAAACACAGTGTAGTTAGAAATGCATATAGTTGAAAATACAGTAATTGTAATTATATGCATTCTGTTTGGTTGGATATAGTAAAAAGCGATGCAACTACAAATAATTTAGTTGGTTGCATACAGTTGAGAAATAATTTTTAAAATATTATTTCCAATGTAAAAAAAAAATTTATTTAAAAAATAATTAAGGAGGTAAGCTTATTTTTTGCTTAAAATTACGCTCTCCAACTGCTGCAGTTGAAACTGCGGCCAATTTGGACGTATTCCAACTACTGCAGTTGAGCATCCTCCTGTAGATCCTACTGCAGCAGTTGGAGTTAAATACATCAAATCAAATACAAATTTTTATTTACATGCAGTTACAACTGCAGTAAAATTACATGTTACAACTGCAGTACGGTTATAATTATATGCAACCAAACGGCTCCTTAGTAGCATTACCCGCGGTGAGCTTACCGCCGCTACACTGCAGCTTCGTTTCCGTGGTGCACCTCTTCGTGGGAGTGGTCTATTGCTTGGTGAGCTGGGGCGTTGGTCTACCGAAGCGCGCGGTAAGTGGGCTTTTTTTTTTTTTTTTTTTTTTTTTTTTTTTGTCGCATACTATCTAACGTCCACCGTTTAAAAGTGCTTTTTATTTTTTTATTTTCTTTTTGAGAGTATTTATTATTGTTTTAATTAATTTTTAGTATATAAACGGGTTAAATAAAAGTTACTAACTAATAAAATTATTAAATTTAATCATTATTTAAATAAAGTATAATACTCAAAACAAAAAAAAGTAAAAAAGTTGAAAACATTTTAATTAAATAATAGTTTGAAGTACTACTCCGAAATTGGCTGGAATTGGATTTTTCTCCTTAGAAATATCAGAGTTGTCATTGTCGTGATTCCCATCTTTTGGATGGGGATATATGCCTTTTGTTTTGACACGTGGCGTGATGCAAATGGTGGAAAATCTGTCTCTTATCGCTATGGCCAAAAATGCTGTCCACAGAAATTGTACTTCTTTCCTTCTTTAAGGGTACGCAGAAAATATTCACTAAAATATATTTTATTTAACACGTTATCAGTCCACACTCAGACAGTTTCGGTTAAAACTGTGAGGGATTTGTTCTCAAATTTTAATTTATTATAATTTTTTTCATTTAAACTATCTAAATTATTGTAATTAAGTCTTAAAGTCCAATTTTGTGGTCTGGACACTGTTGTTTTATTTTTATAAAAGTTATGTGACATTTGCATAATTGTTCTATTATCGAGTACAATATTATTACTTAACTACCACATTAGGGACACATTACTATTTAACTAATTAATTTAGAACGTGATATTTATTATAATAATTTAGAAAGTTCGAGCCAAAATTCGTAACAATCTAAAGTTTGAGCGTCAAAGTGCAACGGGCCCAAAGTTTGAGGACCAAAAGTGCTATTTTTCATTTCTTTTTTTTAGTTTTTATTTTTGATGTAGCATATCTATTAGTTAAATTATGGTTGCCAGGTTATCCTGTCTGTAGTTGGGGTTGAACTGAATTAACAATAGGGGATTCAAATTATTGTGTTTATAGTTTGTTAATGTACTGGCAAATTCGTATGATACGCTTCCAGTTCGTGTATTATTAGTAATGGCTAATCTCACCCAAGTCAGGATAATGATAATAATAATGATTCAAATAAAGTGCATCTCAGTTAAATTACTATTATGATAGTCTCAATCTTTTAAATGAAAGTAATGTTATGAATTTTTTCCATCCATGGAAAATAATTCGAGTTCAGGCATGCAATCAGTGCATTGTTTTATTTAAGAAATAAAGTGAGTTAGGCTAATTTTTGGACTCAATATTTCAGCAGAATATTGCTTTCTCTGAGAATGAAATACTGTCCATCATTCCATTCAAAATAAATTTCCTCCTCCATGGTAGCACTATAGATGCGGAAAAAGGATGTTAGGCTGTGAACTTTGTTCACATTGAAAATTTTATGTGCACAGCCTAGTTTCCTTGTACTCGAATTAGGGTAAATTACACCATGGTCACTAAACTTATCGTGAAATCACTGAACTTATATGAAGTTTCGTTTACGTTACTAAAAGTGTTTGCTCTCTCTCAATAGTGTACGTATAATGGTGCATTTTAATGCTATTGCCTTTGTTTTTTTTCTTTTTTTTCTTCATAGCTAAATGCTTCCATTTATTGTAGTTGAGTCATTGAACTTTAATTTTGTTTTAATTAGGTCATTGTGTTAACCTCTTGTTTGTTTTCGTATCTGAGGTATAATATGGTAGCTAGTTTAGCAACCATGTCATCTCTTAGGGATGTGGCAGTTAATGCAAGTGCCACATCATCTCTAAAAGATGATGCGGCTCTCAATTCAGCTGCCATGTCAATTGAAATTTAACATCTTGTGGGGGGTGATTCAAGTTGCCACATCATCCGTCAAATCATCTTGTGGAGTTGGTGTGGCGGCTAGATCATTCGACACACCCTATCTCTATTAAGGGAAATAACTTGTGTTTGATACGGTGATTTAAGCAAAACAGAACTTGAAGTTTAATGACTTAATTGCAACAAATTGAAGTTCAATGAAGTAAGTAAACTTTGTGATAAATTTAGTGGCCAACGGAGTAATTGACCTGAATTAAAATGACTGTATAACACTTCTTGCCGACAAACATAATTTTATTGAAGTATGTGAATTGTTGGATCTTTTTCTGAAAGGACTTCATAGTTTATCAGTGTAGGAAGTTGAAAACCTAAAAGAGCAGAAGTATTGAGAAGCTCTCAATTCAGAATTTTTATCTTGTGTTCAATTTGAACAATCTAGATCAACTAGATTTTACTGAAACATATGGAGTTGGTCTCAGAAAAGGCCGATCTCAGGCGAGCAAGATTAGGCAGATCTCAGACATGCTAAGCCATGTGTCTTGATGAGGAATCCAAACCAAGCTGTATATTTGGTCTGATTAGATCATAAAATATTAAACTCCATTTTCCATATGGTGTATTGCAGCCTAAGTAGCCTACCTGTTCTGTAGGCCAAATAAAGTGATCCTGTTCTTTTTCCCCTTGTGGGAACAAGTTGATTAAAAACCTGACAAATTCTTCAAAATTTTTATCACTTACGATTAAAAATCTTTCAAACTCACTCACTGCTTTCTTCACTTTGATTCTTTTGCCTTGTTGATAAATGTTCTTCAACATTTTGCAAATATTATGCAAATTTATTCAGTAAAACAATAGTTGAACTTTTGACCAAGGATTTAAATGCCCATGGCACAGGCCGTATCGTGCCAATAAGATATTGGCACGATAAAGCCCTCGTGCCGATGGCACAACTCAAAACTCTCTTATTTTTTCAAAAATTAGTAAGTAATTTTTTTAATAAAGTTCAAGTGATAAAGATACATAATAAGCAATTAGATATTTTGTTGCTAAAGAAAATAAATTTTTCATGCCATTATGTGTCGGCACACATGTATTTTTTGTGACCGGCATGCATTGGGATGGCTCGGCACGCACCGTGTCGTATTGTGCCGCCAAGTTTTCGGCACGACCCAGTGCCACGGCACTTAAATCCTTGATTTTTGACTATTCAAGTTGTGCGACTGCATTTGTTTGAAATTCATCCAATGATTTGTTTGAAGTTCATCCACTGATAGCTCATTGTGAGGTCCATTTGTAAAATAAACATGGAGGATTACTTCAAATAGGTAGCTATGAACTGTTATCATTCATAACAGTATAGCAAGGCAACAGATGTCAAAGATTAATGATTTTCTTTCGGATCTTGAAGAAGGAAGTGAATACTAAGTTCACGCTATTTATTAATTTAAATATGATATCCTTGATCATATTGTGACTAATGTTGAGTATTTCTCGTGTCCATTGTAACTAGTGCTGTTGTTTATTTTTCTTTTGCAGCCCATTGACTCGAATCTGTTGAAGCTGCTTTTTCCAGTGGCATTATGCCATGCCCTGGGTCATGTGACCAGCAATGTCTCCTTTGCTACAGTTGCAGTCTCATTTGCGCACACTGTCAAGGGTATATATATTTTTCTTTTTTATTCAAAGATTTTTTTTCTTCTGTTCTATATAGAAGTTTTTTTTCACCCATTGTTTTGCACCTAATGTCAATTGGGTTTATTTCAGCTCTGGAGCCGTTCTTCAATGCTGCAGCTTCTCAGTTCATCCTCGGGCAGCAAATTCCTTTGACACTGTGGTTATCTCTAGCCCCTGTTGTGATTGGTAATTAGTAGTTTGTTATTTTAGTTTATTATCTTTCTTTGTGGCACTTAATTTCGGTCCATAATACGTACTTGATGTAATTTCAGTCCATAATATGTAGTTGATGTCATATTTGTTAGCTTCTCCATGTGGTAAAATCATGTTTGGTGCATACATGTTTGATTTGGTCTCATAAACAAATTATCCATGTATTTCAAGTACTACTATATTCAAGAGGCGAAGTACGGGGAAATTGAAAACCAAATAACAAAGAGTTCCATGAACATCTCCTCTGTGCTTGTTTTGTAGAATGAGAAGGGGATATTACTTTTTATATTATTTCTCCTTTTTCACATAATTTTGGATGGTGAGACAGGATAAAATTGTAGCACTCGAGGAAACAGATGTACTATCCTTGGAACTCGAAATGCTACTGTCGATGGTTTCTCTATTTGGATTATCATTAAACTGTATAAATTGCAGGTGTTTCAATGGCATCTCTCACGGAACTATCATTTAATTGGACTGGATTCATTAACGCCATGATTTCCAACATTTCCTTCACTTACAGGAGCATCTACTCCAAGAAAGCCATGGTTCATCTCTTTCTTTCCTGCTTGTTCCTGCCTCTCACCTGTTCATTCACTTACAATATTTCTCTGGATATTGCAGACTGATATGGACAGCACCAATGTGTATGCCTACATTTCAATCATTGCTCTCTTTGTTTGCATCCCCCCAGCGATCATTGTAAGTGAATAATCTGTACTAATTTCTTCTATATATGTTGCAGCCATTTAGGTCTTGATTAAAGAGTTAAGGATCTCACTAGTCGGTCATTCCTTCGCATAGTATATACTTTGTTGGTGTAATGAAAATGGAAAACCTGATATTGGCTTAAAGGATAAACTTAAATTCGTATCTGGTGAAAAAAATTTAATCTGTTGTTAAAGAATTTACTCCTGTTTTCCTTGGTTTTTATTTACATAAATTGTCAAAATTTATTTATGTTGTGTACCTGATGAACTGAGAATACCAGATATCCTTGATCGATTTGCTTTATAATCTTTTGATCTTCTTTGTTCTGAAAAGCATATTAGGCTGGCTTATAAGCCTATCCATGGTTTTTCTCACATCGGCTTACCATTATAGATGAAAGTCATGTAATCTGCAAAGTTTTGCTCGTGACTGTTCAATTGAAATCTTGATTAACTTTGCCATTTGTAAAATTTGTCAAATATCCTATGAAACATTGAACATTCATTGTCGTTAACTGGCACTATTTTTTGACTCCATATTTTACATCATTAAAGCATATATTATCCCACTGGTGCATCTTCTCCTCTGTTCTTATCACGAATATTCCCTTTTCCAGCTTGAGGGGCCTCAACTTTTGCAGCATGGATTCAAGGATGCAATCGCCAAAGTAGGTTTGACGAAGTTCATCTCAGATTTATTTTGGGTGGGCATGTTTTATCACCTTTACAATCAGGTACTTGTCCAATTATGTGATCTCTTACCATTCATCAATGCTTATGTGCTGCTGATAAAGAATTTCCCGCTGCAGAAGAAAGAAAAGATAATCATGTGAATTTCCATGTGTCTTAATGATAACGATGTGAATTTCCCAATTCCAGAGAAAAAGGATTACTATATGAGTTTCCATTTATGTCAAGTATGACACTATAAAATATCCATCAAAATGATCTGAGGATGTATAAGGCTTTACAACGCTAGGCTGCAAAACTACCGTCACTATTTAGTTTAGAAGCATTATCAGGATGGGCATCAAGAGCTTCCTTAGCATTTCTGCACACACACAAATTAAGAAAATTAGCTTTCCATTTTATACTATTTTTCTTGTTGAACCAAACTTGAACATCTTTGTTTTTTTTCATACTTATTCAATAGACAAATCCAGGCTTTACTTTTGTACTTTCAATACTTTATACTATTTTCATGAAACGCAATATCCGAACTTTTGACTAGCATGCTTTTAGCTTGCCTATCACTAATATTGATTTATTTATGCCTTACACAGATTATATTTATTCTCCTCATATTAGTCATTAAATTCATCTGTGTTAGCTTTTCTACATTAGCCATTTTGCATGTGTTAATGCCTTTTTATTACCGCAGCTGGCGACGAACACCTTGGAGCGAGTGGCTCCTCTCACTCATGCGGTTGGCAATGTGTTGAAACGTGTCTTTGTGATTGGCTTCTCTATTGTAATCTTCGGTATGCATTCATATACTCCTAGTTATATGTTTAATTATTGTACCTTGGATCTTTTTCCTGTCCCCCTTTTTGTATACATCTTGCACATCTTTCTGATACTTTCATACCTTAATCTCTACTAGGAAACAAGATCACATCCCAGACGGGCATCGGAACTTGCATTGCCATTGCAGGAGTTGCCCTCTACTCGTATATCAAGGCCAAGATTGAAGAAGAGAAAAGAGTAAGTTCGGCAACTTGAACTACATATACGCCAATATATAAAGTTTTCAACACAATAGAACTACTATCCGAACAACACCTGCTAAATACATTGTTTCGCACAATCTCCTTGTTATAGGTATTCTTCAGTGATCAATATAGTTCTTTACTTAATTGTTTTCTAAGAACTTGTCAAAATGCTTTGTCCTGGAGATTGGTACTTCTGCTAAATCAGTTTACACTTGTCAAAATGCATTCAGGACCAGTTAGGGGCCAAAAATAGAGAGCAATCAAAAGGTGTTGAGGGAGATACAAAAAAAGATGAAACTTTTTTCAAAATATTTTCTTATTGTTTTTTTACCTTAGCCTACCCCAATCTATCCATTTTTGCCTACATGTCATTAGCAAATTTAGCACCTAATCGGATTAATTTTTAGTGAGGCTATAAGATACTTGTCCTAACCTCAAGAATCATCAACTAAATTAACTTCTCGGTTTCGTAAACTTCTTTGCAGCAAATGAAAGCCGCATGAGACGGATGCTAAGCTGGATTTTGTATGGCAAATATGCGCGAAAAGAGAAGCAGGGAAAAGAAAGAGTTATCAGCTTGCGAGCAACCAAATATCACTTGTTGTCACATCTCATTT
Source organism: Puya raimondii (assembly GCA_016920855.1). Taxonomy (NCBI): domain Eukaryota; kingdom Viridiplantae; phylum Streptophyta; class Magnoliopsida; order Poales; family Bromeliaceae; genus Puya; species Puya raimondii. Next base: position 199,380,888 of record JABWPP010000050.1, on the reverse strand, counting down.
CTTTTTTCTCTTGTACTCTGTTGTTCTTTCATTGTGAACCTGTGTAATGAACATTGCTGGTGAATTGCAGGAACCCATAATAATCTCTATTTGTGAAGTAAGCTTCATGAGAACCCATGATATGTATAAAGAATAAAGGATTTAGAATGTCAAACCTCTGTTGAACATTGGCGCTACAACTTCTATTATTAGGAATTTGATTACCTTAACAGAACTTCCAACTGTGCTAAGTATATTTACTAATTAAGCATATAAAAAATTTTAAGCGCAAAATGTTACACGTGGAAAAGGGAAAAAATTTCATCAAAAGAATTTGTATGTAACGTTTATAATAATGAAATGACGAAATTGTGAACAAAAGTTTAAGCGTTTGTAATTGAAAGCTGGAAGTTTGATTTTGCATTCTTGAAATGTTTTTGTCAGTATTTAGCAAAATAATATATTTTACCTACAATGTGACACATCTTATTATGAGAAAATTACATGAAGGCTGAGTGTAGTATGGCATTTTGGACATTTAATCGGACACTTTATCTATCAAATACTACAAACTCTAATGTTTTATGTACTCTGATGTTTCATGTACCCATATTACGTATGTTTGATGCAGGTTGGTATTTGTGTCTGCTTCGTGCGGGTAGAAAAAATCTTGCTCGTTCAGCGGGTCTGTTGCACGTGCTTGAGCGGTTCAACTGGTAGACTTGGGTCGTTACAGAGGTAGTGACGATAGAAATAGAGTGGGCAGCATTTTGGGAGAACCTCAAAAGCTAGTAACGGGCAAAGCAATCTGAAGAGAAATAGGTAATGTACAAAAGGCACGCATGCAGCATTCAAGTAAGTAGCAACATCAAATACACAGATGGAAGTGGCCCCTTCGACCCTTGAATTACAGAGATCTCAGCGTTTTCACAGGGTTCACAATTTATGTATTGTATGTATATACAGTCAAACCTAAGATAAAATAATTTACAGCGTTTTTTTTTTTTTTTGAAATATAGTGCAAGCATGTATCAAACAGTGCTAATACTAAGAGAAATATCATGCTTTTATTAGTACAGTAAAACACAGAACAGTAAAAGCCATCCAAAACAATATGCAGGAACCAACATAATACAAAATAGAACATAAGAAAAAATAATATCGAAAAAAGAAAAAATATACAAAATTTTAAAGGCAGCAATAGCCCATAAAGCTTTCATCAGTCCTAATTAATAATGTTCAATAACGAAATAAAACAGCAAACCAAGGTTTAGCTTTGCTCGTGTAAAGCGTACATTAATTTTCTTCGCTAGTATCTTTTATTTATACTTATGGGCATTTTCCCGGTTAATATTAGAATTGAAATCACAACACAGATATTTTTTTTTTTTTTGTGTGGGAACTACTCAATAGCTGCAACAATTGGCTCGGGCCAAGTGTGTTGCCATGCCGCGAAACCCGCTAATCAAATAGGTAAACCACAGCCAATATAGGCTAGGAACAAAGGACCATAGCAGAACAAACAAACTCTCGATCATCATCGCCTTATTCCAACTTTTAGAAAGATATCAGCATTATATTAAATTTCGAAACCAAAAATAACATACAAAAAGCACACACATAACATTTAGTTTTAAAAGAAAATATTTATAGAAATCAAGCCCTCTTGGGGTGTGGGGGATGACGATATAGCAAAAGTTCATAGTAAAAAAACTCTTACATTAACATGAGATTAGTTCATTTGTCCAAATAGGCATGCCCAAATAGAGAAGGCAAAACAAAAAAAGGGAAATAAAGAGGAGAGTTTAAAAAAGAGCAAAGAAAAATGTTAAAAAAAAAAAGTAAACATTCCAACATAAGAGTGCGCTGAGAGGCAATCAAAAAGCGGTGAGAAAAGCAACTCCCGCAAATGCATTAGTCCCTATGTCCTGACGGTATTTCAAGATCTTTTTCAGAAATGGACCTACTGCTAGCTGTGCCAATAGTGCTGGCACAACGTGGCAACAATAGCTCGATGCACTTCTCTCTATATTTTCTTTCATCTCCTAACACTGAGCAATGCTTATATCCTTTTCGGCCATGAGATTGGTGTAGTATTCTTTCAACAAATTATAGTCACTTTTAATCTACTTATATTTATCGTGGAGCGTACTATAGCCCGAAGAAACTTAAGCATATAAAGTTCTCGAAAAACTTCTTATCCTCTAAATTATAGTCCCTAACCTTAAATTCATACTCTTCACGTTACTTCCCAACTTCGCGACGTGCAACATCTTCTTTACTTTTGTCGACATCCGTAGATGCTGCACCCCAACATCTAATGCTTTCTATACTAGAATCCCCCCCTCTATACTTCCACATCGACACAAACACTAACCAATCCATTATTTTCAACCAGAAAACCATATCTAGGGGCTAGCTTAGGTAGCCTTTCGCAAACATCACGGAGCAATTCATGAAACCAAATTGTAATAGATATTGCTGCCATAACTGCACCGGATAATTAAAAGTAAGCAAAACTGGGAACAATCAACTAGCATGCGGCAAAAAAAAAAAAACTTGCAACAATCTATCGTTCTCTGTGAAGGTTTTCAAGGTTTTGTAATTCATTCATTGCTTTTAATATTTTTCTTTTTTTCTGTCAGTAATTACAGTATATGCTCTACATTTTTAATACTTTGCTTAAAATTCTAGAATCACCCCTTACTAAAAAGTAGCAACATAAGAAAGAATTACAGACCTAAAGGTTTGGATGGCCGCATCAACTACAATGAAGCAAATGTAAAAGCAACAAAGCAGAAAGGCGCAGAAAATCCTACCACAAATCCCTTTAGAACTTAGAAAACTAGAGGATTAGCAATAGAGTAATTAAACAACAGATATAATGTAAGAGTGCTAGAAGAGAAAAATGAAAACAATCCCATTACAAGCTGGCTTTTATAATCTACTAGGCATATAACCTAAAGGAAGAGGTAGTGTGGAGATGGCAGAGAGAGGATAGAGAAGCAAGGACAATAGAGGTAAGGGCCCATCAGTACGGGAAAACAAGGCATATGGCAAGGTTAACCCGATAGTCTAAGCTACTTTGGCAACTCGAGGCGAGTGCACCATACACAATCCCAAGGCCATGCCCCTTGTAAACAACCACATGGAACAAAAAAAGGACAGTAGCGAGGAGAGAGAGGATGGGTGAACCTACCCAAAATAGCCAGATTATTATCGCAAGAGATAGTGATAATGAGATCTCCTTGCGCCAGCACAGTGGAGGAGACTTGCTGCACTGAAGCAATGCCAACAAAGATCACCAAAGATGAAGAGTGCAGTATCCTCATTAATGGTCCGAGATGATTACTAAGGCAAAAAGGTCGCATCCAAGACGGCGAAAATGGCGAACGGTGATGGTGTAGACGAAGAGGCAGGGCAAAAGAGAGCGATGACAGATACGGCACGGACGGCAACACCGAAGAAGGTCAAAAAACGGTAATGGGCAAAGCAACGGAAAGAGAGGGGGACACTGTATGTACAACATTAAATGCATAGATAGAAATGTGCTAAATAAATAGATGGAAACGGGCCCCACAGACCCATGAATTACAGGAGATAGATAGTGTTCTCATTTATAGGATTTAAAATTCATGTAAAGTATAAGATATAAGATGATTTGCATCTTATGGGTGCCACTCATGTCCACTAATGTTTTGTTCTATACAGGACATGCCAATTTTTGTATGAAATGTAGCTATGCTAGTACATATGTAGCCATAAGGGCAACATTTTGGTGTGCCCATCGCGGCATTTTTCTTTAGATACAAATCAGCTTTGTAGAGCTTTTACCATGTTAACTTTCAATTTTAAACTTTTTTGAACAAAAACAGCTTTCAAAGTTCGCGTCAAACTTTCAAATTGGAAATTTGAAAATGAAACCATTTCTAAGTTGCGCGCCACATAGATACGTAGAAGCTTATGCATCGATATTGTTCTACTTACCTTCCATAAGAAGTTTCTAACATAAGTACGATTATAAGATTCGGAATATAATCTTCCGAGTTGTTTATGTGATAGCGTATATATATGATATGCGTGTTTAATTTAGTTCACACGTGCTTTCAAATGCAATAGATAGATGTATCAATCTAGTTATGTCATATTGGTGCGGCCTATGTATAGATTTTGGGCACCGAGTTCTTATGAATTGAATGATGTCCTTTTATGTACCATTGGTTTCAAGATTATTTGATGCATGACTAGGTTTCCAAAACTACATTAATCTTCTTTCCTCTTGCAGTCTCCTACCCGTACATCTTCCCTCTCTCTAACACCATTTTTTCCTCTTTCCTTTTGTGGGCACTATCTATTTTGGATCTACCCATTAATGTAGTGAGTTAAATGTAGTCCCCATGCACTACATATTTTCTATATACCCTAGCAAATCTCACTGCATATCTCCCCATGCACTATTACTAACCCCCTTCTCCCTCCTCCTTTTGTTGGTTTCTGCAACGGAAAAGGGCCTTTTCCTTTCGCCAGTGACCGCGTGTTGCAATGCATGTTAGAGGAAAAATAGTAACTCTCTCTTACTGCTCTATTCCGACAAATCCATACCACGACTTCCATCTCCTTATACTTTTTCTACCTTCTCTTCTTTCTTTAGTCTCCATCATCCCCTTTCTTCTGCTCCTTCAACTCCTTTATTTTTCTTACAAGAAAGAATTGTGATTAAAGAAGTAAGATGGAGCCCGGAGAGTCATCCTCAAAGCCATCGAGGCATATGAAGAACCGTTTGCAGTTAGCAATTCTTGAAGCGGCATATACAGGTCACATTTTCTCTCTTCTTATATTTTTTTCTTTTCACCTGAGATTGATCATAGTGTTTAATTTCCTTAGTTATATATATATTACGACTAAGAGCGTATTTGCTTTGATTTGATCAGTCAACAAAACGCCATCAGCAGTTATGAAGGAAGTGGTAGCCGACATGACGGGACTGACGACTAAGGAAGTAACAGCATGGTACGGTAACAAGCGATTCTGCGAGAGGCATGGCCCACGGAGGAAGAAAACCGAGGAGGTACAGGCGCTAGGGCCGAAATCCGTCGGGCAACCATCGACGATTATCATGTCCCATGAAGAGAGTGATGAGCTGCTTCAACCGCCGCAAATACAATCGATGCCTATCCAACAATCGCAGCATGCGACACAAGCACGCAATGCTGCAATGTCGCTAGGTATATATCCCTATTGCTTCTCTCCTTTCTAGATTTGTTCTTGCGTTTGAAATGAAGGTTAAATTTGTTTATATGTTAAGCAGCTAGAAATGAGAACAACTAGGTCAATTACTTCTTTAGTTCCGATGTTTTGGTGCAAATTGCATTTTGATCCATACACTGTGGAACCTCACAATCAACCGTCCAAAGTTAGGTACTATGTGAAGCAATTTTTTCTTTACAAGCTACTCATCATCAGACCTAAAGGAAATAACAGGTAAGCATGCATCCTAATTAACATGCAGCGTAGTACATTAATTAACATGTGCGAGATGCTTATCCAGACAACAATATGTCAGCTATATCAGAAGATCTTTGAGATAAGAAATTTTTGCCTGCATATGTATATATTTGAACGTCTCATGTACCACGCATACTTTAGATTTTATGATTAATATATTCAAAATTAATGTAATCTGAGAAACGTAATTTACAGGATTTATAAGATCTATTTTCGGAAAATTATAAAAGCATATTGATAGGGATGCAAACTGGTCCGGTTTGGTGATGCTCTTGGCCGATCCGCCCCAACTAGGGTGGTAAGTGGGAGCCAAAAAAAAAGACGGAGTCCGAATCTGTCCTGATCTACTAAGAATATAGGTTGAGAGGCGGCGAGTTCTTTCTTTTCTTAATTCACCCCGATCTGGACAATATCCGTCAACTGAGGCAAAAAATAAAGCGGCTCGAATAGAGCGGTAAGTGAGAGAAAAAAATAGAATAAAAATTGATCTGTCCCGAATCTGCCCCAATCAGCCAAAGAAATGGTGCCATAGGTGAGGGCCCCTCCCGTCCCCATATCTTCCCCGTTTGCATCCCTACATATATACAGCCTAATAAGAGTAAAGTTGTCCACAATGGCAAGAATATAGAAAATATTTATAAGAAATATGTGTGCAAAACTTACGTTTTTTTTTTCTCCAGGTATTTTGTGTGTCATAGGATAGAATTAATAAATTTAGTTAGCGTTTTCACCGGTACTGTGGTGTAGAGTGGACTGGGTGCATGCACTAATTTATTTTGGTAAAAATGAATAAAACTTATCAATCATTTTGATTCGGCTATCCAACTTTTCAAAATTTTAATTATACAAATTTTCAATTTGTAAGCTATTTGATGGCTCTTACAGTACAAAATTTAATCTAATTATTTACTTTAATGAATTTATAGTTGCATGAATTACATAAAATATAGTAATTAAACCTGTAAAGATAAACAATACATTCAAATTTGAAAGTTAAAAATTTATTAATTAACTCAAATCAAATAAGTTAATAAGTTAGGTAGTAAATTGAAATATTTAAACATTAATTAGTTAGATCAAAATGGGTGATAGCTGAGGTAAGTTTTATATATTGTTTTACCATTCTTTTCCGCGGCACATTATATGCTAGGATGCTTACATGTTGTTTTCATTAGATTTGAAGGAAGAAATTTAAATAATGGAATACTTGATTGAAATCATTACCAAACCATGAACCCTACGTGTGATTTCAAAGTATATATAGCAACCAACAAAATAGTGTTCACAGTAAATTTTGAGGACTAAAAATATATTTATAAAAGAAACTTGATATACAATACCTAATATCTCTGAAGAATTGGTTAATCATTTTGATTAATTTACTTACGAATTTCCAATTGATTGATTGTGCAAATTATTTTAATCGAAAAAATGGATCTGTGAAAATTATTTTTTATTTCCTTTTTTAGGAGGAAAATTGAAAGATTAGCAATGCATTATTTCTTATATATGATTATAGAAGAAAGTCACGATTTCTTAATCTTACATGGTTAAAGGGTCGCACATTTGGTCCTCAAACTATGAGTCAGATGACACTTTGGTTCTCATACTTTACTTTGTCTTAATTTCTGGCTCGAACTTTTAAAATTATTACAATTAAGTCCCACAATACAATTTAATTGATAAAATATTGATGGATTATTAATGTAAAAGTGATGTGACATCTTAATCATGAGCGTATCATCAATCATAATACTTCTGCACTAAATTTTTGGATAAATATGATGTAAAAATTTATATTATTTTGAAATAAATTAAAATAATTGTTACGTGTATTTACACGTACACTCAACTAGTATATATATATATATATATATATTTATATTATCTCAATAATAGCAACATAGGTCCCTCGAAGCAGCTCGAGCTCGTGGTGATCCCCGATCTGAAAAAAAAGAAAGGGAGAGAGAGAGAGAGAGAGAGAGAGAGAGAGAGAGAGAGAGAGAGAGAGAGAGGTGAAAAAAAGAGATGTAGAGCCCAGATTTTTTTTTTTTTAAATCACAATATTGTTTAAACCCAATGTTGGCCCAATTGATAGAATAAGCTAATAATAAGGCCAAATACTGTTTATACAATTAAAAATTATCAATACATATACTAGAAGTTTACTAAATGTTACAAGAAAAATAAAAAAGTGCTAGTATAATATAATTTTAGCAGTAATTAGTTTAACTGCTGACTAAAAAACTGCTGGGACAAACTCTATTTGTTATAGTGTATGTTCCTTCTTTTTTTTTTAACAATTGCTTCGTGTTTCTCAATAAATTCAAGATAATGTCGTCACAATTGAATTTCTTATTTTTCCCTTGGTATGAATTGATTCTCGAGGACTTCTCGAAAGAATATTAAAGATTGACTTTATTGCTTATGATTTCATTCTCAAAAATGTGTTCCTTCGTAAGCTCTTCATGCATCTCTTGGGGAACGTGTCTTTTTAATGTCTCGCAATGCTTTGGCCATCCTTCATCTCATGTTGTTCGTCAAATTGTCTCTCGTCATCAGCTTCCTTTTCAAGCAAATAAAGAGTTATCTTTCTATTCGGCTTGTCCTTCAGGCAAATCTCATAAATTATCTTCTCCTCATTGTTTCAAATGGATTAAGCCATCAGATGCTACTCCCAATCTAACATTACATTTTCAGATATCGAGAATCAAATCTTTTACATGCTTTAGAATCAACTAGATCTCTCAGAATACCATCTTTAGTACGACCTCCCTCATGCCATGTCATGAAATATGATATTTTAGATGACAAAAATAACCTTTGGAGTCTTGCTTTTAAGGAAAAATGCCTCAAAACCTATGTCGAACCTTTTTATTTTTTTCTTTAAAATATATGCATAAATATGTGCATCATTTTCTTCATTTTTCCAGCGAGAAGCCCAACAAATTGAGCAACATTCTCTTTTTCTTTCCAGAACAATATGCAATCATTAAGACGAGCATTGATTTTCTCATACTTCAACCTGTCAATAATCTTTTTCATTTCATTGAAGGAATTACGTAATCTCACACTTCTGGAAATGCACCTTTCAAAATATTAAGCATGGTGCTTAAAAATTCATTTGACCATCCAAAATAACATTTTATATTATAAAGATGCAATATGAAGGATCACATAGAAAATTTATGCATCCTGGGAAAAGTTCTTCGTCGGCATCTTATAACAACCCTTTGAACCTTCTATTTCAAGATAAGATTGTTTAACATGTTGTTCTATACCAAAATCATCTACACTTGGCTCTACCGGGTACCCTCCATCCATTTCCATATCTATATCTGATGTTGGACTATGCACTCTAAAAGCATTATTTAACATACCTACCTCGGAAATAGACAATTAAAAAGAGAGGATTGGTGGCCAATCATAAACAAAATCAAAAAAAAAATTGAAGGATGGCAGTCGAAGATTTTGTCCCAGGGAGGCAGATTGACTCTAGTGAATTCGGTGCTTTCGAATATCCCTTTGTACTATTTCTCTATGTTCAAGGCACCAAAATGGGTTGTACGTCGCATTGAGGCACTAAGAAGGGCTTTCTTCTGGAAGGGTAACACAACGGTTAGTGGTGGTTTTTGCTTGGTCCAGTGGAAATCTCTCTGCATAAGCAAAAAAGACGGTGGTCTTGGGATCAAAGATCTTGCGACGATGAATACTGCTCTTCTAGCAAAATGGTGGTGGAGATTTTTTACAGAACCGAAACTTCAATGGAATAAGTTGATTAGGGCACTGTACTATAGAAGGAGAAAGCCTCTTAGAGAAGGATCAAGTTTTCGGCCATACTCACAATGGTGGAAAGGTGTTCTACAAACGAGAGATAGTTTTAAATGCGGGGTGACGTTCACGTTAGGAGACGAAAAGTGGATTGATTTTTGGTCAGATATATGGTGTGGTGATTGCTCGCTACGAACATCCTTCCCTACTATTTACGACTGTATTCAATGCAAAAGCTATTGGGTGAAAGACTGCTTTACAAGAGGAGGATGGAAATGGGATATGATTCTAAGAGGCTATGGCCCCTCGTCCCAGGAGGAGAGAGATATGATGGATGATTTGAAAGGATTACTCATACACATAGTTGTGGATGATGGACATGACTTGGCCAAATGGAGATGGACCTACTCACAGCAGTTCCTCAGTTAAATCACTTTATAGTTTTCTTAAGCATGGTGGAGTTATAGACCGAACCACCTCACAGATTTGGAAGCTGAAGATACCAGAGAAAGTTAAGATCTTCGTTTGGCTTGTATTGAGAAAAAAAGTTCTTGCAGCTGATAATCTACAAAAAAAGGGTTGGCAAGGGAAACAAAACTGTGTGCTCTGTGCTGTTGAATTCGAGACAATAGACCACCTATTCATGAAGTGTGTTTGTGTCAAATACCTGCTCTTCTGTCTCCTACCTAATCCTTATGCTAGTTTAAGCAACACGACAACTAAGGATCTTTGAGAAGCATGTCGAATGCAGATGGATAATACAAACAGGAGGAAAAACCTTCTGACGCTTACCGTGGTCTGGTGGGTCGTATGGCTGGAGAGAAATAACAGAATATTCCAGAATTTGGAAAAAATATAGACTACACCCTAAGGAAATCCGTAAATTAAGGCAGCTTTGGAAAGATCACTGTAGCTGAAGGCAGTTGATATATCACATTTCTCAAACTGTAGGTTTTATTTTTTATTTTGGGATTTTTTTTTTGTCTGTCGTTTGTTGTTTCTCTCTCTCTCTCTCTCTCTCTCTCTCTCTCAATCTCTCTCTCACACACACACACACACACACACACACACACACACACACACACACACACACACACACACACACACACACACTCTTTTGCCTTTCTTTCTGAGGCCCTGTTGCCTCACTAATGTAGCCTAGTTCATACTCTTATTGAATGAAGCGGGTAGCATGCTACCTTTTTTCTCAAAAAAAAATATACATACCTTATCTCCACTCTATAAGTTTCTCGATCTTCATGAACCCCATATGAAGGACCAAAAGATGATGTCGATTCCACACAATAAATCGAAGTATCATAACTTGTCATGATTCCATGATCTACAGCGATCTCCTTGGATCTATTGCTGGATTTGGAAACTCTCCTCGCTCCAAGATTTTTGGGGATGCGGGATCCAAAAACAGAGGTTGAATTTGCTCAGACCGCACCAAGATCACTAGAGGAAGAGGAGGGTGGCATCGAGGGCTTGGGATTGGGCTCGAATTTGCGAAGAGGAGAGATGGCTACAACGATGTTAAATAGAAGAAGCAATGAGAGGAAGGGATTGAGAGAAGAGCTAGGGTTAGGGTATGGATCCAATAGGAGAGGTAAGAAGGGAGGGGAGAAGGAGGAGGGTGATGTTTATCTCTGATATCAGAGGGAGGGTGCTGCGCAGGCGCGGGGCTAGGTTCAGGTTTGGTTGCATTCTTGTTGTGTTCTTGTTAGAGAATTAATTTTTGGCTTTGTTATAAAAACTATTAATCTATAAATATAGGTTAATCATTGAAGTCATTCGATAGTTTCGCTTTGTTATAAAAACTATTAATTTTTGGCTTCGTTATAATTTGACTTTGTTAGAAATATTTAATACATAAGTATTATTCTATAAAAACTCAATTTAAAATAATTGTCACTAAAATATATTAAGTAGTAAATAATAGCGGTCATTCGATAATCGCCGCTATTAAATTTTGCTACTAAATAACTATTTTATTGTAGTGAAATGATAAAAGTCGCTCAAACCCTTAATATAGATTAATGATGCCTCTTCTCTTGAGGAGAGAGCCATCATTCAGGTCCCACAAGTTTTAGTTTCATCTTGCTCTGGATAAAGCTTCATATCTTTATCACTGACTACTATCTGCCAAGAGAGTTCCGCTTGTGTGCTTTTAGAAGTACGGAAGCCTCTGTGCTATCAAGTTGTTTCCGATACTGGGACTTTCGAATTGACGATCGGCTTCGTTAGATTTGATCTAGAGTATTTAGAGTACCTAGAAAATTAATTTTACAATTTTTCGATATCATTCACTTAGTGATAGAAATGGCTCAAAATCAACAACTGAAAATAAAAATCTCATATAAAGTGATGATATGACACTAAAATTTTAAATCAAAGATATTGATCTTGTTTTTTATAGTATACAGAATTTTTTATCTCATATGATTTGAATATTTTTACACCATTAAACTTACAAATGGCTCACTAGTTACGACCGTTAAAATTGTTGATTTTGGGCCCCTTCGATCATTTGGTAAATGATATCGAAAAATTATGAAATTTATTTTCTAGGTGCATTAAATATTTAGATCAAGTCTAATGGAGCTGATTGTTGATTCGGAAGTACCAATATTGAAAGCGACTTGATAGCACGGAGGTCACCGTACTTTTAAAAGCACACTAGCCTAGTTTCTGTCAAACAATCAAATATAAGTTATTAAGCCGAGAGTGGTATAATTGCACTATTTCACATAGAAATTAAACTACATATCCCATACATTTCCAACTATGTCTGGTCTTTCTTCTTTTAGGCATCTTATAATTTGTTAATGGAGAAGCACGCCAAGTTTCTTTGTGGTTGTGCAAGTGAAGACGCTATTAAATTCGCTTCTATTTGAAGCACAATATTAATAGCTTTAACACTTAAATAGAATTGAACCTTTCCTCCATTTATTTCTGCTTTATATTTGTTTACAAGAGTAAAGCCTCTTTCGGCTATATCACACAAATTAAGTTTTATAGATTGTGGAAAGACTTTTATTTTTCAATAAGGATAATCTGTGCCATCAAAGACCGGTGGCCTATCAAAAGATTCTCTCATAACACTTGCCATACATTACCATTTCACACATAGATGTGAATCGGATAAATATGAGAACTGCTTCTAATGCCAATTGAGAATCAGTAGCAACCGAAGAGGGGGATAAATTAGGTTTCTAAGATAAGATACAAGCCAACTACGTCTAAAGCGCAAGAGTTGAGAGAGAAATCTAAGCATAATGAGCACACGTTCAATTTACTTCGAGATTTATCCTTTTGCCAACATCCTTGCCAATTCTCTATTCCCGATCGAGATGTTGATTTTGTACAATCCGATTCCTTTTGTGCAACTATATAGCTTTTATACCCGTTCCCATGCCTTTCGATATTTTTACGAAAAAGCACCAAACTGTTACACCATCATATATCTCTCCTTCGCCTTATAGAAGAAGCCTTCCAACTACAATTTTTATTTACAATCTCTCACTAGAACAGAATTCATTATTAAATAGTTCGTTTAATTTTAGAGGGAGAGTGAAGATTTAGGCAATATATATAACACCGAGTTTCAAGCTTCAAAAATCTATTTCTAAGCTAGAAATCTTTCTATTCATAGTCATCCACAAAAAACTAATTGTCATGTTGTTTTCAAGAAAACTGGGCGTGACCGTACAAATGGGACTCTTGATTTGCTAAACTGATTTCCAACTTACGAACTTCAATGTCTTTGTTAGTGAATAGATAGCTGCTAAGTGACCTAATCGAGCGCCTAATTCCAGACCATGGGCGGCTCCGGATCGGGTGCCTGCAGCTTTCCACAGGCAGCAACTACTAAAACCCAGAAACCAAGTGCTCCCAAGAAACTAGGCAACCGGTTTCTACTCTCAGCTACCACAATAATTGGAGCCGCATCTGATTCTGCATGCCTTCTAATATGAAATAAATTGAAAGCTAAAATCTTTTGGTTTAGCCTCATTGTGAATCTTTAGAATAAAGTTTATGTCTTCTTTATGCAAATTTAAGATATACCATGTGTGCTGAGTGAAGAACACAAATAGTTCCTTTAGTCCTTGAGTCTTAATTAACTCACTTGAGACTCTTGAAAAGTTGAAGCTAGCTAGCTAGTAGTGTAAAATTTCAATAGAAATCTTAGACCCAAAGTCATAATTATTTGATTAAAGCCATTTGGCCAAGGAGTTGAGCTGGAATGCTATTATTAGCAAGCGAGCTTCATTGCCACCTATTTATTTTCGATGATGAAGCCTCCAAATCGATGATCGGCACTATTGAATATGATGTATACCACTTGATGCATCTAGAAACCAAATTTCATACTTTTTCGATATTATTCTCTTGTCCATCGAGTGAACACAAAAATGAACTGCTGAAAATGAATATCTTTTAAAAAGTGATGATAGGAGTCTTGTAATCAAAATCAAGAGTATAGATCTTGTTTTAAATAGTTTTAAAAAAAATTTAACCAAAATTCAATTGATTTGGATATCTTCACGCTGTTAAACGCCAAAACGTCTCATATGGACCATTAAGATTACAAATTTTGAAACCCTTTGATCATTAGGCCAATGTTGTCGAAAATATTTAAAATTTGGTTTCTAGGTACTTCAAATAGTATAGATCATGTTCAATGGTGCCGATCATCGATTTGGAGGCTCCATCATCGAAAATAAATGGGTGGCAACAGAGCTCGTTTGCTGCCGATAGCATGCCAGCTCAACTCTTTGGCCAAGATTATGCTCATCTGTACGGACTAAATTCGACTATTATTCTTCAAGAAACAAGTTGATCATGCTACCTACAAGCTCTTGAAGGATCATGTGCTGGTTCTATAGTTAAATTGGGGTGCACGCGATCGAAAATCCACTTGGATCATGTTCCAGAATCTTAGTGAAAAAACATTATATGTTGTATTAGTGTTTTACTACTTTCCAAATTCCTACTCTATGCACACCGTTTAGCTAAGCTAGCTCTACAATTGTAAAGTCAATTCTACTTAGCATGTCCATCATCTTATGTTCATTCATCCATTAATTGACTATTTTTATAATAACTACTCTATTGGCTATTGACACGTGCAGTCCAGAACGTGTACAGACTCGTGACCTGCACAGAGTTTCTCTGTCTATGCAGATAGAGTCTTTCCTATACACACATGACGTCAAGCACAGAATACATTATGAACATCATCTCACATTGCATTAGATAGATGATGTTTCCATATATAAACATAATGCCAGCACAAATATACATTCAAGGCTCACACTAATAAAATTTGTAAGGTGATGGCATATCCCTCCAAACTCCGACGACACAAATCCCTCTATATCTTCACAATACAACAAATATAGCCCCTCATGTCTTTGCAAACAAAATACAAATCTCCTCCCAGTCTCTGTTCTTATAAAGTCCTTTAAAAACCATGATCCAAAAATCGAATATCACAATTAAATCAAATGCAATTGACATATGATAAACAAGCATACACCACACAACATGCAATCATAACTTAAAACTTTTAAAAAAAAATTAACATCCACTAATTTTAAATGCAAGTTAATGTAACTAGTTCATTCGACTAGTTCTAAATGCCATCGCAGTTGGGACGTAGCTAGCTATCGTTATTTCTCAAATTGCGTCCCCCTTCTTAACACCCGACATACATGTGAAAATGAGATCTGAGATACAACTGAATGTATCTCAGTGGGTATAACGTGCCGGCAACCAGCAAATTGTACTAACTTGTCTACATTAATCGACAAGAATGAAAAGTAGGGTTAGTAAATATAAGATAACTCAACGAGATGAAATTATAATAATAAGAATTGAAATAATATAATGCCACTAGTGAAATAAAATGTATCAATGTATGATCTAGTCTAGTAATACTCAATCATGCCACTCTTGATCACAAGAACCTCAGACTTATTTCATAACAAGACATCTAATAAGGCTGACATATAAACTCACACCGGGAGATATAGCGAGGGGTCTACGGGTCGATCAGACCACTCTATCAAAAAAGTAACACCACTACGAAAAATCTACTGGTGTACGTAAAATGCGCAGCACCTCAGGCTCATGCCGTAACAAGACACCTACTAAGGTGAACATATAATCCCATAATCCCCACTCCTATGAATTTGGTTAAATTTATTTGTTAGTCATTTTTTTCATTTAAACTAAAACTTTTATACCATTTTATTGCTATTTACATTAAGATCTTAC
This sequence comes from Puya raimondii, assembly GCA_016920855.1. NCBI lineage: Eukaryota > Viridiplantae > Streptophyta > Magnoliopsida > Poales > Bromeliaceae > Puya > Puya raimondii. The sequence continues at coordinate 199,365,351 of JABWPP010000050.1, read as the reverse complement.
TAGAAAATGGAAACTTAATATATGGTAATCTTTTGGTAGTTTAAGAGCATTTTTAAGCTTAATTTTTGCTTAGTCTTATATCATAACTATATATGATATTATTTTTATATAAATGTTCTCCTAACATATCAACAACTTTGTAGAGTTTATGCTGATTCTCTCTTTCTTTAATTTATCTAATGTTAAATGTTAGTGACTAACTGTTGATTTTTCTTCAAATGGAACAACAACATTAGGGTTGGAGAAGCAATCACTACAACTTTCTGTTGATCCACCTGTCCAGAAGGTATAGAATTTGCTTTCTAACTTCCTCTTAATTAGGTGAATCTTTTATTTGCTACTTGACCATTAATTTGATACCCAAGTTTATTAGAACATTATATATATCCACTGTGCACAGTTCGGCAAATATTCATATTAGTAATATCTTTATAATCATTATTATGTAAAATCGTAAAAAGCTAACAAAGAACATGTACGATCGATCAAAAGGCAAGGTTGTTATTAATCTTCTAACCTTTGATAGTCATTAATCTTTCCTATCAACTAAAGTATGGCTTCTCTTTAGTTATTGACAAAATGGTATTCTGGTTATTGAACTTTGTCTTATATCGTAATCTTACTGATAAGAGTTGGGTTAATTGCACTAGTAGTCCCTGAGCTTTTACTAAAGTTTTACTTTCGCGCCTATTTTTTGAAAGTGAACTTAATGCCCCATGAACATTTAATAATGCGTCAAATTAGTCATGTCATATTAAGTTAATTGACAGAAAAGTATTATATAGATGCTAAGTCAACATTTTTGAAATAAAAATTGGCATCAGAAAATTCCTTTCTACCTAAAAAAGAATATATATATTTTTGGTAGAATGAACTTCATTCTAAAATGTTTAACCAATACATTCTGTTAAATAGTAAGCTCTTATTTGTCTTTATAGTGCATAAGTGAGTTCAAAGATCATGTATATACTCAGTATTCAGATTATCTTTTCATTAATTAAATCAATGTCAAATGACAAAAGGAGTCAATTTGGTATGTTTATAGAAGTTTTGTGGGCATTCAGTTTACTTTAACAAAAGTTTGGGCACTACCAATGATTAAACTGATAAGAGTTCGCCAACTGTAAGGTTTAAGTTTTATCAATATATTGATCACTTCTTACTTTTTTCACAGCAGCATCCTCATACATCTGCAACTAATATTCAACAACCTAACCCTGATCCTGCCACGATGAACCCCAAAGAAGTTGGCCTCCGGCAGAAGACAAAATGGAAAGAGCCTGTGCGAGTGTACCAGAGAAGAAAAGCCCAAGGTTAGTCTTCTCATGAGCATGAGATTCTATCAGTTTGTGGGATGGAAAACTAATGATAGATCTATAATTCTATATTAGCATGTAAAAATAATAAAACTAAATACATACTAACATCCAAAATCATAAATAGAATACAATATATCTCACAAAGTGCCAGAGAGAAAAAAAAAAAAAATTCTTGATCAATCTGTGGAAGTGAGAAGTCCGGTTGCGATATGAACGTCACCAAACGAACTTAGATAATCTGATTTCTCCTCATTTCTCAAAACTCTCTCGTATGGTATGAAACAGATAGTAATTCTTCACTAAAATGAATATGAGAAGTTGGCAGGACCAGTACTCTTTTATATAAAGTCTTGATTGACTTCTCATTAAAGTCTCATTAGTATTCTATTTAATTTAAAAAATAAAATACACCATATTAAGCAGTTTTATATATGTTAGGATTGACCTTTATTTATAGTAAATTCATATTTGAATGTGATTAATTGGGCCATATTTATGAAAATTCTAACACTACTTCCTTAGCATGCGCGAGAGTTCTCAAACCCAAGATCCAACAATAAACAAAGAACAATTGGACTATTCCGGTGAGAAAGAGGGAACTGCAAGAAGGGATTGGAATGCTAAAGAAACCAATACAACTATTGCCATTAATTGATGACAGTGATGATGATGATGCAGGCATTCATGTTGGAGCCCGGCCAACTGAGAAGGCAACAACCACAAGGGATGCAAAAGAAGCAACATCCACTGCAGGTCGTGGAAAAAGTGATCTTATAGAAGTTATTGATCTTGATAGTGAGTAAATAATATAGGAATTGACTAGGAAGGAAATGAGACTAGAAAGATTGGAGAGACAGTGAACTGCATGGTCATTTTATTTTTCGACAGTTTTATTTAGAAAAACCGTGCTAAGATCGGGAGAACAAGTTATCTTTTTAAGAAATATGGTGGCTGCGGTATCATTCTCATTAAGGAATCTGGTTACTATTTTCATTAAAAGATGTTTAACTTTCGTTTCTAAGAAATGTTGGCCGGTGCAGTATATAAAACTATTGTCAATTTTCTTTGATAAAAACTTACAAAACTTATCTAAATTATAGGTTATTTTAGAACAGCTATCTAATTTTTCAAAATTTTGATTCTACTAGTCAATCTTTCAATTTCTTTGATTTGAGTAAATCAACGATACTTTGACTTCAAATTTTAAAATGTTAAGCCAAAAAGTCATTGACCGGCAACTTAAACAAATAAAAAAATTAAATAATAAAATCAAATTTTTGAAGATTAAATAATTATTTTTAAATAATATATAATTCAAATAAGTTTTGTACGTTTTTATCATTTTCTTCTCAAATAAGAACTTCCTAGTAGCATATATATTCTATTTGCTTGGCTTCAGTTTGCCTCAATTCTTTTGCATTTGTGAATTCATTTAATGATTCTTTCACTAAATATCTTTTTTCTTTGCTTTTTTGGGACAACACGAATTTCAAAGGATTACACCATTGGTGGTATGTCCAATGAAAAGATCTACTCGATCGTAAGATCTCTTATAGCTCTGGGAAAATTCAAATTAAGAAGAAAATTAAAGAAAATGTGGCTCTTGACTCTATGGCGCATAACTGACCATCAATCGGCCTCTCCATATTATAGTTGATTTTCACCCAAACAAAATGTAAGAGAAGATTCATGCACTTATTTTACAAGGGATAATATCTAATACGCTCCTGAAAATTTCTAAAATATTTAATTTATTTCTTTCTTTTGTTTCAAATATACTCCTCGTATAGTACTCCGTTATTCAAAAATACACCCGCTGTTAGTACCCATTAAGTTATCTCAATATCTCAAGTTAAACCCGGGTTAAATTTCTACCGAGTTAAAAAAAATTAAAATATCTCTTTTGCCCTTAATTTAAGAACAAATAAGAAAAGTTGGTGACGGTAGAAGGATACATTTAAAAAGATAAAATAAAAATACTTCTTTTGCCCCTATTCTAAAGGCAAGAAAGAAAACTATTTTTTTTTTTTTGAGAAAAAGGTAGCTTGCTACCCGCTTCATTCATTGGAGTGATGAACTAGGCTACAGGGGTGAGGCAACAAAGGCCTCTGGGTAAGGCGTGAAAAAAAAAAAAAAAAAACCACACGCACACGCACACATTAGAATCTAGAAGAATGGATAAGGTGATCCCAAAGCTTCTTCGACAGTTGGACAATCCGAACGACACCTAGGGAGGGATCAGGTGTGATATTGCCAAAAATAGCTTCGTTCCTTATCTTCCAAGTGACCCACCAACAGGCTATCAGTCCGTTCATCCTGGAGTCCGCCGATTGCGAACCACGCCAAGCTATCCACCTATCCCATACATACTTCACATCGCCTCCGAAATCTCCAAGAAGTACGTCCTTTTGTGACATCGCCAGGAGGTACCTAAAGAAAACACACTGTATGAATAAGTGATCGGTGGTTTCCTCCTCGATTTCACATAGTACACATGACGTGTTGCCGGTCCAGCCTCTCTTAATCAGATTATCTGTTGTTAAAGTCCTTTTTTTAAGAACGAGCCAGCAAAATACTTTCACTTTGAGCGGAATGCTAAGTTTCCAAATCTTGCTAGCTCGGGCATCCCTCGTACCCCCATCACTCAACACCTTATAGGTCGATTTCACCGAGAAGCACCCGTCAAGACTCCAACGCCAATGCACGCTATCTGGCCTCTGTTCCAATGTGAGGCCGGCGATCTTATCCCTAAGATCAAAAAAATTGTGGGTTGCTCCATAAACACTGTTGTTGTGTCCTCCTAGGATTCGATTCCAGTTCCATCCGTTGTTTCTTAGACAGTCATTGATTCTCAGATTTTTGTAATGCGAAGATTGATACAGTTCCGAGAATGCCGATTGTAGTGTTGTATCGGCACACCAGCGGTCCGTCCAGAAGTCAATATTACACCCGTTACCTAGCTTGTAGTAAACTCCCCATTTGAAGATTTCGCTGATACTCAGGATCCCCTTCCACCAAAACGAGGAAGGTCGGAAGGATCTTCCCTCCTTAAACGGTTTTCTTCTGCGATAGTATAAGGTATGGATAATCTTGTTCCACAGGAGTAAGGGTGCGGTGAGAAATTTTCACCACCATTTGATTAGGAGAGTTTGGTTCATCGTGGCTATATCTAAAAAACCAAGTCCTCCCTCTTTCTTACTCCTGCACGCATTCTTCCATACTACCAGACAGCCTCTGCCAGGGGAGTTGAGTCCTCCATTCCAGAAGAAATCTCTACGTAAACCCTCCATACGCTTGGATACCCATTTGGGCGCCTTGAACACGGACAAGAAATACAAGAGTAGGTTGGTCAGAACTGCATTAACCAGGATAAGTCTTCCCCCTCTCGACAATAGTTTGGCTTGCCATCCGTCTATTTTCCTTTGCATTTTTCGGATGATTCCCATCCAATCTTCCTTCGAAGGTGGTCTAACTGACAAGGGCATACCGAGATACTTGGTGGGTAAGCTGCCGACTCTACATCCAAGTAAGTTCGCTAGCCTAGTAACTTTTCCCTCGACTCGACCAGTGTAGAAAAGCTCGGACTTCTCCCTATTAACCTTCATACGGGAAGCCCATTCAAAGAGTTGTAAAAATAAAAGGTGTTTGTGGGGGTGATTTAGACCATGGAATTTAAAAGAAGGAAGGCTAATATAGTAATTTTCATAAATCATTTTCCTTCCTAAATGAGATAACCCACCTCCATTTGCATACAAACAGTCCATCTCCGCTCCTCTTTGATAAATTGAAATTAGACTTATCCAAATCAATTTTACAAAATCAAATAAAAACTAAACTGATAATGTGGCCTTTCGGATCAAATCTAATCAAAATTTTAGATTTTATCTTAGTTTGGTCAGTTGGTTTAAACACTTAATTTTGAAATATAGTTTAATTTACCGAGTTAACTAGTTTAGTTGGTTTAATTCATAAAATTATAATTTTGGATTCACTCATTGTATTAAGTGATTAATAGCTCAATTTTATATGTTAATACATGTATATATGACACATATCCCTATTTGCACAAACAAATATATGCCAGTACATACATCTACACTCAGGCATACGTCGTTTTGTGATGTGCCAAATCCTAAATTAAATCAAAATATTTTAATTGCGAAGTTCTCAAAAGTAGGAAAATTCACTTGAAGTGTTGTTGTTTCCATATTTATTAAAATGTAACAAATATATGCTATAGTTACAAAAAAAATTTGGTTAAATTTAATACTCTTATCCTTGTAAGTTAAATGTGATCAGGATCCGATCTAACCGAAATCCAATTGTGAGCCTAAATCTCAATTGTGGTTCATCTCGGTCATTAGATGACACCAGATATAGGGATGTCAATGGGTAAGATACCCGAAATTTTATCCGAACAGAACGGATTTACTCAATACTAAATGGATATAGTTTCGAATATGGATATTAAAAACAAAAACCCAACGGATTTGGATTCGGATATGGATTTTGACTGTACCATACCCGAACCCAAATCCGAACCAAATCCGGCTGGGATACTATCGATAGCACGAAGGGCTTGGTGCTACCGAGTTTTCCACCGTTAGATTTAACCCCTTGACAATTTTCACCCGTTAGATTATACTATTCAACCAACCACCCACTCAACCCTAGGGGACCCACATCATCTTAGCCGCACGTTCCTTCATCCAAGGGCTGAAAAACTAATAGCATCAAACCCTTGGTGTTATTAATAGTATTCCAGCCTAGTTATATATATATATATATATATATATATATATATATATATATATATATATATATGTCTGCCGTGAACGAACAGGCCCCGCCGCGGGCGAGTGGTCATTCATGGTACATATTAAATTTGTTTAAGTTTTATTTTCAAATCAGGATTATAGGTTCATGGCTTCTAACAGACTCAAGAATCTGTTGTTAATTACCCCACACTTTCAGTGTTAAAGAACTCTCGATTAAGAGACCGAATGTAAATGCTGATAATGAAAGAGACCGAGGCATGAAGATGAAATTTCATTAATATGATTTGCTGGGTACATGGCTTAAGCAGAGGCATACCCCCATTGTACATGAATTTTGTAAAATTAAAATGTTGGGTCGAAATTAAATTAAATTTGCTCAATTTAACAACTTGGCGGTCAAATTGAGTTTGACGTGCTCAGTTTAACGACATAGCGGTCGGTTGATCTTGAGATACTCAGTTTAATGACATGGCGGTCGATTTGAAGTTGGCGTCCTCAGTTTAGCGACATGGCGGTCAATTTAAGTTCGAATCTGATTTGCTCAGTTTAACGACTTGGCGGTCACTTTGAGGTTGACGTGCTCAGTTTTAGTGACATGGCGGTCGGTTGATTTTGAGATACTCAGTTTGATGACATGGCGGTCGATTTGGATGGAATTTAGTTTGCTCAGTTTAACGACTTGGCGGTCAATTTGGTTTGCGCAGTTTAACGACTTGGCGGTCAATTTCGTTTGCGCAGTTTAACGACTTGGCGGTCAATTTGATTTGCGCAGTTTAACGACTTGGCGGTCAATTTGGTTTGCGCAGTTTAACGACTTGGCGATCAATTTGAGCTCGAATTTGATTGGCTCAGGTCAATTGTTCTTGGATTTGAACTTGATTCATGAAATTAATTCACGATTAATTCATGAATAGAGGCTCATTTGGAAGGCTCACAAAATCAGTTCATGAAAATGATAGAATCCTATCTTTGTGATTCATAATATTAATTCATGAATAGAGGACTTATTTGGAGTGCCCACTTTGACTCATGAAATTAATTCATAAGAAGGGCTCATTTGAAAAGTCTATTTTGATTCATGATGGAATCTCATTTTTGTAATGAGATCAATTCATGAGTAGAGCTCTATTTGGGAGAGTCCATTTTGATTCATGAAAATAATTCATGAGAAGAGCCCATTGAAAGAAATCCACATTAGTTCATGAAAGAAACCCACTTGGAAAAATTTTTGTAATGAAATTAATTCATGAGTAGAGGCCTATTTAGGAAGCCTATGAAATTGGTTCATGAAATTAATTGCCCATATTTGGATAAATTTTATTTGGGTTTGAGACATTTGAATAATATAGGTCTAGTAATTTTGAGCTTTATGCTCTTGGGGTTTTGGTGGTTTTATTTATGGACTAGATTGGGTTGGGTTTTATTTGTGGATTTTGGGTTTTGGGTTTTGTTTGTGGATTTTGGGTTTTGTTTGTGGACTTTGGGTTTTGGTTTTATTTGTGGACTTTGGGTTTCATGGGCTTTATTTGTGGACTTTGGGTTTTGGTTTTATTTGTGGACTTTGGGTTTCATGGGCTTTATTTGTGGACTTTGGGTTTGTGAGTTTTATTTGTGGACTTTGGGTTTGTCGGTTTTATTTGTGGACTTTGGGTTTGAGTTTTATTTGTGGACTTTGGATTTTGAATTTTATTTGTGGACTTGTGCAAGCTGGGATTTATTTTCATGTGGACTGGATTCCGAGCCCACATGAAAACTGAGTTTGTATGTGGGCTGGATCTGTATTTATTTACGGGCTGGATTCAGGCCCGTATGTAAACTGGACCTATATTTGTACACATGCTGGATTCAGGCCCGTAAGTAAACTGGATCTATATTCATATACGGGCTGGATTCAGGCCCGTACGTAGACTGGGCCTGCACTTGTACATAGGCTGGATTCAGGCCCGTACGTAAACTGGACCTATATTTGAATATGGGCTAGATTCAGATTTTGGGCTGGATTGAATTTAATCTCATTGGTGAACTGCAAGTGGGATTTTGTTTATTGAGCCCTTAAGTAAATTGTAGATTGGGCTCCGTTAAATTAATCAAATCCAAACCATTCTCCCTTTTTTTTAAATGATTTGAATTAATTTGACCCGATTAAAAATCAAATTTTGTTCTCATAAGGCATTGCTATGACAACCCGTTCCGATCATGAAGTCCGATTAAATCACAATATGCCTATCTCGAGAATGACAATTTAATCAAGTATGTGCCTATCACGAAGATGGCGATGCGATCAAATCAAAATGTGCCTATCGCGAAGATGGCATATGGTTCAAATATTGCCTATCACGAAGATAGCGAGAATTTCATGTTTATCATTTTATTTATTTATTTATTTATTTATTTTATTATCATATTTTGTCTAAATACGTCGGTTCGACCGTGTCGGGCTATCGCGAAGATGGCCGCTCGGTATAGAAAATCGCGAAATGAACGAGTTTAATCGTGGCGAGCCTATCACGAAGATGGCCGCTCGATCAATCATTCGACCGTGTCGAGCCTATCACGAAGATGGCCGCTCGGTATAGCATATTGTGAAATAAACGGATTTGATCGTGTCGAGCCTATCACGAAGATGGCCGCTCGATCAATCCTTCAACCGTGTCGAGCCTATCACGAGGATGGCCGCTCGGTATAGGGAGTGCCAATACATACGGACGATGAAAGTGACGATCTAGTGTCAGGTTTGATCGGTTCGAACCTATCACGAAGATGGTCGGGTTGATCAAATCGACAAAAAAAATCGCACTTATATCGCTCGTATGCATGCGTCACCTTCTATTGTCGTGAAAGCCACCATGATCGTCGTCGTCGTCGTCGGATGAAAGAGCTTTAAAGCTCTTTCCCTTTTTTTTTTTGGTATGGACTGAGGGAGAGGGGAGGTGCGCATGCCCCCTCCCTTTGCTCGCTGGCAGCGGACCAAGGAGAAGGACAGGGGGGTGAGACCCCCCCCTGTGTACACGACCAGAGAGAGAGGGAGAGAGAGAGAGAGAGAAATTTTCTTTTCACTTTTTTTTTTCTTCCTCTCTTTTTGTTCTTCTCTCTTTTCTTTTTTCTCTTGCAGATTTTTTTAGCCAAAGATTTTTTTCAAAAAGAGCTTCCCTTGTAAAATTTTTTATTGCATCTTATAGGGGTCAAAGGTCACATTTTTTTTTTGAAAATAATTCAAACCTTTTAAAAAAAAGAATTTTAACATATTGAGGAAGAAAACCTCAATCAAATAACCCATATTATTTTTTCCTTTTTTTTTGTACATTTCTTTTTTTTTCTTTTGCTTATTTGGAAGAAAAGGGAGGTGGGATCACCTCCCCTTGTACGGCTCAGGGGAGGTGAGTGACCTCCCCTTTACTTTCCTTTTTTTTATATTTTCTTTTTTTTTAACTCAAACAATATATATATATATATATATATATATATATATATATATAAATTGAGCTGGAATACTTCCAAAAGCACCAAAGGGTTGGTGCTTTTGGATTTTTAACGACAGATGTCCCATTCCAATCATCGCTGGACCATCTCGTTCTCACCGACATAGGTACTCGCTCACACCACACGCCTCTATCTGTACGGGTTGACCAATTCTCAAGAATCGTTACTATGCAGTGATCCCACATTGCGAATTCGGCCTAGACAGCCTAGACAGCAGCCGAAACTCGAAAGCCGAAGTGTCCAACCTTTGGCCCGCGTGCACAAAGACCTTGAGGCATTTCTGTTAGGATATTCAAAAATATGGCTCAATTAATCATATTCAAATTTAGATTTACTATAGATAAAGGTCAATCCTAATAGATAAAGAACCGTTTGATATGGTATATTTTATTTATTTTCCATCTATTTAAATTTAAATAGAAGTCTAATCAGACTTTGATGGGAAGTCGATCTGGACTCTATATAAAGAGGGGTATTGGTCCTGCCACCTTCTCATACGCATTCGGGTGAAGAATTATCATCGGTTCCACACCATACGGGAGAGTGCCTGAGATAGGAGGAGAAACCAAATCACCCAAGTTCGGTTGGTGACTTCCAGATCATAGCCGAACTTCTCGCTTCCGCTGATTGATTAAGAATTTTTTCTCTATGCCGCTCTGTGAGTTATTTATTTTATTTTATTTATATCTTGAATTTCGGTATGTATTTAATAATTATTATTTTACATACTGATAAAGAGCTATCAATTGGTATAAGAGCGTTGGTTGATAATATTAAATATTGTATGCATAATCTTTCTAACTAATTGCGCTAAACTGTTGGAATTATTTTTTGACACGGTTACAATGTCATGCTATCTTTGAAACCTTCTTTTTTTTTTTTAATTATGCATACTGCTGCTAAAGCGGCCTTGATTAAGAGTCGTACTGTTCATCGTATCCTTTTCTTTCCTATGCATGCTTCATAAAAAAAAATGGAGGAAGGGTGCGGCATGCTTAATTAAGACGTATGAAGTGGACGCGGCTTCATTAAGACGTCTTAATTAAGCCCGATGAGGAGCGACTCTTGGTCGCATGAAGTGGACACGGCCGCATTATGGCTATTCAATCATACTAGTGTAGATACTCCGCGCGTTGCGGCGGGTAGATATTATTAAAGTAAAAATATATAAACAATAAAATATCAACATAACTAAATAAAATATCAGTAGGGCAATAGTAAAGGCTACAATATAAACAATTATATAGCAGTCGATGCAACAGGAAATAATAAAATATTAGTAAAATAATTAGCAAATCTTACTTAAGAGTATAGAGAAATATAATGATATATACACTATTCACAATGATGTATCTATTAAATGATGAAAATATTCACAATGATTTTACTGTAATTTAAGTTAACCCAATAGATCAAAATGAATACTGTCAAAAATTAAAGCAAAAACTAACTGTGAAGTGTAAGAACAGAGATTACATAAGTATATAGCATTCATTTAGTCTGAAAGATGTAGTGTAGTAAGACCAATAACTATGCAAACAATATATAGCATACCATAACATGAAAATTAAAATGTGATAAATATATCACTTATATTATTCAAAAAACTATAGAAAATAGTTAGCGCGACATCTTTGCGTCGATATTCTTCATTTCTCTTCTTCGTCGGACTCAGAGCTCTCAATATAACTACTAACCAAAAAAAACAAATGCGAGTTAATTTATTTTCATTTCAATTGAAGAATAAAGCATGCATTGAGCTATTTATTAAAAAAATATTAATATAATTGTTACCTGCGTAATTTTTTTTTACCCTTTGATTGCTTGATAGCTTCCTCTGATTTCAGCTGAGAATTTTTCCTGAGGATAATTTACAACAATGCACCCAAAAAAAGTCAATAAATATTATTTTTAGGTATAAAGCTTGGATATATGTATTTTTTGAAATAAAATATATAGTCATTAATGTATGACGTAAAAGTATTTTAATAAAATAATTACCTAAGTATTCTCTTTTTGCCTCTTGATTCCTTCTCAGTTTCCTCCAGATAGGGTTCATAACTTCCCGTAAGTACACAATTTAGAAAATTTTACATATAAAAGAATAGAAGTAAATCAATTTTTTGAAGAGTAAGATACATGACATATGAAAAGGATAAATGATATTAGATAACTTTTCTTACGCTGTTTGTAATTCCTTGGGACTTGTTCTTGCATCATTTTCTGTAATCTCTACGATATCTTCTTCCTTTTCTTCTATTTTGATTTTTGCAGACAAAGTAGATTGAAAATTTTTTGTGACTCTGAATGATTGCATAGTTATATTGAATTTGCGAGAGTCAAGTGAAACTTGAAAAATAAAAGTTTGACCAACAACATTTATAACAGCAGGAGGTAGTATATATTTATTTGAAGTGATTGCAGTAGCAAGTTGTTGAGCAGAGACTCGTATCAAATCTTGCGCTGATTTGCCAAAAATGGTGAAATTCGCTGAACCGGTATCATCCGCAACAATGGCATTTAACTTGTACCTTTTTTCCAAAAATTATCTCTACATTAATTTACTATATGATAGCATACTTTTTGAATATAAAAAAATTGGTGATTGAAATTAGAGTTTCTGAGTTTAGAGATGTACCATGGCACTGGGGATTGATCATTTTTTCCACATTGATTACACCAAAAAGTACCATCATAATCTTTCACTGCTCCTTTGCAATCATAGCAAGCTTTGTACCACCACCCATGTGTTGTGTCAATTTCTACCAATTTAGCTTGACAGGTATACTTTGTATTCTATATTAGAAAATAGGAAATAAGTATATATATTCAATTATATATGGAATTAATAACTTAGATAGTAATTTATAGAGAACATAAGAAAAAAAATAGAATGAAATTGGCAATTTAAAGATGTCCTAAATATACTCGCCTCAACTTCCATTGGATTTAATGCAAGTAACTCAGCAACAGTTTTACGATTCTTAAGCATTTGTTCATATGGACTAATAGTCACTTGTTCTGCCTCTTCAATATGCCGAATTGGTGCAATATGTATTTGTCTTCTGCACTCAAGTATGTACAAAAGTAAGCTATGAAAAATACTCGAATGGACTATACAGATAACGTCAATTACCTATCCAATGCATTTCGAAACGTTGTAACTTCTGGTACTTCTAAATTAATATAAAATCTCGATGACGAACATGTTGACAGATAGAGCTTCTCTGGATATAGATGTAAAAAAAGCGTGAGAACCAAATAAGTAGCAATAATATAAAGGCAAAAAATTGTAAAATATGCAAATATTGGACAAACCTTTATACATTCGTACACTCATACTTGCAAAGATAATTACAACTGGTCCAGCAACTTCTTTTTCATAAATTATATTTTCGTTAAATTCCAGAGCAAATTTGTCCCATAAAGTCACTGGAAAGGTATTATCCCTACAATATTTTTACTATTTAAGTTAAATTGCTTCACATATGGTGAGAAAAATAGTTATACAATTAGATGTTAAGATACTATTCAACTTACTCTAAATCTTTTATCTCCATATTTCTTATTGGAGTTCGCTCATGACCAACATATGTATAAGAGATAGGACCAATAGTAGCAATACTTCCAAGCACATCTAATCAACATGAAGATAAATAAAGTGTTATTCGAGAATAATTATATTTTATTCTTTTAACTAATTAAAAGAAGTAAAAAGAAAACGCAAATGATATTACCTAAAAGGCAAGAGTCATTGTTTCTTTTGGCTTTAATATGATCAAAACTGGAAAATTGAAAGTAATGAGATGGAATTGATTCAACATCATCCGTTGTTTCAGTAATATTCGTCCATTTGTTAATCTGTATCATGTACTTGCGGTCGATAATTTTATACTTCTCTCTACTTGGTATGACATTGAAGTTTTCGATAATGTATACAGTGCCTTCAGAAATTATCGACTTGAACTGTTGTACATCATACTTTCGAATGGTACCTTGCATAGAATTTCCCTGCAGAAGAGAAAAATAGCCTTTGATGAAGAAGGAACTACCAACGCATAAGCAGTCTGCAAATAAAAAGAGAAATCTCAACCTTTTCATCTATAAGAAGACATTCTAAGCTCATTATTTCATTTTTTAGTTGTGGTATCGTTGATTCCCATAACCTACTAACTCTAGTTTTGATTTTACTCCGTTGTTGTTGTAGTGTCAGCTGGTCAAAAAGCACAAATTCCATCTTGCAGTACTCTGTAAATAAAAAAACACAATGTTACAATCTATTTATTAAATTATGTTAAAATTACTATTTTATTAAAATGATGGCAAAGCAAACTTACAAAGCATAATACTAAAAAAAGTATATATTATTTCTTCAGGTCATCAAAAATTTCACTGTAAACAATATTCTGTGTATATCCTTCAAAATATCTCTCTTTATCCTCAATAAGAATTCGCAATCCTTCACGGGAGGTGACTCGTGAAACTGCAACATATAATTGCCCATGAGAGAATACCGGTCTCGGTAGATAAAGTCCTACCTTCTTTAACGTCTGACCCTGACTTTTGTTGATTGTCATAGCATAACATAAACGAATTGGAAATTGTCTTCTTTTCAAAGTAAATGGCCACTTTGTTTCCGTCACGTGCATTACAATGCGAGGGATGTATACTTTTTCACCTGCATGGTTTCCAGTGAATATCTGTGCCTCAATAACTTTCGAAGCTAATTGAGTAACAATTAAGCGAGTGCCATTGCACAGCCCTGAACCTTGGCTGATATTACGTAGCAACATTATAGGAGTCCCTATTTTTAATTTTAGTTCATGATGAGGCACACCATTAAACTTTAGAGAATTTAAAAATTCAACAGGATAGAGAACATCATTGTCGTCAGCATTTGTTGAGGATCTACAAATTGAGTCAGAACTCATATATACCTTCTCTTCATTTGGCAGCAAAGATAAGACGTAATCATTTATTTCATCAACTGCTTCATTCATCGGTGTGATGATAGCTCTATCTCTTAAATATATAACTTTTTGGTAGTTTTCTTGAAGGTCATCATATATTGTAAAAATAATATCTTTAACACCATCTCCGCTACTTTTTATGAGCAAATCATCTGGTATCTTGATCCAAGTAGCCTCTTCTTCATTGTCCAATCTGATGGCATCTAATTTACCATCACCCAAGTCGAGAATCCATTTTGCGAAATCTGCCAACTCCTTTTTTGATATCCCATTCTCTGGGCATTTAAGTAACCTCATATTTATCGATAGTTGAAAGACTTTACAACTATCCCAAATATATGACCTAGTGATTGCTGCGTCAACTATATCTTGCCTTGTTCCGCTAACAATAACAGGAAGTATTTGACGAAAATCCCCTCCAAATACAATCGTTTTGCCGCCAAATAACTTTTGTTGAACTTCTCCGGTATCTGTTTGTAAGATATCTCTTAGTGATTTATCTAAAGCTTCAAAACAATTCCTATGGTTCATTGGTGCTTCATCCCATATAATTAAGCTAGTGTAAGACATCAATTTTGCGAGTTGACTTCCTTTTTTAATTTCGCAGGTTGAGAACTCATCTACTTTTATAGGTATCTTGAATCTAGAATGAGCCGTTCGCCCACCAGGAAGCAGAAGCGAAGCAATTCCAGATGAAGCAACAGCCAAAACTATTTTGCCTTCTGAACGAAGTTTACAAATTATTGTCTGCCACAAATAAGTTTTTCCAGTCCCGCCATGACCATATACGAAAATTGCATCTCCTTTATCTTCATAAATAGAAGTCAAAACATAATTGTATATAGTCTTCTGCTCATCATTCATCTCGCTAAATAATCTTCTATGTTCGGATTTTAAAGCATCTGCATCATAATCTAGTTCTTCTCTCAACAAATTGTTACTCATATCTTCTAAAATCAATCTATCAGGAATTGGAAGGTTGAACTGAGAGAGTGAGCTACAACTTTTGTTAAACAGCACTTCTAACTCAAATAAAACATAATTTTGCAGCTGTACTTCAGGCATCCGCAATTCACGAACTTCCAGTACTTTCTTTAATCTATATAAAATATCATCTGCAAACAGTTTCCAAAAATCATTCCATAATTTTATAGGATCAGCTACCTCACAAAACATAACCAAAGTAACAAAAAGTTGCCTCAAATCAGCAGAAGAAGACCAATGAGATGCTTCCTCTATTGCTTCGCGCCATTCCATGTCGTTACCCAGCAACCCAAGTGCATCACATGCAGTGCGGTATGTTTCGTACACGATACCGTCAACAGTTCTAATTTCTGTATAATTTCTCGGCCCTTTAGTCTTGTTCAAAAGCATTCTTAGAAAATAAAGTTCACCAGCATTTGGATGGATATAAAAAATTCTTCCAATTCGATTTCCTTTTTTACGTCTTGTCCATATTTTGTCAGTGGAATGCCAAACCCATTTAGTCGGAAATTCTGCATAAGTCAATTCACGGGCATCATCATATTTTGCATTTGTTACCATCCACTCAGTAAACATTGTTTTCTGAACGTTGTATCGATCTAGAACATCAATTAAGTTCCGACTTCCATGATATGTCACATTATTCATCAACGGCAAATGTAAAATTAATCGTTCAACTGTAGGTTCTCTAGAGTGTATATCAAATTGGAATAATCTCCAAACAGCTTCATATGCTGATAAATATCTACAATCCAAGTACTTTTTAATCTCATCAATCTGCTTGTATTGTACATCACGACAACCATTGTTGCACAAATAATTATCCTCTATTACAGCCCTTGTTCTATCTGAACCCTTATTGATGTACTTAAATAAATATTTGATTAATCTTGACTTGTTGCACCACTCAACATTAATATGAGCCCGATATTTAACTATTAACGGCAAGTTGTGCGGCACAACATGTCGGTTGTCAAGATTAATGCCCTTTTTTGTGACAAACCTTTCATTGTTTCTCCTTCTATAAATGGCAAATCCGTTTTCATCCACAGTCGTTTCATTTCTGAATTCTTTTGGAAAATGTTTTAAGCATCGACCTTTAACCATACACGGTGCTTTAGAATTTGCAGAGCCACACGGTCCATGCATCATAAATTTTGAAACAGTAGCGTATCCAACTGGATCAAAATCTTCATCTGGTATTTCGGCATAAATAATTGAATCTATATCTGCAGTTGTTGGTAACTTATGATCTGGATGTAACCAAACTAAGATATGCACATGAGGGAGACCTCTTTTCTGAAATTCAATTGTATATAAATCTACATAGTGAAAAAAAAAAGTAAGAAGCAAAATTGGAAGGAATTTTTCTTATGATGAATGAAAGATATATAAAATAGAAGTAATACCAGCTATAGTTCTTCCAAAATAATTTCCTTTTTTGATATCTGCCATCAATGCATTGACTTTCATCTTGAAAACCCTGCTTACAATATCAGGACGATCTTCTGCTTTTTGGCCGGGAATAAATTGTAAGGCATTTTGTATTTCAGGCCATTGTGCATTACAGGTAAATGTAATGAACAAATCAGGGTGTCCACAATGTCTACAGATGGCAATAGCATCTTGATAATTTTGAATCATATAACGGGGACCAGCAGTGAAACTTGCTGGCAAAATTATTTTTTTACCGATTGCATTACCATCAACATCGCCTGCAACAACAGCGTCTTTAATTCCACTATAAACCTCCGTCCGCAAGTTTGCCTGGTTTCTCCTAATATAATCAAGACGATCTTCCTCAATGCATGAAAATGCATCAACCAAATATTGTTGAAAAAGTCTACCTCCTCTTATTAGTGTCTTTCCCTCAAACATTCTATTTTGTATTCTGTAGGCATAAAATTCACGCATTGTAATACATTTCCTAAAACCAATTTTTCTGTGTGAAGTACTATTATATTTCATGCCTATCCTAAAACCATCTTCTCCATATGGAAATAATATAGGATATTGCATAGCCATGAAGGAAGGATGTAAATCACTAATCCTTTTTAACCCTTCCATCTTATGGTCAACCACAATATCTCGCTGACGATCCGCATGACCAAAGTCACCAATTATTAATCCGGCAATCTCAGAACATGAAGGAGGATTATACTGAGACCTATCAGTACGACTACCGATCAACCTCAAGCGGATAGGCAAAAAATCATCTTCTTTGAATCGGTCCCTTGCCATTCGAAATGATTTTACTATCTCATTTTCATGATCAAACATTTTGATTAGTTGCTCGACAATAGTTCTATCAATATTTTGCAATTCATCAGACGCATTAAATGATCTCATTCTATTATCGATTTCATTTTCCGTATCATAAATATATAATTGAGCAAATTTCGGACGTTCTCCATCAACCGGAAGTAGAGAACCCATTCTGTGATGATTTTGCCCGGATATTCTGAATATATAAGGGCCAGGTTTTCTGTTAATTTCCTTGTCAATTTTCGCCCCAATCGATGTAAATGCAAACATAGAGTTGTAGACACGAATATTTTCTCGAGATTCACCACTACCATTGTAGTCCAACAAATGGTCTAGAAAATCAGGTGTTTGTGGCAATAACGATAGGACAACTTTGCCGTCGGCACAGCAAAGAGAAAACCGAAGATTATTTTCCTTGCTAGATTTGATCCTTTCGTCATACCAAAGTAGAGCCCCACATGATTGACACTCATATTCTTGCATTCCAAGGTCTGACTGTTCTATGTCGTGCCCTTCATAAATTGTAGTTTGGGATGATCTGCTAGTAGATTCATGTTGTGCACCAAGATTACCAACCATTAAATTGTTGCCTTTTGATATTCGTTTCCGTTTTCTTAACAAAGTAACTGAGGTGTCATAATCCAAAGGCAGAGCCTCGTCATTGCAATTTGAATTTATCGTAGCAGAAAATCCCCGACTGTTTCGACGATTATCAAGAACAAACTTTCGAAATTTTCGTCTTTCTCTAGACATCGTAGCATAATCCATCTGACACAATCAACCAATTATGGGAAGAAAACACTAAATAATACAACCAAGAGCAAAACCAAAGAAAAATGATAGATATCAATTTGCATGAAAAGTAGAAAGTACAAAGAAATAAATCAAGTACATATTGCATAAGAAAGAATGTAATATAGGATAAAAGTTTATTACCACTCTCCGAGATTTCTCTTATGAAGCAGATTGGAATCCCTTTGCACTCTATTCCGGCAAGAACTTTAACGAACCTTTCCTCCTATTGTTTTGCCGGTGTACAATTGGTTAGTTATAGCAAAATATTTAAGACTAATTGACACACATGCAAAGCTACAAACTGACTGAGATTATCTTGAAATCTAATATGAAATTCAAAATGCTATAAAATATCTTAGTCAAAAATGTAAATAAAGTTTAGTTTTATATAACTTCACCTTTAGAACAAAGTAAATGTAAACTTAGGTGGAAAAGAATATTTTGATAAAGTATATAGAAGTGTTGAATACAAAGAAGAAAATTATCCCTATATGCGTATCTAATTTTGGATGGGATTGATGCAAATTTTTCTTGATATATTCCAAAAATCCCATTAAGTTTAGGTAATTTTCATAATCTGTTCGAGAAATCTTTAAATGGTCATAACTTTCGCTTGCATATCAATCTAAACATGCAACCCCAATTCAATAATTCCTTTCCAAGATCTACGCGTTGAATAGCGGAGCAATTCTCGCTGAGTTTGGGATCTAAACTCAATTGTTTTGACCTATAATTTTGCATTTTTATAGGTTATTTTCAGACTTTTCTATATTTCACTTTTAGTCTAATTATATGATTACTTTTAATTTGATTTGCCTTCAAGTCAGTCATCGTCCTTATATATTTTTAATTAGTAGCTATTTGTTATACTACATCAACCTCTACCGCATCTTAGTACATGTATCTTACAGAACTTACTATACAAAGTTGCCTAAAATAATCGCCTACGTGTGCATGCTAAGGCAGCATGAATTGAAATTGAGGCAACTGGTTTTTTCTCACTAAGGCTTCGTTTGGTTCAGGGTTAAGTAAGAATTGGTTATTCCAGGGATAAAGTTAAGTTCAGGGTTAAGCCTGGAATAGACCAATTTTGCGTTTGGATGAAAATTGAGTTGTTCCCGGGATTAAGAAAAATAGCGTTTGGATAGATTAGATGGAATAAGAAGAATAGTGGGTAATTATAAGTAGAAAATAATGATTTGGCCATAATTATTATATTTGAAATTAAATTTTTTATTTTATATTTAAAATTTCAAATTTAGATAGTTAACTTTTATAAAATTAAAAAATTCAAGTATAAAATTTTAAATATAAAATTTCAAATTTAAAATTTAAATTATTAAAAATAACAGTTTAAAATTTAAAATTTAATATTTAAAATTTAAAATTTAAAATTTAAAAATATAAATATATATTCTAAGATTACAAATTATAAATTTTAAAATTTCAAATATAAAATGTTAAATTTAAAATTAAATAATTAAAAATAATAATTTAAAATTTAAAATTTAAAATTTAAAATTTAAAATTTAAAATTTAAAATTTAAAATATTAATTTTAAAATATTAATTTTAAGATTACAAATTTTAAATTTTAAAAATTTTAAAATTAAAATTAAAATTTTAAATTTATATTAAAAATAAAATTAGGGTGGGATTAACTTTAATCCCACCCCAATTCTAGGGGGGGTGGGGTTTGTTAACCCCACCCCTAATGGGGTTATCCTGGATAACCCCATTAGGGGTGGGGTTAAACCCCACCCCTACTTTTTCTTGTTTGGGGTTAAAGGGGGGTTAACCCTCTTAACCCCCCCTTTAACCCCGAACCAAACGGAGTGTAAAAAGCTACAGGAGTATAATTATTTAGGAATTGCTCAATGTTTGCAAATTAGTCCAACTTCTAATAATACTTTTTGTTGCAGAACTTTTCATCCAATACAACAATTAAGAGTCATATAGCCTTGAATCATGTGATGTTGCAAATATAAAAATATTTTAATAATAAATTTTATTTTATATTTTTATATGATTTTAATAATAAAGTTTTAGTTAAATAAACTTAGATAGATATAAGTTAACAATTGAATTAATTTAAGAATAATTTAAATTGGTACATATGCAACATAAACTTTTATAAGAATTTATTAGTATTAAAAGGCACATACGAAATAAAAGTTACAAAAAAAATTATTATAATAATTTAAATAGATAGGAAAAAATATTTTATCACATTAAGTGGTGATTTTATCAAATTTAATAATTTAATAATTTGCAGTTAAAAAAAATATCAATTAATAATTAACAACTAATAAAACATTAACTTTGATAGAATTTTTAATTTATAAAGCTGAGACAAAAAATAAAAAAGAAACTAAAAAGATATGTTGGATTTTTTCCATTTTATATCTATAATATCTAAAAATTTTGTAATAGTTAATTATGATAGAAAGCTATAGTTGCATGGATTTATTCATATATATAAACTTCCATTAGAAGTTCTATACAATGCATGATATTTTTCTGGTAAAAACTATATTAAAAAAAATGAGGATATATTGTTTAAAAGATCAATTTCAACAAATAGATACAAAAAGAGTTGTAACCACACATATAATTCCAGATTACTATTTTCTATTTATGGCATGACATGAGACAAAATCACTAAAAGCTCTGAGGTTGAGAAGCAGTACACAGATCATATGTGGAAGAAATTCAGCAACACGATTCCATTCATGTATAAACGAATCATAGAACTCCAAGAAACAATCAAAGCTCTTTACCAATTCCAACAATAGGACAAAGAGAGAAAATATTGGAAATCAGGCACTAATATCAGTCCTAATTACATGGACCAAGCGTCATTCTTTGTTTTCATAGATTAGACGAAATCATAGAGCAGGTAAAGTTTCATATACAGGACCAAAGGATAATATCAAGACAAAAGCAGATTATTAAGGTTGAGTCCAAACATTCCTTATCCAAATTTGCAATTCGACCACTTTTCTATTCTGGCAACTATAACTCATTTCATGCATCCTTTATGTGCTTTAAGCAGAAGTTACAATTCTTTTTTCTTTTCATAAAGAAGAATCAGAAACCTCTAAGCGAAAATATAAAAATCTCACATTTGTAATCATGCTTTTATCACTATTAGAGATACCCACCTCATCTCTGTCTTAGTGCCTATGTATTAATAATTGTCTTTTTTCTTTTGTAGAATGGGCTAGATTCAAATATAGATGCTTTTGCATGAGTTGCATGAACTAATTCTTTTCATATCATCTTCTACATGAACAAAAATGGCTTAAACCATTCCAGGTGTTTGGTTCATGCATTGCCATTTAGAGGTGCACACAACCTGCGGATTGAAGATGGCTTTTGTTGTGGAGGATGGAAATGGGCCAGAAGAATCACTCTTCTCACCCTTGCTGAATTGTGATTAGTGGATGAAGTGGATTCATGATTGAGGTTTTAATCTTAATTTGTCCCTGCAAAAAGGAAAAAGGAAAAAAAAAAAGTTGCGGGGGATTTGATGAATTTGTGTGTGATGAGGTCTCAAAGATCTTGTGTAATCTGATGGGGATTTGTTTGAGAGCTTTTGGGGTAGGCCCTTTGTGTGAATAATATGCCCTCGTAAGTTTCTGGGGAATAATTGAATTAACAAACTTCTTTTTTTTTTAGTGGATGAAGTGGATTCATGATTGAGGTTTTAATCTTAATTTGTCCCTGCAAAAAGGAAAAAGGAAAAAAAAAAAAGTTGCGGGGGATTTGATGAATTTGTGTGTGATGAGGTCTCAAAGATCTTGTGTAATCTGATGAGGATTTGTTTGAGAGCTTTTGGGGTAGGCCCTTTGTGTGAATAATATGCCCTCGTAAGTTTCTGGGGAATAATTGAATTAACAAACTTCTTTTCTTTTTCTTTTTTTCCTTCTTGGGGTTCTTCATTGTTGTACACCATCAAATTAATATGTTAAGATTGTATTTGAGGTTATTGAGGTCAATTTATTTACATGTACTATGTCAAGATTCTAATGTATTTTATTTACAATACCCAGAGACTAAATTGAGAACCACAATCTAATCTTTTAAAATATACCAAAATCAATTTAAGCATCAAAATACAATCTATCTAAATATTTAGGCATCAGTTTAAACATCAAAATATTTTTGAGTACCCAGAAATCAATTTAGGCATCAAAATCCATTCTTTTAGAGTATCCAAAAATTAATTTCAGCATAAAAGTCTGATCTTTTTCATATTTAGACACCAATTTACAATTCAAAATATTTACCTATGGACCCACTTTAAGCATCAAATTCTGACATTTTAGGATATCTAAAAATGAATTAAAACAATCAAAACATAAGCTTACATAGAACCAAGAAACAAATTTAACAATCAAATCAAATCTAATCTTTTTCATAAATAAGCTCTTGCTGATCTTAATATAGCACACCTTTTGAGTATCAATATCAAGCACGGTACAGTGAAACAATAATTAAACTAAAAATATATATTTCTATTTGATGATTTTGAAGTTGTTCTTTAATAGAAATCTCAAAAATTACAGGTAGTGGATAGATATAATTGCATTTGGGAATAAGTGCTTATTTGAAGTGTTTGATGCTTTTCACTCCATTACTACTGTCATAATGTAGTATTAAGAGTTTCTTGGTTGATGCATTACTTATCAAAGAAGCAGCTTATAACATTCTTTTCTATTTTTTTGGGAATTCTAGGAAAGTGGTGCCCATTCTGCAAAACACATGTCTAGGTAGAACTAATGTGCTTCTCTTTTCAGACCTATCTTATTCTTCTTGGCAATAAATCTCTAATTATTTGGATTGTTAGTTTAGAACTAATGTCACTCTCTCTCTTTATCTCTCCATCTGCTGTGGAGGCCATGTGTTGCTTAGCTGATCTAATGCGTATTTGTTTGACATTACCTGGATCAAACTGGACACTTTTGATCTCTTGAAAAGGAGAATGACGATGTTGCTTTTTTGTTGTAACTCAACGGTTTACTATCGTGTTTTCAGATTGTGAAGAACATGACAGAGTTAATTTTTGATAGCTCGCTATCAAGTAACAACGTAATATGTGGCCGCTACGATAAGGTATGAAAAGAATGTGCTCACCCTCATTATGTATAGGCATACTGTAGCTAAGGAAGTTGAAGAAAATTTTGATTAAATTGCTGATATGGTTGTGGAAAAGAAATCTAAGAACCTAGGAACTGATCAGACCCCTTGATTTTGTTTTGGTTCAGATCAGATTTTCAGATGATCTGCTCAATTTTGATTAATGTAACTTATTCATTTCAGCTTCCATTTTTTTTGTTATTTTTTAAAAGGAAATCAGTGTTACATGGAATCAGAGTACATAATTTTATAATATTTTTTTTAGTTTTTAATGATTTTCTTAAAAATATTATTTAGTGCCTCAAAAGACCATTACTGCTAAGTCATTGGACCTGTGTTGCAAAGCATATGCTTGCTTCAGTATGGGTGTTTGCATGATGCAAATCTAGATTTTTGCCAGTTGTGAGCACACCTGAATTGTGATGCACATCGGGCAAGCCATTTGTAAGTTTCTTTATTCGGATTTTCTTTAGGAATGAAAATTAACTTTAATTCGTCATAGAAAGGCTCCAACATGCTGTCCAAACAGTCATTATCTCAAAATAGCATTCTTCTTTGTCATAGTGACACAGCATGACCGAAACTTGAGCTCTTTTTTTTTTTTGATTTTCTATGTTTGGAATTAGGAGATCTTTGTGAATTTTAATTTAGTTCTATCTGGGTACTTCAATGTGTTGAGTAGTAATATTTGCTTTCTCTGTGTTTATATTTCTAATTTTATCAGTGTTGCTTTCATAGACCCTTGTGCATTTCCTATTATATGTTGAAATACATGAAGAGTCATCCATTGCCTATGTAATTGATAGTTTGCTAAAGTAAAATAAGTTTCATTTGCATGGAAGCGAGAAAATTTACATTGAACTGTAATATCTCATTTAAGTAAAGCTTCAACACACCAAGCATGTGTAGTTTCTAATATTATAACATATAAAAAGTGAGGTTAAGCACACTAAATAGTCACTTTTTTGTTTTAGTAAATGTAAAGTTTGATTTGATTTTTTCTAAAATATATCTTTGATGTATCTCTTACTCCTAGTAGTTTTTTGAATCACCATAAAATTACACACCAAACTCATTAGTACAACATTTTTTAAAACTTTTTCCTTTTCTTTTTCTTTTCTTTTTTCTTTTCCACTTCCATTGCATAATAATAGTAATATAGGTTATATATAGATCACGTATAAATTGTACATAGACATTTGGACATAAAAAACACTATATTAAAACAAAGAGGAGATTAAATTAAAAAGACGCAAACAACAGAGATCACGTATAAACTGTACATAGACATTTGGACTTAAAAAACACTATATTAAAACAAAGAGGAGATTATATTAAAAACACGCAAACAATAGTCGACTACATAGACATTTGGACTTAAAAAACACTATATTAAAACAAAGAGGAGATTATATTAAAAAGACGCAAACAACAGTCGACTCATATATTGAAAGAAAAGGATGACGACACAAAAGAAACACGAATCCTAAAAGAAAAGAGAAATTCGATGATAGAAGAAGGAAGGATAAATCCAAAAGGAAGAAAGGAAGAAGGAGAAAGGGGAAAGTTCAATTTCTGTAGTCAGAAGGTGTCTTGGGATCCTCGTCGGTTAGCGTCGTGTGTTCGGGACAGCATATGGTAGGTGAATGACCAGGAGAAGGTGCCATAATATGTTCTTCGGGGTTTGTCGCCGAGTCCTCATCTATTGGAACAACGTTGTCTTGGTGAATTATCTCAAAACAGCTATCAATATTTTGCTTCATTTCTTCCAAGTCAGCAACAATTCAGTCTCTTTCCGTGACCAAAGAATTATAGAACCTCTTGAGAAGGTCGTAGTCTAACTTCAGCATTTCGTGTTCATCACGAAGCTCTTCATGATCATGACAAATCTGATCATATAAACCTTTTAAGTATTTTCTTTCCTCGTAATTTATATCCTTGACCTCGTAGCCTAGCTCGTTGCGCAGCCTTCCAACAGCAATCCTTGCAGCATCCTCTTTGGTATGATTAGCATTTGACGACGGTGCGCCCCAACTTGTAATGACTTCTACGATTCGGTTACTCCTTGGAACTTCCACATCAACGTAAGAGCAAAACATCATGTCTGCATCTAACGTAATTCCGTAGCTTGGGGGAGAGAGCGAAAATTTAGCACAGATCTTGCGGAGTAAACGGCAGAAATTAATGTCAACGATAATAGGCGCCGCCATTGCTGCAGTCAAATGAACGATAAGGAAAGTACAATGCATCACTCCGAAAAAAGAGGAGTGATAGAAAAGTCAAAGGATTTGGGAGAAGAATTTGGAATCGAATAATATTAATCTACCGTAAGGAAACAATCTTTAAGGGAACAATCTATTAAAAAGATTTTTTCGATTCTGAGTTTAGATTTATAACAATTTGAATCTATCAATTTTTTTTATCAAATTTATTTACTCAACATGAACAACACAAATCACTCGCATATAAATATTTAAGCCATAATATTAAAGTTTAAATTATCAATCAATGTAGAAAATAATAAATTATTAGAAATTCTATATTGTTCAAAAAATAACTATTCATTTAAGATAGAACAACTAACCTATCCAACCCCAGCAAGAAGCGAGCGTCCAGATTTTGTAAATATAAGTAATGATTCCTGGGAATAAAACAACAATATTCTTATATAAGAAAGTAAAAAATCAATATACTGTTATAGTAGGCAAGATGATTTTAAATAAGAGAAGACCTAATTTGCTTACCGTTCAGATTTGGGGCAGTAGCATGTTTTTGATCTCAGGCATAAATGGATTATATAGGCAAAATGAGGAATGTAGCAGTGAAGAGGGTAGTCGGATCGGCGAAGGTAGAGAGAGCGGCGAGCGTTACATTTCATGAGAGAGAATCCCATCATGTGAAACGGAAATGGCGAGCGATGTTGCCGCGGGGTGGGAGAGAGAGGGAAGGACACAGATGAACGAAAATGGGGAGCGGTGTTGCCGCGGGGTGGGAGAGAGAGGGAACGACACAGATGAGCAACGGACGGGAAGAAGCAATAATGTGGAAAACGCACTGTTCGGGAAGAGAAAGGGTTTCTTCGCTTCATTGTTTTTGGACCAACAATGCATGAAAACCCCTTCAACTACAGGATATTTTAAAAGTAAAGAAGCAATAATGTGGAAAACGCACTGTTCGGGAAGAGAAAGGGTTTCTTCGCTTCATTGGTTTTGGACCAACAATGCATGAAAACCCCTTCAACTACAGGATATTTTAAAAGTGCCCTCTCAAATATTTTCCTAATCAAAATAATTAGAATATATATAAAAAATTTATCAAATTTTATCAAATGTGGTAGTCTCTAATTACTTATTGGCTAGAACAATTTATAGTTCCTAAAAAATTTAGAATTATTTTAATTTAGCAGTATTTAAAATTTCCTAAAAACTCTAAAAACTCCCTAAAAAATTTACTAAATTTAGAAGTATTTAAATCAAAATTCATTAAATTAATAGGGGGAATTATTGAGAACAATTAATAGTGGGATAATAATGTGGAGAGTGGGTAGTAAACGCCTTAAAAGTGCCCTATCAAATATTTTTCTAATCAAAATAATTAGAACATATAAAAAAATTTATCAAATG
The DNA here is from genome assembly GCA_016920855.1 of Puya raimondii. NCBI lineage: Eukaryota > Viridiplantae > Streptophyta > Magnoliopsida > Poales > Bromeliaceae > Puya > Puya raimondii. The sequence goes on along the minus strand of JABWPP010000050.1, from coordinate 199,337,996 downwards.
TAGTAATCTCTAATTACTTATTGGCTAGAACAATTAATAGTCCCTAAAAAATTGAGAAGTATTTTAATTTAGCAGTATTTAAAATTTTCTAAAAACTCTATACACTCTCTAAAAAATTCACTAAATTTAGCAGTATTTTAATCAAAATTCATTAAATTTAGATTAGCAGTATTTAAAATTCCTAAAAACTCTAAATATTTAGAACATAAAAAAATTATCAAAGCAATTAATAGTGGGAATTATTGAGAACAATTAATAGTGGGATTGTTGGTTTACAAAGGGGATGAAGTTTTTTTTTTTTGGCTGAGAACAATTAATAATGAAAATTATTGAGAACATTTAATATAGTGGGATTTGGGATTATTGATTTACAAAGGGGATGAAGGAATTTTTGCCACGTGGCAAAGATTATCCAGCCTTCATATAGGGTTATAGATTTTTAGCCGGCCTAATTAAGTATTAGCGGCAAGGCTTGAATGCGAGGGTGGGCTCAGCGCCATAGTAGCGCTTCGGCCACGCGCGATGGCAAAGACGCCGCAACGATAGTCCGACGAAGCATGCATTAAAGCTTGAATTCAAGGATGAACATTATGTATTAAGCTGACAGTAGACGATGATGAACAGTATAATTTTAAAAAAAAAGGGCGTAATTTAATTTGCTAATTGAATGTTAGAGGTGATTGCTTGAGTTGGTCCCTTGAGTTTGACTAAGTCGATCATGATTTTAATTTGACTCATAATATATGAATTTTATGCAATATGATGAAAGGTTTTTACCATTCTCGATCCTAATTAAGATCACATAACGGTACAATTTGTGCACGTAGTGATTTAATCATTGAAATCTTATAGAATATTATATGTTCCCTGATCTTAATTTGTGGACCAATTAAGTTTGAGCGGCCTTCCTTGATCACATGAGACGTGCTCTACCGCGGCAATGACATGATACGGTGATTGTTAACCCTTCGGAAATTAGGTTAATAGTAAGGTGCGGCGTATATTGACCGCTTGTGGCTTCGTACATGCATTGTGGCCGAGATTAATTAATTAGTCGGCTTCTTTTCAAACTAATATTTATTAGTCAATTACAGATAGGCTCTAATTATATCAAATGCATTAAAATTAGAGCCCGGTTCCTGTTTTGGAACCTGGTGCTGGCAATCTCATTGATTGGGCAAAATTAATTAAAGATTGTCAAGTGCGATCGATTCAAACTGTTCTTTGGTTTCGCATCGGATCTCCAGCCTCATTAATTAATTGTAGGGCTTCTTTTGCAATTATAATTTACTAAGGGTTCGATGTTTATCGTTTTGTAACTTATTTTATATTCATCAAAATTTGATACTGTGAACCTACAGGCTCAGTTCACATAAAGATTTAATCTCGCATACAATATTAATTTATCATAAATATATTTATCTTAATTTTGTGGTCAAATAAGAATATATAAAATTTAAATTTGGTTGCAATATTATGTTCTATATAATTGCATCTATATTCTTATTTTGATCGAACATAACATGACAATTAAATAATCATATTTGTTTTAGATTATTTAAGATTCGGCGCTAAGTTAAATTTATTTATTATTTCAATTAGTTAGGTGCAAGCCAAAGCGGCCATAATTAAAATAATAATAATTTAATTTGCTTTAAAGAAGCGCTTCAGGATAATTTTCATATTAATCATGCAGCACTAAGTCGAATTAATTTATTGCTTCAACTGTTCAAGTGCAAGCCAAAGCGGCCTCGATCAGAAGAAAAGATAAAATTAATTGCTTTAAAGAAGTGCATGCAGAAATTGCACCCTAATATTATATTTAGTCTGCTTCCAAAGGAGGTCTAGACATGAAGGTATATACGTGGTGTAGGATGGTAATTTTCTTGTAGCTCGTTTGGAGAAATTTGCCTGGCCAAAGCTGACAATTTCTTTATATGGGAAACTTGAAATTACCACGACCTGCAGAAAGTTTAAATTAATCTCTGATAAAGATATTGCATATTTATGCTCGTAACTCTGCTCCCAAATGAGGGGTTATGATGTCATATAAAGTATATGCATAAAGAAAGAAAAATACTTATGCTCATAATTCTGCTTCCAAAGGAGGTGTTGTGAGGTCATATAAGGTGTATTTTTCAATTTTGGTGTGGAACTTTTGGATGTGGTATTTATTGATAAAACATGTTTTATATTTTTCAGCTATGACTCAATCCTTTGTTCCTATTGGTGATTCGGTTTCTATACTTAATGGTTCTAATTACTCGGAGTGGAAAGAGCAGATCATGCTGACATTAGGGTGTATGGATCTGAATTTGACTTTAAGAGAGGATAAACCTGCTGCTCTTACAGATAAAAGTACGCCGACTGAAAAAATATTTTTAGAAAAGTGAGAGCGTTCTAATCGGCTTAGTTTAATGCTGATGAAAGCGCGTATCGGTAAAAACATTCGGAATTCAATTCCAGAATGTAAGACAGCTCGGGATTTCTTAAATGCTGTGGAGTAATAGTTTGTAAGCTCCAGTAAAGCTTTGGCGAGCACTCTAATGAATAAACTGTCTTCCATGGAGTACTCTGGAAATGGCTCGATTCGCGAGCATATTATGGAAATGCGAGATATTGCAGCGCAACTCTCTGCACTTGATGTAACCATCTCTGATTCATTCTTAGTGCACTTTATTTTAAATTCCTTGCCTCCTGAATACGGACCATTTCAGATCTCTTATAACACACATAAAGATAAATGGTCAATTAATGAATTGTTGACCATGTGTGTGCAAGAAGAAGGCAGATTAATGCAAGAAAAATAAAATGCAGTTAACTTTGTTTTCGAAAGGAGACAAGTAAAGCGCGCTAAGAATGATAAGGGCAAGAATGACTCCAAAGAAAGAATAAGAAAATTCCATCTGGTTCACAAGGCCAATCAAGTAATTGGACTCCCAAGTGCTTCTTTTGTAAGAAAATGGGTCATATGAAGAAGGACTACCAAAAGTATCAGAAATGACTGCAGAAGAAAGAAATTTCAGGAGTGCAGATAACCCAGTAAAGCTGAAGCCACTATCTACAATGCTGAAGGAAATCCAACTAAATTAGAATTTGTAGGAACATTTAGATTAGTTCTTTCTACTGGCTATATTTTGGTTTTAGTTGATACATTTCATGTCCCAAATTTTATAAGAATTTAATTTCAAAACTTGTTGGTTTGGGGTACAGTTTTAATTTTGATAATAAAATTTTTCATTGTCTTACAAATCTGAAATAGTTGGCTCTGGTGTTTTGGAAAATGATCTATATAAAGTATTTTTAGATCATTTATATATGTGAATTAGCCTGAAGAATTCTCGCAAAAGGGAAAGGAGCACTTGGTATGCAAATTAAAGAAATCAATATATGGACAAAAACAGGCCTTCCGACAATGGTATTTAAAGTTTAAACAAACGTTTTAACCTTTGGTTTTAAAAAATATATATTATTGATCAATGTATTTATCTGAAGGTCAGTAGGAGTAAAATAATTTTCTTAGTCCTTTATGTTGATGATATTGATACTTTGCTTGTCTGTAATGATCTTGGGCTACTGCATAACACTAAAGAATTTCTTTTCCAAAATTTTGAGATGAAAGATTTAGGTGAGGCCTCTTATATTTTTGGCGTTGAAATTAAAAGGGATAGACATAAATATTTACTCGGTCTATCTCAAAAGGCCTACATAAAAAATAAAATAAAAGGTTTTGAAAATTTTGAAATGCATAACTGCAAGCCCAGTGTTGCTCCTGTCCAGAAAAGGAATAAGCTTAATACTTTTCAGCGTCCCAAGAACCAATTTGAAATTGAACAGATAAAATATATCTTATACATTTGTGGTTGGTAGCCTTGTGTATGCATAGACGTGTACACGTTCGGATATTGCTTTTGTCGTTGAATTACTTGACAGTTATTAAAGTGATTCAGACATAGAGCATTGGAAGGCTGCTAAAATGGTTATAAGGTACTTGAAGAAGATTTTGGATCATATGCTGATATACAGAAGACCACATCACAAGCTATTTGGCTTAGAAACTTTATCACAGATTTAAAGATTATAGACTTTAGTACTCGTCCAATAAGATTTTTTTGTAATAGTTCAGCTGCAGTTTCTTTTGCCAATATAACAAGATTACGACAGTGTGTAAACACTCGGACACCAAATATCTTGTTGAGAGAGAGAAGATAGAGGAATGTTACATTAAGATTGAATACATTAGTAGCAAGTGTATGATTGCAAACCCAATGATCAAGGAGCCGGCACCTGGGTCATATACAGATCATGTTAGTAGTATGGGTTTGATTAATTCTTTTGATGTATAAAATTGTAACATTTATCTTCTTTCAATAAAGTTACAGTTTTGAAGCAGCTGTGTTGGACCGTTTAATAGACATACAGTTTCGTCTATTAGCGAATGAGCATATAGTTTTCAGCTCATTCATAAAGTTTTGCCATATAAAGTACTCGACTATGAGATGAAGATGATACAGTAATTATGGAAGGAAAATTTCGTTATGAAGAGGTGGACCGTCATAGTTCCTATCATCGTAGTATTTTAGTTTGAGATAAGGATCAAGTAAGTTCTAAGGTACTTGACCATAAAGTTTCCAATAATGCGCAATAAAGTTTGGAATATAGAAAATTCGTTCAGAGAGTATGATTAATATGAGCCAAGTGGGAGATTGTTAGGATTTTCATAAATATTGCTCAATTAATCATATTCAAATTTAATTTATTATAGATAAAGGTCAATCCTAATAGATATAGAACTTCTTAATATGGTATATTTTATCCATTTTCCATCTATTTAAATTTAAATAGAATCCTAATCAGATTTTGATGGAAAATCGATCTGGACTCTATATAAAGAGGGGTATTGATCCTGCCACCTTCTTATACGCATTCTGGTAAAGAATTACCATCGGTTCCACACCATACGGGAGAGTGCCTGAGATAGGAGGAGAAACCAAATCATCCAAGTTCGGTTGGTGACTTCCAGATCATAGCCGAACTTCTCGCTTCCGCTGATTGATCAAGAATTTTTTCTCTATGGCGCTCTGTGGGTTATTTATTTTATTTTATTTTATTTATGATCCTAAATTTCGGTATGTATTTAATAATTATTGTTTTACATACTGATGAAGATCTATCAATTTCCTCTAGCTCGAATCCAACCAGAAAGCTCCCTCTCTGGTTTGCACCTGAGCCAAAGTCAGATCTAGCCTTCGCAGCATCGAGTGATAATTGCACTTGTTGGTGGACGATCCACATCATGCCATGTGTACAGCCGCGACATTTTTTTTTTCAGAAAACCTGCCAATAGTAAGTTATAACAATTTTACGTGCATAAGTTTTTTGCATGTGCATTAAGTAATACGTATAAATATTTAAAAAAGTGCACTTCAATTTTTTCAGTTTTAATTGATTTCTTATTTTTCAAATCCAAATTTAAATCTAAATTTCTAAGTTAAATCTTTTTGAACTAAAGTCAAGCTATTTACAACAGAAACTGAACCAAATCAAATCAAAATTGCCGATTTAATTTTATTTTGCAGATTTTGGGTTCCATTACCGGCCCTAGTTGAGTTTGCCTGTTCAACTACCGTCGGTTAGAAATGAACTTTCAATGGAAGCCAAAAAAATACTCTCTATAAAATTATCCCCTTCTTTCATTAGATTGAGCGGTATTTGGCCTAAACCAAATTTGGTTGGTTAGGTTTCGTTTTCTTTGTAATTTTATTCAGTTCTATATTATAAATGAAAAACTGAATAAAGCAAATTTTTTAATCTAAAAAACTATCAACAGCCTAATTTAATTTAACCCAGCCTATTTGGCACTCGCCAAAAAGAGGATCATTTCTATAAATATAATTTTATCGTGGCAAATTGCAAAAAATATTATAGAGAGGGCTAAATGCAAAAAAAAAAATTTGCCATCAAAAGGTATTAATTTAGCCTAACTGGTCAAATTATTTCGGTTTTTTTAATCTTATTATTCGGGTTGATTCTGTACCGAAAGGAAAATCTCAAAACCGTTGACAATCGCCAATTAAATACATCCGAGCTCTCCCATCCGGACAAGTAACCCGAGTAGACTCTGTAAGGGCTTCTTTCCCTCTCCCTCCTCTATCTATAAGCAAGCAGAGAAGAAGAAAAAGAAAGAGAGAACAAAAAAAAAATGACTTCTCTCTGTAATCAATCTCCTCCCACGACAAACCTCCTCGTCCTCATCATCCCTTTATGATTTGAAAATCCAGTCCTACTTATCGGCCTGCCGCCCCGCCGCACCTGCCTCGGCCGTCTCCGACTTCATAGGCCCGGTTGAAGTGAAGCCAGACTTCCCTCTTCTCATCGGAGTCATCACGCATCCCAACAACTACGAGCGTCGGCAGCTTGTCCGCCTCGTGTACTCCCTCAAGCCACCCGGCCTCGCCGCCCACATCGACGTCCGCTTCATCTTCTGCAACCTGACATCGGATGAGCAGGAGGTGCTCGTTGCCCTAGAAATCATGTGCCATGACGACATCATCATCCTGGACTGCATGGAGAACATGAACTTCGGCAAGACGTACCAGTACTTCTCCAGCCTCCCAAAGCTATTTGACAGGAGCAGCGGTGGCCAGCCTTACTGTGACGCCCCAACTTCCCAGGGGGTCACCCATCCTAGGACTACTCCCGTCCTAGCACGCTTAACTCTCTTAACCTCTTGGGCCAAGCCACCGCCCAAAATGTTTAAGCCGGGTTAAGAGTTTTAGTCCTATTATATTTTATATATAGGACTATCTGGGGTCTCACATTCTCCCCCTCTTTAAGTCCTTACGTCCTCGTCAGGCTCAAACTCATAAGTATCAGGCGATGTGAGACTCGTCTCACCTAAACCGACCTTGTGGTGAGCCGTGCTCCATCCACAACAATCAACAGTATGAGAGCCTCGCTCTTCCCACTGTATAATTATGGCTCAGCCGAGACTCATCTCACACTTTCGGCTAGTAATTGGCTCTGATACCAACTGAATCGGTCACGCTACGGGGTCCCTTTTTAATAAGCCGAAATAAACTGGGCCATTTTAAAGATCAGAGTTCAGCGAAAAGTGCCCACTTTTTTTTTTTTGAAAATCTTGACCCTAGGGATGACAGACCCGCCACAAATATAGGGATTCCCCGATACACACGGACAGAGTCTTTCTTGTACTTGTACGGCGTCACACAAAGTACAACATACAAGCAGAGCATCCACTCACAACCGTTTCCACATTAACATATACATTCACAATCATAAGTTGTAAAACATTCACATCTATCAATTAAAACTGTTCCCCACACGGGAACCTCAGTTTTAAACACTAGATACCATAAATCTCAAATCCACATGAAAACCATTTACTTTTTTGAAAACAAACTATCTCGATGAGTAGGAGACACCACATGAAATCCAAGAAAACCAACTTCAAGTTACATTATTAAAACATTCACATGGTCATGACTGAAACCGAAAACTGAACCACAAATAGTAGTCTAGATGCTGAAAGAAAAAAGGTAAGAACTAAACCACTAACTAATGCCGGGACCACAGATCTGATCGTCTACCGCGCCTCACGCTCCGTCCCGACTCTTACCACCCAAGTCACCTGAAAAATGGTGGGGGGTGAGATAATGTACACAAGTCTCCCCCTCCCAGTAGGTACCGCAAGCCGACGGAGGCAGGGCACTCACTGGCAAACAGGAAGCTGAAAGAAAGAGTAATACAATAGCAATGCAAGTAAGTAGAGAAGTAAACAAGTACACTACCGCTACTATAAATGTAATGCATCAAACAAACGAACAGTCTAAGTATATCCAATCTGAAACCGCCGTGTCGGTCTAGAGATCTCAGGCAAGTGCCACGTAACCGCTCAACCGGCATACAACCCTAGCACAAAACACCGCTGGGCTCACGGGTTGGCAGTCCGACCACTTTTTCGAAAAAGAACACCATTGCGGTAGCCAAACCGCTGGTGTACGTGAAGATGCTCACGAGCAGTGGCGATCGATGCTGATATACTTAATAGCCAACCGTCGACAGCGAGCCGACAATCCTACCCTGCAGGGTAAATCGACCGAGTAGGTCATCAGACAATACGAGTCAAGGAACCAACCATCTAGGTCACAAGAGTGTCATGTCAGATGCTGATATAATCATGTCCGTCTACTTCTAGAACAAGTTCAATGTAAGGGTCTCAAGGTGCCAAGCTCACTATCAACACACATATACATATGCGAAAATAGAAAAGAGAAGGGTAGAGAGGATGTCACCGAGCATGCACCACTAGGCGCGCGGCGCACGCAGAGAAGGGAGGGGAGGCGGCTGGGCTCTGTTTGGAGGAGGTAGGAGCTAGTGTTAGGGTTTGGTGGAGGAGAAACCCTAATTCCCACCTATATAACAAGGTGTCGTTTAGCGTATAAGTCCTCCAAACACCCATATTTCTTACTGGGTCCCTCACAGCGCATGTAAAACGCGCGTACGCACCTTCATGTGCGATTTCGCACGATTCGGTACATAAAATATAGGGGGTTTCGCAAAATTTTCATTTGGTCCACTTTGACCCCTTCTCGGAAATCGTGCTTCTACGGGAGATCCGTCCGTCGGATTTGCGAACGGACCACACCAGTGCTTCCGGCACTGCCGAAACATCAAAACCACAATTTCGTTTCGCCTGAATTGGTCGCAGATTCGCGACGAAACCCATCCTCTCTCTGTCCCCACCAAAACACAACATATATATACATATTATATATATATATATATATATATATAGTTCAAATTTAAATCACAATTCAAATTCAAATTTGAATTCCCTGATTTAAAAGTCTCAGATATTACACTTAGTGATGAAGACGGACGACGATACCTACTTTCGGCTCGACAGCCTGGCAGAATCACTGAGGGGCAAGCCGAGGGAGGACATGTACTACGGGCCGGAGATACCGTGCAAGGGCGAGAAGTTCCCACCGCTTCCGGCGCCGTTCATGGCGGGGATGGGGTATGTGCTGTCGTGGGACCTGGTGGAGTGGGTTGCGTCGTCAGATATCACGCGCAACAACACGATCGGGACGGAGGACATACTGGTGGGAATTGGTATGGCATGGGGGGGGGGGGGCGGGGGGGGCTCCGGACACCGTCGCTGTGCACATGCTCAAGAACAACTCCAGGTGGGCCAAGACGTTGAAATACTTCAATGTCACTTATGGCCTGAATCCCCCTAATTAAGCTCTACCACCTTAATTAACACTCCTTGATTGATCGTGTTGGAGAGGTGAGGAGTGTCAAGAATAATGAAAAAGAAAACCCTTAGCCAAAAAGTGTAATTAGGCTTAGTTCATATTTCTCTATATATATGTAAACATACGGTACATTAATATTACTATACAAAATAAATATGCACATTAACACCCCCCCTCAAACTCAAGATGGCGGTCGAGGTATCATCTTGAGTTTGGATAACAAAAGATGAAGACGAGAAGATGATTGAGACTTGGTAAAAAAATCCGCAAGTTGATGTACTGATGCCGTTTGTTGCAAGTTAATTGTCCCACGACGAACATGATCACGAATAAAATGACAATCAATCTCAATATGCTTTGTTCTTTCGTGGAACACATCATTGTGAGCAATTTGAATTGCACTTTTGTTGTCACAATGGAGTGGTGTTGGCGTGATAAGATGGACACCCATATCAGCAAGTAACCAGCGCAACCAAATAATTACAGCAGTTGTATCAGCCAAAGCCCTATATTCAGCTTCTGTACTTGAACGAGCAACAACAGGCTGTTTCTTACTACGCCATGTGATTAATGAATCCCCAAGAAACAAACAATATCCAGTTGTAGAGCGACGGTCATTTACATCCCCGGCCCAATCAGCATCTGAAAAAGCTCGTAATTCGAGTGAAGATTTTGAAGGAAGAAGGAGCCCTTGAAAAAGAGATCCTTTGAGATAACGAATAATGCGAAGGACGGCTGCAAAATGAATGGTTCGAGGATTTGCCATAAACTGGCTGACAACATGCACAGCATGAGTTATATCTGGACGAGTTACTGTCAGATAAACAAGACTGCCAACAAGTTTACGGTAAAGTGTTGCATCCTTGAGAGGCGTTCCATCTGTAGATCTAATCTTTGCATTAATCTCAAGAGGAGTAGCAACAGTATTATCATCAGTAATACCTGCTTGGGAAATCAATTCTGATGCATACTTGACTTGAGAAAGAATAAAACCAGAAGAACTATTAGTTACTTCAATGCCAAGAAAATATCGGAGAGAGCCCAAATCTTTCATTTCGAAGCTTTTATTAAGAGAGAATATTTTAAAATAGAAATGCCATCAAAATCATCTCCAGTAATGATCATATCATCAACATATAGCAAGAGCAAAATGATACCTCTTTGAGAATGCCGAATAAAAAGTGCAGAGTCATGTGCACTTTGTGTAAAACCAAGTGTAGCAATTGTGGAGCTAAATTTGGAAAACCAAGCACGGGGTGCTTGCTTAAGTCCATATAGCGCTCGACGCAAACGACAGACTTGATGAGGTTGATGGGAAATTCCAGGTGGAGGTTTCATATACACTTCTTCCTCAAGTTCTCCATTAAGGAATGCATTTTTAACATCCATCTGATGCATGCGCCATTGACGGGCAGAGGCGACTGCCAAAAGTGCTCGAACTGATGTCAAGCGAGCAACTGGAGCAAATGTTTCTTCATAGTCAATGCCATATTCTTGTGAATAACCTTTTGCTACTAATCGAGCTTTATATCTCTCAACTGTTCCATCAGGTCGTGTCTTTATCTTATAAATCCACTTGCATCCAATAGCTGTCTTATCAGATGGAAGATCAACTAGATCCCATGTATGATTTTTCTCAAGAGCATATAGCTCTTCTGTCATTGCTTTCTGCCAAACAGGATTAGATAAAGCTTCTTGGTATGAAGAAGGTTCATGATGAGAGAGTAAAGCAGAAAGAAAGGAAGTATCATACTCTCGTAGACGAACACTAGGATTGCGGACCCTTTGGGGATATCGAGGCTCAACTTGAATAGGCTCAGGAACAGCTTCCTGAGAGGCGTCATTCGAATCGGTAGGTGCGGACGAGATATCTTGTTCACTTGGTACAGAATTGACATTCATTTCAGGAAACAAGCTATTAGAGATATCAAGAGAGGCAGAAGGCTTAGCAGAAATAAATGAATCAAAGGAGGAAATTTTTGAAAAATGAATGCTTTCAAAAAATATGACATTGCGAGAAACGCGTAAGCGACGAGCAATAGGATCATAACAACGGTAACCCTTTTGCTCAATACCATATCCTAAGAATATGCACAAGGAAGAGCGTGATGAAAGCTTATTCCGTTCATTTGGAGGAAGTAAGACAAAACAAGCACATCCAAACACTCGCAGTACAGAGTAGTCAGGGCAAGTACCAAAGAGACGTTCAAAAGGAGACTTTTTATCAAGAACAGTTGAAGGCATGCGATTTATAAGATAAACAGAAGTTAATGCGGCTTCTCCCCCAAAATATTTTGGTACATTCGATGCAATCAAAAGGGTACGTAATGTTTCAGTAATGTGCCTATGCTTTCGTTCTGCTACCCCATTTTGTTGAGGTGTGTGAGGACAAGATAATTGAGGCAAAGTTCCTTCATCTTGGAGAAAACTACGAAATTCTCGAGAGACAAATTCCCCCCCTGAATCAGATCTAAAAGTTTTAATAGATTTAGAAAATTGAGTGCGCACCATTTGAGTAAAAGATTTATAAGTGGACAAAACTTCTGAGCGAGATTGTAAAAAATAAATCCAAGTGTACCTAGAATAATCGTCAATAAATACGACATAATATCGAGAACCACCCATTGTAGTAATGGGGGCAGGACCCCACACATCTGAATGTATCAAATCAAAAGGCTCAGAACTGATCGAATTACTTTTATTAAAAGGTAAAGCTGAAAGTTTTCCAAGTTTGCAAGAAACACATTCTAAATTTTGCGAAATAACATGACCCAAATGACCCGCAGAAATTATTTTTTCTAAATAAGACTTAGAGATATGACCTTAACGAGAATGCCATAAATGAAAAGAAGATGACTCCGAAGCAGCCAATGAATGTTGCGGTGATGTCGCATGTAACCAAGTGACTTCAAATAGTCTCCCCACCTTACGCCCGATCCCAACGACCCTCTTGGTGTGCTGATCCTTCACCTGACAACCAGAATTTGTGAAGGTACATTTAAAACCAAGTTCAACAAGTTGACTAATAGAGAGTAAATTTAAAGAAAGTTTGGGAACATGATAAACATCGGATAATGACAATTGGTTTGGAACATGTACATTACCAATATGACTAATATTAAGATTGTTCCCACATGCAGTTAAAATGCTAGGAAAAGAGGAAGTGGGATATCGACTAATGAAGCAAGAGGTATTACTAGTCATATGGTTGGAAGCACCAGAATCAAAATACCAAGTTGATCTTTTACCTGAGTTGGCACTTAAAGCAGTAACAGAAGAATTTATGCCCTGACGAGCTAGGGCTCTAGCTAAAATATCCTCTACCTCAACAGCTGTAAATGTTAAAGCGGATTGTGTGGAATTAGGCTGGACTGATGATGTGCCAACGGTACCATCAATAACAGGTGCAGCACTGTACTTTATATCATCATTTCTGTTGCCAAGTCTTGGACATTTGCTCTTAGTATGACCCATACCCTGACAATAATGACATTTCACTTTCGACCAATCAACCTTTCCATTTGAAAGTCGTGGAAAAGGATATTTGCCTTTCGCTGCAAGGACTGCATCTGAAGCTGGAGAAGACAATGGTGCGGTTAAGTATCTTTTGCGAGTCTCTTCGGATAAAAGTTCATTAAGAACACTGGTCAGAGAAGGTAATGGGTCACGATGGAGAATAGATGCTCGAGCAGATTCAAAATCTGATGTTAAGGCCATAAGGAACTCAAGTATACGATCTGTATCACGATACTTTTCATATTCTTCAGTATCTTCAATACTCTGAAATTTTGGCCCCATTTGATCCAACTGCTGCCAAATGGCTGACAGACGAGAATAAAAGTCAGAAATTGATTGCCCCACAGACTGACGGAGAGCATACAGTTCTTGTTTCAACTTGTACTTTCGAGCAGGATCAGGTGCTATGTATCGTTTAGCGAGGTGATCCCACACTTGCTTTGCTGTTTCATATTTGCCAAATTCCATTGCGATCATATGAACAGTTGTATTAGAGATCCATATGATAATTTTATGGTTATCACTATCCCAATCATCTAATTTCGAGGCAAATCCTTCGGCAGTTTCAGTCGCTCCCTTCACTGGCTTTAACTTATCACCAGTGACATATCGCCACATCTTCCGTCCTTTAAGAAAACTGCTCATTTGTTGCGCCCAAAAGGAATAATTTTCACCATCAAGAATAACTTTTATTGGATGATTCGATTCTTCGTGAGCCATTGAAAATAATAATAATAATACCCAATTAATAGATTACCAAATTAGCAATAAGGATGATCAAACCAATAATCAGCAAAGGCGAATGTTGACGGGACTCTAGGGTCTAGTTCCCCAGCGATATCGTCGTCGACGGAAGAACAGCGACCCTCTGATAGCAGAGCGTAACGGTCGAAACCGAAAGAGGCGATGATGAAGATAAAGGCGAAAGCGAAGACACCAGCGGTGGAGACGAGGGCGGCAGCGGCGAAGTCGGCAGCGATGATCTTAGTTAGGAATTAGAGCGGCGGCGGCGGCGGCTCTGATACCATGTCAAGAATAATGAAAAAGAAAACCCTAAGCCAAAAAGTGTAATTAGGCTTAGTTCATATTTCTCTATATATATGTAAACATACGGTACATTAATATTACTATACAAAATAAATATGCACATTAACAAGGAGAATATATTATAGAGTTATTGCTGCAAATAAACTAAAAGTTTTATTAATTATCTGTGGTCTGAAATCGGCAGTGGACTTAATTCCACACGTTGTCAGTAGCCTATGTATAAGTATAAAGTAAAATTCCTAATAACAATGACTTAACTAGATTTGAACTTATTCCTCATGTCTAACCCATGCACCCACTGGTATTAAGAAATACATATGACGGATATAAGTTTAAATTTCTGGTACGACTAAATTTAAATTTATCAAAAATATTATGCTACTTATCAACATTCTTCCGTAACCCAAATTTTCGCATTCCGAGTAGTTTTCGTAATTTTACTAAATTTTCCAATATCAGCTGTTTCGTAAATATATCGGCAACTTAATTCTCGTTTCTACAAAAGTGTAGATCGATATCATTTCTCTTCACAAGTTCTCAAATATAATAATAACGGATTTCAATATGCTTACACCTTTCATGAAAAGCTGAATTTTTTGCGATTGCTATAGCAGAGCTATTATCACAAAATATTTTTGTAGGTACCTTTTGATTTTCACCAAATTTTTCAATAACTCTTCTAAGCCAAATTGCTGGTCCAGCGCTTGCTGATGCCGTCACGTATTTGGCTTCTGCTGTCGAGAGAGTTACGATATCCTGCTTCTTCGATGACCATATAAACGTGCCGCTTCCAAAAAAAACTATTAGTTATATGCCTTATAAGCCAATCGATCTATGGCACAACTCATAGGGTTAATATCTTTATACTTTTAATTAAAATTAATAAACTAGTATTTTTTTAATTCATGTTATTACCAAATGTATATATGAATCATCCATAAAATTAAAGGTAAAACAATTATATACCTAAATGTTAGGAATTTGAAACATATGTTTTTTGTAATTAATTCCTAAATGCTACTGATCATAGGATAATATGAAAGGGGTGATAAATCCGGTTAGGTATACTGTGCCTTATGGGATGATGAGTATCAAGTCATTAATGCGGTGACACTAGAACAAGCATACAAGTAAATATTGGATAACAATTTCACTGAGCGTAACCAATTATGAACAATCACATAGATATCTACTTACTCGTCAGTTAATTGTTTCATACTGTAGTGGCATAAGTGATCATTTGACCAGAGGCACCAAGGTTATCTTGCGTGTGGGTTACTATAGTTTGACTGTATAAATACTTTATATCCTAATCATGCGTTAAAGTCAATACATGTTGGCTGCAATAAATCATATGTGGAGATAGGTGTATGTTAAGATGAAATTTATCATTCTCGGTAGAGAGTTAATTGTCCTATACTATTTATTCTTTAAGATATAAAATCTCTTGGTCAAGACAGTGTGATTTTATGAAAAGAAATTTTCATATATCAGTTCTTAATCAAATAAGACATGTGGTTGAGTAATGTAGTTTGACGAATTATTCATAATCTTGGCTCAATCGGGACATATGATAGAAGGAGTTAATCACACGGTAACTATACCTTGAGCTACAATTTGTTATTCATCATATTTGGATTGCCGCAACATACTGCTAGCTGTCACTCGAATTGTGGGACCCACGAGAGTGATTAAGATAGTTAATCACACTCAGTTGGGAGTGCCAAAAATATTTTTGTCCATCGAAAATAATTTCAATCAATTAGGACAACCAAAATTATTTTGGTACATCGAAAGTAGTTTCGATGGTATCACTAAAGGAGTTTAATATCACGTCTCACTATCAGTGAAATTGAACTTTGTGATCATACACAATAAAAATTGCGCGTCATAGTGTGTGGAGAATTTATAGAGACTATTTTATTAGGACAATTTGCGAGAAAAATTATAAAGAGTGGTAAATGAAAAAAAAAAAAATTTGTTCAATCAAAAAGAACAAATTTAGCCTAACTGTAGGGGTGAACCCGGGCCGAAACGGGCCAAGAATCGGCCCGGCCCGGCCCGGATTCACATCCGGGCCGTGTCGTGCCGGGCCAAATGTTTAATAACATCCGGCCCAGCACGGCCCCCAGGCCCGGAAGGTCCGGGCCGGGCCGGGCCGTGCCGGGCTTCGGGCCGGCCCCTTTAAAATTTTATTTTTTATTTTTTAAAAAATATAAAATTTTAAATTATAATATATTAAATATTTTTAATTTAATCTATATTTTGACTGAAAATTTTTAAATTTTTAAATATTTTAACTTTTTAAAATATTTATAAATTATTTTTTAATATGAATTAGGGGATTTTTGGTCCATCGGCAGACCCTGGGAGCGGTGCCCTTCTCCCCAGGAGCTCAGGCCCCAAGCCCCAAGGCAAAATTGCCCTGGGGCTTGGGGTATGGGCCGTGCCGGGCTGCGGGCCGAGGCTCCGGCCTGGCACGGCCTAGGCCCAACAAGGCCCGTGCCGTGCTGGGCCTGCGGCCAACAGACCCTCGGCTTAGCACGGGCCGGCTCGGCCCGGCACGGGTGCTACAGTAACCGTGCCAGACCACGGCCCGGCCCGCAGCCTTGCCGGGCCGGGCGGCCCACGGGCTGCCCGGCCCGTTTTACACCCCTACCTAACTGCCCAAATTATTGTGGTTCATTTTTTCGTTATTATTCGGGTTGATTGGTATTACCGAGGAAAATTTTTTTTCAAAACCGTTGACAATCGCCAATTAATTACATCCGAGCTCTCCAATCTGGACGAGTAACCCGAGTAGACTCCGTAAGGGATTCTCTCCCTCTCCTTCCTCTATCTATAACCAAGCGGAGAAGAAGAAAACGAAAGGGAGAACGGAAAAAAAAAAAAAAAAAAAATTAAAAAATAAAAAAAAATGACTTCTTTCTGTAATCAATCTCCTCCCATCGTCCTCATCATCCCTTTAGTATTGCTACTTCTTACATTCATTTTCCTCTACCCAAATGAATTAAAAATCCAGTCCTACTTATCAGCCTGCCGCCCTGCTGCCCCTCCCTCGGCCGTCTCCGATTTTATAGGGCCGGTCACGGTGAAGCCGGACTTCCGTCTCCTCATCGGAGTGCTCACGCATCCCAACAACTACGAGCGCCGGCAGCTCGTCCGCCTTGTGTACTCCCTCAAGCCGCCCGGCCTCGCGGCCCACATCGACGTCCGCTTCGTCTTCTGCAACCTGACGTCGGATGAGCAGGAGGTGCTCGTCGCCCTAGAAATCATGCGCCACGACGACATCATCATCCTGGACTGCAGGGAGAACATGAACTTCGGCAAGACGTACCACTACTTCTCCAGCCTGCCAAAGCTATTTGAAGGGAGCAGCGGCGGCGGCGGCCGGCCTTACGATTACGTGATGAAGATGGACGACGACACCTACTTTCGGCTCGACAGCCTGGCGGAGTCACTGAGGGGCAAGCCGAGGGAGGACATGTACTACGGGCTGGAGATACCGTGCAAGGGCGAGAAGTTCCCGCCGTTTCCGGCGCCGTTCATGACGGGGATGGGGTACGTGCTGTCGTGGGACCTGGTGGAGTGGGTGGCGGCGTCGGAGACCGCGCGCAACCACACGATCGGGCCGGAGGACATGCTGGTGGGGATGTGGCTGCGCATGGGGGGCAGAGGGAAGAACTGGTACGGCATGGGGAGGGCCATGTACGACTACAAAGGATGGAACGATTCCGCCAACTGTTTCCGGCACGAGTTGGCTCCGGACACCGTCGCTGTGCACATGCTCAAGAACAATTCCAGGTGGGCCAAGACGTTGAAATACTTCAATGTCACCCAAACCCCGAGTCATATCCCCCTAATTAATTAAGCTCTACCATATTAACACTTCTTGTGATTAATTGATTTATCCTATTATTTATTCGCTTCTTTTTTTCCTCTCTTCGCTTTTTTTTTCCTCTCTTTAATTTTCATCTTGTAATTCTTGTATCGCCGTTATTAGTATAATTATTATTTTCGTTCAAGTGAAATGCCTGTAGGATCAATTTTTTTTTTTTGAGAGAGAAAGGTAGCACGCTACCCGCTTCGTTTATTTTTTTTAGAAATAAATTTAGCTGGAAATGTGAATCAACTATGATTCAAACTCGGGATCTCGGATACCAACCACCAAGTCCTTTGCCACTTGCGCTAGGGACAGTTAGTCTGTAGGATCAAAATTTTATACGATGTTGTTTGCTCATTCTAGTATTGGATCAAATATATATATATATATATATATAGAGAGAGAGAGTCCGGCTACTATACTCTTATGAGTATAGACCCATTTGTACTCATAAGTTTTTAGCCGTTAGATCTACTCCTTTGATCATTTTCACCCGTTAGATCATACTATTCAACCAACCACTCACTCAACCCTAGGGGACCACTATCATTCTAACCGGGGACCACTATCATCCTAACTGCACATCCTTTCATCCAACGGTCGAAAATTTATGAGTACAAATAGGTCTATACTCATAAGAGTATAGTAGCCCTAGCATATATATATATATATATAGAATGAGGCTACTATACTATCTATAGTACCGGGGCTCCGGTACTATAGTTGCTTTTTCGATCTTAGGGTGTTCAAATCAACGATCCACACCGTTGAAACTGATCTAGGGTATGTGAAGTTCTTAGGAATAAAATTTTAGTTTTTTTCGATATCGTTTACTTAGTAAATAAATCATGTCAAAATGAACGGTGGAAATTGAATAATTCTTAAAATTTGAGTATAGGAGTTTCGAATTCAAGATCAAGGATGTTGATCTTCATCTATGTAGTTTAAAGTATTTTCTATCAAAATTTGAATAGATTTAGATTCTTCTCCACCGTTAAACTACAAACTCGCCATAATAACCATTAAAATTTGACAATTTTGAAACGGTTTGATCACAAAGTAAACTACGTCGAAAAATTATAAAATTTTATTCCTAAGAACTTCAAATATCCTAGATCAGTTTTAACGGTGTGGATCGTTGATTTGAACACCCTAAGATCGAAAAAGCGACTATAGTACCGGAGCTCCGGTACTATAGATAGTATAGAAGACTAGCTATATATATATATATAATTCAGCTACTATCCTTTTAGAAGGATGGAAGCCTTCGTCCTCCTAAGTTTTCTACCGTTCGGATGAAAAGATGTGCGGCTAGGATGAGAGTGGTTACGGTTAGGTTGATAGTGGGCCCCTTAGGGTTGAGTGGGTGCTTTGTTGAATAGTATAATCTAACGGTTGAAAATGATTAGAAATTAGATCTAACGGTCAAAAATTTGATAGAACAAAAACTTCTATCCTCTTAAGAGGATAGTAGCCGGACTATATATATATATATATATATATATATATATATATATATATATATATATATATATATATATATATATATATATATATATATATATATATATATATATATATATATATATATATATATATATATATATATATATATATATATATATACACGAGTCCAGCTACTATATTCTTATGAGTACGATCGACTTTGTACTCATAAGTTCTTTTCGATGATAGAGCTTTCGAATCGACGATTCATACCGTTAAATTTGATTTAAAAAATTTAAAATTTTTAGAAATTAAATATTTTTAACTTGTGCAGACCCCTCTACATGGCCCTTCAACTTGATTAATTAAGTTTTTTTCTTTAACTGACGTGCACACCTCAACTTGTAATTATTTCAATGTTAGTAAGTTTTTTAAATTAAATTAGAGATTTTATAAAAAACAACATACATATACCCTTCAACTTGATTAATTGACTTTTTTTTCTTTAACTGACGTGCACGCCTCAACTTGTAATTATTTCGACTTTTAAATTAAATTAGAGATTTTATAAAACAACGGTTCAATTGTACCTTTGAGAATTTAGAAACCTCACAATTCCATAAATTGAAAAAAAAACAATGCAACTAGAGTTTTTAAGATTACTAATATGATTAAATGAATTTTGGAAAATACGTGGCTTTCAAAAAAACGGAATTTATCATATATATATATATATATATATATATATATATATATATATACATACAGCTTGAATTTCTACTTATTTTTAAATAAATAAATTCTCTTAAACTATTGATGTGTTTAAATGTACATTTAACTCTTAGGCCTCAACTAAACTTAGAAGCATCTTGTTTCAATTAATCATGCAATATCCTTTGGATATCTATTATCTAATCAGGATACTATTGTGGAAGCATGTCAGACTTCATTTCATTGACCCTTCCAAATTTTACTTCACGATTCTGATGTGGTGTTTTTAAGGCTGCCCGGCTACTTGCAATTTTCAATCGGCACTAAAGCTGGCAGGCCAGCAGGGGAGAGAATGCTCTCTTATGGGGACAAAAATTTGGCGGACATAGTCTCCAAACATAATAGTTTGAGGATTGTCCAGATCGACACCATGTGGCTAGTCATACCTATCTGAACCGTCAAAAAATATTAATTTTACTGGATTAAAATATTTAAAAATTTTATTTTTGTTTGGCGGTTGAGATGAGCGCGGCTTTCCACATGGCGCCGATCCGGACAATCCCCAAAATATTATGTTTGGGGACTATGTCCCTCAAATTTTTGTCCCTTTTATGGCCATCTAGATGGCATGATGGTAAAATTTTAAAGAATTCATTCCCGACATTATTCAGCTAATGCCAAGATAAACTTGCTCCCATTGCATCGATGTGCGCAACGATACCATTCAACTTCGGTTCATCCATGACCTATCTGATCATGAAGATTCTGAACTGCAGCAGCTTTCATTTGAACTTCGCAATTTCAAGTTAAATGAAGAACCCGATCGTATCCAATGGCGATGGAGCACAAATAGAGAATTTACTGTTGCATCGAAGGTACTCGTGATGGCCTATCTAGAACTCTTTGGGAGGCTAAAATGATACCTAAAGTAAAATGTTTCATATGGCTCGCCTGTAAAAACAAACTACTTATAGTCGACAACTCTCCATAAGGAGGATACTGGGACCAAACGCTTGCCTTCTTTGCAGGGCAGCACCTGAAACAACCACTCACCTGCTAAATTTATGCACCTTCTCTCCTCATCTTTGGGATTATATTCTACCGTCGGTCAACGCCCTTTCTCGCAAGTACCACTTCCTCTTTGAAATTTGAAGAGGACACTCAGGAGGTGCTAATATGCATAGTTCTCCAAATATGAAGTGTGTTGAGCCTAATTTATAATATGCATATTATAAATTTATAATTTATAATATGCATAGTTCTCCAAATATTAGTATTAGTGAATCTTCACACGTATAACATTTTTAATAAAATCAAGAAAAGCTAACAACGAACTTGTAGTACCGAAAAGGCAAGGTTTTATATTGCTTTTCTTTTATTTATTGATTTTATCATTCTTTTCATACCAATTAAAAAAATGACTCTTTATTGTTGTTGATATAATGGTATTCTAATTGTTGCACTTTCTTATTTTTAACGAACGATCTAACAAATAAGAGTTCATAAATTGTAAGATCTACTCTCTATCTAGGAAATAACTTTTTATTATTTCGTAACAGTTTCCTTGTGCTCTGCCATCGATATTCAACATCCCAACGCTATAGCAATAAAACATCCACATTGACAATCCACTAAAGATGAAGTGTGTTGAGCCTACAAGAGTGTAGAGGATATATATATATATATATATGTAAAGGCGAAGGCTAGGTTTACAAGAACGAGGACTACTTTGTTAGCTTTCGCTCAAGTACCAAAAGCCGAGCATCAAGAATAGATCGAAAAAGTACAAATAGCCCAAAAAAGAGTCAACATGAATGTGTTGCAACAGGAAGCCAAAAATTCCTGAGACAACTTTGCGTGCATGTACATTTTTACAATTAAGTTAAAACTGCAAAGTAGAAATCGAAATAACAAGTCAAATAAGAAAATACAAGAAGAGGAAGAAGTAGATGCGGCAAAACTATGATATTCTTTTTCTGCTTTAAGCTGCGGTTAGTGAGTTCTTCGGCTCATCTGCCATGCCAAGTGGTCAACGGCAACCATTGCTTGCGAAGCCGAACCAAGAGAGCCTTCATACCTGCATATTGGTCCATCGTTAAGTCCACGAGGTAAGAAATCCCCATTTTGTTGTCTGAATCAGATAATACAAAAAAAAAAAACTTGTCTTCACCGAATCAAGCAGATATTAAAAGCGAATTATCTTGCCAGAAGTCTTACATAGCAACTAACAAGAAAGAGCCGGTCTGCATGACAATGACTCCTTCCCCACCAGGTTTTGATGTATTGACACAACGAGCGCAGAACCAGTGCTCATGTATAGAGGTGATCAGATCTATTAAATGCTAAAATAAATAATCATGAAATGCCAACAGACTACCAAACAATAAGATGAGTAACAACAAACAACAGTGGCAACATGAGAGTTAATAAAAATCAGAGTACTCACACTGGTTTTGGACAATAGAAAAGAACTCCAATTGCCAATTTTTTCTTTTGACAAAGTCTAGGAACGGTAGCAAGTCAACAGCTTTGAGTTTTATCCCCTCCTGCTCTGCTCTGGTAGCAGCAATTAACATTTCGCATTAATAACAAAACATATATTCACATTATGAAAATGAACGAAAAAATTGTGCCCATATCTCTAAGCATGCAAAATAAACAGTTGGGACATTTGCACATCTTGGCGAATGATCACCAATCTAGTTAAATTTTCAGGGAGAATTGAAATGAACCTCTGTGGCCCTGCCAGATTCCACTTTTACCACTCTACGGTTCAAAATGAAGTATGTTGTGTTAGGATTGTGTTGATTTGTCCTTTTACAAAATCAAGTTAATAATATACTTATAAAAGGATGCAGTACATTTTCGTCAAGCATACGACATACAACACACTATGCAATTGTACCGCCTTGACTTGGTTCACATCACCAAATATATGAATCTTAATAGGAGTTCAATTAGGATTAAAAAGCATATATACATGGGTTATGGTACAGCTTAAGAGCGTGCAGCAAAGTGTGGCAATATGTTCTAGTGTTGAGTTTCTCCTGGTGAGACACTATGAAGAAAGAAGAGGAGAGAGTGGGAGAGATTCAAAAAGAGGGCACGGAATTGAAGCTACTCTAATGAAGAAGAGAAGTTGGCTGCATTCTTCTCTTGGCTAGTGATCGTTGTTTTCATGTTCAGTTTTCTTTCATTATGGTTTTCCAAAATTTTTGCTACAGGAGGATTTATGGTAAAAAATTGGATTGGCGTTGCTGCTGCAAATCCCCAGCACGATGCCCCCCAGTGGTTGTTGTTCCTATTTTCTTCAAGGATAGACTATCAAATTGCCTTTAGAAAAGATGGCAAAGTGTAATTGTTTCGAACCACTAGTCAGTATGGTGTATCCTGGTTATACCTGGAGATCCTCAAATTACTGTAATTATTTGCAAAGCTTCAACAACACAAGTGATTGGCACATTCTCAATTTTAACAACATTTCAACAGAAGATCCTAACCAAAAAAAATGAAAAAGTTAAAAAAAGAAGAAGAAGAAGAAGAAGAAGAAGAAGAAGAAGAAGAAGAAGAAGCTAAGCTATAACTTTGGGCTGGTGGCTGAAACTTTTCATAAATTTTGATAACGATTATATCATCACTAGAATAGTTACCACAACTCACATGGCAAATAAAAAATCAAGACTTCTTAAGCAATAGATTCAGCTAATAATCATCCCATCATACAATCATGATGTTACAAATGCAGAATTAAAGCAACAGAAAGCAACAGCCGTTGAATTCTACAGTGAATGAACTTAAATAAAACAACTTAATGTATAAAGGAATCCACACGGCTATACCATGACCAGAATGGAAATGCTTTTAGCTACACCATATATCACAAAGTGATCAACCAAACTGTTACTAATAGCAAATAGGAGTTGTGCAAATTGGCATCCATGTTTTTATGCAAATTATGAAAACTTGCATTTATATTTAAAAAGGAAACTTGGCAAAGGAACTTATGTCAATCATGCTTAAAGAACATTACTCGCAAAAACAACAATCACAATTTATAGAAAAATAACTTAAAACTACTTGAAAAGGGGAATCCCTCTTTTGATTCAACTTTCAAGAAAGTAATACATAATGAGGAGGAGGCATTTTACATGTTTGATATGGCTGCCTAAGAAGAATCACATGGGTAAGTACCACCATACATCCTCAAACTAGAATGCCACGTGATTAACCAATGTGGTATTTCATATTTGTCATGTCCCATGAATATCTAGCAAAGACACAGAAAACTGATGCCACATCCTAGTAAGTTCCCACACCTTACCTAACTAGAAAGGCCAATGTATAATCCTTAATTTTCGCTAGTATGAGCCGAAAGATGGTTTTACTATGACATTTTGAAATACAGGCCTAACAGTAGCTGCGTTGGATACCGTGATGTTTATGTTAGTTTCTCTCACCAATTTTAGTGGGTATTCATGGGAAGGCATGATTGCACCAATACCCTTGCCCAATTCCATATACGAATTTCCATAGTTCTAACACATTTGGTGGCTATTGGATTTTTTTTTTTTTAATAGTTTCACTCTATTTCTTAGCCGAACACCACCATGAGTGACAATTTAATAATATCACTAATATGATTTGAGGTCATGTGGTTCCTTTGCATATACCGGCCAAACGTAAGTTGTTTTCAATGAAATTCTAAATATTTTGAATTCAACTCATAATGGAACACTCAGCACCCAAATCTTCCATTATTCCTTTCTTTTTCTTTTCTTTTTACTTTGTTCTCAAACCCGAAAACTTTGCCCTCATAATGCCCTTTCAAATGACAGCATCTCTTGCTACTTCATATGTATCCCTCTATCTTAACCTGAATAAGTTCTCTTTCATGATCTAAAATCATCTTACATCTTAAATATAGTACTTTCTCCCATATTATCTTTTGCACATTACTTTTTTGTCACAACTGATTCTTTAATTCTAATGGAAAACCTGAATCGCTTAGCAAGTTGATCAGACAGTGTCAAGTATACTCTTGAAACACATCCGTTCAGCTCTCTTGCCTTTCCACTGCACTTATGATCTAATCATTACAATTATCCCTGTACTAACTCTCTCACCTTCCTAGATAATCTAATGTCCCAAACAACAAACGAACTCCAAGTACTATTGTCTCAGAACCTATAACCAGTGCATCCTGTGAAATAATCGATTACTCTAAAAGCTCAGGTATAATATAGAAGAGCGTTTTTTATGTTTATATTCAACACGCTAGAAATCCCCTACTTTGATACCATGTGAAATGATTCGAAAGTGCTTGGAAGCTCCCAACTTCTAATGCTATAAAGTATTAGAGGGAACACCACTGGAGGAGCATTTGTCGGAAGCTGTTAATTACTAGGATTTGAAACTTAAAAGCAATTAGGGTTTCTTCGAAAGAGCACTTTGTAAAAGCTCCGGTCAAGCCGAATGACTAAGATCTATGTAAGAGTTCAAGCCTCCCAAGTAAATTTTCGAATGACAAGGAAATGATTACGGAGGAGTAAAAAGAAAATCCTAAAGAAAACCTAGAAATCGTATTAGGGTGTGGGTTTGGGACTTACATGACGGACAAGAGGCGAGAGGGCCCGGTTGGATCGTAGTTGAGCAGCAAAGCGGCCTTGAGAGGCTCACCTGCAAAAAATACATGGAGAAGGAAAGAATGAGAAGAAGAAGAAGAAGAAGGGAAGAGAAAAGATGGACACGGGTTCGAGAGAGTGAGCTGCCGCCTACCGGAAGAGCCAATGTTGTTGGACGCCCACTTCTCCCACAGCCTATGCGTCGATGCCCAATCCCCCATCATTCTCTCTCTCTCTTTCTGATGGCAACGAGAAGGCCGACTGGTGGAAGGGGAGAGGGGGAATGGGGGTTGGGCGGGCGGGGGATGGGGGAGAGAGAGAGAGAGAGGAGGGTAAGGCAAATAAACTAGACAATGGAACTAAAAATTTGAGTAAAATTTAGAAATAATTTGGTAATTTTAAAAAATAATTAGAATGCCCCTTTGTGCGTTCTGTTTTTTTCTCTACGACAAAAGCTCGAGAAAGCGAGCTTTTACAGTAAAATTGCCCACTGTAATTTTCTATTCATGTCAAAACGTAACAATATTTTTCAAAATAATTTTTTTGAAAATCATATAGTTTGATCCCAGAAAAAGCTTGGCCAATCAGGCACTAAATATTCATGTGTCGCTAACACAAAAGTGATGTTGTAGAATTGTAATTGATTAAAATATCACATCACTTTCATATTAATAAGATGTCAATATCAGTCAACTAAATTGGGTTACATGATTTGGTTGTAATAATTTATAAGATTCGTAATAAAAATTGGAATAAATTAAAATTTAAAAAGCAAAGTGTCACACGCCTCATAGGTTGAGGGCCAAAAGTGTAATTTAGCCTTGTTTTAATTACCTTTTAATTAGTTTTAGTTGAACCAATTTGGTTAAAGATTTTAAGAATTTTGTTGTATTCGGAAGTAATTTCATCAATTTTGATGCCTTTAAATATCTTTTGTCAAATAAAACTAAGTCTCTTTATATACCATACCATACATGAATTACGAATCCTTAAAGGCGCGTTTGGTTCGAGTTATGTAATATTACAAGGTATTTCGACATATCCAGGTATCTTGAATTTCTAAATGAGATTACTACTGATGTTGCATTAGCGCGCTTGGTTTAATGCAATAATGTAATGTCGGATTGCAGTGTTTATAGCATTACTATATTTGGTTCAGTCTATAAAATTTAGTAATCCTAACAGAAACGTATAGTCTTTTCCAAAATTGCCCTTGTGGTCATTTGAATATTATTTTTTTACTAAAATATAATTAAATATAATTTGACTTGTAAATTAATTATATTTATAAGTAATAAAATAAAAAGACCAAACATGAAAAAAAATTACGTTGCAAAATATTTATTTCTACCCATAAAAGAATAAATAGGAAAAAGACCATAATACATAACCAAAAATCATACAATAACAAATAAATTTTAATTTAGAAACTCATCTATAAACAAAATCATTAACCAAACATCACATAAAGGCACATTAACATCATAATATCAAATATATATTTTTCATGTTTAATATCAAACAGTACTATTACCAAGTTAAGAAATTAACAAAGCACCATATAGAATAAATATTTCGTAGAGTCGAAACTTCCACACACATCATAATACCATCCAAAAGTGGAAGCTTAAACACTTACATTATAAAAGTTTAAAAGTTCTTGCACTAAAAAAAGACAAGCCAAAAAAGTCTAAACCCAACTAGTCCAACTCTAATAACACAATTTCTTCAATCACGTCCACCTAAGATACGGAAAAAGTATTGCTTTTTGTAATGATCGGGCATGAAGTAAAATGTATGTAATTTTGTAGATCACCCGTTAGGATATCAGTGGCATCCGTTATTTGCCTGTCCTCAAGTCCCTCAATCTTTAGTATCTCTTTGAAAAACTTATCCTTTTTGGTCTCATTATTTGCCATGAATTGAAAGCAATTAGCAAGCCGACCTAAGTGCTCATTGGCATCATTAAATGAAGTTTCAAGTGAACGCAAGGTTGAACAAAATTGTTCATTGATCGAATCCTCTCCAAGTGGTGACTTTCGCTTCTTTGATTTTGCCGATGTGCCACCATTCGAAGTGTTTACTCGAGCACTACTTTGTTTCATAAAAAACATCTCGACATCAGGATCTTGGGTGGATGCTTCTGTCATTAACTCTTCCTCTAGGGTTTTTATTTTTAACTAGGGTTTTTATTTTTAGGCCAACACATGATTAATTAGGGCATAAAAAAATATAAATTTTTCCCTAACATTTCCAAATCAGATCCAGGAAAAGGGAGATAAAAAAAAAACGAGATCCGAAACTAGATTAATAAGAATCAAAAATACCAAAGTGCCTGTTAAGCATGTCCTGTAGAAAGATTGCAACTAAATGAAACAAGACATGGCTTCAGATCTGACGAAGTTTGCAACAGATCTGTAATCAATATGTGAAAAAGAGGCATAAACACTCCTTAAATCGACGAAAAAAGGGAAAAAAATACCTCCATCTAACTTCAGTTCGAAAACAATGGGTTTTAGCGTGAGAGAAGAAGTGATTAAATATGTATGCGAAAATGGCGAATGGAGGGCAGGAGATCGTGAAGATTACCTGGGAGGACGATGCAGTAGAAGAGGATAGGTGTTCGAGAGAGAGAGAGAGAGAGAGAGCGGCGTGCGAGAGGAGAGAGAGAGAGAGAGCGGCGTGCGAGAGAGAGAGAGATGGAAACAATGCTGTTGATAGGGTTTTGGGGTGTTGGAGGGTAAAATTGTCATTTTATACGAGGTTAATTGCATACAGGTTTTTGCAAATATAGTGAATTACAAATATATTCCTACAAAATTCAACTTTCATATGTTGAGCATTAAAATTTTATTAATTAATTTAAAATTTTATTAGTAAGAAAAGTTGAGCATTAAAATTTAAATATTGGAAACTCAAGTAGTTGAATGAATATGATCTATAATTGAAATAATTTTTTGTAAACTTAATTTCAAACAATAAAAAAACTTGAACTCAGTTTTAAAAAATCTTTAGTTTTTATTTAAAAAAAATTAGATTAAAGTATTATATTGTTACAGGTAAGAGAGAGAAACGAGAGGGCTCGATCTAGAGAGAGATAAAGAGAGAGGAAGAGGGGGGTAGGTCGTTCGCGCGCATGCGAGAGACAGAGAAGAATAAGATTGAGAGGGAGGAGAGGAATAGGGTTAGGAAATAGGTTGTTTGTGAAAGAGAGAGAGAGAGGGGGAGGGAAGGAGGGAGGGAGGGGGATTGGTCAATAGAGAGAGAGAGGCAGAGAAGAAAGAAATAGGGTGAACGTGTGCAAAGGTTACGGTGACACATAGATTGAAGGAACGCGCCCGCCCTCCCCCCGACCTCCCCCTCGCCCGCCCGCGCACCCAAGCCCTATTCTCTGTCTCCCCTCTCCTCTTCCACCAGTCGGCCTTCTCGTTTCCATCAAAGAGAGAGAGAGAGAAGCATGGGGGATTGGGCATCGACGCATAGGCTGTGGGAGAAGTGGGCGTCCAACAACATCGGCTCTTCTGGTAGGTGGCAGCTCACTCTTTCGAACCCTCCTCGCCTTCACTTCCTGTCTTTTCTCTTCCCTTTTTCTTCATCTTCTTTTTCTCATTCTTTCCTTCTTCATGTATTTTTTGTAGGTGAGCCTCTCAAGGCCTCTTTGCTGCTCAATTACGATCCCACCGGCCCCTCTCGTCTCTTGTCTGTCATGTAAGTGCCAAATCCACATCCTAATACGATTTCTAGGTTTTCTTTAGGATTTTTTTTTACTCCTCCGTAATCATTTCTTGTCATTTAAAAATTTACTTGGGAGGTTTGAACTCTTACATAGATCTTAGTCATTTGGCCTGACCGGAGCTTCTACAAAGTGCTCATTCGAAGAAACCCTAATTGCTTTTAAGTTTCAAATCCTAGTAATTAACAGCTTCCGACAAATGCTCCTCCAGTGGTGTTCCCTCTAATATTTTATAGCATTAGAAGGTGGGAGCTTCCACGCACTTTCGAATTATTTCACATGGTAGCAGAGTAGGGGTTTTGCAGCGTGTTGAATATAAACACCAAAAACGCTCTTCTATAATATAGCTGAGCTTTTATAGTAATCGATTATTTCACAGGATGCACTGGTTATAAGTTCTGAGACAATAGTACTTGGAATTCGTTTGTCGTTTGGGATATTAGATTATCTAGGAAGGTGAGAGAGTTAGTACAGGAATAATTGTAATAATTATATCATAAGTGTAGTGGAAAGGAAAGAGAGCTGAACGGATGTGATTCAAGAGTATACTTGGCACCGTCTGCTCAACTTGCTAATAAGTGATTCAGATTTTCCTTTAGAATTAAAGAATCAGTTGTGACAAAAAAGTAATGTACAAAAGATAATATGGGAAAAAGTACTATATTTAAGATATAAGATGACTTTGGATCATGAAAGAGAACTTATTCAGGTTAAAATAGAGGGATACATATGAAGTAGCGAGAGATTCTATCATTTCAAAGGGCATTATGAGTGCAAAGTTTTCGAGTTTGAGAACAAAGTAAAAAGAAAAGAAAAACAGAAAGGAATAATGGAAGATTTGGGTGCTGAGTGTTCCGCTACGAGTTGAATTCAAAATATTTAGAATTTCATTAAAACAAACTTACATTATGCCGGTATATGTAAAGGAACCATATGACCTCAAATCATATTAGTGACATTATTAAATTGTCACTCATGGTGGTGTTCGGCTAGGGAATAGAGTGAAACTATTAAGAAAAATATCTAGTGGCCACCAAATGTGTTGGAACTATGAAAATTCATATATGGAATTGGGCAAGGGTATTGGTGCAATCATGCCTTCCTATGAATACCCACTAAAATTTGTGAGAGAAACTAAGATGATATCACGGCGTCTAACTAAGCTACTGTTAGGCTTGTATTTCGAAATGTCATAGTAAAATCATCTTTCGGCCCATACTAGCAAACATTAAGGATTATAAGTTGGCCTTTTTAATTAGGTAAGGTGTGGGAACTTACTAGGATGTGGTATCAGTTCTGTATTTTTGCTAGATATTCATGGTACATGACAAATACCACATTGGCTAATCACGTGGCATTCTAGATTGAGGATGTATAGTGGTACTTACCCATGTGATTCTTCTTAGGCAACCATATCAAACGTGTAAATGCCTCCTCCTCATTATGTGTTACTATCTAGAATCAAAATAGAATTTTTTTCATGTACTTCTAAGTTTCTTTTCCTATAAATTGTAGTTGCTTAAAGGTATGATAGTTTTTGCCAGTAATGTTCTTTAAACATGATTGTCATAAGCTCATTTGCCAAGTTTCCTTTTTAAACATAAATGCAAGTTTTCATAATTTGCTAAAAACATGGATGCAAATTTGCACAACTCCTATTTGCTATTAGTAACAGTTTGGTTGATCACTTTGTGATACATAGTGTAGCTAAAAACATTTTCATTCTGGTCATGTTGTTGCTGTGTGGATTCCTTTATTGCATTAAGTTGTTCTATTTAAGTTCATTCACTGTAGAACTCAACGGCTGTTGCTTTCTGTTGGTCTAATTCTGTATTTTTAACATCATGATTGTATGATGGAATGATCATTAGCTGAATCTATTGTCTAAGAAGTCTTGACTTTTTATTTGCCATGTGAGTTGCGGTAGCTATTCTAGTGATGATATAATCGTTAACAAAATTTATGAAAAATTTCAGCCACCAGCCCAAACTTATAGCTTAACTTCTTTTTTTTATTTTTTTTTATTTTTTTGGTTAGGATCATCTGTTGAAATGCTGTTAAAATTGAGAACATGCCAATCACTTGTGTTGTTGAAGCATTGCAAATAATTACAGTAATTTGAGAATCTCCAGGTATAACCAGAGTTCACTATGCAGAGTAGTGGTTCGAAACAATTACACTTTGCCACCTTTTCTAAAGGCAATTTGATAGTTTATCCTTAAAGAAAATAGGAACAACAACCACTGGGGGACATCATTTTGGAGATTTGCAGCAGAAATGCCAATCCAATTTTTACCATAAACCCTTATGTAGCAAAAAGCTTGGAAAACCATAATGAAAGAAAACTGAACATGAAAACAACGATCACTAGCCAAGAGAAGAATGCAGCCAACTTCTCTTCTTCATTAGAGTAGCTTCAATCCCGTGCCCTCTTTTTGAATCTCTCCCACTCTCTCCTCTTCTTTCTTTATAGTGCCTCACCAGGAGAACTCAACGCTAGGACATATTGCCACACTTTGCTGCACGCTCTTATGCCGTACCATAACCCATGTATATATGCTTCTTAATCCTAATTGAACTCCTATTAAGATTCACATATTTGGTGATGTGAACCAAGTCAAGGCGGTACAATTGCATATTGTGTTGTATGTTGTATGCGGGATCCACCGCGGCCTCCTTCCTCGTTGCCCACAGATTCGAAGCTGAAGCCAAAGTATCAACAGGTTCTAGGAATATGGTAGCACAACCCTTCGGATTCAACAGATTTCGAAAATCGCTACATTGAAGGAGAACGAAGCACCGCAAACGGAACCGGCGGGTAGGGAAAGCCCTTCGGATTCAACAGATTCCGAAAATCGATGTGGCGAAGGAGAACGAAAAGCCGCAACTGGAAGTGACTGGGAGGGAAAAGGGATCGGCTTCGCACCAAACCCTATTTTCCGTCTAGAAGGGGCGCACACCGGGAGCCGGAGCGACACCCAAGGGTGCAGCGAAATGGTTTAATGTGGTTTACATTAAAACGGTTCATGTAAACAGGGAAGATCTATCGATTCATTTGAAGGGAAAGAGAAAGATACAATGACAGGTGGGTCCCACCTTCCCTAATCTAACTTAAATTATGCTACATGTAGGTCCTACAGCCCAAAAATTAAGAAAATTCAGCCACGTGGACAAAAGATATAGGGTTTAATATAAGTTAATAGATAATAGATAATAGATTCAGTCACGTGGACAAAGATATGGGGTTTAATATAAGTTAATAAATTTTGGACTGCTCAACATAAAACTTTTGTCTATATAGATATATAGGAGGTGTGCTCCTATATTTTCTTATAATTTTAAAATTATTTTAATCGCCTAAAAAAACCAAAAAGCGATCGTATTTTTTGAGTTTCTCTTCTTTCTTCAGTAAAATAGTCCGCACCCGTCTGCTATACAAACCATTTTTAAACATATTCATCAACCTTTTTTCCATTAATATTTTTTTTTACTTTTTATATGTGCAGTGTTCGATTTCTTAGATTCAGCTTATCTCGAGCATGGCCGACCGGACTCTATACCGGCCCAATATTTTTCTTAAAATTTAAAATTTAAAAAAAGATCACAACGCCCTCCTAATCTGTTTGTTAAAGGATTATTATGGACAAAAAATTAAAATATAAAATTTTTTTGATCCAAGAATCAAGATAGTGT
Organism: Puya raimondii; assembly: GCA_016920855.1. Lineage (NCBI taxonomy): Eukaryota > Viridiplantae > Streptophyta > Magnoliopsida > Poales > Bromeliaceae > Puya > Puya raimondii. The sequence goes on along the minus strand of JABWPP010000050.1, from coordinate 199,305,062 downwards.
AATTTTTCAATATTATCTTTTGGGTTAATTTCATACAGGTCCCCACAAACATGGTGAATTACGGATATATCCCTGCAAAGTCCAACTTGCATTAGTTATCCCTGCAAAAGTCCTAATGTATTCAAATATGTCCCTACCGTCAATCACCGTTAGAGAATTTTAGTTAACCACAGTTAAAATGCTTAACCATGGTTAATTAATAAGTTGAAATGACATTTTTGCCCCTCTCCATCTTCCTCACCCATCTTCCTCACCCTCTCCCCGCCACCCTTTTGGAGGGACATATTTGTGAGGGCAAAACTGTCATTTCACATTCCTACTGTTAAAAAACAAACAGATCTCAAACAGCAGCAAACCAGATGGACATATCTGCATACATTAGGACTTTTGCAGGGATAACTAATGCAAGTTGGACTTTGCAGGGATATATCCGCAATTCACCATGTTTGTGGGGACCTGTATGCAATTAACCCTTATCTTTTTTACATTACATAAATTTTAATTATATTTTTTCGGCCCAACAACCAAATTTTTATAAATTTTAAAATTTATAAAATTTTAAAATTTATAAAATTTTAAAATTTATTTGAGTAAAATATTTGTTTAATAGTAAAAAATTTAAATGGTAGTAAAAAAATATTTTGGACTATTTTAAATTTTAAAATTTTATAAAATTTAAACAAATATTCGTTCAAATCACTGCCAGGCCTAGGCCTAGGCCTAGCACGCCAAACGTAGGCCTGGAGGCGTAGTCCTGGATCTAGGACTCGGGCCAGCTGGCCCCAAGTCCTGCCTGCTGTCTGCAACTGAGTCAGCTGATCTTGACCAGGAATGAAGCCCACACGCTTTTTATTTTTTTAATTAAAAGATATAAATAATTTTTTAAAAAAAATTAGAAAAGTAAAAGAAAATAACATTTAAGAAAAATATAAACCCTAACTCTTCTCATATTATGAAAAATTTAACAATAATTATATTTATCTTTTTATTTAATAATAAAATAAAAGGATCAACAAAATGATCAACAAAATTTTCTAATTAGAAAACTGGCTCTGATACCATGATAAAATTGTAACTACCATGATAATATTGTAAAGAGAATACAAATGAGACAAATGAGAAACAGAGCTCTCTGATCTCGATCTCTTTATTAATGTCTTGTACATGTATTTATATAACAATAGAGAATAGAAAATGTATAGTAAGAAATATCAAATAAGGTACAAATATATAATTAATGGAGATAATCAGGAAAGAATTGGGCAATTGATTATAGGAGTCAATAAGCCCTTGATATTAGCCATTCTCCAAGACTTTCCTTTCACAACTATGGCCACTTTGGGCCTACAATAGCTCATTTTCTAAATAATGATATAGAAGGCACCTGAGCTCATATTTGGGTGATATTCATGTCTTCACCGATCTGGTTAATATGGACGTCCTTCTCTGTTGAGCCCTGGTGGCTATTTCCATTTGATCCTATACCTATAAGTTTCCCTCCATCTCAGAACTCGAGAAAGATCATTTGCAAATAAATCCAATGTCATCTTTCTTAACAATGAAAGTTTGATTAATGCAAACGATGATTACCGAACACACACACACACACTCTCCACAGCCTACAAGTTTATGCATGTTTTGAACCTCAATAGCTTTATGGTAGATAACAGAGTCTTTTCTTAGTGCATGCTTAATATTCCTTTTAAGTTTTTTTATCTTTTATCTTTGTCATTTTTAGTAAATTTTGTTTTACTATCCATGAGCTCATGCAATTTGATGCTCTTTTGATGTGCTATAATTGTTATATGATTTCTATTTGATGATTGTGTTGTGAAACATTATCATCTATTATAATTGTAAAGTTTTGCTTGACATGTGACTTCTCTTGAATATCGTTGATTAGTTCTCTTGGAATAATTGATTTTTTCTTATCATATTTAGTTTTTATAAAAGTATTTTATCTCTAATGTGGTTTTTATATGCGTTTTTTGTGACATTTTATTCTTTGTAAATTTTCACTTTAACAGTATCTATCCGCCGCAACGTGTGGGTCACTACACTAGTAGTACTTTAAGGCCGCTCCCGGATAGGCGCCGCCTGGCAATCACGGGACAACCATCAAAGGCTTTTCCAACTTTGGAGAGAAGTGAAAAATTATTGAGTGCACCTAGTGCACTGGGTGCATCATATATTCATAATTTTTTTTGAAATTTTATAGTTTACTAGTGTAGTACCCGTACTTCGTTGCGATTAATTTATATCTATAAAAATTTAAATATGAAATGTATAGAAGTTAAGAAACTTTTGTGTTAAATTATTCTAAAATTTTAACACGAATCATATATTGTAAAAGTAAATTAGACTGTTAAAAGTTTTAATTTTACAATCACCGTTATAAATTTTGTTTCTTCTGGGCACCCGATCTGACATAGGTGCACCTGAAAAGGGTTGCGGGCACCCGAAAGTAGTTCCAGGCGCTCGAATTAGCGTAGGTGAGCCCGAGCTATCATAGATGCGCCCGAGAATGGTTCCGGGCATCCGAAAGTGGATCCGAGCGCCTGAATCAGCACAGGTGAGCCTGAGAATGGACCCGGGTGCCCGAACTATTGTAGACGCACCCGAGAATTGTTCTGGGCGCTCAAAAGTGGATCCGGGCTCTCGAATCAGCACAAGTGAGCCCGAGAATGGTCTCGGGTGCCCGAGCTGTCGTAAATGCGCCCGACAATAGTTTCGGGCACCCGAAAGTGGATCCGAGCACTTAAATCAGCGCAGGTAAGTCCGAGAATGGACCCGGATGCCCGAGTTGTCTTAGATACGCCCGAGAATGGTTCCGGACGTCGAAAAGTGGATCCAGGCACCCTAATCAGCGCAGGTGAGCCCGAGAATGGACCCAGGCACATGAGCTGTCGTAGACGCCCTCGAGAATAGTTCCCGGCACCCGAAAATGGATCTAGCCTCCCGAATATATAATTAATATTTTTTAACAATAAATTTTTAGATGTTGAGATGGCTGAGTTGGTCTAAGACTGAAAGGCGTGGTTTCAAATCTCACTCTCAACAATAATTTTTTTATTCATTTATTTTGCAAAATATTTTATTTTTTTGGCTTTTTCCTAGATTTTTTTATACATTTATTTTGCAAAAAATATTTTCTAAGAGATTAATTAATAATTTAATTTTTTTTATGTATTTATTTTTGCAAAATATTTTCTAAGAGTTTAATTAACAATTTTTTGCTCTTTTTTGGGTTTTTTTTCTAGAATTTTTCTTCTACATTTATTTTGCAAAATATTTTCTAAGAGTTTAATTAACAATTTATTTTTTCATACATTTATTTTCAAAATATTTTCTAAGATTTTAATTAGCTATTTTTTTGCTCTTTTTTTGGGTTTTTTTCTAGATTTTTTTTCTACATCTATTTTGCAAAATACTTTCTAAGAGTTTAATTATTTTGTTATTTGTGTAGTATAATGTACGGTCTCTAAAAATTTATAATTTATTTATTAGGCATTAGATTTTTAACTAACTACTTAAATTTCCAATTAATTAATTTAAAATTTTATTAGTAAGAAAAGTTGAGTATTAAAATTTAAATATTGGAAACTCAAGTAGTTGAATGAATATGACATATAATTGAAATAATTTTTAATAAAATTTATTTCAAATCATAAAAAAGGGCCAACTTGCATAAAAAATTCACAAATTTTGAGCTTTTGCAAAACTCGGCCGTCTTTTTCGATTTTGCAGATTCGGTACGAATTTTCAGCAAACTGACCAAAATACCCTTATTCTTTTTTCTCTCTCTCTCTTTTTTTCCCTCGTTCTTTTTTTTTCCCTCTCCGAAGAAGGCGGCGAAGGCAGGGGCGGAAACGGCCCACCTCGCCTCCGCTCTCACGCCCTCGCCCTCGCCCGCGCACCCCCCGCCCTCCTCGCCTTCGACCCCGCTGAGGCCGCGCCGCGAGCCTCCTTCTCTACTAGGGCACGACGACGTCGAGGCGCAGGCTCTCCTCCTCCACCGCCCGCCGGAACGCCGCGACATCGTCGGAGGCGGCGAGCTCGCCTCCGACGACGTCGCGGTGGTTGCGATAGAGGGCAAGGGAGAGGTCGTGACAAAAAAAACTATAGAGAGAAAAAATAAGAATAATAAAAAATAAAAATAAAAAATATTTTTTTCCTACAAAAAAGACCAAAAATAATAGAAGAAAGAAGAAAATGATGAAATTGCACTGTTAAAATAAAGTTACACTGTTTAAAAAAAATTTGTACTGTTTTAAGTGAAAGTTGCACTCTTTGAGACAGAAATTACACTCTCTAGGATGAGAGTTACACTTTTTAGGTCAAAATTGCACTCTTTAGGTGAACTTTACACTATTTCTTTTTCCCTTCTTTTTCCTCCTCCTCCTTCCTCTCATCCTCATCCTCCTCCACCCCCATCCTCATCCGCCTCCCACCGGCGCCGGAGCGTCCGCGGCGGTGTTCCCGACGTGTGCGCGCACGGTGCGGGAGTGCGAGGCGGAGTTCAATGCGTCGACCTCGGCGGGGCTCTCCTCCGACGAGGTGCTTTGCCGTCACGAGCTCCATGGCTGGAACGAGCTCGGCGACCACCCAGGACCTTCCGTGTGGTCGCTCCTTCTCGCCCAGTTCGGCGACACCCTCCTCCTCGCCTGGGCCGCCGTCTCCTTTCTCCTCGCCTGGTTCGGCGCCGCGGACACCGACCACGGAACCTCCTCTTTCGTGGAGCCCCTCGTCATCTTGCTCATCCTCGTCCTCAATGCCGCCGTGGGGGTGTGGCAGGAGAGCAACGCCAAGAAGGCGCTCGAGGCCCTCAAGGAGATCCAGTCCGAGCACGCCGCCGTGCGCCGCGACGGCGGGGAGCTCGTCCCCAGCCTCCCCGCGAGGGAGCTCGTCCCCGGCGACGTCGTCGAGCTCCGCGTCGGCGACAAGGTCCCCGCCGACATTCGCGTCCTCTACCTCGTCAGCCGGTGGGGGGCGGATGAGGATGGGGGTGGAGGAGGATGCGGATGAGGATGAGAGGAAGGAGGAGGAAGAAGAAGAGAAAAATAAATAGTGTAAAGTTCACCTAATGTGAGATTTCGAATTTTGGAAATTTGGAATCTCTGTTCCTCTCCCCTGATACTGTATTTTTGATCTGTATACGTATATATATACGGGTATTTATATATATATATATATATATATATATATATATATATATATATATATATATATATGTATATAAGTGTCATTTATATGTATTTTAGTTGTTTTTGAGTTTTATCGCGGAGAGTGAACGGCTTAACGGCGCGATCCAGAGTCCGAATCTGACGATCCAAAATGGTAGATTCGATGTCTCGGCAGTGCTGAACGCGACGACATGAACCGTTTTGACATGCGACAGACGGATTGAGAGATCTTCCATCTTCTTCGCCGAGAGGTCGAATTGTATATTTTTGGTTTTCGCGATCTGGACCCTGTTTCTCGCACTGTTTTGCGTGAGTTTGCTTGTGGAGGGGTGTTTGGGCATTTTGTGCTTGCTGTGAGGGACCCAGAGGTATTTTGCTGTGTGTGAGGGGTGTTTTTGCAATTGTGCATTGGTGTTATAGGTGTGGTTGTGTGTGTGTGAGAGTGTTGTTGGAAACCTCTCTCTCTCTCTCTCACCCCCAGCCTCCCCTGAGGTGAGCCCCAGCTCCCCCAGCCTCTCAGCAACCTCCCCAAACTCGGCCGGCCGCCGCCGGCCATCCCCTGGCCGGTGCAACCCCGGCCACCTCTCTCCTCTCTTTTTCTTCTTCTTCTCCTTCTTCTTCTTCCTCTTCTCCTTCCCTGCGGTGTGCACCCAGGGGGAACCCATGCATGGGCTTTCCATGAGGTGGCACGACCGCCGGTGACCTGCCCCGCCGCCGGGAGCCGCCGCCGTGGGCCGCCGAGCTGCTGCTAGGGCAGCTGCGGGCCGAGGCTGGTGGGCCCGAGCCGCCGCCGCCTCCCGACGCCTGGGAGGGTGAGCACCGTCACCCTCAGGTCCTCCGGCGCCGCCCCTTGCTTCCCCGACCGTCGCCGTGCCGTCGGAGCGCCGCCGCTGCCGCAGCTGGCTGCTGCTGGGAGTGCGGGCAGTGGGCTCAAGATCTGAGCCGCCGCCGCCTCCCGCCGCCGCAGCTACCTCCTGCCGGCATCAAGAGGACCCCCGCAGCCGTCGCCTCCTTCCCTGGCCCCCCCCGTGTCGTCGGTGCGCCGCCGCGCCGCCTGCGGCTCTTGCTCGCTGCTTGCGGGCAGGAACAGCTGGAGGCCGCGCCCTGCTGCCTCCCGCCGCCTCGGAGGGTGCGCGCCACCACCCTCGGGACCACCGCCGCCGGTCCACCCCGTCCCGGCCGTCGCCGTGCTGCCGGAGCGCCGCCGCAGCCGCCGTGGTTGCCGCTTGTTCTCCTAGGGCACCCGCGGCTGTGAGCTTCCGGCCGCCGCCGCCATTGCCCGGAGTTGTCGCGGTCGCCCCTTCCCCGACGTCCGGCGGGCCCCTCTTGCCGGTGCTCGCATCGCCGCCGGCCGCCGCCGCCGTTTCTTGCCGGAGTAGGTGTGGCCGAGCCTTCCCGGAGCTAGGGCTCTTCCCCACGCCGCCGCCGCCGCACCCCGTCACCATCTGAGGTGAGCGCTGTCCTCCTTGGGTCCCCCGCATCCTTTCCTGGCCGCCGCTGGCCGTGCATGCCGGCCGGCAGCCGGCCGAAGCTGGTTGCTCCGGCCGGGGTCTCTTTTTGCTTTGTTTTGGCCGCGCTTGGGTGTTTGAGCTTCCCGATGCCTCCCGAAGTCCGGGAAGGTGAGCACGATGATCGCGGCGACGCGCTGATCATCATGCTCACCTTAGAATTGGTTTTGGTTTAGCCGTTTCGCTGTTCGACGGATGTCGAGCTATGTCATCGCATGTGCATGCTGGTTTTATGCAATTTCTGGGCTTGCGACTAGTCCTGTCGCAGTGGGGCTGTGAGCATGGTCTCCGTGAAATCGTTACCTATCCGCTGGTGCTTGCGGAAGGTCGTGCGGATGTACGGATTGCTCGAATGGCCTTGTTTATCGCTTGTATGTTGACAGCATTGCGACGCTGCGGGCAGCAAGGGCATGACCCTTGAGACCCTGTGGACTGGTTGTCCAACCCCTTCGCCCTTCGCAGAGTTTCGGATTCATTTTCGATGCGTTTTTCGATGAATTAATCGGCGAAACGCGTGTTTTTAGTTGTGCGACTCACTCGCTGTTTTCGCAAGTGACTTGGCTTCACCGTTTAGCCTCGTTGGCTGTTCCTCATCGCTGTCCCAAAGTTTCGAGGACAGCGGATGAGTGACGGGGGGTTCCGGTGCCAATTCGGCATTTTTCGGGAACCCGGGAAGCCTTTTTCGGATGCGTTTGTGGTCGTGGCACCCCGAGCTTGTGCTCGCTGTCCCGTCACTTGGTTTTGTGTGTTCGGGGACAGCGAGGGACTTGGTTGGCTTTAGGTACCCCCTCTGGGGCTTTGTGTGGTTTCGGGATCGTACCGGTGGGTTTTTCCGGGCGATCCGTCGGTTCGGGATGTGTGAGCTCTGTGTTTAGCGTCGACTTGGTGGACCTTGACCCTGTGAGTCTTTCGTAGGTCCTGTCGTGTTTCCCGAGAGCCGTCGGTGTTAGGCTTGATCTTACCTACAGGTGAGTACTTCGATCCGGAGTCGGTTCAGTGGACTACGGTGATACCTTTCTATCCTTTCTCTTGCATTACAGTTATTAGTTCACTTGACTCCCTTTGACTCTACTTATGCGTGCTTGGATAGTAGAGTAGTTGTGGTTTGCATGTTTATTGAGACGACCTAGTTGGTCGGTAGTGATCGCCTGTTGTTCCGTGCGATCCTCGTTGTGGTTTATCAGTTGCTTCACGGCTCGTCGTTCTGTGGATTGAGCATTCGCATCGATCGTCACAGCTCTTCTAGCACTTCACGTACACCGCGGTCTGATCCACCGTTTGGGGGTGTTCTTTTTCGGAAAAGGGTCGTGGATTTCGACCGACCCGTGAGCCTTGATGCAGTGCGTCCAGAAGGTTTATATGCCGAGAGATGAGCAGTGTGACAGTGCCAGGGATCCGTCCCGGTGGCTTTGGATTGGGTATACTTTGTGGTTATCTCCATTGATGCATATACTAGTTGCTTACAGTAGCATAATTGTTCAGTTGTATGTCAGCCTCATACTTACTCGTGCTACTGTATACCATATCTATCTTTTGTTGACCCTCGTGCCGGTGTGTACACCTCGCCTTCGCCGGCTTGCGGTACCCACTGGGAGGGGAGACATGTTTACATGTTCTCACCCCCCGCCCTCGTTGTTGTTTTCAGGTGAGCAGGGTGGTGAGAGTCGGGACGCAGCGAGGCACGCCTAAATAGTAGCTCTAGAGGTTCCGACTTGTGAGGCTACTTCCCCAGATTTGGTTATTACCCCTATCATCTACCAGTTAGTTATGGATATGGTTCAGTTACACTGTGGTTGTTTTATCTAGCATGATATGTTTTGGTACAGTTACATGTTGGATGATTGTATTGCATGCTTAGATCTCGTGGTTTTGGATTTAGTATCCATGTGAGGATTGCATGCTTAGACTTTTGGATGTAGATGTTTTCAGATCTATCATTATGGCTTTATATCGCGCATCTTGGTTTTCTACCCCTCGTGGTAGAGTTTTCAAATAAAGATTTCCGTGTGGGAAACAGTTTTCAAATGAATTTTCGATCGATCGATCGACTTTTGAGATTTCAAAAGAGAGTTCTCGTGTGGAGAACAGTTTTCAAATGATTCTTCAATGTTTGAGATTAGGGTTTCAAAATAAAGCTTCTGTGTAAGGAGCAGTTTTCTAGAATGATCTGTTGTATGTGCATTGCATCATCCTTCGCCTAAGGACTTGCTTAGATTCATACAGGTTTAAGGACTGTTAGCTGTATGAATCTCTTGTGTTGTTGTGTTGTTGTGATGAATGAATGGTGGTTGTGATCCTGTTGTATGTTGTGGACGCCGTGCAAATACAGGGGAGGCTCTGTTCGTGTGTACAGTGGACCCTGTATTTGTGGCGGGTCTGTACGTGGCGCGGGCTAGGCTTTCAAAAAAAAATTGGCACGTTTTTCCGCATCTAGAACTAGCCCGGGGCGTGACACCTAAAGAGTGCAATTTTGGCCTAAAGAGTGTAACTCTCATCCTAAATAGTGTAATTTCTGTATCAAAGAGTGCAACTTTCACTTAAAACAGTGCAAAAAAAATTTTAAACAGTGTAACTTTATTTTAACAGTGCAATTTCATCATTTTCTTCATTCTTCTATGATTTTTGGTCTTTTCTGTAGGAAAAAAATAGTTTTTATTTTTATTTTTTATTATTCTTATTTTTTCTCTCTATATTTTTATTTTGTCACGACCTCTCCCTTGCCCTCTATCGCAACCACCGCGATGTTGTCGGAGGCGAGCTCGCCGCCTCCGACGACGTCGCGGCGTTCCGGCGCGCGGTGGAAGAGGAGAGCCTGCGCCTCGACGTCGCCGTGCCCTAGTGGAGAAGGAGGGTCGCGGCGCGGCCTCAGCGGGGTCGGAGGCGAGGAGGGCGGGGGGTGCGCGGGCGAGGGCGAGGGCGAGGGCGAGGGCGAGGGCGTGAGAGCAGAGGCGAGGCGGGCCGTTTCCGCCTCTGCCTCTGCCGCCTTCTTCGGAGAGGAAAAAAAAGGAGAGAAAAAGGAATAAGGGTATTTTGGTCAGTTTGCTGAAAATTCGGACCAAATCTGTAAAATCGAAAAAGGCGGCCCAGTTTTGCAAAAGCTTAAAATTTGTGGAATTTTTATGCAAATTGGCCTAAAAAAAACTTGAACTCAGTTTTAAAAAAAATTAATTTTTATAAAAAAAAATCTAGATTAAAGTATTATATTGTTACAGGTAAGAGAGAGAGAAGAGAGGGCGGGTCGTTCCAGAGAGAGAGAGATAGAGAGAGGAAGAGGGGGGTAGGTCGTTCCCCCGCGCGCGCGCGAGAGAGAAGGATAAGATTGAGGAGGGGGCCGGGAGGGGAATAGGGTTGGGAAATAGGTTGTTTGAGAGAGAGAGAGAGAAAGAGGAGTGGGGGATTGGTCAACAGAAAGAGAGAGAGAGTGAGAGGCAGAACGTGGGCAAAGGTTATGGTGACACATAGATTGAAGGAACTCTCAAGTCTCAATTCATGTCTTCTATGGATTGTTATAACCTATGTCGTTTTTAGGATTGGAAGTAGATTATATTATGTGTAGTTAGAAAATATAATTAAAAAATATATATGTCTTATGTTCCCATATAGGGGATAATAAGTTGCATTGATCACTCTGACTTGGTTACAATATGATATTTATAGTTATCATAAAACGAAGATTATTTTTTTAGCTCTGTTGCTCCTCTAGGTGTATATCTAATTTATTTTCGTAAAGATTTTGTGCTTAGTTCCTGTCTTAAAGGGTTTCTACTACCTCTTTTTGTGCTATTTTGATTGCCACAAAATGCTTAAGTTGTTAACATTTTTTGGCTTAAATATCTTGATCTTTTTTCTACATGTTTTGCTCTCTCTGTTTAACAAATTGGTACGTTCTGATTCCTTCCTTCGATTGTTTATATTGTGATAATGTGAAAAAAGAAAATAGCTTATCTTTCATACCTTATATTGTCCAGTCATTTGATGTTGCATTTTCTTTCCTTTGCCTCTTCTGCTTTCTTCTTACTTTTTTGCTCTGTTATGCTTTGATTGCTTCTTTAATTTGTATATGCTAGTAGAATTGAACGAGCTAGAGGAAAACAAAAGAAATCAATATATAGAGTTTGACTGCATGCTCTTGCTAATTTGTGGGGAGAGATTGGAACTCTTTAAGGGATTGCAAATAATGGATACTTTATACATCGTTCTGTCGGATGCTTGCAAAGTTTTGCAGTTCAATCCTATTTTAAAGATTTTCTTTCTTTTCCTTTCTGTATAGAGTTCTGACAGTTTCTTTCTTTTTTTACTCTGTTGCTACTCATACTATACATTTACTTTATTTCTTTTTTTACTTTGGTGTTAAGAGCACAGTAAGGGACGTGTCTAGAGCGTATTCGGTAATGATTCATCAGCTATGATGCTTTATATTTTTTCTTTCATCGTTTACCAAAATTACAATTGTTCTATAATGCACGGGTTGAAAAAGATACGATGATGGATAGAATGTTTTAGTATGTTAAATAAAATAAATTTGTACATTCTTCCATGTTGGATCTGCACAATTTTATTAATATTCTATACTTTTTTTAGTATCTTGCTGGCGTCGATAGCTAAATCCTGACACTAGAATACAGTTGAATTGAATAGAGCTCACTCTTCAAATTTGAGATATTTAAGATCTGGAGTTTACTATTATTTTCTCTTCCCTTTTTAGAGTATACTTATACTAAACAACTAGATTTATTATCTTACTGAGCATCTCTTTGTAATGGTAATGGGCGTTATATATATGTTGTTTTTATTTCATTTCTTCTTTGCTTGCTTTAAGCTTTGATTCATTTTTATAGTTGATTTTAACTGATTCTATGTACCAACTATTTATGCTATTTAGTCCTCATATTATTTCATTGATGTTACATATTTTTCATATAATTATATATATAAAAAATAAATATTGACTCTAAAAAATAATTATAATAGTACCTTTCTGCCGCATTGCATGAGCCTCTTAGCTAGTTAACAACTAAGAGATGATAGCTATAACACTCATAACACAAAAGATATACCCCAATTTCGTTATGTTGTGCAAAGTAAGATAGAGCAAAGTTAAATATGATACAATATGATAATTTTATATTAAAAAAATACTTGAATAAATTTTTTAATACCTATGTCTAACATAAAACTACTAATTAGATATTGTTATTTCTACGTAGAATAATTATTATATAGAAAACTTTCTTATACACGGTATATAGAATAATTGTTGTAAGATAGAGCATGTATTCACTTGCAAACTCATACGAAAACATCGTATTACCTTTCCTTGCAGAGAAAGAAGACAACAAAAGATAACACAACTTCTTTTACTCTATTTCTTGAAATTAGAGATGTCCAAAATACCCGATATCCTGTATCCAACTCTGACCCTATCCAGATCTAATCCGGACCCAATTAAAAGTTGATAGTATATGGGTACGAAAAATTATCCATTCAAGTTTCGAATATGGGTCCGGATATCTTATACTCATATCCAACTCGGACCCGACTCGGACCCAATCCTTTGGTGGATATGGTCTATAATAGTTTTCATTTTTGGATCCGGACCTGGACTGAGAGCTGGATTCGTTAAATACCCGACCATCAAAAAAAGTAAAGAGAAAAAAATTGAAAAACTTGATACTTATTTTCTCACTATAATATTTCGGACTTATTATATATATGTTTTAAAGATATTATAGTATGTGCATGTGTTTTGGACTTATGGTACATATTATGTGACTAGTTGTATATATTTACTCAATTATATTATATATGTTTAGACTTATCACTATAATTTTAATTATTATGTTGTTGTAAGTGTTTAGGTGGTGGTTTTATGTATTTTAGAGTAATCAATACATATACAACTATTGCAAATTTTATATTTTATTTTGACCTTATCATGTAATAGATATATATATTATGTCATAAATACACATATGGGTATCTATACCCAATTTAGATCCGACCCGTATCCGAACCGTACCCGATATTAAACGAATAATATATGGATAATCGCTATCCAGATCCACTCAAATGGACTCCATGAGTACATTAGTAACTTTAAATATCTAGATATGGACCCACACCAAAGTTGAATGGGTAAGATATATTTTTCTTTCTTACCCATTTTATTTTTAGTATACGATATATTAACTGTTCAGAATCGACCGGGTCCACGGATATCTATACTCAGAATCATAAATCACCGTATAGGGAGTAAGGCAATAAACAGAGCAAAGGGGGTGTTTGGCCTAGCTTCTCAGAAGTGATTCTGAGCCCAAAATCACTTTTGAGCTCAGTAGAGCGTTTGGCAACGACAGTTCGATAATCTGATTCTACTTTTCAGAATCCAAAAATTGATTTTGAAGGCTCCAGAATCAGAAGTAGAAAAAACTGCTTCTCCAAAACTGATTCTGATTTTGGACTCAAACTTCAAATTTTTATTTTTATTTTAGATTCAAAGTATAAATTTAATATTAAATTTAAATTTTGAAATTTTAAATTCATATTTGAATTTTTAAATCTCAACTTTTTCAAATTTAAAATTTAAAATTTAGATTTTAAATTATAAATTTAATTTTCAAATTTTAAATTTTAAAATTCAAAATTTTAAATTTTAAATTTAAGATAAAATTTAAAGTTTGACATTTCAGATTTTAAAACATAAATTTAAAAATTTGAAAATTTAAAATTTAAAATTACAAGTTTTAATTTTCAAATTACAAAATTGAAAATTTAAATTTAAAAATTTAGATTTTAATTTTAATTTTAAATTTCAAAATTCAAAATTTAGAATTTAAATTTAAATTTTGAAATTTAATTTTTAAAATTTAAATTTAAATTTTAAAATTTGAAATTTCAAAATTTAAAATTCTAAATTTAAATTCAGATTGGAAAATTTAAAATTTAAATTTAGATTAAAAAAATTCAAATTTTAAATTTAAAATTTTGAAATTTCAAATTTAATTTTTGTACAAATTTGAAATTTAAAAATTATACTTTTAATTCAAATTTAAAATTTTAATTTAAATTCAAATTTTAAATTATTTTAAAATAAAATTTAGTAAAAATATTAATATATGCAAGCATCAAAAAAATTTTGCCAAACAGTTTTAGAAAATCACTTCAGAAAAATTAATTTTATCTAAACTCAGCCAAACGCTCTACAACTTTTCACCAAAATTAATTCTCCAAACCAAAATCACTTCTGCAGAAATTACTTTTTCAGAAGCTAAGCCAAACAAACCCAAAGATAGATTACAGCAGCTTGTACCTATGCAAATGAAGTAGCATTGTACGGAGTGGTTATTTGATCAGCAAAAGCATGCAAAAAGGAGATAAGAAATTCTAGTTGTACACCCTCAAAAGGGGTGTAGATCATACACCCTTCATCCTAAGATTCATAAAAATCTAAATAATTTTTAATAAAAATAAAAAAATTAATGTGACAAGTAAAAAATTAAGTCCTTAGATAGTATAAGTATAAGATGTATACAGTAGCATTGCTCAAAGGAGACTACAAAAATGGAAAAACAACGGCAGAGTCACCAAACGTTTGGAAATGGAGCTTCCTATATATGTGGTTGCACTTGGAGAACAACCTGGAAAGTGCTTTGGAAAAAGAGGGACCTAATTATTGGCATGTGAACACCAAAATTAGCTACAAGAGAGAAGAAAAGCAAACAGCAATGCCATTAGCTAGTACACTCTATGTCATACTTACACCGCATTATTGATATGGAATGGGTGAACCCAAAAAAATATAATTTGATTGGTTTATAACTGGTGCATTCTAGATTTTTTCCTATTCTTGCTAGTGGGGTAGAATAAATTGAGAAAAAAAAAATACAAGGAGAACAAGAGAGAAAGAGATAGAGAGAGAATCAACCAGACTGACCCCGCCAATAATACTAATAAAGTAAGGTACTTCTCTTCCAAAGTATAGCTAATTTCCTTCATGCACGTGAAACAAGAGAACATAGGGTGGGTTAATTTACGTCCATACCTATATTCCAAACTCAAGCTAGTATGTCTACACAAAAACATCACTAGATTCAGTTAGATTTTTATGGCTTCCACTTGTTCTCACAAAGCCAAAAACCTACATATCTACCACCACCAAAACTCAAGAAAATTAGCTAGAAATACTTAAATAGCTCGCGACTTTCTTCTTTTGCGTTGCCAAAACCTTGCTTAAAAGAGATGCAGATCCCGCTCATTCTTCAACTAAGTTCACCAACTCGTACTCCACTTGGGACAAATTGTTGTCTTCCCTCACATCAAAGTTAGCGGGTTCAGCGACCTCCACCCGACCCCACTTGTCAACTGCCAGTCTCATTGACCCCTTGAACATATCGATTTTGGCATTGCGAAGAATTACCGTAGTGTCCGGCTTCAACAGGTCAACTGCCAGAAGACAAGAGCGCAATATTTTAATAACAGCTAGTATATATGCATCAAGATATGATCTATAAAACGAGGAGATAACAAACACTGCATCCCAGATTCTTTTGACCGGCTATGTTGCATAGACACAGAAATATACGAGATAGCGATACACGACGACATGGATAAGGCTATATGACAGACTCTCAAAAAGTAGGAAATTATATACATTGCATACGGTACTTAAAAAATTATTTAATTTTAGATTTATATTTATATATAAATGGCATAAAATATCACATAGATGTAAGAGAAATACAAAGCAATAACTCAACAGCCCAAGAAGATTCTACTAACATTTAGACTAATTTGTTTAAAGGGACTAATGGGCTATACTGGTCAAAATTAGCCCCATGAATGAGTCGCCATGTAACCCCCCCCCCCACCCCCACCCGTAACAAACCCCTTCCCCCCAACCTGTATTCGGCAAGTTTGTTTCATTTTCTGGAGATGCAGATATTTCATGGTCACATCTGATACATATAGTTTGTGTATCCATCGAATATCTGTGTACGATATGCACTAGATACTATCATGACATGCAAAATGAATTACCTGTCCATCCTAGTTGACCTATTCGAGGAAAAGAAGGCAAAAATATCAACACAACGCCAACAACACTTGGAAGTCAACTGGAACCATGTAAAAGATGGTAAAACAGTAACAAGTATGCAGGCTCTAGAGAGTTATTTAAGCAGTACAAAAAACAAGTAATGCGGATGCATAGGAGAGCAATATTCTATCCCTTCTCCATCTACATGAATCTGAGGATTAAACATTTAAGCACAATCAAGCTCTCATAAACATAATAGGTTAAATTACTTTGTTTGATACAATATGTCGAAAAGGACCTCCACAAGGCAAATATGCCCAGCTAATTGCACAATCTTTAAAAATCTGATTTTACTAGTCATCATATTTTTTTCTAACTTGTGTTGAGCTCACATCATCTCCATCGATTCCTGCCCCCACACCTCAACATAAGAATAATTGACTTCTTCAGGGACCTAACCGCCTGCCATCAAGTATTTCACTAACATTCCTCTCATAAAAGTCAGGCTTATATATGACATTTTCACCAAAGATCTGCCAAATCAAAAAATTTGTACAAACTACAAAGAGTAGCTTTGCTTTCTCCTCTTTGACATGTCTTAATTGTTCGCAGTTTTCTATATACTTTGACAAATATGATATTGCTTCCTGAATGATTACCTGCACTATCAAATGTATAAGTAAATAGCTCATTATTTTTTTTGCATCTTTCTATACCCCTCTTTGAGTTTGAATCTATGTGAGTAGGCACACATCTTTGATGCACGCCCTCTAATTCAAGTTTCAAAATTTTGTTCTAAGTAGTACCTTTTTTTTCCATTTTGCTTCTACAAAATTACAATTGCTTTTGTGCATTGAATAAGAATGTCGGTCTACAAAATTTAAACTGATGATTTTTTTGGCCTCACTTCTCTATTGCTATCAACCCGAATGACTATTAAGACACACACTCAAAACGAGAAGTTAATATAATAGGTTAGGTAACACCAACAGGTTCAGATACCTAAGGGTTCGGCACACTTATTGATAAGTTGATAAAGTAAAAAACAGTGGAATTAAAGCATATTCAGACTTAAATTGCAAGCCAAACAATACTATCTTCTTTCTCTATTAACCCAACAACTATAAATTCACAACTTGATGCATACACAACAGCAGGGAGAGCAAGCTCAATCAAAAAAATAGCTACAGCGCTGGCTCATGCATCATGCAAGTCATCCAAGTGAATAATTGTAAACTGAGGACAATGATAAACTTTACACATCCTTGCTACCAAGGACTAGTTTGCGAATGCGTTCGCAAAAGGCAACCATTTAATGTTCTAAGAGTCCAAAAGCATTTCGGACCTTACCTTTTTCGATGCATTAAAATGGTGGCAGGAAATGCTTTCTTTGCCTTCAATGGCGGTTCACATTATCATTTTATAGTATTAGAGAGAGAAGATCTAAAGTATTGTCAAATTTTTTGACCTCTCTAAAGCATCAAAATGGTGCTTATGAGTAATGCATTTTCAAACTGGCTGAACAGGTTATTAGTACCCAATCAAAGGATTTCACATAACCTGCTGTACCCCTAAGCAAAGTAAGACCTAGTTTGGGATTGCGTTGCCAATCGCACCTGAATTTATCCTTTGGGAAGCCCAAAAAGATTAAAAGTGCTTTAAAGCTTCCTTCTTTCAATGCTTAGAAAAATGGTAGTAGGAATCGCCACTCGGAGAAGCAAAGAGTTTCTGCTTCTCCGGTAACAGTCCCACCATCATTTTATGATATTGGAGGAGAGAAGTGTTGAAGGCACTTTTCGTATTTTTTAGCCCCTCCATTAAGCCCTAGTTTGCGATTGCATTGCCAAAAACACCCACTTTCATGTTTTGGAAGGTCCCAAAAATCAAAAAACGCTTTCAATCTTCCCTCAATAGTATAAAATTCCGGTGGACACCGCCATCGGAGAAGTATGTAACTGCTTGCTTCTCCGGTGGCAGTTCCCACTATAATTTAGGATTGTAGTGAAGATTTAAAGCGCTTTTAAATATTTTGGACCTTTCAAAGCATAAAAACAGGTGCTTTTAGCAACACAATCCCAAACTAGGCCTAACGCAGGCGTGTTTACACACATCTATACCAAACTAAGCCTAAGCTCCATTTTCCTAGTTTCCAAATGTCCGAGACCAACAATTACCCCGATCGATGTTCTACGATAATAAATATTGAAGAAAAATAGGTTATTCGATGATAACTTATTCGGTATAGAGATTTTCCTTCGTAATTTGAAGATCTGGAAGGCCTTGGCATCTATGATATGATAGAATAGCATATTTTACACAAAAGGTAATTTATTTTTTCCGAAAAAGTGACTAAAAAAGCCGAATATTCTATTTCATTCTAAACATTTGAACATGCTCCTACATCCAAACAGAGCACAACTGCGACACCATATTTACGAATCCAAAGCCCTTTGCACCCAAAGAACGCAAAGAAGGTAACGCCATACATAGATTAGGGTTTTACCCTGCTCGTTCCGCGCGGTGAAGACGATGGTCCCGGTCTCGTCGCCGACGAGGCACTCAGCGATCCGGGTGCGGCGGAGGTTGGCGGAGGAGGGGGCGGCGCGGCCCTTGTGGAGGACCGTCTCCGAGCTCACCACCTTCACCGTGAGCGTGTGGCCGCTCGTGCCGGGCTTCAGCTGATCCACCTTCGTGAACACCGGCTTCCTCATCGCCGGCTTCGCCGCGACTCCTCCAGGCCCCTCCGCCGTCGCCATTGACACCGCTGGAGGGGAAACCCTAACCCTAGATTGGTAGTCCTGGGGAGAAGCGACGGAGACAATGAAGAGGAGGTAAAACCCTAACCCTAGAATTTCGCAGGCCGAGAATGAGAGTTGTATTACTGTATATAGGTAGAAATGTATGGACGCCCCCTCAACTATAGGCCACTGTGTAATAGAGCTCTCAACTTCCTTCTTTTTTTCTTTTTTTTCTTTTTTGACAAATCTACACTAATATTAAAAACCCTATTAAAAATATGAATTTCAAAATTTTAAAAAAAAAGTGTTTATCAATTTACTTTTCAATTCTACTCTTTCTACTATTTTAAAAGGAAAAAGCTATTTTAAAATGGCCAATTTGCATAAAATATCCATCGGTTTTGAGTTTTTGCAAAAGTAGGTCATTTTTTTGGATTTTACAAATTCGGTTCGGATTTTTAATAAACTGACAAAAATACCCTTATTCCTCTTTCTCTCTCTCTCTTTTTCACGCTCGTCTTTTTCTGTACGGTTCGTCTTCTTCCTCCTCGC
Source organism: Puya raimondii (assembly GCA_016920855.1). NCBI lineage: Eukaryota > Viridiplantae > Streptophyta > Magnoliopsida > Poales > Bromeliaceae > Puya > Puya raimondii. The sequence continues at coordinate 199,286,047 of JABWPP010000050.1, read as the reverse complement.
CGTTTCTTTCTCTGTTTCTCCTCCCACTTTCTCTCCTTTCTCCTCATCCACCACCCCGACGTCAACGCCGCGCTTCTCTCTCTTACTTCGCCCGCACCTCCGCCAACGTCGGCTCGAATATGGCATAGATCACGATGTGGCGGAATACATGGTCGTGGATGGTGACGGCGACGGCGACGAGGGTGCCGCAGGTTTTGAGGACGACGGAGAGGGAAAGCGCATCGTGGCGGAGGCGGTGGCGGCTGTGGCAAAGGGCGAGGGAGGAGGTGTGGTAACAAAAAATGGTGCAGAGGATGAAAGAAAAAAAATTTAAAGAAAAAAATATTTTTTTTTCTTCTAAAAAATCATCATGTATTGTGACCGCTAAAAATAAAGAAGAAAGAAGAAGAAAACGAAGTTGCACTATTTGAGACCAAAGTTGCACTGCTTGAGAATAAGTTGCGCTATTTGAGACAAAATTATACAATATGAAACAGAAGTTACATTATTTTTGAACTAAATTGTACTATTTGAGACTAAATTATACTATTTGAGAGAAAGAAGAAGGAAGAAGAAGACAAAGTTGCACTTTTGAGACGGAAGTTGCACTGCTAGAGAATAAGTTGCACTGTTTGAGATGAAATTATACCATTTAGAATAACTTTGTCTCAAATAGTGCAACTTAGTCTCAAACAAAATTGCACCATCTCTCACCTCCTCGCCCGCGCCCACATGCTCCCCGAGCTCAACTCCCTCCACCGCCACCTCCTCCTCTGCCTCCTCCGCTGCCGCCGCCGCCGTCTCCCCTCATCCATCTATCTCCCAATACTGAACTCATGCTAACCCTAATTTCAAGGGGCAATGCTAGGTTTGCAATCCATTTTTAGTTGTTATTCTACAACTTGATAATCAAAAGGCTAAATTTACTATACTAGTCTTATCAAAATTTTGTCTAGTCTTATCAAAATTTTGTTCTAACTAAAACCAAAATAGGATTGGCTAAATTCTTGAGGCGCTTAGATAAGGAGTTGTAGAGATTATGACCTCTCTTTGGTTGGGGAGTTAGCATTTTTAATTCTCAAGTATATACACTTTTCACACTCTCTGTATACATTAAAGTGTACAAACCCTTTCATACACATCCTAACATAAGCTATATATAGGGCTTGCAGACAAGCGAGTTGGTTCGCGTTCGATTCAGTATTCGGCACTCTTGAGGTAGGCTGGTCAATAAATGAGCCAAGCTTGAACAAAAAAAAAAACTCAAAATTAATTTCAAGCTGAGTTCGAGTATATATATACTATACTTTTAAAAGTACCAAGTTATTGGTGCTTGTAGATTTTTAACCATTGGATTAAGAAATGTGTGGTTAGGATGATGTGGGCCCTCTAGGGTTGAGTGGGTGGTTGGTTGAATAGTATGATTTAACGGGTGAAAATGGTCAAAGAGGTAGATCTAATGGTAAAAAATTTACAAGTACCAAATGCTTGGTGTTTTTACAAGCACCATAGCCGGACTCTATAGATATATATATATATATATATATATATATATATATATATATATATATATATATATATATATATATAGAGTACCGGGGCTCCGGTACTATAATCTTATTTTCAATCTTAGAATGTTCAAATCAACGATCCACCCCGTTAAAACTGATGTAGGGTATTTGAAATTTTTAGAAATAAAATTTTATATTTTTTTGACATAGTTTACTTTATGATCAAACTGTTTCAAAATTGTCAAATTTCAATGGCTACTATGTCGAGTTTGTAGTTTAACGGTGTAGGAGAATCTAAATTTATTCAAATTTTGATAGAAAATACTTTAAACTATCTAGATCAAGATCAACATCCTTGATCTTGAATTCGAAAGTCCTATACTCAAATTTTAAAATTTGTTCAATTTTCACCGTTCATTTTGACATGATTTACTTACTAAGTAAACGATGTCGAGAAAAAATAAAATTTTAGGCTAAATTATATAAAACCCCCCTGTCAATACCCGCTTTTTTACTTTCCCCCCTGTCATTCAAACCTACATTTTGCTCTCTTAAAAAATAAAAAATGTTCATAGGGGGGTACGGTGTGACAAAATGACCAAAATAACCTCATCTTCTTCATCTCCTCCTCCCCAATCTTGCTCATCCCGCATCCCGCACCCTCGCCCACGCCTCTCTTGACCCCAACTCCGACTTCGTGCGAGGGCGAGGCGGCGGAGGGCGAGGCGGCAGCGGAGGGCGAGGCGACGGCCGAGGGCATATGTGTGGGCATGGATGAGGGTTTCAGGGGTATTTTTGGTATAAAAAATAAGATATAAACGGAACCCTAACGAAACACTGACGGCGGGGGGGCGAAGTGAACATTTTTTATTTTTTAAGAGGGGCAAAGTGTAGGTTTTTGAATGACAGGGGGGGAAGTTAAAAAGCGGGTATTGACAGGGGGGTTTTCTGTAATTTAGCTAAAATTTTATTCCTAAATCCTTCATATACCCTAGATCATATTTAATGGTGTGGATCGTTGATTTGAACACTCTAAGATCGAAAACGAGACTATAGTACCGGAGTTCCGATACTATAGATAGTATAGTAGCCTCATTCTATATATATAATGTAGAGGTATTATGCTTTCGAAAGCATAAAGGAGTTGAAGCACAAAGAAGTTAGTGCTTTCGACTTTTTGGCCATTGGATCAAGAATTATAGGATTGAGATGATAATGATCCCCCTAGGATTTAGTGGTCCCCATAGTGGTCCCCCTAGGAGAATAATATTAATCCAAGAGCTAAAAATGGTTCAAAAAATTGATTCAAGGGTTAAAAAAGTGGAAGCACCACATGAGTGGTGCTTCCGGAAGCACCATAGTCGGACTATACATATATAGTTGGGCTGGAAAAAATTTAATAGCACCAAGTCATTGGTGCTATTAGGTTTTCATCCTTTGGTTGAAGATTTGTATGGTTAGAATGATTATTGTCCTAGGATTTAGTGAGTGGTTGGTGGAATAGCATAATCTAAAGAGTGGAATTAGTCAAGGGGCAGATCTAATAGTGGAAAATTTGATAGCACCAAGTGTTTGGTGCTATTAGAAGTATCCTAGCCAGACTATATATATATATACATATATATATATATATATATATATATATATATATATATATAATTAGGCTAGAATACTATTAATAGCATCGGGTCATTAGTGCTATTAGGTTTTGGCCCTTGGATAAAGAGATGCGCATTTAGGATGATAGTGGTCCCCTAGGATTTAGTGGGTGGTTGGTGGAATAACATGATTTAAAGAGTGAAAATAATCAAATGTAGATCTAATGGTGAAAAATTTGGTAGCATCAAATACTTGGTGCTATTAGAAACACTACTGCCGGACTATATATATAGTTCGGTTACTATGCTATTAATAGCACCAAGCACTTAGTGCTACCAAGTTTTCCACCGTTAGATCTACCATTTTGACCATTTCCATCTGTTAGATCATACTATTCAACCAACCACCCACTTAACCCTAGGGGACCACTATCATCCTAATCGCACATCCCTTTATCCAAAGGCCAAAAACCTAATAGTATCAATGACTTGGTGCTATTAATAATATAGTAGTCTAATTCTATATATATATATATATATAGCAGGGCTACTGTGCTATTAGGAGCACAGCAGCCCTTGTGCTCCTAACTTCCTAACCACCCATCAAGTTTGATGAGTGGTTAGGGTGAGAGAGAGAAAAAAAAATTAGGGAGAAATTGGGTATCTCAATTTCTCTTCTCTTTGAATTTCTCTTCTCTCTCTCTCTCATCCTAACCACCCATCAAAATTGATGGATGATTAGGAAGTTAGGAGCACAAGGGCTACTGTGCTCCTAATAGCACAGTAGCCCTACTATATATATATATATATATATATATATATATATATATATATATATATATATATATATATATATATATATATATATATATATATATATATAGAGAGAGAGAGAGAGAGAGAGAGAGAGAGAGAGAAAGAGAGAGATAGTAAATGGCTCAGTTTACTACTGATTTACTTACGATGATAGAGCATCCAAATCGATGATCAGTATCATTAAACATGATCTAGATCATTTAAACTATCTGAAAATTAAATTTCATGCAATTTCGATATTGTTCTCTTGTCTATCAAATAGAAAAAAATGAATGAATGAGAATGAGTATCATTCAAAAAGTGATGATATAATTTTTATATCAAGATCTAAAGTCTAGATCTTATTTTAAATAGTTTAAAAAAAAATTTACTAAAAATTTAGTTGATTTGAACTGTTCTATACCGTTAAATGAGCAAATGTACCGTATCGACTATTAAAATTATAAATTTTGTGACCCTTTGACCGTCAGTTTGTGATATCGAAAAAGTATAAAATTTAGTTTTTAGATAGTTTAAATAGTCTAGATCATGTTCGATGGTGTCGATCGTCTATTTGGAAGCTCTATCATCGAAAATAAATTGGTAGTAAACTGAGCTGTTTACTATCGATAGTAGCCAAGCAACACTCTATATATATTTTTAAAATTTTTATAAAAATATATAATTACATATAATATATATTTCAATTGTAGGGATAATTTCATAAGCTCCCTGTAAAGAGCTGCCTCTTCTAATTTATCCTTATAAAGTTTAATTTTTTATATTTATCCCTCCAAAATCTTGAGTTAACCAAATATGTCCTTGAGTTTTTAATTTTAGTTTTTTTATTAGTGAGCGTGTAAAATGATATTTTTGTCCTATGAATTTCTCCCTCGAAAAGACATCTTCTTCTCTCTCTATCTCATCTCGATGGGGAGTTTGCCGGAATCCGACCAGGGCATCGCCGCCGCCGCTGACGCCGCTGCACCCGACAAGATGGTTATTCTTTTTCCCATTTTTTTCTATTATCCTCACCATCTTATTCACCCAAAAAAAAAAATCCCAGACTTTTAAAATCTTATAATTAAGTACCTAGATTTATATTTAATTAATTTAAAGTGATTATCATTATCACTTTGTGAAGAAACAATAAGAATTCATGCCAGTAAGATAAATGAGTTTTTTTACGTCAAAGATCACTTTTATGGATAAAATTGACCATAATCATCATATCTAATTTGTAAAAATCAAATGTTAAAAATCAATTTCTATACTATAAGAACCAATTTTGAAGTCAAAAGACCTTTTTGTATTGCAGGCAAGAGTTCTTTATTATTTCTTAATTTTTTTAATAATATTAGCCACTTTAAATTATTACAATATAAATCAAGGGATTCAATTGTAAAATTTTGAAAGTTTGGATTGAAAATATAAAATTTTGAAAGTTTAGGCAACTGTCTATAAACCAGCAAAGATTTGGATGGTTCTGACGTATCTAATTCCTTTTGGAATATTAAAATTTTACAAGATTATATACAATACAAATGATCAAAATGATTATGTAATTAGTAACTTCGATTGAGGAGAGAGAGCAGTTGAACTATTTAAAAAATTTAAGGGATCTAATTGGCCAAATTAAAAGTGCCCGTTTGCAAAAGCAATAAAGTTTCAGGAGTCTTTGAACATTTTTTTTTCCTGAAGTAAATTTTTTTTAGGATATAATATATTAAGGGTGTGCTTCATTCATGTTATTTTTTTACGGTTCCTAATAATCCAACAAGTCTAAAAAAATATGATGGTGTTTGGCTAATTACATCAAGTAATTTTATCGGTGTTGGGTTTATTTGAAAAAAAAATTTATCCTATAGTAATAATCTTATTCATTTTAAAAGAGGATAAGTATTCTCATATTAATAAATTAAAATAATCATAAAAATTTTAACCCAATCCACTCGTTTTCTCCCTCCCCATAGTCGGCCATTTGGTGAGCTGTCCACCACCCGCTATTCTTTTTTACTCTCTAACCTCATCTCTCTCTCTCTCTCTCTAAATCTAAACTCTTTCTTTCTCCCTCTAACCCCATTTCTCTGTCTCTTCTGCTAATCTCCACTCTATCTCTTTCCCTATATCTCTAATTGTACTCTCTTTCTCTATGCTTTCTCTCTCCCTCCCCCTCTCTCTAATCTCAACTCTCTCCCCCTCCCTCTAACCTCACATTTTTCTTACCCCCTCTCTCTTTATCTCTCCACATCCCTAATTTAAAAACTCTCTCTTTCTCTCTCCCCCTCCCCCTCTCTCTAATCTCAACTCTCTTTCTTTCTCTCTCTAAGCTAAGCTCCCTTTTTTTAACCTAAAATAAATTGCTCATGATTGTTGAGTAGAAAAAAAGGTGTTTATATTACTGCTAATATTACCTAAAAAATTAATTGCAAAAACAAACACATTAATTTTATATTTTTTAATAATATTAAATAATATGATTGTGCGAACCAAATACTAGAATACCACATTATCAGCAATAGGTTGAGTAGGAGTCAAATTCTTGAAAATCTTTTTAATCCTTTTATTCCTGATAATCTTTCATTACGGGAACCAAACGTGCCCTAAGATTCAATAGAGTAAACAAGACTTAGTGCAAAGATCATTTATTTATTTTTAAGCTACATGATTAAACTTGTCCCTCAGAACCAAAAGGTTACTTAGTCTCCAGTTGAACAAAAGTCCATTCAACTCCCAAGAAATTGTTTTATTTAAGTTTGACCTTATAGCAGCTTCACCACACTTATCCCCCTAAACCATATTGGATAATTTCTCTACCTAAGATTAACAATGCAATTGATCTAAACATTTGATTGTGACATGATTTGTTTTTTAATTTTTCCCCCCCTCTCTTGAGTTAAACCCAGTGGGCATTGACAAACCAGGAAATAGAGCTCCACAATTGTTTGCCTTCTCAGCATCAAGCCATAAGAGAGGGCATTAGAGAATCAACTGTTCCATATCCAACATGATTTATGTGAGTGAGATTGGAGCTGTTTGCAAGGCTGAATAGAGTAAAAAGCTTTTTGATGAGAATACGCGCGGAGTTTCCCTGTAAGTCTTTAAAGGCCAGTAATGTGTTAGAGAAAAAGGAGTACAACAATTCGAGATATATGATGAGATGAGACAAAAGTAGCACAGCTTAGTAGATAGCTCTAGCACGGATGCACGAATGAGATAAAATGAAGTGCTGATAGATGTTGCCATGCACGAACGTATATGTAGACGCACCAGGTGCATGCTTTCTTAACGTCGTGAGTTGTTGGGAGGCAGGAATTACAGCAAAGGTAATCGGCATGGGGTTTTCAGGGGCTGCCAGTTCAGGGATTTCGTGGTTGTTCGTTCGCTGTCACCAAACTACATAGTCGACTTGCTTTCTAAAACAACCAACTTTTCTACGAGCTTAAGTTATAAAGAATGGCGTTTTAGCGTTTATATACTTCGACACACCTCGTACTTGGCTTGAATTGGCAGATCCAAGAAAGGAACTCTGATAGGAGTTGAATTGATGAACTCTAGCTATAATATCATGAAAAAAGAACTAGTCAACATTTCAAGCTGTATACGAAATCAAACAGCTATATATCATTAACTAGATCTCAGTGCAGCTGCTGCTACATGAAATCAAGCAATCAAGCAATCGAAGGCATTCTCATGCTTCTATTGCTGATATTCTTCTTCTTATTCATGTCTAGGTTCGTAGATACACACATTACTACAGATACGTAGGCCCAAGCAAGACCAACATCAGGTGCTCGATCTTTTGTGTGGAGTTTGCTCAGAGATGCTGCATCATTTGCAAAGCTTACTCTACTAACACCATGGCTTGTTTCTGCTCCTCTTCTTCCATTTCCGTGTCACCATCCTCTTCTTCCTTATGGATTGATTGTCGTTGACGGTGGTAACGTAATATCACGACAGAAACAAATGCTGCACAAAGATAGAAACAAGCATTAGCATGTTCTCCATAATAAGTAGAGCAAATGCATACTATCCGAAATATGAATGCAATGCTTATTTAATAGGTCTATCTCTTATGTCTTAACTAATCAGACAATAGATAAGATTTTCCATGTTTGTTTTAGCCCATGAACTATTGCAGGTTCAAGGAATCCAAAATGTGTTTGCATAGCAAAGTTGATCAGATTTACTAAAACCACTTTATCATGTATCAATATGAACTATTGCTTTGTCAAATTTTACTGCCTTTCATCATTGCCGTACTTGATGCACTCGAGGAAAAAAAAAATTCTTGTTTAATTTTCTTATCGCGGGGAATTCACGTTTTCTGAATATTTAAATACAAGATTCCAGGATATGAAAAAAAAGTCAGAGGTATGTCTACTAGACTGCTGCACATAAAATGGAATAACAAATTGTTGACTTATATAATGAACTGCACATGCACTACTGTTTTAATCTCCATATCTGGTTGATTATTGGAAAAAAGATATTTTATTTTTAAGGAATCATGCATGAATTAATAGCAAAATCCTGAAGTCACTAATTAGGTTTTGTGCTGAAGTGTAACCACCAAATTCTAGTAGAGTTGGAGTGCCATATGTAAATACTTTTCGAATATAAATAAAATATTTCTAGCTACGAATTGTTTGTCGTACCTGCGATAATCCGAGTCTTGACACTAAACAAGTTCCATAACATTGTTGCGGCCGATGCGGCTACAAATCTCTTGCGCGGGCACGATTTCCATGCCTCCATCACCCAATTGCTTGCATTCTCAACTGATATATTACAAGTATGCACCATTATCCAAGGTTTCAAATGCATTCATCCTCTATGTTGTATTAATTAACAATGGGCAACTTCATTTACCTCTCCTATGAATCTGCTCTGTGTAGCAAGTGTAGAGTTTCGGAATAGTGAAGCTCAAGAAAAACCCTGCAAAATTTCAGAAACCGAATTGAACATCAGGAGCTCTCACCTTTTCACCAATGTAATGCGGCGTATTCATAGGATATTATCATGGTATTGTCTAGTCGAACTATACCTGCTGCTAAAAGCCTCCAAAGGGTTATCAGGTGACCATACTTGGCCCCGAAAAGAAGAAGAGGTAACACCTGATATTAGAGACAAAACTTCAGTAATTCTTGAATGTTTGCACTTAAGTGCAGATTAATGAAAGGCTGAGAAAAGTTTTAAGACTCACTTTGAGAGTCATCGGTGGCTCACCGGAGAACATCTCTCGAATCTTCGACATGGCGGCGTTCGCAATAGGTAGTATTACCCGGGCCGCACGAACGATATCTTCTTCTTTCAGTTCAAAGCTACCTCCCCATTTTATCTGCTGCCTATAAATGAGTGAGACTTTAAAATCATTAAATTCAACTTTTCATCAGGAATGTGTACAGAGGAAAACTTTGAGTAGAAAAGATTAGGTACCTTTCGGGCACAGAATCTCTGAAGAAGGCCAAGCCCAAAATCAGAATACCCAGGTGACAAATTGCGGAGATGATGCTGCAAATAGCCCCAAAAATCTTAATCTAAGAACAATTCCTGAAGAGAAATATTCTTACTAAACACAAATTGCTCATACCTGAAGCTAAAATCTTTGGAAAATGAAGACGAGAAGAAGAACATCGACCCGAAACCGAACCAGAGCGACGATTTCGCGACGTTCTTCCACATTATCAGTTCCAAAATCCTCTCCGACAAACCTTCTACTTCTATTTGTTTGTCGTGATCAATTACTTCTGCATTTGAAACCGATATCATCAGCATTAAGCTCAAAACTAAGAAAATTTAAATCAAGAACCAAAACATTTTGGAATAACCCATGAACCTTCTTAAGATCTTCACTTACTCGGCGATGGACTCGGGATCGGAGAAGGCGCCGAAGCCGCCAGATCCAACTTCTCTTTGATCGCCACCTTGGATCTGCTCTGCTTCCTCCTCCTCACCCTCCCGAGCTCATCCTCCCCACCATGGCCCAATTCCCTCTCATCTCTAACAATATCCTTCTCAAGCCTCCGCCGGGCCCTGCGAGCGTTCCTCGGCGACGCGCAACCGATGAGCCCATTGGCGGCTGCGGCGGCGGCGGCGGCGACGGCCGCCCTGCCCTTCCCTCTCCGGCGAGGCGTCGGGGCGGGGGCGTCGAGGCTCTCCCTCGGGGGGCGGCGGTGGGGGGAGGGGGAGAGGATGAGGAGCTCGTGGAGGGAGATGGGGCTGCGGCGGGTGTGGTTGGTGGAGAGGTGGAGTGGGGACGGGGAGATTGGGGATCTTCTTGGTTTTGAGTGAGGAGGGGAGGAGCGAGTGTATGGGGGAGTGGAGGGGGTGGGGGACTCGTCCATGGTGGAGGGGTTGAAGAAGAAGAAGAAGAAGAAGAAGAAGAAGAAGAAGAAGAAGAAGAGTTAACAGAGAGAGAGAGAGAGAGGGACGAGGAGGGGGAGATTTAGGAATTGTTGGAGATTTTCTTGTTTGATGTTGGGGAATATAGCCGTTGGGAAAGGGATGGAAACTCCCTCTGTTCTTTACGATTTTGGTGCGGGGTGTGGGGGGTTTGAATTGAGGAGAGCGAGGGGTTAAAAAAAAAAGAAAAAAAAAGAGGTGGGGAACAGCATCAAACGGCTAGGAGGGAAATTGATTGATGAGAAATTGTTGCCTACACCAGGTGTACATTATGCACCAGACTTGATTTTACATGCCAAATGTCTATCCGGCACTAACTCGTGGGCCTTGTTTGAACTTCCGAATAAATTATTTCGATATAAAGATTTTTTTTTGTATGATTTGGAAGTAAAAAAATTAATTTTTTTTGCTTCTTGAAAGGCTTTTATATTTTTTATTTAGAAAAATAACGTATGTCATCTTACATTCGAAAACGGATATTTATTCATCTAAGCTGAACCATAAATAATAAACTTTTTTACGTAATTACAAATTAGGAGTCTGATTTTGACTCATTAGAAAGGATTAACATCTATAATTTGATAGAGTAGTGTACTTTATCTCTGTACTGGCTTATCTTATTATGAGATAATAATTTGAAGGTCAAAAATAGTATTTCTTTCCAGACATTTGATTATGCGCTTTATCTATCAAATACTATAAGCTTTTTTAGTAAATTAAAGAGACATGCTGACATACATGAACAAGATGTTAACACATCAAAACGTTTCCAAGATGTTAACAAGATAATGTTAATACATTAAAACAAAGACACCAGTGTAGAAAAAAGTGATTGCACTCTATTCAGGTCAGTTGTTCATTGAGCGCATCTGATGATACCAACGTTAATCCCATGATGCAAAATACATGGGAGAGATTAAGAGGATCTCAAGGGAGCAAGAAACAAAATTGAAAAATATTACTTGTACACCTTATTATAAGGTACACATCAACTCCAATCATTCAAGAATTTAAAAACTCTCTTTTGATTTAGTATTATTAAAAAAAAGTTGATAAGATAACTAAGTAAATCTAAATCTTTCAAAGTCTAGAATGTAACATTTACACACTATATTATAGGTGTACAGATAGCATTGCTCAAAACAATTTGGACAAAAGGAATTAAAAACATTCTTAAAAAGGAAAATCTCGAAACAATGCCCTTATGCATAACTGATACAACTGCAGGTTCATATGCCCTTTGCAGAGTGCCTTGCGCAAGATAGATCAAGCATATGGAGCGTAAATAAAGTTTACCCACAAAAGGATATCTAAAACATTTTCCAGGTTGTTATATGGGAGCAGATATAAGGTGATATTTAAATAGAAAGATTTAATAGCAGCTTTTCATATTTGTCCTAAAAAAATAATTAGTAATGACTGTTATTTATTGTCTTAGTAGCAAGGCAGTCAATACTATATCGACTTGCTTAATCTCTATCAGAAATTGCAGCTGATGAAATCATGGTGCCTCTACTTCTGATACTGCAGGAACTCAACCGATGCCTTTTTCTTTTTCTTTTTTACGAAAGGGAACTTCAAGAACCTAATTGACTTGCAGAGTAATCTGATTAGCAACAACATGATCACCATTAAAAGGTATATTCAGAAGAGAAGTTATAAAAGATGAGCCTGGATTTAACTCCATGAGAACTTGCATTCACTACGTAAATAAATATATAAAAGCACAAACTGGAACACAGAAGAGTTACCAGCCTTTCTGAAGAATACACAGTAAATAACTGCTAATATTGATTGCACTCCAGAGTCAAATAGGGAATAGCACAATAAATTAAACATAGGAATAATCCTTTTATGCAAAGTAAATCACGATAACGCAGTTCTTTAACAACATCCTCCTCATTCGTAAGGAACACGAACCCTTGCTGGACCTTCTTTCATGTCCTCCCAAAGCAAATCAGAGAGTGCAAGTGTTAGTTTTCCCACTTTTCCTGCACAAAAGAAGCAAATGTTAATCTCATCAAATGGAACTGAGAGCAGACTAAGTAGTGACGAAGATTATTATTATTACCATCTCCAATGGGCTGACCATCCCATTCAATAATAGGTAATACAGGAAGCCCACTTCCCACATACATCATCTCAGCCGACTCCTTTGCTTCATTCAGAGTGATATTCGCAGTGCTCACACTCTTAAGAAGGCCCTTCTCAACCAATTTTGGTGCTAAGGCCAGTAGCCTCTTTGCAGTGCATCCACTCAGGATTTTATCGAACGAAGGAAGCACCAAATGCTGGCTTTTGCTGATAAATGCAACATTTACATTAGGCCCCTCTGCAACATAACCTTGCTCATCGACCCATATTGAAGCGAATGCGCCTTTCTCTTCCGCTTCCATTACAGCGAGAACATTTGGGAGGTAGTTTACGTTCTTCATTGTTGCAAACAGAGGAGGTTTCATCGGGGTGTTGGATGTAACAACCTTCACGCCTTCTTTGCACTGAGAATAGTCATCGCCTATGACGACAGCATAGAATGCGGCTTTAGGGCAGCCTTTGGGTGAAAGCAAGAAATCACCAGGGCCAGAGCTCAGCCAGTATCTGATCGAGCCTTTCTTGCACTTTGATGCAGCTGTCATCTGGATGAGTATCGTTCGTAGAGTTTCGCGAGGAAAAGGTGGAGTGATCTTTGCTTTCGATGATGACCTCAGGAACCGGTCCAAATGTGTATCAAGCTCATACAAGTAGCTATGAATGTTGTTAACAGAGATAACTTGTAATTAGACATATATGATGGCCTATGAATAAGTCATGATGATAAAATGTTTAGAATGATGGGCTCAAAGCTTTTTAACCTAATAATCAAGCATTCAATTTCTATGCCATAATTTCACAACTAACAATTTGAGTTGGATCAAACAGCCCTCAACTATGAACATTTGTCCAAGAACTAAGTCATAAATTGTAAATATCTAGGGCTCTGAATTTCGAAAGATATTACGCCAGAGAATGGCTTTTGCCCTTGATCTACGATACTAGCTGATAAAGTATACAGGTCTTTAGAGGTTAGACTTTCATCTTATTCTGAAAGATTGCTTGAACAAGATGAAGAACACTGGATTGATGCACAGGAAATTACATGTGACTAGTGAGCAGAGAAGACCATGTTTAAAGAACAACAAAAACAAATATACTATAGGTTAATGTAGAAACATATTTCAAGAAATTATGTATATGCGGCCTGTAACAAGGTAGATGAAGATTTTTTATTCCTTCTCTCTTTTTCCTTTTCTTTTTCGCTTTTCTTCTTCTGTTTTTTTAAGATCTAGGGAAGGTAAATGTCCAGTATTCTCAAAACAGTATTGTACTACCTAGAGAACTTCAAAACATAAATGTAAATAGATAGAGTGATACGTTTAGTAAACATTAAACTTGCCAACATGAACATCTCTCAATCACCTTTACAAAAATCAGAAAATGATTCATGAAAACAATACAAGGTTTATAACAGTTCCCTGTACTCGACTCATGAAACTTTCATGCATGCACATAGAACTTCGAAGAAGTCAAAAAGATTCCCCTATGTGTTCAGCATTAGGACAACAATTTCAGAGTATTATAATCACAAGGATCAGTATTAAGAGCTGTGCCTACCCATCCATGAGCATAGCAGTATCAAAAACACCGTGTCCTCTGTGAACCATGTGATCATCAATTGGAATAACCATCATGGTTGGATCAAGTATGATCGCACAAATGACGCTAGAGTACATCGCTGGGTATGCCTGTTTCCTCCCAGATCCCCATTGTTCTTTCAGCTTTTCCAGCACCTACCCAATCAAGTAGAAAAACTTTAATTCAAAGTCGCAGTGGCCTGAATGAGAAGCATGCAGACCCTCCTTAATGCAAAACACAGAAATATCTCAAGATTCTTGTTTCCTCTCTCACAAACTAGTATATACTGAAAAAAAAAAAAAAAAAACTACGGATTGCATCTCAACTTTGAGGATTTTTGAAACTAATATCTAAACTTTGAAAAGTTTGATTCTAGTACTCATTTTTATAATATCTTAAATTTTAGCACATTCCCGTCAGAATTTAGCTGTATCTGTAACATTTTCTACAAAATATGTGGTGACCTAATAGAAAACTATTATAATTTATGGTGAATTCTATACATATTCCTTTTGATGAAAAATCATAAAATTCTAATGGAATTTCACAAAATTTTCTTAGTAGTTCTAAAAATCAAAAGCAATGCAAAGGTAGTAGACGACAAAATCAAGGTATCAATAAAATCAAGGTACCGAGTTTAATTGATCGTGCAACTAAGTTTTCCATGAAAAGAATCACCTCGATGGAGCAAATGGTTTCCCCAGTTTCACTTATAACGAGCGAAGTAAATCCCCTAGGAACCCAAACACTAGATATAAGCAATAATAACAAAGTGTAGCAATTTACCTCTACCCCGGTGGAGTACACCGGAACTTGGACATGGCCCCCTGATTCAGTAAAAACAAACGGAAAAGTAGTGAAAATTAGAACAAGCCATCAAAATGTTCGACGAAATGCGTCAACTAGGAACAAGAGCGGAAACCGAGGAAACTGAAACCTGGGTTCGGATCGGAGGAGCCGTCCATGGCGACAAAAGGCGAAGAGAGTGGAAGAAGAAGAAGAAGAAGAAGAAGAGGGGGAAATCGAAATGGGGTGGGAGGAGAGGTGTGAGGGGGTTGCTTAAAAGGGGAATCGAAGGCAAGCAGAAATGTACTGAGACCCCCTCAAACACAGACAAATTTGTAACACACACCTCAACTTCGGGCAAACACAAATTTAAGAAACTGTTTTGCATGCAGTTAAAAATTGGGACAATTGCTTATATATTTCTGGAAAGTTTCCGACCTTTTTGATTTATCCCCTTTAGAAGGCTAATATTAAAAATACTTTTTTTACCTCCCTAGATTTAAATTATGTTATTGAACTGTTAGCAATAGCTGTTATCTCTGTAAAATTACTATTTTACCCTTTCAAATATATTCTTTTACCATCACCGACTTTTCTTATTTGCCCTTAAGTTAGGGGCACAAGAAGTATTTTGATTTTTGATCTTTTCAAATATATCCTTCTACCGTTACCAATATTTCTTATTTGCCCTTAAGTTAAAGGCAAAAGAGGTATTTTTATTTTTTTAATTCTAGTAGATATTTCACTCACGTTAATTTAACGGATGGTAACGGCAGGAATATTTTTGAATAACATAGAAACATACGAGGGATATATTGGAAAGAAAAAAAAAAGAAATTAATGAGATATTTTCGAAGTTTTGAGGGGTATATAGGCAATTATCCCTTAAAAATACTATAATAATAACTGCATATCTTTTCTGGTTGGATGTACTAGAGACTGCTGCTGCAGCGACAAATAATTTTATTTTGTTGCATGCAATTGAAAACCGTATTTACAAATTTTATCACTTCATATATGAACTGATGATATTATTCCCAATACAAAAGCAAAAATTCTTTTGTTAAGATTAATCTTTCCATTATTTTTAGATTTGTGACCAATTTAGATGTAATTTCAATTGCTGGAGTTGAGCTTCTTCATATAATTCTAATTGTAGCAGTTGAATTCAAATATATGAAACAAAAATTATATTTAACCCTACATACAGTTATAATGAAGTGTAATTATAATTACATACAACCAAACATTCCTAATTACTCGCTGAACTCACTTGAAGTAAAGTTTAAGAGGGCTGCTAAGGTATCCCCAAGTGTCCCCTATGATGTTTGTCAATGACACGGGGATATCGTTAATTATTACTTGCTAAACTATAACTACTATATCCCAAACACCGACCGTCCCTAGCGCAAGGGCAAAGGACTTGGTGGTTGGTACTCGAGGTCCCGAATTCAAATCCTAGTTGATTCACATTTCCAGCTAAGTTTATTTCTAAAAAGAAATAAACGAAGCGGGTAGCGTGCTACCTTTCTCACTCAAGAAAAAAAAAAAACTACTATATCCCAAACATTATTATTAAATCCTAAGTATTATCATTATGTACTAAACCCTAAATTCTAACTTCTCTACATGTGTATGCCATGAGATTAATAACATTATGGGGGTATCCAAGAGTGGGGTAGCCAAAGCATAAAGTTTATGTATATACAGCCAATTTTTATTTTAATGTTTGTTTTAATGAAAGTTATTTGCTTGACGGTGAGTTTCAACCAGTTTTGTTTTGCTGAAACTTTAAATATGTTGACTTTTTAACATTGTTAGTATTTATTAGACCACAAATCACTTAATTTCAATATATTACATATAGTTAGATATTTTAGCCAAATACTTTTGGGTAGATCGTATTTTAACAATTTTTGTAAATAGTGAAAAGTAAGGGAATGTTTTTTAAAATAGCCCTGTAAAAATTTCTAATTGGTTAAATTTCAGTATTTTATTTATCCAACTAATTCTTTTCTTACTAACTTAGTGTCATGTTAGACAAAAATAAAAAAAACCTTGAATCTGTACTTTCAACGTTTTAGAAAATGGTGAATTATTTACTATTTTCATATTATTATCATTGTTTATAAAAAAAATTTGTTTAGATTATGAATACTTTTGTGAGGTTGTTAGAATGTTATGCATATTACTAAAATTGTTGTTTGATTATTAGGATTGTATGAGTAGATTTTTTTAAAAAAATTTAGATTGTTAGAACTGTATGTGATTTATTAAAAAATTTATGTGATTATTAGAATTATGTATGAAAATAGAAAGAAATAGTGACTCGTTCACTGTTTACTTTCTAAAAGAAAAGATGGTAAATGGTCATCATCTTTTAAATTTTATTAAAGTTTTTCCATCCTACCGTTGATTTGGACAAAATTGGATAATTTGGCCAAATAAAATTACGACAAGGTCATTTGGCAGTCGAACTCAAAGAAGAAAAAAACTGAGGAAAAAAAATATAACTTTAGTTATTGCACTTTTTCACACTAATGTCAAAATAAATAGTAAAACCTATCATTACATTAAAACTCTACTTTTCTTATTAGATTTTCCAATCCAAACATGCTATTTGTATACAAAGTTTTTAGTGAAAGAATTATCTATAATCTATAAACTACTATTAATCCCCGTAAACTAAATCCACGTGGCAGGATGACCTTAAATTTTGACTGCTATGGGACCCATCCGTCAGTATCTATAACTTCTCTTTTTTTATTAAACTAGATTAATATGTGAGTGTTTACTATTATATATAACCCTTCGTCTTCTCATAATTAATGCATCCACCTCCCCACCTTCAAATAGGCACTAACAGTAATTCTTTGCCTTCCCGTATGTGGTCTTTCAATTTATGCATCCGCCTCTTACCCCGCTGCCAATCGTCGCCTATTGTTTCCGTCCTTTCCGTTCTATTTCTCTTTCTCTAATTTTTTTACCCTTCTTCTACAATAAATAAGCCCAACCAGCCTCATTGTGCTATGTGAGGTAGTAAAGGATATAATCAGTGGTAATTAGTAAATTCGTATGAAAATAGTAATTTTAAAAAATATATTTTTTTTAAAAAAAAAATATTTTTTTTATCAATGTGCAATATAGAGATATTTGATTGCATGTTATTATTTCTATATGAAATAACTGTAACGTAGAAGGCTTTTCCAACTATATGAAAATACATTCTTGTAAATTATTCTGAATAGAAAAAATATCCAATCAAAATTTTTCATGATATACAAAATATGCAAGAACAAATTTTTTTCTAAAACATCACTACAACATAAAAGTTATCAAATAACCTTAATTAGACCTTTCCATATCTTATATGGCACAATAGAATTAGTTTAGAGCATAACTTATATGGAATAGCTCTTAGAAACAACACCTTTTTCCAACTTTATAGCCATTTTTGGATATCAGAACAAGTTATTCAAAGATAACTTATTTGGTGTGAAAATTCTTTTCTATAATTAGATGTAAGGAGTTTGATTTTTTCTCCTCAAAAGATTTTGATATACATAATTTGGTAGAAAAGCATACTTCACCTATAATGTGATTTCACCTACAAAGTGATTTATTTTATTCCGAAAAGAATGACTTGAAGGTCGAATACAATATAACATTTTAGACATGTGATTTACAGTCCTCGCTACCAAATATATATATATATATCTTGAGTGAATCAAAAAGATCTATCGGATAAGATATTTATGCATCCAATAAGGTCTATAGTTTCTAACTGACGCTTTCTCAATCGGTATCTTTTTTATTTGAACAATGATACTTATTTAAATTACAAATTTTGTTAAATTATTCCTCTGTTAGCTATTAATATTTTAATTATTATAACATTATTTGCTAAAAGCAACTAAAATTATTGTTTGAAGTTAACAAAAATCTTTAATATGTTTTTTTGGACGGCTGAAAATGTCATTCCTCCAACAGATTAGGTGAAGCATGTTACAAATTCAACAAAAGACAACAAAAGTAGATATATTTAATATATTAAAAAGTAATTTAATTAACTAAACTTATTTAAAATTTTATAACTTAATTAGATAAAATTATTCAAATAAAAAAAATAAAATTTGAAAGGTATCAAAAAAGAGAAAAAAAAACCAAGGGGAAATTTCAGATATGCTACAGTTGAGGGGGTTCTCCACAAATCATAACCGAAACATCAGTAATGGTGGAAGGTGGGTTCTTCTTTTTCATTTTCCTAAGCATAGTGGTGCCAACAATGGGCTTACGACAGAGAAAAGGACAGGGAGCAGGACAACACAATCGGCACCAACACAATTATATAAGGGTTAAAAAATTATCCTCACCTTAAACACATTAAATTACTTAAAATTATTGGCCTGATAAAGCAAACCACTCCAGCACTTTATCCTCTTCTGAGTGGATTATCTGCAGTGCAATGAGCAAGACTATATATATATATATATATATAGAAAGAGAGAGAGAGATTTGAGTTTCTGTAGTTTTAAAAGCACAGGAGCTTAACGTGGTTACAATTTTTTAGCCGTCGGATTGTCTCAAAATTCGTACAGTACTAATAAAAGAGAATTAATATGACACACCGTTAATAGTACTATACGAATCTTGAGGCGATCCGATGGCTAAATGTCATAAGCACGTTGAGCTTCTATACTTTTAAAAGCACAAGAGCTAAAATCTCTCTCTCTCTCTTTAGATTAGGGGAGAAGCAACCAGATGAGAATATTAAACGGCTCCTTGGGAGGAAAAGAGTAGCTGACAGGTGAGTCCCACTGTGAGACCCCAGATTAGTCCTATATATGAGATATAATAGGGCTAAACTCTCAACCCGGCTTAAGCATTTTCGGTGGTGGATAGGCCGAAGAGGTTGAGAGAGTTAAGCGTGCTAGGACGGGAGTAGTCCTAGGATGGGTGACCCCCTGGGAAGTTGAGGCGTCACAGTTGGTATCAGAGCCAATTACCAGCCGGAAGTGTAAGATGGGTCTCGGCTGAGCCGGGTCTGAATGACAGGCTAGCGAGACGTCTCACATCGCCTGGTACTTGTGAGTCTGAGCCTGACGAGGACGTCAGGGCTTAAAGGGGGGGAGATTGTGAGACCCCAGATTAGTCCTATATATGAGATATAATAGGGCTAAACTCTCAACCCGGCTTAAGCATTTTCGGTGGTGGATAGGCCGAAGAGGTTGAGAGAGTTAAGCGTGCTAGGACGGGAGTAGTCCTAGGATGGGTGACCCCCTGGGAAGTTGGGGCGTCACACCCACGGCCTACAATTTTATATAAGATTATGCTGACATGTAGGCTCCACAGACCTAAAATTACGCTTAGCTTGCCATGTGGACTAATTATGGGGTTTAATATAAGTTAATAGATATATATATCTTACTTATTGGAATAATAAATTGGATTCTTAGTCTTCCAACTATAAAGGAGATCACATTTTGATTCTTAAAGTTTGATACATTATAATTTCTTATTTATAAACTTTATAATTTGGTTATTTATTTATTTTTTAAATTTAAACATGACTAAGACCCTATTTTAAGGAATTTTAAGAGACAAGTAGATTATAATAAACTATACACAATAGGCAATAGATTTACGTGGAAACCCCCTTCGTGCGAGGGAAAAAAAAAAAATTTCGTACGGGTCGAGCTCCAAGATGCTTCCACTATTGAAATAAATGGGAGTACAATGTTTCCTTCTTTAGTCTCACTAGAGGCTCATCCACATCAAGACGAACGATCTCTCTTCGTTTACGTACATCACTCATAAACTTACAATCTCAGATACCAACCATCAAATCTTTTGCCACTTGCGCTAGGGACTGTCGGTAGCACCAAAATTATTCTCAACCTTTTATCCCAGTAGAGACAAGTTAGCTCATTGCGAGTGGCCCCCTCATCTACACTTATTAGTGTAGGTTTACTAAGCCCATACCAGAAAGGCCCTAATCTCACTTAAATTTAAGTGAGCTCCTCTCCTCATAACGAGGGAAACGGGAAACCCAACCTGCGCCATAATATAGCACAAACTATTTGGGCCATACTCAGTTCGGTATAGCCTGATACTTTTTTCTTTTAGGTAAAATGTACAAACTTTACATGAACTATAAACTATTTTGAATTACCTATCCAATCTTTCAAAATTTTAATTTTACTATCCAACCATTCAATTTGTTTGATTTGAGTCAGCCAATGACTCTTCGACTTCAAATTTTGAATACGTCATTTATCTTTATCGGTTTAGTTTTTTTTTTTTTTTTTTTTGAGTAAACAGGGATATACCCTATTTGTATAGATTGCTAAAGAGATACAAGTTTAGTCATCCCCACCCCAAAAAGTACAACAAAAACAAACCCAAAATAGAAGAACTGAGTGCGGGAGCGGCTCCACACACCCCTCCGACACCAGTCGCAAACTTCCAAACATTCACTGTTATGATAACTCTCTTGCCCACCGCCTCACTTCGATTTCGTTGTTCGTTGAAGATGCTCAGATTTCGTTGCTTCCACAGTTCCCAGCAGGCCGCTGTGAAGTAAAGATCAAAGTTTTCCATTTCTCGCCCCCTCAAAGATAGCCTTGCACGATTCCACCTGGAAGGTAGGTCTCCAGGGAGATTAGTCATCAATTGTTTGATAATCGGGGTAGAATTTAGGAGGGAATTCCACACGGTCATCGCATAGGTGCATGAGAAAAGGATGTGATCGAGAGATTCTTCATTAGCGGAGCAAAAGACGCAGATTGAGGGACCTTGTCAACCTCTCTTGGATAAGTTGTCGGCTGTGAGGATTCTATTTCTCGCCGCAAGCCATATAAAAACTTTGACTCTGAGGGGGATTTTGAGCTTCCATAGGTAAGGGATTTTGCAAACATTTACTCCGTCGAAGATAAAGAAATTGTAAGCCTGTCGAACATTTACCATTGCCATTCCAGCGCCACAAGGTCGAATCTGCCATTGGAGAAAGAGTGATGTTTTGGATCAAGATTTTGAACCGAGGCAGCTCGTCCTGGTGCTCTTGTAGACACCGCAGCGGATCAAAACCCAGGGTGGCATTTTGAGCAAAACGCCGAATCCAATTGCTAACCGAGAGATGTTTTTTGCTTGAGATTGCATAAAGGTTTGGGAATTGATTCTGCATGGTGAACTCCCCTGACCATCTAGCTTTCCAGAAGGATGTAACCTTCCCATTGCCTAAGGAAAAAAAATACCGACGCTTGAAATGGTGCCGCTACGCTTAGGAAACCTTTCCAAATCGGACAGCACCTGGCAGCCGGAATGCAAGCAAGAGATGGAGGCCTGCGCTTGTAGTGCTTCTGCAAAAGTAGTCTAACCCATGGCAAGTTCTGGGAGTTGTAGAAGCTCCATAATCCAGTAAAAGCCGAATTCATCCCGTGGATGTTCCGAATGCCCAAACACCCAATTTTTTTTGGATGACAGAACTGTTCCCACTTAACTAAACAGTGAAAATCATTGTTTAGTTTTTTCCCCTCCCATAAGAAGTGTCGTCTAATAGTGTCGATAGCTTTTGTGGCCCACATTGGCAGACGAAAAATAGAGCAAAAATAAGAGGGGATGGTCGTCATAACCGAATTTAGGAGTACAAGCGGTCGTCTAATAGTGTCGATAGCTTTTGTGGCCCACATTGGCAGACGAAAAATAGAGCAAAAATAAGAGGGGATGGTCGTCATAACCGAATTTAGGAGTACAAGCCGCCCCCCCCCCTCCCCGCCCCCCCCCCTAGAGAGTGTGAGACCCTTCCAGCCCGCGAGGCAATTGTCGATCTTCTCTATCAGCGGCAGGTAATCAGCTTTTTTTAGTCTCTTAGGAGAAAGAGGCAGGCCCAAATAATTTAGTGGAAAGCCCTTCATAGGGCAGCCTAAAGAGTTAGCCAAAATGGCAGCTTGATCGGTCGGCAAGTTGATCGGGATGAGGGAGCTTTTGTTAAAATTTATCCTTAGGCCTGAATAAGTAGAGAAAGAGTCGAGGATGATCTTGATAGTCGCAGCCGACTTTGAAGATCCGTCCAGGAAAATGATTAAATCGTCGGCGAATTGCAAAGTGTGCATTCAGACGTCGTCGATTCCCACGTTCGGTAGCACGCAAGAGATAGAAGCTAGCTGAATCATTCTGAACAGTACATCCACACATAGTATGAAAAGTAGTGGAGAAAGCGGATCACCTTGTCGAAGGCCGCGTTTGCAAGTGAAACTTTTCCCCGGGTTGCCGTTTAAAAGCACAGATGTGTTTGATGATTGCAGCAGGGCTTTGATCCATGATATCCAAGATTGACTAAAACCCCTCACCTGCAGCAGCTCCAGAAGGAAATGCCAATTTATATGATCAAAAGCACGCTCGAAATCAATGTTCAAGAGGGCAGCCTTTTGCTTAGAGGTGAAGAGATGATGGATGAGGATATGAGCACAAATAAAATTGTCAAGGATAAGGCGGCCCTTAATAAAAGCAGCTTGGTAGGAATTAATCAGTTGATCCATATGTTTTTGAAGGCGAGCGGCTAGGACTTTAGAAATGAGTTTTGCCATGCTGTGAACAAGACTAATAGGGCGGAAATCGCTAGCCCGCAGAACCTCTTTTTTCTTCGGGATAAGACAGATCCAATTGCTATTAATTGCATGCATACAGGACATACCATTGTAGAAGGTATTGAAGACTCGCAATATGTCATCTTTTATGAGAATCCAGAAGCGCTGATAAAACAACATTGGAAGTCCATCAGGCCCAGGTGCCTTCTCCGCAGCGGAGGAAAAGATGGCTCTCTTCACTTCCTGTAGGGTGAACGGCGCATGAAGGCTCGAGAGGTCTAGTTTATCATCTTTGTAGATCTCCTGTAAATTAATAGTGGCAGTAGACTCTGATTCGACTCCCAATTGGTTGAAGAAAAAGGAGTACAAATGGTGGGCAATTGGGTCAGGCGAAGAGAACGTGGAGGCGTCATCCAAAAGTCGAGATATATAATTTTTGTTCCTACGGCCGGTAGCTTTCAGGTGAAAGAATTTGGTATTGGCATCTCCCGCCCTTAACCATTGTACTCTGGATCTCTGCTTCCACTTTAGTTCTTCTTGCAGGCATAATTCTTCATATCTGATCTTGAGCTTTGGTCTCAAGCTGCGTTCCAAGTCAGATAGAGGCCTTTCTTCCTCCGCATTGTCGAGCCAATCGATCCAAAGGAGACAACGATTTGCTTGATCTTTTGCTGCCGAAGAGAGTCCAGCGCTCCAAGAACGAAGAGCAAGTTGAACAGATTTAACTTTCAAGGAAAATTGGCTCACGGGGTCAGTACCTGGCCCAATCGAGTTCCACGCCTTGGCGACCACATCATAGACAGCTGGGTAGCGAAGCCAGAAGCTCTCGAATCTAAACAAATTAGCCGTCGGTATGAAAGTGTAGGCAGATAAGATCATGGCGTATGGTCAGAGCAAGGTCGCGGAAGAGCCCGAAGGGTGGAACGAGGGAAAGTCAGAAGCCAATCGTTGGAAATAAAAGCGCAATCAAGGCATTCCAGAGTTGGGTTACCCCTGCCATTAGTCCAGGTGAAAGATTTGTTCTGGATGGGCAGATCGATCAGCCCGATCTCATTCACAACCTCCCTGAAATTTAAAATCTTTGCAACATTTGCAGTGGACCCATTCTTGTCGTGGATCGAAAGGAGGACATTAAAGTCACCTAGCGCAGTCCAGACGCCCGAAGAAAGATCATTAATAAACCGAAGCTCTTGGAAGAAAGCAACTTTTTGGTTAGCCGCCGTAGGGCCATAAATGTTGGAGATCATGAACGTGTTCCCATTAGCTCTCGTCTTAAGCACAACCGTGAGCGAAAAAAGACCAGCCCATTCCTGCACACATTCAAAGAGAGATGGATTCCAAGCAGTTAAAAGACCGCCTCTCGTCCCTTCCGCATTTAGAGTTCGGAACTCACTTAAGTGATACCCACAGAATGATCGGAATTTATCGAAGGAAGTTGTAGATAATTTGGTTTCTTGGAGGCAAACCACACAACACTTGCATTGCCGAATTAAGGATTTAACAACAGTACATTTGGTAGAGTCATTGAGGCCCCTTACATTCCAAGTTAAAAAACAAAAGATTCTATTCCTAGCCATCAGAATAAGGAGAACCCAAGATATCGGCAACGGGCTACACCCCATCCCCCCTGTTGGAGGGTCCGACACCCCCATCCAAGATTCCACATGCGGTCTTAATCGGTTTAGTTAGCATACTATAAATTCATTAAAGTAAATAATTAGCTAATATTTTGAATTCAAAGTATTGTTGACTGACTTAAATTAAATAAATTAAAAGGTTGGGTTTGTAAGATTAAAATTTAAAAGATTAGGTTTGCTGATTCAAAATGATCTATAGTTCAGACAAGTTCTGCATATTTTTACCTTTCTTTTATAGTTTAAAATTTGGAAGAATTGGGCTTAATTAAGAGCTCGATTTATTCCTTATGTTTGAACCCTTTATATAGTGCAAGTTTCATGCAAGAAAAATTCTTCGAGTTTTCTATAGAAGTTAGTATATGGAGTTGGATAAATGACTTCCAACTCTGTTCTTATAGTAAATTCTGTAGGAAGATACTTAATTTTTGCCATTACAGAGGATTCCTACATAACTACTCGGACTTTTAAACAAGTTTTATTTTCGTATTCGAGCTTAACTTTAATTTTACATATCAGAAATTTTCAAAAGAGTTTCATTTTAGTTTTCAGTACAAATTTACCAATAGAAGATAAATCATTGGCTACATTCAGTGGATCTGTACATTTACATATTATGCATTTAACAATCTTGTATCCCTCGTTATATTTCTGTACCTACCACCCATTAAGCTATAATTTTTTTAAATTTACAAGTTAAACTATTTAGTTGAAACTATGAGTGGGTAGAGAACTAATTCTAATAGATATGTTGTTTACAAGCATACAGATGAAATGCAAACAATAACTTTTATTTACTACAAGGTAAGGACTATACTAATATACAAGTGAATGTTCAATGGCTAAAATGAAACACTACTAAAAACTTAGGACCTTAAATATCGAAATGAAACGGACTAATAGTACTTGTTACCCAATAGTTATTATTCAACTAATAAGAGAAAGTCCATGATTTATTAATGGATTTTTCAAGAACTTGGAGAATATTGTGCTTTTTTTTTTTTTTTTTCCCATCAAGTTAATTGCTTGTAGGCCCCATACTGTTAGAGAAGTCGGAAGTTTAATTTTGAAATGATTTAATGAGGGTTCGAACTTCCGATCCAGGTCCCCCAACCCTCCAAGTAATAAGAAATATGATTGTTAGGAAATGTTGTAACTATACTTGCAAGGCTTCAATTGGAGACAATTAGAAAGTGCATTTATACTCAAACCACGATTAGCTTTATCATACGAGTTTTATCACACTTAAAATTACTTGATATTCAACTTACGGTCTCTCAATATTCTGGAAGAACGATCTAAGTGGCAATTTCTACCTCAAATAGCCATGAGGGTGTACCAAAAATCAAGCAACAATAATCACTTATTACTTTGATCACTTATGCTACAAATTCTTGTACGGAATGCGGATCCTTCGCGTCGACGGTCCCGAAGCAATGTCCTCCCAGAAGAGAGCGGAGATCGCACGTGTTAGTTCTCCTACCCTCCCTAT
Organism: Puya raimondii; assembly: GCA_016920855.1. Lineage (NCBI taxonomy): Eukaryota > Viridiplantae > Streptophyta > Magnoliopsida > Poales > Bromeliaceae > Puya > Puya raimondii. Next base: position 199,259,590 of record JABWPP010000050.1, on the reverse strand, counting down.
GAAAGAAATAAATGTAATTAGTTTGTTCTCCTTTATTCATATAACTAAAATTTTCACTAAATATTCAAAAAAAGAAATTCTATCTGGTATGTATCACTCAGATGTAGCAATCATCAAAGTCGGATATCACTGAAACTGTTTGAGATTCGAATTGAGTGATATCTGACGGTGATAACTGGCATGTCTTAGTGAGGCCCATCTGATAGATTTTTTTTTGTTGTTTTGCCTCGAAACTTACCATCTCCAATTGGTTGATTGTCCCATTCAATGATAGGCAATATAGGAAGCAAGCTGCTCACAAACATCATCTCAGCTGAATCCTTGGCCTCCTCCACTGTTACATCTCTAACTACCACACTCTTCAAGAGACCTCTCTCAACCAGCTTATTTGCCAACACTATCAATCTCTTAACTGTGCACCCAAAAAGAATTCTATCAGGTGAAGGGAGTGTGAGCTCTTTCTCCTTGCTTATAAATGCAACATTTGCATTGGGGCCCTCAGCAATGCACCCTTTTTCATCAACCCAAATAGAGGCAAAGGCCCCTCTCTCTTCCGCTTCCATCTTGGAGTGGACATTAGGGAGATAGTTCACACTCTTCATCGTCGCGAATAAGGGAGATTTTATCGGTATTGTGGATGTAATGATACTCACACCTTCATTGTGTTGCGAGAAGGTTTGGCTGATTACTATTGCGTAGAATGTGGGTTGTGAACATCTTTTAGGTGATAAAGAGAAGTCTCCTGGGCCTGCACTTAGCCAGTATCTGAGCGAGCCTGTTCTACACTTGGATGCAGCCGCGAGCTGGATAAGTATGTTTCGGAGAGTTCTGCCAGTGAAAGGGGAAGAGATTTTTGCTTTCGACGCGGAGGCCAAGAATCGATCTAAATGGGCGTCTAAATCATACAAGTATCTGCAAAAAAATTTGTAGAAAATCAATATGATTAGGGCAATGGAAACTCGTCGCCTTTGATATCGACATCAATAGATGATAAGTATTCATTGATCAAGTTTTTGATAGTCTCCTTGGGAAGGAGAAGCTTGCACGATGATTTGGTTCGATGTCATCATTGTTTTTATGTTCTAACAAGATCTGTCTGTGACTGGTTCTCAATTAAATTCTTGATAGATTATGCCACTAAAGCCGAAATTTGAGATTTGAGTACTTGAAGCTGCTAAACTTAGCAGTAATTCGCGTGACAGTACATCAAAGCATTAATGGAAGTGGTGAAACCTGAAGAAAAAGAGGATGCATGCATGGTTTTAAGAAGATATACATGTTGACATCTACAAGGATGATAATTTAAAGGCATAGGGTTCTTTGAGTGTATGTTCCTGCAAAAATCTCAGAATTTTGTTGTACACATAGGATGCTTCTCTCTTATGTCATGTTCATACATTTATAACTAAAAGCATGTTCCACACAGGAAAGTACAAGTGAGAAAAGCATTGAAACTTAAGAAATCCCAGTAAGGCATATTTCACTTGGTTTTTAGTGTTTTTTTCAAGAAAATAGAAAATGTGGTCAAGATGTTCTCATGTACACAAATTGCTCTTATTTCCCATATCATATTTCCAACCTGCAAACCCCCATTATACAGCAATCTAGTATCTCTTGATAGAATAAAGTTCATGAAATTTGCCGGAAAAATAATAGTTCATATCTACTAACCCGTTAAAGATCATTGCTGTGTCAAAAACACCATGCCCTCTATGAACCATGTGATCATCCATTGGGATCACCATTAAAGACGGATCGAGAGTAATTCCACCGAAAACACTCGAATACATTGCTTGATATTGGCGATTGGTTTCCCGACTAAAATTTGCTTGCAATTTATCAACCACCTAGAAAGCACACCACAACATGAATGAACTAAAAACAAGAGTATGTATGATTAATCACTACGAAAATTACGGTATGTAGATCCATTATATATGCATTTCATCTTTTAATGGCAACCTTGTCGCTTATGTTACTCTTCGTCAATGTATCTAGCGGTCTTCTTTGAATAAAATTGCAGAATCATCAGATGTCATTTTTGAGCGAGAATCAACATATAATCCATTTACTCTACATGATAGAAAAGGCAAGAATATTGTCCAAGAGCTCATCGGTAGTATAATAGTAACATGTACAACAATCAACTCAAAAGTAAAGTTCTATATCCTTGTTGATCGCAATTGATCGATGTTGAGAAATATGCTTTGATGTAAGCTGATGCAAAAACACTGACAAGAGTTCTGAGAGTGTCTCGTGGGCAATTCACCTCGGACGATGAGTAGACCGGAATGCTGATATCGACAGACTCCCTATCATCTCCCAAAGCTGCAGAAATAAATGCAAAACACATTCGTTTCTTGGTTGAAAATACTATGCCGCAGTTTCAGAAACATGATTGGTATAATTAGCTCAAGATTGAGAAACAAAAACTGAAAGAATTAGCTAGAGCAAAACTTTCCTGTTCTTTTGTCAGAAGGCAAGCTGATGAAGACTTTATTTGTTGGAGGTGAAAGTGATGACGAAGGCGAAGAGAATAATGAAGCTCGGAGCCGAGGAGGCGACGGTCGGGATGAGGAGGGGAATGGAGGGCACAGAATGGGTCTACTGAGTAGTGAGAAAACCATTGGAGTGTTCGAGTCGGATGGTAAGAGACTGTTTCTGTGTAGTGTAGTAATAATATGAGATGGTGAGAGTACACAGAGAGGTCAAAATGTACTTGGAACTTATCATGTTTCTCGTGTTCCTCAGAAAGCACTTAATTGCATAGAACCACGCAATCACGGAACACTATGAAATTTCACTCTCTGGGTAGATAATGCAATAATTCTAGCCTCTTTAACCATTTTTTTTTTCTTTTGCCGAAGTTTCACTTGAGTCCCCGAACTTTACATTGAACATCTGAACACTCCTTTAATAGAGAAACAAATTTTAGTGTCCCCACCTTGTGCCTCCATGCATCTGCAAAAAACAAACCCATTGGCCTCCATTCCTCTCATACTTTTAATTCAACCGTTCACTCTCTAAGAAAATAAAAGGTTACAAACTATTTAAATACTATGGCTTAATTACCACATTAGAAGAGAGTGTACTCAGCCACAGTTATGCCATAATTATTCTAAATGGGAAAACAACTTCGAATCATAAGTCTCTGAGTTGCACGCAAGTGCAAAAACAATTTTTTTTTAAAAAAGACATTATTTCAATATAAAATTGTGATATTGCCCATAATTAGACACTATGTTATCTCACATGACATCAAGAATTAGTTTAGAATATGTCCTGTATAATATGTCATATATAACTGTTACCAAATAAACAAAAAAAACCTTCTCCCCACTCTAGAGTAGTTGGGATTGGTACCTTCTTCCTTGGGAGTTAAATCCTGAGAACAAATCCCGCTGTACGTAGAAAAGAGTGTGCGCATGTAACCTATAAGCATCAAAAGTGAAAAATAAAAAATAGAAAAAAGGTAAACTGAAATACAAGACGAAGATTAAAGCCTCTATCAATAAAAAAGGCTTCGTTCCGCAGATTGAACTTTTAGAAGTGTTAATCCACGAGAGTGACGGAAAGTTTAAAAAAACAAGAATGATTGATTTCAACTAGAATAGATTTAAAATCGCTTGAGAAAGAACAAGCACCATCCATATGCTAAAATGCCACAGTTTTGTTTATTTTATGTAACTGGTTCAACCCACAGAGAACAACAATATACTGCAATGGTTTTGTTCACTGTACACAACTGCTTCAAACTACAAGAAACAACAAATACCCTGAGAGAGTTTGAGACTCAACGCGGGAGTTGGAGTCCCATCCTTATTTATCTGATTCGACAATATTATAGTTCAACCAGTTGCTCATCTTTGCGCGCCTCTGGTGGACAGTTTTTATTTATTTCACACAACTACATCAAAGTACAAGTTACTACAATAGATCCTGAGAGGATTTGCGATTCAACACGGAGTTGTAGATCGCAAGCATCCTTAAGTAGGTTGTTCGGCGATATTATTATTCACTCAGTTGCTCTTCTTTGCATGCCTCTGGCAGAAGGATTTAAGCCTGTCAAGACCATCTTCGAGAGAAGATGGATCGATGGCGAAAGTGACGCGAAGCCAATTCTTCATCCCGAGTGAACTCCCTGTACACAAATTTCATCCATCATTTCATATTCATGAACTATGGCACGTGCATACCCAAATTAATCAGCAGGAAATAAGAGATGGCAACTGTAGCATCATAACCTAGCAGAATTGATGCTTTTCTACAAAGAAATTATGTTGGATGGTACAGGATGAATCATTCAATGTTCTAGTATACATATTACATATTGAATAGAAGGACTCTTTCTCACAGAGATAATTCCTCTATAAACACTAATTTCTGTTTTCTGATGCAGCCACCAAAATATAGACAAATGCATATATATATATATATATATATATATATATATAGAGAGAGAGAGAGAGAGAGAGAGAGAGAGAGAGAGAGAGAGAGAGAAAGGCTACTATAGTCGAGTACGGAGGCCTTCATACTCATAAGTCATTTGCGATGATAGAGCTTTCGAATCGACAATCCATATCGTTAAACATAATCTAGAGCATTGAAACTTCTAGAAAACAAATTTCGTAATTTTTTGAAATTATAACGAAGTCCATCAAGCGGGCATGAAATGAATGGTCAAAATCGAACGACCTCCTAAAAATAGAGGATCGGATTCTTCAATTTAAAATGAGAGTTATTAATCTTTATCTAGATTGTGAATATAATTTTCTATAAAAAATTCAACCGATTCCGATTCTTTGACACTATTAAACTAACAAGCATCCCATACCACCGTTAAAAATTATCAATTTTGAGATATTTTGATCGTAAGGTAAATGATGCCGAAAAAAATGAAATTTGGTTTCTAGAAGTTTCAAATGCTCTAAATCATGTTTAACGGTATGGATGATCAACTTGGAAGCTCTATTATCGAAAACGACTTATGAGTACGAAGGCGATTATAGTCAGAAGAGTATAGTAGCAGGACTCTCTCTCTCTCTCTCTCTCTCTCTCTCTCTCTCTATGTATATGTATGAAGAGTGCGAGAGGAATATTCATGTCCTTAGAAAAGGATGGATGATGCTTTCGGAGTTACTAATATATGAGGGAACAAGAAAGATTTAGAAGAATTGACAAAATAATCTAGTATCGCATGATTGTCGAAAGCCAAAAACCAGGATTAGCCAAAAACCAGGATTGCAGCAGAACAAAGTTATGTCCACGAATGAGAAAAAGTTAAAACACATAAAACCGTAAGAAATCCTATCCATGAAAAGCAAAATTGTTCCTGAAATATGCTTGCTTGCTTGCTTGCTTCAAAAACCTTATGATGAAACAACAATACATTAGCTTTGAGCCGGGTAGTCCATGGCTCGCATGGTGGACCACGTCCAGGCAATAATTACTCACTAAGCTTGTGATACCAGCTCGTTTCAGTTGAGCTCATCAGTGTGGATTGTAACTCAATGTAAAATACTTCATATTCAAGTAAGAAGGAAATGTAACAGAAAGAACAACAAAAAGAAAATTAAAATAAATTTGAGCATGCTCCAAGTTACTCCTGATTCAGAGCGGCGACTTGATTAATTACCTGGTAATATTATTACTGACTCCTCTTTGGCCAGTTTGCTGCAGAAATCGACATCATCATGAATGTCCTCCAAACAAGACAAATTAAGCTTTACCTGCATTACATGATATCAGTTTCTGAATAAATTTAGGGCAAAATATATGGACCACCCCCCAACTATATGCTAGTACATGTTTATCATATGGAGATAAAACGCCGTCAGAGTTAAGTAGTGTCCATCAAAAATATATCGAGTATTTGGTCGAAATCAAACAATTCTTTACTCTGAGGTTTCAAAAAGAAAATATGCAGGAACCAGTTCCCAAATGGCCTATATAATTGGGGCTTGTCCATACATATTTAGCCTAAAATTACAGTTTTCTGTAGTTAGGATTTTCCCGCACCATCACGAACATAGAGCCCTCCGGCTTATGAGGACAAGTAATGCAGTCGATCTTATTTATTGTATCATAACATATATCTGCTGTTTCTCTTAATATTGCAATAATTTTGTTGAAGAAATCATCCTTTGTATTCTCGAGGATATGTGGAATTGCTCCCTGACATACAGCCAACAGATGAAATCAAGATTTGTTAGAAAAGAAATGAATGAAAAAAAAGGTAAAATGACCTCTCCATATTAATGATATGCTCCATAAACTATGCAGAATTTTCTTTTTCTCAAATCTCCAAACTGTTACTTAATAAACTAAAACTTGCTATTCAAACAGCCAAATAGTCATATACCACATCTTTCATCCAAAGAATGTAGTACAAGAATGATGCTAATTTTATAATAGTATAGAAATTAATTATATAGGACCAAGATTAACTGCATTGTATCGATCAGTTGCTGCATAAACAAGAAATTATGATATTGTCAATCCTGTTCAGCAGAAATTAGGCGGAAAGAATAAGAAAATAAGGTTCTGACTCTCTCACCTTATTTTCTCTTTCAATCTTTCCCTTTTTAAATTCCTGCTATATAGAAAAATAAAAGGAAACATCCTGTTCGGCAGAAATTGTATGGAAAGAATAAGAAAACAAGCTTCTGACTTTTCCACCTTATTTTCTCTTTCAATCGAAACTCTTTAAATTCCTGCTATATTCAAATTCCCATGAAAATCTGCTATAAAATCTCATTTTTAAGAAGTCAACTGCACATATATAATTTCTGCAGAAAATTTCTAAAACAACTAAATAAATCATCACTAAATTGCATTAAGATGAAATTATCTACTATATTTCTGTTGCAAAGCAATTTTCTGTGGCAATTCTTGTTCATAAATTAATCAAATCATATATGAAAGTTAATTTGATCTTATCTGATTAAAGTATCTGTGAACTCCGGACATTGAATGGTAAAACAGAACAACAAGAATAAGTACAATACATCATCCTTTTGACTATCATAATAAACCACACAACAAACCATATCTATCAGGAATTCACATGAAGAACCTGTAAAGACATAAAACATTAATACAAACCTGAATAAAGGTTGCAGGATCCGTTGAGATATTAAGGAAGTTCACTATAGAATCCACAACCTGTCAGATAAAAAACATGAAGCATACTTTTATGTTATTACGTTATTTTGATAGAAAATACAAAGACAACCCATTATTTCATGGCATATTTTTAGCCATACACCAGAGGAGAGAAAAAAACTGGAAAGCCATATCCAACATATTTTGATAAATTACAAAGATTTCAAATGATTGATACGGAGGTAGAGCACATTTGCAATTTTGTGGACATTAGCTATTACCAATGTATAACAAACTTACTTAAACATCTTGTACATTTAGATAATAAACATTTCAAGGATTCTTTGTAGGATGCACAGCCTAAATTAAGAATAAAACAGCAAATAACTTTAACTAGTGCCTATCAGAAATCTGTAATTCATGGGAAAACCTCAATTTCATGGCAAAGCCTCAATATTGCTTGATTCAATTAGTAGAAAAATTATATTTAATCCCAACAAAATGAGGGTACAATAAATTGAGATGCTTATAAACAAATTAAATTACTTATATCATGTTGATAACGCCATGTTTATACAACCAACCCACACATGAATTCCAACAATATATGGTGTTCAATGACCATCACAAGCATGCAGACACATTCATGTAAAACAAGAACAAGGGTCTGGACGCTAAGCAGATCAGTTTTTACACATTTGCCAAACATAGTAGTTTTGGAAGTTAGTTGATGCCAAAATACAAATATATATCATATTTCTATCTCACCTCCCTTCCTCTCTACCACACGACAGTCTGATATTTGGATCAAATCAACTCTATATTTAAACAGGACAGAATTTCATTGTAATCCAGGCCAAGTGGCACTGTTTCTAGTCTCCTGGAAAGAGTTCAAAGTAAACCACTTGCAGCCTCGTATTCGCCTATTCCAATAGTTTCCATTATTAATTTGACAAATTAATGAAAGAGAAATATTATAAAGAAAGGAAACATTATAAATGACCAATTTGATACCAAGGGAACCAAAAAAGAAAGCAAAGAGCAAACATGTACAGGAGGCACTCAACAGAACAAGTTATGAAATAGAATGTAAAGATCAAAATCATAAGAATCACCTTAGTTTCCCTTAGAATACCCTTAGGGTCGCTTGTTGCAATCCAACCAAGTCGCCAACCAGGCACTACCCATCGTTTAGATATTGAACCCAAAGTGAGGACAGGAACAATATCTCCAAAAACCCCCATTGGCACAAAGGGGTTACTTCCAAAAGCCAAATGATCATATACTTCATCAGCAATGACCATTATGCCTAGTTTTCTTGCAGTTTCAGCAACCTGAAGAGTTGAATGCAAACACTTCTCAACTCTCTATAAAGGAACACACGAGACAACTGAAACGCTTAAATATTTAAGATCATCCCCCGGTGTCCTGACAAAATATACCAACCTTAGCCAAATGCTGGTAAGTAAAAACATTCCCACAGGGATTATTGGGGTTAATAATGACCATTGCAGCAGTTTTGTCATCCGCAAGAGCTTCGACTGCTTCGAGATCAATTTCCCACCCTTTCTCCGGGATAAGGTCAAAATGGCGAATCTCTAGACCACAATATGCAGCTTGCGCCTCATACATGATAAACCCAGGCTTCGGAAGCAAGATATTCGCGCCAGGGTGAGCAAGAACTGCAACTATTACCTCAATGGCTTGTGCGCATCCACCAGTGAGGAATATATCATCCGAAGAAAGCTTGTAAGGAAGATCACGAGATAGATACTCTGCGATAGCACTGTGTTTTGATCCACAAAGTCAACATAGATGATCAAACAAAAAGGTTTACCTTTTTCACTTTATTATCATAAAGCAAGAAATAGAGCAAGTCATCAAGCAATAAAAGAGAAAAAGAATCTAGGAGAAGAAACAATTACATGAAAATTATAAGAAAGTTTTCAAAATGGCGCCTTGCATTCCAACAGAAGGACAAGCTTCTCCAAGTGAACAAGACATAGATATTCTTTAGGAAAATGCATCACCTCCAAATCATACCAACAATAAAAGACGGCAACCTATTCATATATTAAGGGATGAATTACACCATTGCTTCCTAAACTTGTAGTGGAATTTTGTCCAAGACTCGAAACTTTACACTTCTGCAACTGATAGAAATTCAATTGATTCCTCCATCAAATCTCCGTTTAATTTCCCTATTGGAGGGACGACGTGACAACCGGTTCAACCTGTGTCAATGACATGGCAACTAATTAAGCTGTCATGCCATCAGGCTACTGCTGGGAATCACCTGCCACATCATCTTCAACATAAGATGTGGAAATCGACGGAAACACATTACTGCAGCAAATTAAAGTTCGGTAATCTAAATGAGATTCTGTAATCAATATAGCGACCAATGGTGTAATTCACCCTAAAATTAAATTATCTAAACAGAAACAAGTTCTCATGAAAATGGCAAAAGGATTATGTACTCAAACTTAGCATAAAAGAAGAGGATCTTTCAATAAGTACTAATGACGAACACTTTTGTCTACCCTAAATAATAGACCAAAACTCAGAACCAGACAGATAAGGTCTCATTTGGTATTATCGTCCTTCTTTTAATTTTTTAACTAAACTTCTATATAATTCTATATAATTGGATTCACTAGCGAAACAAAATGCGAAAGAAAAGATACCGTAAGTTTTTGCACACAAATTTAGTAAACGTATAGACCGCAAACATGTCACCATCCAGTTGCACACTCTATGCCATAGAATTTGAGATTCAAAAGTGAAAGGTTGGGTAAAAGCCACTATATAACCCTCTAGGATTTTGTATTATATATAGGGTTAATTTCATACAGGTCCCTGCAAATATAGTGAATGGCAAATATATCCCTACAAAGTTCAACTTTTATATGTTGTCCCTACAAAAGTCCTGATGTTTTCAAATATATCCCTGCCGTTAGAATCTGTTAGAAAATTTTAGTTAACCATAAGTTAAATACTTAACCCTGATTAGTTGTTGACATTTTTACCCCTCTTATATTATATTGTTATGGCTTTTGGAGGGACATATTTGTCATGGCAAAATGTTAAATATAAACAGTTCTCTAACGGTTCTCTAACGATAATAAACCAGAGGGACATATTTGAAAAAATCAGAAATTTTGCAGGGACAACATATGAAAGTTGAACTTTGTAGTGATATATTTGACATTCACTATATTTGCAGAGACCTGTATGAAATTAACCCTTATATATAATAGGTATAGGTGTATACAAAGTACAAGCTAGTACTCATACAACTGGAATAATAATAAAATAGTAATACATATAAATATTGACTAATATAGATTTATTTCAATCATTCCATTACTCTAACATTCCCACCGCAATCTGAGCACCTCGAGATCGGAAGGAGTGTTCAAACTTGTTTCACCAGTCTGAGTGATTGAAAGAAGATTACCATTACCAATTCTTGTCCCAGAATAAGGCTTGGAACATAAACATAAGTTTGAATTTGATATCATATGATTTGACGCACCAGTATCGGGATACTAGACCTCCTCAGATGAGTCATGAAGACTCATACCGGCGAAAGTCCGGGGGTATGACGTCAGCAACGAAGGCATGATTGAACCTCTGCCTGCACTAAAGCGCAATGTGATTAAATATACCACATATCTAACACTGAACTCCAGTACAAGGCATCATAGGTGTGGTTAGCTGCGAAGGTATGTAGGGCTGATTAGTATATACTTTGTACAATCGCTGACCAGATTGTGGATTGCATCCTCCTTGCTGTCCACGACCACCTCGAGATCTACCTCCTCGGCCTCCTCTGTTTCCTCGTCCGTAATTTGCAAGGAATGCAACATTGACAGTAGAAAAGGTAACAGTGGTACTGACTCTTCATCAGACATTAATTTCCTCGTGCATAAGAAGATGACGAAGTTGCTCAAAGGTAGGCTTTGTTATGTGCATATTCAACACACTCACAAAACTCCTGTATTCTTCTGGAAGGCCAAGTAGGACAGTCATAATGAGATTGTGATCAGACTCCTTTTCTCCGATTGCCTATAGTGCATCTTCGATGGATTTAACATTTTGCATGTATTCTGTCACACTCATATTTCCCTTTTGTTGTGTTTCTTAGTTCCACCTTAAGAGAGAAGGCAGTAGATGCAGTCTTATCAAGGAAGTAACTCTCAATCGCGACCCAAGCATCACGTGCTGTTTTCGGTGAGCTTGACACCACCATCTAAAGAATACTGAGGGATAGAGTGGCATTTATCCAAGAGAGGACTGGGCTGTTCTTCTTCTTCCAAGTAGGATATGTTGGATTTGGAACAAGTTTCTTGTCTACTACTCAATGAATTGAGCAGGGACACTGCCAGTACCATCAACATGCGAAGTCACTCCAAAACTTTCAAGAACATTTAGGAATGCTTGTTTCCATACGAGATAAGTATTGTCCGTAAGCTCCATAGGAATTAGGGTTTTGATGTTGACTATTGGTAGAGATGGTAGGGTTGAAGACAAAGCCATATTCGGGCCACAAGAAGTAAAGATGATAGAGTTGAGCCGTACTGTAGCAGTCTTGTCGTCGTTGCTGTCCACAGCACCCTCATCGCCGTCGATGTTCCCGTTATTCTCAAATCCTACGATACCCTCGTTGTCATCGCTGTTCACGGCTACACCCTCCGCGGCTCCGCCGCAGCCTCACTTCCGCAATCTGTGTCATATCTGAGTCTGTGTCACCGCCGCCGGCATCTGCGGAGTTGTGGGTGAGGTAGGAGAGAGAAGCGTGGCATCGATGTGGGGGCGATAGAGGAGGGAAAGAAAGCGAAAGGAGAAAAATAGAAAGGAATGGTAAGGAGGACGGAGATGAAGAGGGAGAAGAAAAACGAACGAGAAAGAAAAAGGAGAGAGAAAGAGTAAAGATATTTTGATCATTTTATTAAAAATTTAGACCTAATCTGCAAAATCTAAAAAAGTGGCCTACTTCTGCAAAAATGCAAAACCGTTAGATTTTTTATGCAAATTTGCCATCCCTACACTATATAAACCTATAATTTTATACGAAAGTTGTTAAAAAAATACTAGTTAAAAATAACAAAAATAACATATATTCAACGCATTTTGACATAAAAAATAACAAAATACATAAAAATAACATAAAAATAATTAAAAATAACTTGATAAAAGCTTTCAATGAATCTATCATGAAGATTCATTTTATACCTTTTGTCTAAAATAATAGAGTCACTAGATTTTGTCTAAAATAATAAATTTGTCAGCAATAATGCAGAGATTGCTGAGAAAAAAAATAGTTAAGTGGTATCAATAAGAAAAAAAAAAGTACAAGGTAGAAAAACAAAAATAAATTTAAAATATAGCATAGAAATTGATAAAATATAATAATATAATAATGTCTTTGGGAAAAAAAAAATTAAATGTAGCAAATGAAAATAACACTAAAGAACAGTGTAGTAGAATGAAATTAAGCCTAAGAATAATTGGGCTTAAATATTTTTGGATAGTTAGGGCCCAACGAGTTATTAGCTCTAGCAGGCTAGGTCGTTAGATTTGGTATCAGAACCTATTTGCTGCTCGAAAGTATGAGATGTGTCTCACATCATTGGGTTGATCTTTTAGTTACAATAAGTGAGCTTACTAGTGGTTTGTTTGGGCCAACACTATATTACCAAGCAAGGCCTAAATCAACAAATATAGGCATCAAACTATCGATTCAAATTAGTTTCACGATGGAGGGGACTGATTTGTGGCTTAAATGGGCCAGTATCCTGCCCTGTGGCGGGAGGCCACGTTGGGCCGAGTCATGTTCGAAATGGCGTGAGGCTGGGTTTGACCGAGTCATGTTCGAAGTGGCGTGAGGCTGATTGGGCCGAGTCACAATCGAGACCCGTGGGCACTGTGTATGTACGCTTTAATTGAATTGGTTGCGTATTTCTAAGTTTTGGGATTAATGGTTAGGGCCAACGATCCGACAAGTGGTATCAGAGCCAGATGTCACGGGCTCGATTCCCGCATGCTGCAAATATGTGCAGTTGCTGGAGGGGGGATTGTTGGCTTAAATGGGCCAGCATCCTGACTGGGTTGGGCCGAGTCATATTCGAAGTGGCGTGAGGCTGATTGGCCCAGTCACAATCGAGACCCGTGGGCACTGTATTTGTACGCTTTAAGTGAATTGGTTGCGTATTTCTAACAGCACGAGCTTATGGGATTAATCGTTAGCGCCAACAATCCGACATGATTCACCTTCTGGCAGAGAGGACGCCGACGGTGGAGGAGTAGGAGTTGAACTGGGCGGAGCGGACGGCGGCGACGACGGCGTCTTCGGCGACGGGGGTGGTGCGGAAGCAGGGGAAGGCGGAGGGGTCGCCGTGGCCGAGGGGCACCACTGGGCGGCGCCCGCCCTCGTCGACGTTGGAGAGGATCCGGTTCAGCGTCCCCCGGATGCTCATCGTCGCCACGCCCGTGAGCTTCGCGTTGGGCCCGAATCCCCATCGCCTCCCTCCTCCTCCTCCGTTTTCCATTGGAAACAGAGGGGAGCGAGGGAGGGGGAGGATGTAGGGCTAGGGTTTGATTAGGAGGGTAAGATTTGGTATGTGGGTTTTTTCTTATAAGCTGGGTTTGGAGCGGAGCAGGAAATAGCAGTGGTGAGGATGGAAGATGCTCAATACAACACGCGAGTGGAGGCTGATTTTAATAATATAATAATAATAATAAGGTTAAAATGCATGAAAACCCCTCACCAACTAAAAGACAACGTCAACTTTGTTTTCTTTTTATTGACACTTTTTAACAAGTAGGAATAGAATCCGGCAGGGATGTCGATGGACGTTAATGGCTACGTATATTCAAAATTTAATCTGAACTTAAATTCAAACGGGTCAAATTTAATTAATATTTAATTAGATAAATTTGATAAATTCAGATTTATGTATAATTTATATTTATATTTGATCCAATCCAAACCCAAGCCAAAACCAAATCAATTTAATATATGGAAATTTAAATTTGTACTTTCAAATCTAGATTAGAGTATAATATGTTTAAAATTCGGTAAAGAGAAATGACTATTTTTGGATTCAGATTTTCAGTTTTGGTTTCATGTTTTAGTTTTTCTTTTGTTGGGTTCGATTTTGATTATGAATTTTCAAAACTCAACGGATTTGGGTTCGACTACTGGTTCGGTTTTCGATTTCGATGGTCGAATTCGGGTTCTGTGTTTGAAAACCTGCCCTGAATCCAATTTGTTGGCATCCCTAAGAATGCCAATAGATATATGACAAATACTATATCTACACTCAAAATTGGCCGTAAATCCTATAATTAACTCTTTTATATTTTTTGTCTGAAAGAAAAGAGATGTACATATGATAAGACTAGTGTAGAATAATAGGCTATTGGATAGAGAGAGCGTAAGATTTATGTTCATTTTTTAATGTACAAATAGTATTGCTCTATATATATTCATCTTTCGTTACTATCAAATTATTTTCGATAGGGTTTCCATATCAACAATCTAAATTGTCGAATATGATTAGAGTATTTATAATCTTTAGAAATTAAATTTCATAACATTTGGTGGTGTATCAAGTGGTCGCCAAAATGAATGGTAAAAATTAAATTATCTTTAAAAAATTTAAGATAGAATTATTGAATTCAAGATTTAGGGTATCGAGCTCACTAAAGTAATTCAAAGAATTCATATAAAAAATGCAACTAATTTAGACTCTTTTATATGAAATAAACATCACATATCACATATTGACCAAAAAAATTTTAATTTTTAAATCTTTTGATTTTTAGACAAATGATAATAGAATATTCATAAAAGTTTGTTCCTGAAAACTTCAAATATTTGAGGTCATGTTTGACACTTTAAATTATCGATATGAAAATTTTATTATTCAAAATGATTGGATATATAGTGCCGAAGATTGAATACTATCGATGAGATTCTAGTCCAACTCTCTTTTTTGACTTCTTTTATTTTGGTTTTAATTTTTTTATTAACTAAGTTAATAATTTTATTCAATTGTATAAATCAATCAGCTATTAACACTTATTAATCTAATTTTATTTGCTATAAAATAGCTTAAATTATTTAGATTGATAAAATTATCAATTAATTTGGTATTATTACACCATTCGACATTAGATGTTGTAAGCTGTAAATTAGTGGAGAGCTTGTACATACTGATTACCAGACAGACGCCATTATTGAAGGAGATGAGGCGCTTTGGATTGGAGGTAGTCTTTTCTGGAATTTTAGCAAGCAAAAGTTTATTTTTATGCTCTTTCCACCTTACTTGAGAGGATCAAGGAAAAGCAAAGCGAGGACCCGAACCTAATAAAAATTTGAGTTGAGTTGGAGAGTGGTCAAGCAGGAGAGTTCAGTGTAGATGCCTCAGGAGTGCTCAGATTCAAGGATCATTTATGTGTGTCGGTGGACTCAGAGATTCGAGAAGAAATCTTAGAGAAACAAAAATGTATAAGGACTTAAAGGTACTCTATTGATGGAATGGTATGAAAAAGGATATTGAAAGATTTGTATCACAGTGCTTGAGTTGCCAGTAAGTAAAAGCTGAGCATCAGATGCCGACTGCCAAACTTCAGAGTCTCCCAATACCTTTGTGGAAGTGGAATATGATCACCATAAACTTCATGATTGGATTATCATGGCCACAGGGCGGATATGATGCTATATGGGTAATAGTGGACAGATTGACTAAATATGCTCACATTATATCAGGGCATACTACTTGGTCCAGGAATAGGCTCGCTCAGGTATACATTGATAAGGTTGTGAAGCTACACGGAGTTCCAACCTCTATTGTTTCAGATAGAGACCCGAAATTCGTTTCACACTTTTGGAGGAGTCTACAGACGGCCTTGGGTGCCCAGTTGTATTTTAGCACAACCTTTCATCCACAGACAGACAGATAGTCTAAGAGGACAATTTAGATTCTTGAGGATATGTTGAGAGCATGCGTCCTCGAGTATGGAGGTGGGTGGCATCGACACTTGCCGATAGCAAAATTTGCTTATAATAACAGTTATCGGGTTAAGATGGCTCCATTTGAAGCATTATATGGGAGTAAGTGTTGATCATCCTTATGCTAGAGTGAAGTAT
This sequence comes from Puya raimondii, assembly GCA_016920855.1. Classification (NCBI taxonomy): domain Eukaryota; kingdom Viridiplantae; phylum Streptophyta; class Magnoliopsida; order Poales; family Bromeliaceae; genus Puya; species Puya raimondii. Next base: position 199,243,326 of record JABWPP010000050.1, on the reverse strand, counting down.
GTGAAAGAAAAACTCTGCGACCAGATATTATAATGAAAACGGAAGAGAAAGTTAGAATCACGAGATGAGATCTTGTGACTGCTCAGAGTCGACAGAAAAGCTATGCTGATGTATGACGACGAGGCCTTGAGCTTCAGGTGGGAGATCATATTTTTCTGAAAGTTTCACCGACTAATGGGATAAAAAAGTTTGGAATTCGTGGGAAGCTTAGCCCACAATATATTGGACCTTTCGAGATACTCCAGCGAGTTGGACCAGTAGTATATCAACTTGCTTTACTACCGAGATTGGCTGGAGTCCATGAGGTATTTTATGTTTCTTCACCAAGGAGATATGTTTTCGACCGCTCCATGTGATCGACTTCGCTCACTTGAGCTGGATGAGAATCTGAGCTACGAAGAACGCCCTGATCGAATTTTTGCATGGGAGCTTAAGAAACTGAGAAACTGGATTATTCCTTACGTTAAGGTCTTGTGAAGCAACCACAAAGAGTGAGAGGCAATCTGGGAGCTCGGGAATCAGATGAAGGAGGCTTATCCCTATCTACTTGAGGATTGAGATTCGTATCCTAAAGTTTTGAGGACGAAATTTTTTGTAGGAAAAAAGGATATAATACATTGGACTTTAGCAAATTGACAAAGTCACAGTTTGGAATATTAGTTAGCATACTACGAGAGTGCTGGACTGAGCTAGAACCATTTTGGCGCGAACTTGACACGAAATCGGGCTCAGAAATCAGATTCTTAATGATTTTGAGTTTCTAGTGACTTTTCGGACACCTGAATCATGGTCTGAGCACCCGAAAATACTGTATTCGGGCTAATTCGATTCTGGATCTTATTTTGGACCGCTCGAAATTGCCGAAGGAGCATTTGAATAGGTTTCAGGCCCTGAATACGGATGCCCGAAATTGCTGCAGCAGTCCAAAATTTGTTTGATCCGTGATTTGATTAAGGCGGTGGAACTAATGACTCAACATACTGATTCATCAAGATAAGACGGATGCCTGGAAAAGGATCCGGACGCTCCTACAATTGGTTTCGGATGACTGGGTGCCTCATGAGACGTCCGAAATGGCTCAAATAGGAGGTCTTGCACAACCGTATCATGGAATTGGGTGCACGAAATATCGGGTTTTAGCTGAAAATAGGATTTTCATAATTTTAGGGACTTATATCAATTGTTATCTTATATTGTTTGGCTGATGGCTTCTTTTATTTTGTTCGGCATGCAGAGGGAGAGAGAAAGAATGTGAAGGAGGTAGAGAGGGAGAAAGAGAGAGAAAGAAATTGAAGTGAGTTTGTGATCGACGCGGTGAGTTTGTGAGCGTGATTCATGAGGTCGGTATATATATGAATTATAATTCGATCACGATGTTTGTAGTTGTGATTTTCGCAGTAGTGAGAATGATAAAACTATGGTTTAGGGGTTGATTTTGCTGTGATGTTGTGAGATACTAGTGCTGAGCATCATTTTTCCTCAATTTCCTTTAGAGACATCGATTTAGGTGGGTTCCACATTGCCGATCATGGTGAACTACTCATTATGTCTGTTGTTTTCACCTATTCTATTTTTTAGATATTAATTAGCATCACTACAGTTGTTCTTTTCTTGTATGTCCATGTACCCACATATGAGATTATCTAGTACTTTTAGCATGATGATTATGTGGATTGAGACTCTTTATCCTTGTTGTTTATTATTCTACTGTAAATTCTGTTAAACATGCAAAATTATAAAATCATTAAACTGATGACGGATAGATAGGGGAACATTGGACATATAACTATGGCTGAGGATACCGAGACTGTATTATTATGATTTGTTTGATCATTGCACGTGACCATAGCTTGCATTGAGACGGATTAAGCTCGGTTGCGAGCGGTGAGATATATTGTAATACTTAGTGGGGTTGCGCCCCACAAGTGCCCCTCCAAAGCTGGTTACTGGGTATGCGGCAGCGCGAGCTTGGCCGCACCTATGAGCCGGCCGGTGTGATTGGGTCTTATGATTTGCCTATCAGACACCTTAGTTGACGCATATAATTTTTATTGACTAGTCTTGAGACATATGGTAGAGACATGGTAACTATCCATTGATTTTCACAAAAATGATAGAGGCATGATAGTTCTTTATTTTTCTATTCATATTATGCTCTATTACTTACTTATTTATGGTTCATTTACTATTCTTTTCTCTAATAGACCAAGTTGCGTAGGTCGTCGTTGTCGTTGACTGTACCCACTGAAAACTATTGATCATTGTTCTCACGTTCTCCTTTGTTGAAACTTTTTCAAAGCCTTCAGCACTAATTGCTGCTGCAGATCGAGATAACGGGATGACGAGCTACGTAGCATCTCCTACCAGTTATATGACAGTTAGAGGAGGACCCTGCAGATAATTTATGTTTGTATAGCAGCATAATATGATGTTTTGGTGAGGATAGTGCTAGGTGTGCTTATATTTATATTTTGGTTAGTGGAGGTGATGTATACATGTATTTGATTTGATGTTATTGGAAGGTGGATATTTATATATGCTGATGTACTCGTTACTTTTTTTATATACTCTGATACCTGCTTAGTTGTGGACTCCTACGATTGTTGATAGGTGGTTTTAGTGTCCGCTTCGGATGTACGGGGTGCATCTCGTGCATCCGTCGGGTCTGTTGATGCGTCCGGAGGCTTTTGTTGCAAACCTAGGGCATGACACAATATATTCTCAATATAGCGGTCCAGAAGATTTCGCATGATCTTGTAAACAGTATGAGTTGTATGTTGAGTACGACGCGATTTCCCCAAATCCCTTCTTATTTTTTGATCTTTTAGAGCGAAAAATAAAAAGGTTGATTCTTTTTAGTACTCGTAAATTATTTTTCTGGAAATAAAATTTACACCGAGCCAAATATGGCGAAAAGCATTTTTCAAATCGAAAATACATTTAAGTCCACTTTACACATAATCTTTTTTTGGCTAATCATTATGATAACACACTACGAAGCTTTTCTTGTTAGTTTAGAAATATAGTCCAAAACAGTGAAAATCTCAAAATATAGTTATCCAATTTTTTCGATAAAATACCCATTCATAGTCTAAACATTGATATAAAACTAAATAAAGTGGCGTGAACATTTTATAATGTATAGATGTGAGGACTGAAAATTTTGCTGTGTAGCTAAACTCTCTGTTGATAATGTTTTTGTGTGAATTTTAATTACATAATCACTCGTCAAGTTTCGGAAGAAAACGAGTTAGGATGGAGATTTTATGCGATCTTTACTTTTCACTTAAAGTGAATAGTAACCCTGGTTTCCGGAGAGGCCAATGAGAAGAGATGGCTTCCGGCGCGTATCGGACTCCGTTCATAGTGATCCAATAGCTCGTTTTCAACTGTCCGACTATATTGGACCCTTTGGCACTAACGGATTTTGGGTTTGACGCACGATTTTTGAGAAAACTAGATTTTATCGCAATGAGGATTTTTATTCTTTATCGTTTTTGCTTTTTAAAAAACTTCGCGTTGCTCCGTTTTGCATGTGGACCCTCGGGCGAGGACCTCTCTGCGAGAGAAAGTTTACATCGGGGGACTTTGGCCGCATTATTGCTATTTGGAGGGTTTTGGGAGGCAATTATCGGATATATATATATGTATATATATATGCATCTGTATGTATATCTATATGTATATATGTATATGTATATGTATATGTATATGTATATGTATATGTATATATATGTATATGTATATGTATATGTATATGTATATATATGTATATGTATATGTATATGTATATATATGTATAGAATTGAGCTCCTATGCTTTTAAAAGCACCAAGCAATTGGTGCTTGTAAGTTTTTAGCCATTGGATTAAAATATGGACGGTTAAGATGATGTGGGCCCCCTAGGGTTGAGTGGGTGGTTGGTTGAATAGTATAATTTAACGGATGGAATTGATCAAAGGGGTGAATCTAACGGCAGAAAACTTACAAGCACCAAGTGCTTGGTACTTTCACAAGCACCATAGCCGGACTCTATATGTATATATATATATATGTATATATATATATATATGTATATATATATATATATATATATATATTATAGGTTTTGGAGCCCCTTAACCGTAACCCTAACCCTAGCCACCCTTCCCCTTTCCCTACCTGGACCTCCTGCGACGCGCCATCGCCGCCGTCGCTGTCGCCGGCCGCCGGAAACAGAGAAGAACCCATCTTCCTCTTCTCTCTCTCTTTCTCTCTCTCTCTCTCTCTCTCCAATATTCTTGGTGTGTGAGGGGGGGACCTCGGCCGGCCATCCTTGCGCCTCCGCCGACCTGGACCACCTCCGGCATGGTCCTCCAACTCCGGGCGGCCATCCCTGAGCCTCCCCGGCGCCGCCGTGCCGTGGAGGTTGCGCCGCGGCCAAGGAGATCCTGCAGCAGCCGCGCGACCGTGGGGAGTCACACGGCCGTGGGGATAACTAATTAAAGTATTGGCGTGAACTTGATTAGAACATCTTACAATGTATAGAAAAGGTGACGGTAGCAGTCTCCTTTAACTCCATATTTTAAACATTACATTTTAACTTTACCAAAGCAAATATAAGTACTAACTAATAGAAAAAGCACAACAACAAATGTAAGTTCATCATCAAAATATAATTGGATACATGAAACTGAATATAATTGGACCAGCAGTCTCTTTTAACTCCATATTTTAAACATTACATTTTAATTTTACCAAAACAAATATAAGTACTAACTAATAGAAAAAGCACAACAACAAATGTAAGTTCATCATCAAAATATAATTGGATACATGAAACTGAATATAATTAGACCAGCAGCTGCATTGAACAATTCTTTTCAAAATATTAGTTGAATATTTTCAACAAAGTATAGCATAGTCAATTCATTCTCACCCATTTCAAATGCCGCCTATAAATAAAAATATAATATGGTACTAGTTTTAGATAATATGAATAAAAAATAAAGTAAATAGATAATATGAATAAAAAATAAAGTAAGTCTTCATAATACTTTAACTTGTTATTAAGTAGTCTCACAAAATCATATGTTTTAGTCTTGTCATATGTAACATCTCTTTTCGGATTATAATTAATAATTTGGTCTATCCAAGAGTTGGTAGACCAGTGAAGGCTGTTGTTCACTCTGCTTTGATATTGTCTCCAATCATTGTCGCTAGTTAACTAATAAACATATGTTCTCTCTCATCATCCAAAATAGTTGGTGACTGAAAATGTGACTCCTATTTCCATATTAAGAATATATATAGAGTGTAGGGCTACTGTAGAGAAAAAAAAAATTGGAAAGAAATCTGGTGTTTCAATTTATCTTTTCTTTGAATTTCTCCTAACTTCTCTTCTTTCTCTCATCCTAACCACCCATCAAAATTGATGGACGGTTAGGAAGTTAGGAGCAGAAGAGCTGTTGTGCTCCTAATAACACAATAGCCATATATATATATATATATATATATATATATATATATATATATATATATAGTCTGGTTTCGCCGTTAGAGCTACTACTTTGACCATTTTTACATGTTAGATCATACTATTTCACCAACTATCCACTAAACCCTAGAAAATCACTATCATCCTAACTGCATTTTTTTTCATCCAAGGGCCAAAAACCTAATAGCATCATTGACTTGGTGATATTAATAGTATTCTAGCAAACATACATGTATATATATATATATATATATATAGAGAGAGAGAGAGAGAGAGAGAGAGAGAGAGAGAGAGAGAGTACCTCTTCTGTGCTTTCGAAAGCACGGAGACTTCCGTGTTTGTTAGTTGTTTTCGATGATAAAAGATCTGATTCGACGATCAGCTATGTTAGGCATGATCTATATTATTAGAACTATTTAGAAACCAAATTTTATAATTTCTGGACATCATTTACAAAGTGATCAAAGGGTCTCAAAAGTGACTATTTTAACGACCGATGTGGCACATTTGTAAGTTCAACGATGTAGAACAATCTAAATTACATGTGACACTTTTATAATCAGCTAGTCTCCTTAGTTCACGTATTCCATGTGAGTGAATTGAGAAGATAAACATCCATGAAATACGCATATTCAAATCCCTCAAAAATATCACTGAAAACCAAAATATTTGAAAGAAACAAATATTTTAAGATTTAATAAAAAAATATTCATATAATAATTCGACTCTTACCGAAGAACTAACTTCTCATATCTCTCCGATATACTGTACATGTTGTCTCCTTCTTTAACAAATAGATCATCCTTATAATGTTCAATGTAATTAGTTAATTTGCAACTAACGACTTCCGTGGTTACCAAGAATTTGGTATCGTGATAATTACATGTGACACTTTTATAATCAGCTAGTCTCCTTAGTTCACGTATTCCATGTGAGTGAATTGAGAAGATAAACATCCATGAAATACGCATATTCAAATCCCTCAAAAATATCACTGAAAACCAAAATATTTGAAAGAAACAAATATTTTAAGATTTAATAAAAAAATATTCATATAATAATTCGACTCTTACCGAAGAACTAACTTCTCATATCTCTCCGATATACTGTACATGTTGTCTCCTTCTTTAACAAATAGATCATCCTTATAATGTTCAATGTAATTAGTTAATTTGCAACTAACGACTTCCGTGGTTACCAAGAATTTGGTATCGTGATAATTACATGTGACACTTTTATAATCAGCTAGTCTCCTTAGTTCACGTATTCCATGTGAGTGAATTGAGAAGATAAACATCCATGAAATACGCATATTCAAATCCCTCAAAAATATCACTGAAAACCAAAATATTTGAAAGAAACAAATATTTTAAGATTTAATAAAAAAATATTCATATAATAATTCGACTCTTACCGAAGAACTAACTTCTCATATCTCTCCGATATACTGTACATGTTGTCTCCTTCTTTAACAAATAGATCATCCTTATAATGTTCAATGTAATTAGTTAATTTGCAACTAACGACTTCCGTGGTTACCAAGAATTTGGTATCGTGATAATTCTCGAACCGTAGTATATTTTGATGGTTTAAAAATTAACCGATATTGTAACAATCCAACGAAATGTTTCTTGTGACTAAAAGTTCACTTCTCTCCTGAGAATGCTCATATTCGTACTGTGCAGTTCTAAAACCAAGGTTTTTTCCTGAATACTTGTCAAGTGCTCTATCACCGATAATTAATTTATTATCAAATCTTTGTTGGCTCTCAGTCTGCAAGGAAACAAAATTAAAATTATTATAAAAAAAAATACCGACCGTCCCTAGCGCAAGTGGCAAAGGGCTTGATGGTTGGTACCCGAGGTCCCGAGTTCAAATCCTAGTTGATTCACATTTCCAGCCAAGTTTATTTCTATACGAAATAAACGAAGCAGACACCTTTCTCTCACAAAAAAAAAAAAAATATTAAAATAATTGTGATTTTGAAGCAAGGCTAGTATCTGGAGTACACTGCTAAATGCCACAAATTAGTTCATTGTACATAACAACTCCAAATTACAATAAACAACAACAAATTATAAGAGAGACATAGAGAGATTCAAATGGAAATTGCAGATCACCTCTTTATTAGTTCATTGTACATAGCAACTCCAAATTACAAGACACAACAAAAATTCTAAGACAAAGATAGAGAGACCCAATGGGAAGTTGCAGATCACCTCTTTATTAGCTTAGTGAACAAGTTATTCACTCAGTTCCTCAGCTTTGCATTCCTCCGGCAGAAGGATTTAAGCCTGTCAAGACCATCTACGAGAGAAAGATGGATCGACGGCGAAAGTGATGCGAAGCCAATTCTTCATTCCCAATGCACTTCCTGCGCAAAATATGCACCCGCCATTAATTTCTCCACAAGAAGTTAACTGTGGTAAAAATATCTTTACACAAGAAGTAACAATTTTACGGCAAACAAGAGAAAATTCAAAGAACAATTTGAGCACGGAGAGTGGGGTTCAACAAGTTTACTATTCTCACTGCTTCAAAATTAAATTTCCATGAGCAATTTATACAGCAAATAATCTGCATTCATGTTAACTTTTATAGTAAAAGACAGCTTCCACCGATCATTACTTAAACATGAATAATGATTTTCTACAAATGAGTATATGTTAGATGTAACAGTTGAATTTCCCAATGTTTCGCTAATGCATATTTAACTTGTATTACTCTTTTTCACCAAGATGAGTCCTGAATAAATGTCTCATTCTGATTGTTAATGCCGTGAAGAAATATTGACAAATAAAAGTACGCAAATTTTGCAAGAATAAAATTCAAATTCTTCTCTCTCAGTTACAGGAAATGAATCACACTGAAGGAATAAGTAGTATTTTAACAGAACGTAGAAAGTAATATGAATAGTGCCTATGTAACTGTAGCTTTACGTGATTGCTGAGAGCTAACACAACCACATAATTATTCAAAGAAATTGAGATGTAGATTTTAATCTGGGACATCCTATCCATCTTGTGATAATTCTTAATTTAAGCTACTAGGTCATTAACTATCGAATGCTCCTAATTCAACCAGAGGAATGAAAATGAAAGAAGTTAAAAAAGAAGAAGTTAAAAAATGACTCATCATAAACTGAGCATTCACTGAAGACTCCTGATTCTAAACAATGACTTGATGAAAACTATCAATTCAATCACCTGGCAGGATTATCACCGACTCTTCTTTGGCCAGTTTTCTGCAGAAGTCGACATCATCTTGTATATGCTCCAAACAAGATATATTCAGCTTCACCTGCGTTACATGATATCAGCTTGAAAATAACTTTTACAGTACTATATTGTTCAGATTTTTCCTCACCGTAACAAACATAGAACCCTCTGGCTTGTGAGGACAAGTAATACATTCGATCTCCTTCATTGCATTGTAGCATATATCTGCTGTCTCCCTTAATAGAGCAATAATTTTATTAAAGAAATCTTCCTTCGTATTCTCGATGATATGAGGAATTGCCCCCTGAAAAACAGCCGCAACAGAGATATAGATAAACTTTGCGATTCTTTACAAAATGAAGTACCGAAAAAGAAAATTGTTCTCAGCATCGACGACAAAGAATCTTTAAGGACATAGATATCATCATTTACCTGAATGAAAGTCGCAGGATCTGTTGAAATGTTAAGATAGCTTGCAATAGAATCCACAACCTGAAGGGAAGAATTCTTCATATATTCTCTTTGTTATTTCGATGAAAAGCATAAAGCATAACTACTAAATAATATGTAATTTGTTCAGCCGCTGTACAGAATAAGGAATTTGTAGAACATCACCACGATATATCAGCAAATAAAAACCAAATAACATATAAAAGTATGTAGGTAAAGCACATTTTCACTTTTTGGGATATGTATAGTCTGTTACTCTCAGTAGCAAACTTAATAAGGTAATAATTTTTCCCACCAAACAAGTCTTTGGGTTTACTGAAAAGGCTGTATCTTGCATGGTTTATTATTTGGCCCAGAGTTCAGCACAAAATTCCAAGCAATAGTATTTAAATGAAACTTTACTAAAAGAACATCTTTAATTTCCAAGAATTTTTCACCTACATGAACAAAATGTTGCCTATCCCAAATTATGTACCTGATTAAAAAGGCCTTCAAAAACTGGAAGTAAAGAGCAACATTGCAAAAGTTAGGATCAGGAGAATGACCTTAGTTTCTCTTAGAATGCCCTTAGGATCGCATATTGCGACCCAACCAAGTCGCCAACCGGGCACCACCCATCTTTTAGATATAGAACCCAAGGTGACGACCGGAACCGTCTCTCCGAAAACTCCATTGGCACAAAAGGATTACTTCCAAAGACCAAATGATCATATACCTCATCAGCAATGACCATAATGCCAAGTTTACTCGCAGTTTCAGCAACCTGATCAAGAGTTGAACACACCAACAACTAACTTCTGCAATAACTGGAACAAATGGAAAGGACTAAAACGCGTAAACATCTAACCTTAGCCAAGTGCTGATAAGTGAACACATTTCCACAAGGGTTATTGGGGTTAATAATGACCATCGCGGCCGTATTCTCATCTGCAAGGGCTTCCACAGCTTCAAGATCAATCTCCCACCCTTTCTCCGGGATAAGGTCGAAATAACGAATATCGATACCACTAAAGACAGATCGTGCCTCGTACAAAGGAAATCCAGGCTTTGGAAGCAAGATATTCACTCCGGGACGGGCAAGAATTGAGAATACGGCATCAACGGCCTGAGTGCATCCTCCGGTTACAAATATATCGTCAGAAGAAAGCTTATAAGGAAGATCGCGAGAGAGGTATTCGGCAATAGCACTGTGTTTTGATCAACAAAGTAAACACAGGTGATCAAAGAAACTGCTTTCACTTTTCACTAGCTAATCCACATGATATATCAAAAAAAATTTAGAAAAATTGAAATTACAAAACTGAGATACCATAATGAGAAACTTGTTAAATTAATTGGAATCTTTAAGGTTACAATAGAAATAAAAATTTCAGAAAAAGAAAAAGAAGAAACAATATAGAAGGAACAGTTTTTCCATTTATGTAACAAAAAGTCAAAAAGTCAACTTGGTTAGTCAAATTCATCACCATTGTGCCCAATAATCTGGCTACAAAAGGTGTAATAGAAACTTATTCACAATACTTAGTTATTTCACTAACAAGAATGCCACCTAAATAGCACAATGACTATAGAATCATTTTTACACGCTACAGCTTGTCTAAACGCATGTTAGGTCTCGCGTCTGCTTCTACTTACAACAACAATCGCGTCCAGTAGAGCATTTGACAAAGAAAAATATCTTGAAGTTTTTGCTACCAAGAGAATTAGATACAACATCTAATCAGACCCAAAGCGAAAGTTTTAATTAAATATTTCTACTTTTGTTGTAGAGAAAACACAAAATAAAGCTTATTTTAAAAAGTATTACTATAGTTTACAATAAACTTCAATTCTTAGTGATTTAGGCATTAATTAGCCTATTTTACGTTGTTTCACTATAAGAACCTACCATTATAGAATACCTTTTTGCAAACTGTAGGGTGATAAATGCAAATTATTTGATAATAAAATGCCTACATTATATCATGCCATGGTTTCCATAAAATATCACCTTATAACCTTATTTAATGGTAAATTTTTATGGCCGAATAAAAATAAAAGGGATAACTTCAAATATCACCCCTGTGGTTTCGTGCTTTCTCACTTTAGTGCCCTGTGGTTTAAAACGTATTATTTTAGTACCCTGTGGTTTGGTTATTCTCTTTTTTTGTTATCTTTTTGTTAATTTTTCGTTAAATTATACAGAAAAAACTTCAAATATCTCACCTATGGTTTATTTAATTTTCTCATTAATTTAACGAAAAAATTAACGAAAAGATAACAAAAAGAGAATAATCAAACCACAGGGTACTAAACTGATACGTTTTAAACCACAGGGTACTAAAGTGAGAAAGCACGAAACTACAGGAGTGATATTTAAAGTTATCCCAAAATAAAATGACATAGTAGTTCAGTACAACTTTTTAAATAAACTACAGAGCGACAATAAAAAAAATTCGCTAAACCATACAGGAGAGGGTAAATTAAAGTTAACCGTGCATTTTATGATTTTATCAAACTGTTAGCATTACACCCAGATGAAAGGAGCAAGAGGGATTCACCTTCTCGCGGAGGGAATGCCGACGGCGGGGGCGTAGCAGTTGAACTGGGCGGAGCAAACTGCGGCGACGACGGCGTCCTCGGCGGCGGCGGGGGTGCGGAAGCTGGCGAAGAGCGAGGGGTCGCCGTTGCCGAGGGGGATCGCCACGCGTGCGCCGCCGGCGGGGACGGCAGCGCGGATCTTGTTGAGGGTCCCTCTGTTGAATATAAATATTTAAAACATCGTTCTCTGACAGCTTTCAAGTTCTTAGATATAAACGGTTGTTTCGTATTATTTACCGAACGCTCCACGTCGCCGCGCTCGCGGCCGCGGCGTTGGGCCGGAACCGCCACCGCTTCGCCCCTCCACATCCTCCTCCTCCTCCTCCTCCGTTCTCCATTACGCTCCGGGGTTAGGGTTAGGGTTAGGGTTAGGGTTAGAGGCGTCGATGGTAAGCTCGATCGCTGCTTTCGTGTAGGGCTGGTCATTTATAAATAAGAGTGTCAGCGGAAATGGCGGGGGGGTGACGCCAAAAAGCGTACGCATAAGCGACCGTTGGAGTGATTCGATCGGCCGCCCGGTCCCGGAAGGAATGACAAAAGGGTATGGGTATAAGTGATTTCGTTTTCAGCAGATCCTCCGCGGCGTCCTCCGATCCCGTACAGCACGGGTCGTAGGAATTGGACGTCGGACTGTCCAGTGGTAATCTATTTGGAAGTTTTAACAATTCTGCGTTCGGATGGAGGGGAAAGAAGAGAGAAAAAAGAAACAAATTTTTTTTTTTTTTTATGTTCGGATTAAACAAAGAAAGGAAGGAAAATTAACATTCTCTACATTTTCTCGCCATTTTGAGAAATGTTAGAGTGTAAATCGTAAGCTTACGCATTCGAAAGTATTTTTAATATTAAAAAAATGCAAAAAAAAAATGATGGTAAGACTAGTATTAAAGTAAAAGCCATTGGATGGTTAGGCGGTAAGAATTAAAACTATTTTTTAAATGCACAGCTAATATTACATTTTTACTTTTATTAGAGTATGTTTGATTCACCTATTTAGACTATAGAATGGAAAGAAAAATTATTGATTCCGATAGTTGTTATTTATTTTACAGAATTTATATTTCCATTTTATATTCCACTATGGAATAGAAATGGCGAAATTTATTTATGGCCCAATCCGATTTTGAATACCAAATTAGTCCATTCCAAAATAAACTACTCAAAGTCCTTCTTGACAAACACCTCCCCCTCCTCTCTCTCTCTCTTCATCACTCTCCTCTCTATTCATCAAAATTCTTTCTAAAAATTCTACATTTTCATTTCGATTTTCATTTCAATAATAAATCAAATATTTTTGGATGATTCGTAATTCCATTTCTCATTCCAAAAGAATCTATTATTATTTCCCATTCATATTCCAACGAACCAAACATACTCTTATAAAAGAGCAAGAAGAGAAAAAATCATTGATCCTTATGGAAGATCACTTGCTCACTGTTTTTCTCAATTTTTCTCATTTTCAAATAAGTGAAAACGTTTTGTTTATCTTTTTTTCTTTTTTTTTTATTATTTTCTCTCATTTTCTCGCCTTCAATACGGAGTGTAGAAGCACAAAGATAAATTACAGTAAAAGTCCCTAAACATTGAGTCAAATTTCATTTTGGTTCCCGAATTTTTAATTTTGCATGGAAGATACTAAACTTTTAATAAGTTTTCAATCCAGTTATTCAACTTTTGGCAGTGCTTCATCTTAGTCTTTATCATAAAATATAAACTTTTGGTTGCATCTCGCACATCTATTTATTTATGCACAATGAAGTCCTCGTATTATCATTCATCTCATATTTTCAATTCATATGCTTTATAAGAAAAAAAATTATAACTTAAGGAATGGTAGGGTTGAAAACTTGAAATATACGAAGAAAACAATAATTAATAAATATGTGGTATATGTTGGGGATATACCGCAACGAAAATCCGATTGTGATTTTAATCTAACTAATTTTGTGATAAAATAAATAAATCAAACTTACAGATAAATTCTAAACTCCAAATAAATAATACGATTGATCCGGAAGCGTGCGAGGCACTGCCCTAAAGCGTATTCCCGTCCTTACGTGCGGGTTTAACCGGGAACAACACCCCAAGGTACGACCGGAATTCCTTTTTCTGCGAGCACGATCGTGGAGGAGGTTGACGGAGCTTCTTTCAACACCCGGCGATTAAAGATCAAACAAAATAACATAGAAATTAAAAAAAGAATAAACTCCTCTCTTTACCATGTTTGTTACAATGAACAGTGCATCCTCCACATATATAGGAGAGAGAATAGAACGTTGGAAACCTCAACGTTCCAATTCATGCATTCATGTGGCATAAAGAAGGAATTAATTAAATTAAATTCTTCCAATTAATTAACATAATAAAAGACAATAAATAACAATAAATAAGAATAAAAGAATTAATAAATGATAATAAAAGTAATTAGGAAATTTTGGATTTTCTCCAACAATCCCCCACAAAATCCAAAAATTTCAAATTAAGAATTAAACTCAAAGGAAAAATAAAAATAAATAGTAATCACCGGGTGTTTATACTATGTAATAGGCGAGGTGTCTTTAAGAGACTTAACCCCACTTAGTGTTAGCAGTTTCCGTCAGAAGGAATCGGAGTGAACCAGGTTTTGAACTACGTTCCTTTGACCCTGACTTCAACCACCACACACACAGTACAGAATTCTCCGTCGCGGGTCTGTGCGTTAATGGCCATGCACAGTACCTTGATTTTTCATAAGAGTTTCTATGGACAGCCCACGTCACATAGCCGCGGCCACATATGGATACTCTCATATAGGTGGTCTCCTCCAGGGATGTGTGTAGAGTCACATCTCGCGAAAATTATCGCCTTGGATCCCATTAAGAGCTATCAGCTCAACCTAATCCACTACACAGAGCACTACTCACCATAGGGATGGGATTGGAGCTAAAGCTCCTCTATATAAACTGTAGACAGTGCTCTTTGGCCAACCTAGCAGCTTATTTTTACCACATTGAACCTTCTTCAAGGGATCTCCTATCACAAAGGTTGGGTTCCCACTGCAGGAAGGCCCTTTACAGGCAAAGTCCCATCCCCCTCGATGACTCTAGGACTTTCGTCCTACTCAAGCCTTGTTACCATATATATTATATACCATATATATATTATATATATGCTACCATATATATTATATATATGCTACCATATATATTATATATATGCTACCATATATATTATATATATATATGCTACCATATATATGATATGTGTTACTATATATGTATTATATGTTACTATGTATATTACTTCCTTGTTAGGGTAGTAATATTTCTATATCTTTTTTATTATTTCCTTGTATAACAGGATACAATCCTGTTCTTCCATGTAAATCCTTTTTCCCTCTCTCTATATAAGAGAATGGGTTTAGATGAATAAAACATATAGAAAATTTCTCAATTCTCTTGTTTCATGGTATCAGAGCCCTTCTAGGGTTTTATTTTCTTTCGACGACAATATTGTTCCTCTCCTCAGAAGGCGAATTGTCCGTCCGAGATCAGCACCACGTCGCACCACGCCCGAGGACGACACGATCCGGTTCGAGTGATTAACTGAGACCGCGATCGTCATCATCACGTCTGTCTGTGGCCGCGCATCTTACCACGACGTGCGTCTAACCGAGCTGCTAGGAGTCATCTGCACGCACCTACGCCAATTCGACCCTTTGGCTCGGCGAGCTTACTCTCTAGCAAGCCACTTCTTCAGATTTGTCCATTCTACTTCTTTTTTTTATTTGTTTAGTTATGACATCTTCTACCAATCAATTTTCACAACTAGATGTCAAATTATCTGGTTCTAATTATCGGGAGTGGTCAGTGTCTGTACAACTTTTATTTGATGCCCTAGATTTAACAGATCATATTAATGGCACTAACCCTCCTACTGATGAGAAGAAACTCAAAGAGTGGAGTATTGCTGACAGACGTACCCGTGGAATTATATCCACGTCCGTGAAAATTGACATCAGAATGCAGTTGGTGAGTTTCTCTACGGCTCAACAAATGTGGACTCATCTTAAAAAATTGTATGAGCAATCTAGCCATGCTCAGTCATATGCTGAATTTCAAGAGCTGACATCCGCCCATCAAGGTGAACGCTCCATTCGAGAGTTCTATAGCTTTATGCAGGCACGGTGGCGCCAACTATCCGTCATGGAAGAGTCACTGTGCCAGACTTGTTTGGCTTGCACTTGTGCTACCAAACAAACGCAAGTTCGTGATCAGCAGCGCCTTTTTCAATTTATTATGCGTCTGCGGCCGGAGTTTGAGGCCTTACGAGGCCAACTTCTTCATCGATCTCCGCTACCCACCATTGATGCTGCACTTGCAGAGCTTATTGCAGAGGAAACTCGTCTTCGAGTATTGCATTCCTCTAGTCCTTCAACACCGACTGTACTTGCTGCTCCCAATCAAGTTCCTCCTGCTCCAGTTGTTCCGTCATCCGAGCCTTTGAGTTCTACTAACTCGTTTGGCCCTCGGAAGAACAAACGCAATATCCAATGCAAATATTGCCAACTCTGGGGGCATTCTATTCAAGATTGTAGAAAAAAGAAGTGGGCTGATCAGCATCGACACTCTCCGCGTGGTGGTTATCCTGCTGCTGCTTCTACTTTGCAGTTCGAGCATCCTTTCCATACTTCTTCTAATGAAGTGGGACATAGCACTGCTTCTGCTCAACTCAGCTGGCCTCAACTAATACAGCTACTCCAACAGAGCAATCTTACTAACTCAACTCCAAAAGAGTCAGGATCCAGTCCTCAGACATCATCAGCACCACCAGGTTTTGGTTCCCTTTCAACACCTAGCTTTGAAGGTACTTCTAAGAATTCCTGGATTCTAGACTCAGGTGCTTCTTTTCATATGACTCCCCATGGTTCATTACTTTCTTCACCTTCCCTTTTGTCTTCTCCACTCAATATTTTTACTGCTGATGGTACACCACTTCCTGTTACTCACTATGGTACAGTATCACCTACCATTAACAATACTGCCAACTTTTTTGTACCTTCTGTTTTACATATACCAAAACTTTCTTTAAATCTTTTGTCTGTTAGCCAAATTACTGATCATGACTGCACAGTTACATTTGACTCATCTTCTTGTCGTGTTCAGGATCGTCAAACAGGGAGTTTGATTGGACAGGGCCATAGGCGAGATGGCTTGTACTACATGGATCATCTGCATCTACCATCCATTCATGCCTCTGTTAATGCCACCACCACTTCCACCACCTCTAGTTCTACCTTATGGCATCGTCGTTTAGGTCATCTTTCTTCTGAACATCTTAATGTCTTACTTCGTCGAGGTGTCTTAGGCAATTTTTCTATTTCCAATAAGTTTAGTTGTATGGGTTGTAAACTTGCTAAACATACTACTAAACATTTTCCTGCAAGCAATTCTGTTTCTCATGCTGCTTTTGAATTAATTCATTCTGATGTTTGGAGTCCTGCTCCTATTTCTACACGTATTGGCAATCGATACTATGTGATCTTTGTGGATGATTATTCTCGTTTTACCTGGATATATTTCATGAACAACCGGTCTGAACTATTGCAAATATATAAAAATTTTACTGTTATGATTCAAAATCAATTTGGTACAAACATTAAAATATTTCGTTCAGACTCTGGTGGTGAATATATCTCTTCGGAATTCAGACAAATTCTTGCCAGTCAAGGCACCTTACCTCAGCTTTCTTGCCCATATGCCCACCAGCAAAATGGGGTTGCTGAAAGAAAGCATCGTCATATCATGGACACTGCCAGATCTCTTCTTTTTGATGGTTCTGTTCCTTCACAATTTTGGGCTGATGCTGTCAATACAGCTGTTTACTTAATCAACATTATGCCTTCTAGTGTTCTCTCAGGTGTCTCTCCTAGTGAGCGGTTGTTTGCTAAGCCTCATTCATATGATCACCTGCGAGTCTTCGGTTGCACTTGTCTTGTCCTGCTACCTCCTCACGAACGAAATAAATTGTCCCCTAAATCTGCTATTTGTATCTTTTTAGGGTATAGTCTTGAGCATAAAGGGTATCGCTGCTATGATCCCAACACGAGACGTCTTCGGATTTCTCGTGATGTGATTTTCTTTGAGCATCTTCCCTATTATGCCCAACCTGCACCAGCCACTGCAACTTCTCCCTCTACCCATATTGATCTTTACTTTTTGACTAATTCTTTTCCAGTACATTCCTCTTTCCAAGAGGACTCTATCTCTCCTATTACTTCTCCTGCAGATGACATTGAAGTACATGCGTCTCGTGATAGTCCTTCCGTCTAAGCTCCCACCGACGATCCTCCGACATCCGTGCGTCGCTATCCCCTTCGCGAACGCCAGCCTAAAAGGTTCTTTGGTTGTATCACCTCACATTCTTTTTCTCCGCAATTTCATACCTTTCTTGCTACCATTCACACTCACCAGGAACCACGAACATACCGCCAAGCTGCTGCCATTCCTGAGTGGCAAGATGCTATGTCTGAAGAACTTAAGGCTCTTCACCACACCGGTACTTGGAAGCTTGTTCCCCTTCCTCCGGGAAAGGTTCCAATCAGCTGCAAATGGATCTACAAAATTAAGACAAAGTCTGATGGCTCTGTTGATCGCTATAAGGCTCGCTTAGTTGCTCGCGGCTTCACTCAAGAGTATGGCATCGATTACGAGGAGACATTTGCTCCAGTTGCTAAAATGACATCTGTTCGCGTACTTATAGCTGTTGCTGCCTCTCGTGGATGGCCGCTATATCAACTTGATGTTAAAAATGCCTTTTTACATGGTGATCTTCACGAAGAAGTTTACATGCAACCACCTCCTGGCCTTAATCATCCACCTGGCCATGTCTGCTTACTTCGCAAGGCATTGTATGGTCTTAAACAAGCTCCTCGTGCTTGGTTTGAGAAGTTCTCGACTGCCGTTATTTCTGCTGGTTTTCATCAGAGTGAGAATGACCATGCATTATTCATTCACTCTTCTGCTCGTGGTATTACTGTTTTACTTCTCTATGTTGATGATATGATTATCACTGGTGATGATCCCGATTTTATACAATTTATCAAATCCTTTTTTCAACGTCAATTTGAGATGAAGGACCTCGGGCTCCTCCGTTATTTTCTCGGTATTGAAGTAGCCTACGGTTCTAATGGCTATTTGCTCTCTCAACGAAAGTACACAGCAGATCTCATCTCTCGTGCTGGTCTTACTGACAATGACACAGTCAATACTCCTATGCAGCTTCATCAGAAACTAACTCCTACCATGGGTGAGCCGCTTCCAAATCCCACACGCTATCGGGAGTTAGTTGGAGCTCTCGTTTATCTCACTATCTCTCGTCCAGATATTGCTTATGCTGTCCATATAGTAAGCCAGTTTGTTCAAGAACCAACTTCTGTTCATTATGCTGCTGTTCTTCGCATTCTCCGCTATCTTCAAGGCACTATTAATCAGAGTCTTTTCTTTTCTTCCACCTCGCAACTTGCACTCCGAGCTTATTCTGACGCTGACTGGGCTGGGGACCATACTGATCGCCGATCTACCACGGGTTATTGCATTTTTCTTGGTGATTCTCTTATTTTCATGGCGAGCTAAGAAACAGAATATTGTCTCCAAATCTAGTGCCGAGTCTGAGTATCGTGCTATGTCTACTGCAGCTTCTGAGATTGTTTGGCTTCGTCGTCTTCTTGGTGATTTTGGTATTACTTGCTCTACTCCGACACCTCTATATTGTGACAATCAAAGTGCAATCAAGATTGCTAATAATCCGGTATTTCATGAACGCACTAAACATATTGAAATTGATTGTCACTTCGTTCGGCACCATTATCTTAATGGCACACTTGCCTTACCATTTATATCTTCTCGTCTCCAGCTTGCTGACTTCTTCACTAAGTCTCATACGACGCAACGACATCAATTTCTTTTATCCAAACTCTCAGTGTTTAACCCACCTTGAGTTTGCAGGGGGGTGTTACCATATATATTATATACCATATATATATTATATATGTTACCATATATATTATATATATGCTACCATATATATTATATATATATGCTATCATATATATGATATGTGTTACTATATATGTATTATATGTTACTATGTATATTACTTCCTTGTTAGGGTAGTAATATTTCTATATCTTTTTTATTATTTCCTTGTATAACAGGATACAATCATGTTCTTCCATGTAAATCCTTTTTCCCTCTCTCTATATAAGAGAATGGGTTTAGATGAATAAAACATATAGAAAATTTCTCAATTCTCTTGTTTCAAGCCTTTCGTCAAGCAATCTGCAAGATTCTGATCAGGTCTGATAAAACTCAAAGAAATGATATCACAAGAGGTTAGCCATCTAACAGACTTCTGTCTCAATTTAATATGTCTGCTAATCTTAAAATTTATTAATTTTACTTAATAACTGAATATTATGATCAAAAGAAGTGAAAGCAAAATGCAATCATAATACCGAAATTAATCTAGCAAATAATAGAGTCTGCCCCCACAAGTTCTGAGGTACATCAAAATTTAAAAACGTGATATTAACAATATCCGATAAGATTCGGTTCAACAGTAAGCAGATGGGCCAAATAATTTAAAATTTTTGATTTCAATTAGGTATTTTCGGTCAAAGTAATATAAACAATTAAATGTGTAAACAAAATATCATTAATATAGAAACAGCAAATATATTACAAATTATAGATAGTGCTGTTGGTTAGGGGTTGTAATTTAAAGGTGCAACTTTAGTAACTTGGGGTTCGAATTCCACTTCTAACAAATTTTTTTTTTTTTTTTTTTTGGCCTTTTTGCATAAAAAATCCACTAGTTTTGGGCTTTTGCAAAATTGGGCCGCATTTTTCGTTTTTGCAGATTCGATCCGGATTTTCAACAAACTGACCAAAATACCCTTGTTACTTTTTCTCTTTCTCTCTCCTCTTTTTTTTCTCTCTCCTCTTTTTTTTCTCTCTCCTCTTTTTTTCTCTCTCTCCTTTTTTTTTTTTATCGCTTTTTTTTTTTTCTCTTCGAAGAAAGCGGCCGAGGCGGAGGCGGAAATGGCCCGCCTCGCCTCTGCCCCTCACGACCTCGCCCTCGCCCTCGCCCGCGCACCCCCCCCCGCCCCCTCGCCTCAGACCCCGCCGAGGCCGCGCCTCACCGCGACTCTTTTTTTTTTTTTTTTTCTCCGACCCTCCTCCACCTGCCGTCCCCGCCGCCACCGCCGGCGACGAAGAAGAAGTGCTTCTTGGGGCCGAGAAGCACGCCGGCGAGGGAGGGAAAAAATATAGTTACACTCCGGCGAGGGCGGTGGGTCGTGAAAAAAAAATTGTAAAGAAAAAAAACTATAATTAAAAAATATTATTTTCCTACTGAAAAGAACAAAAAAATAGAAAAAAATGAAGAAGATGATGAAATTACACTGTTAGAAAAAATTACACTGTTTAAAAAAATATTTGCACTGTTTTAATGAATGTTGCACTATTTAAGAGAGAAATTACACTCTTTTTAGATGAAATTTACACTCTTTAGGCCAAATTGTACTATTTAGAATAATGTTGCACCATTTCTTTCTCTTCCTCTTCTTCTTTCTTCTTCCTCTACTCTCCATCTTCATCCCCTTTCTCTCTCTCTTTCCTCACACTCCAAAATAATTTTGAACCGCTGCGGTCGAAGCCGGAGGAGGAGGAGCGGTCGTAGTCGCGGGGGGTCGAAGAGGTAAACGGAGAGGAGGAAGCGGGAGGCGTCGGCGGCGGCGGCGCGCGGGTGGTGGTTATGGGCGGGCGGGCGGGCGGGGTGGTGCGAGCGCAGGCGGCGCGGCGAGCGCAGGGGGCGCGGGCGCGGGCGCGATCCCCCTGCGCCCCCTCTCCCCCCCCCGGGACGCGCCCCCTAGGGGCGCGTGCGCGTGCGCAGGGACGCGCCCCCTAGGTGCGCGTGCGCCAGGGGGTGCGGGGGCGGGGAGCAGGGGGGGCGCGCCCCCTAGGTGCGCGTGCGCCAGGGGGGCGCGGGGGCGGGGAGCAGGGGGGGGGCGCGCCCCCCTGCGCGCGCGCCCGCCCGGGCCCGGGCCCGGGCCCCGGCCCCGGCCCCGGCCGGCCCCCGCCCCGGCCCGGGCCCGGTCCCCCCCGGCCCCCCCGGGTGGCCCGCGCCCCTGCCGGCTGCGCCCGCGCCCGGCGCCCCCGCCGGCTGCACCCGCGCCCACGCCCGTCGTCGTCCTCGTCGTCCTCCTTTGAGGCTTCCTCCTCGTCGTCGTGCTCCTCCTCCCCGCCTCTCCGGATTCCGAGTGCTTCCTCGAAATCCGCCCCGCGCCGCGCGGCCCGGAGAGGGAGGTGACCGGATCGAGTTTGGTTGGGAAGAAAGAGTGCAAAGAAATAGTGCAACGAGAAGAAATAGTGCAACGAGGTAGAAGAAGAGAAAAAAAAATGGTGTAAAGTTTTCTTAATAGTGCAACGTTGGCCTAAAGAGTGCAACTCTTTTTTCAAAGAGTGTAATTTCTGTAATTTCTTTGCACTATTAAGAAAACTTTTGCACTCTTTAGGCCAACGTTGCACTATTAAGAAAATTTTACACCATTTTTTTTTCTCTTCTTCTATCTCGTTGCACTATTTCTTCTCGTTGCACTATTTCTTCCCAACCAAACTCGATCCGGTCACCTCCCTCTCCGGGCCGCGCGGCGCGGGGCGGATTTCGAGGAAGCACTCGGAATCCGAAGGGAGGCGGGGAGGAGGAGCACGACGACGAGGAGGAAGCCTCAAAGGAGGACGACGAGGACGACGAGGACGACGACGGGCGTGGGCGCGGGTGCAGCCGGCGGGGGCGCCGGGCGCGGGCGCAGCCGGCAGGGGCGCGGGCCACCCGGGGGGGGCCGGTAGGGGCGCGGGCCACCCCGGGGGGGCCGGCGGGGGACCGGGCCCGGGCCGGGGCGGGGGCCCGGGCCCGGGCCCGGGCGCGGCGCGCGCGCGCAGGGGGCGCGCCCCCCCCCTGCTCCCCGCCCCCGCGCCCCCCTGGCGCACGCGCACCTAGGGGGCGCGTCCCTGCGCACGCGCACGCGCCCCTAGGGGGCGCGTCCCGGGGGGAGAGGGGGCGCAGGGGGATCGCGCCCGCGCCCCGCACCCCCTGCGCTCGCCGCGCCGCCTGCGCTCGCACCACCCCCCCGCCCGCCCGCCCGCCCCCACCACCACCCTGCGCGCCGCCGCCGACGCCTCCCGCTTCCTCCTCTCCATTTACCTCTTCGACCCCCGCGACTACGACCGCTCCTCCTCCTCCGGCTTCGACCGCAGCGGTTCAAAATTATTTTGGAGTGTGAGGAAAGAGAGAGAGAAAGGGGATGAAGATGGAGAGTAGAGGAAGAAGAAAGAAGAAGAGGAAGAGAAAGAAATGGTGCAACATTATTCTAAATAGTATAATTTGGCCTAAAGAGTGTAAATTTCATCTAAAAAGAGTGTAATTTCTCTCTTAAATAGTGCAACATTCATTAAAACAGTGCAAATATTTTTTTAAACAGTGTAATTTTTTCTAACAGTGTAATTTCATCATCTTCTTCATTTTTTTCTATTTTTTTGTTCTTTTCAGTAGGAAAATAATATTTTTTAATTATAATTTTTTTTCTTTACAATTTTTTTTTCACGACCCACCGCCCTCGCCGGAGTGTAACTATATTTTTTCCCTCCCTCGTCGGCGTGCTTCTCGGCCCCAAGAAGCACTTCTTCTTCGTCGCCGGCGGTGGCGGCGAGGACGGCAGGTGGAGGAGGGTCGGAGAGGGAGAAAAAAAAAGAGTCGCGGTGAGGCGCGGCCTCGGCGGGGTCTGAGGCGAGGAGGGCGGGGGTGCGCGGGCGAGGGCGAGGGCGAGGTCGTGAGGGGCAGAGGCGAGGCGGGCCATTTCCGCCTCCGCCTCGGCCGCCTTCTTCGAAGAGAAAAAAAAAGAGCGATAAAAAAAAAAGGAGAGAGAAAAAAAGAGGAGAGAGAAAAAAAAAAAGAGGAGAGAGAAAGAGAAAAAGTAACAAGGGTATTTTGGTCAGTTTGCTGAAAATTCGGATCGAATCTGCAAAAACGAAAAATGCGGCCCAATTTTGCAAAAGCCCAAAACTAGTGGATTTTTTATGCAAAAAGGCCTTTTTTTTTTCTTCTTTCAAGTAACAGTGGAGAGAAGAAAAAAAATACAAACGGATTATATGCAATTAAAATTTGAAAATGCTAATCCCAATTTATTTAAATTTGAATGACATACAATCAAGATGTCAAGCAAAATTAAAAGCAATATATATATATATATTTTAATGGATTAGCAGCCGTCAGATTTCATCACAATCAGATTGAGAATTACGCTTTAGACTGTTGGGGATATACCGCAACGAAAATTCGATTGTAATTTTAATCTAACTAATTTTGTGATAAAATAAATAAATCAAACTTACAGATAAATACTAAATTCTAAATAAATAATACGATTGATCCGGAAGCGTGCGAGGCACTGCCCTAAGGCGTATTCCCGTCCTTACGTGCGGGTTTAACCGGGAACAACACCCCAAGGTACGATCGGAATTCCTTTTTCTGCGAGCACGATCGTGGAGGAGGTTGACGGAGCTTCTTTCAACACCCGGCGATTAAAGATCAAACAAAATAACATAGAAATTAAAAAGAGAATAAACTCCTCTCTTTACCATGTTTGTTACAATGAACAGTGCATCCTCCACATATATAGGAGAGAGAATGGAACGTTGGAAACCCCAACGTTCCAATTCATGTGGCATAAAGAAGGAATTAATTAAATTAAATTCTTCCAATTAATTAACATAATAAAAGACAATAAATAACAATAAATAAGAATAAAAGAATTAATAAATGATAATAAAAATAATTAGAAATATTTTTCCACATGAAAGAAGGAATTAATTAAATTAAATTCTTCCAATTAATTAACATAATAAAAGACAATAAATAACAATAAATAAGAATAAAAAAATTAATAAATGATAATAAAAGTAATTAGAAAATTTTAGATTTTCTCCAACAGTATATAGGTCTGCAAATGCATTGGATATAGGCAATAATATATATTCTGAAAATAAATATATAAAAAAAATAAAGTAAAATTCTTTTAAGAGTTTACGGACTACTAAAGTCAAGCTTGGCAGTTTGAGAATCGAAGACAGACTTAATTGAAAATTTCGAAACTGGCAGTCCAATTTACTGCATTTTTTTCTTAGCTAGTGCGATTAAGTACATTCCAACTATAAATATATCAACTTAAGAGTTATTTACACAACTAAAGAGAAATTCATCGTCACAACAAACAATAAAACATAATTTTACACTATCAACGTTTTTTCAAAACAAACAATAGAGAACTCAAGTTTTTCTATAGAGAAACTCGAATTACACTGTAAATAAAATTGGACATGATTACTAAAATTACCTAGCATAATTGGTTAAAAATTAATAATTGGTACTGAAGATTCCAAGTTCAAAGTGAAGTTGTACATGATCGCACATACAAACAAACGCTTACATGAATTGCTTCACGTGGAAAATAAAATTATAAAAATGTTCTCGTCCCAATAGAACAATGCCACATGTCCAAGTTGTAGCTATTTGTACATCTGCATTTCTAGGGTTTCTCCAGCTGAAGAAAGAATCACGAGAGGATCCGTCCGTGGAGTGACTGGAGTCCGGGACGACATGGGATCTGTTTGAAACTTTACACAAGTTTTACTGTTCACTATAACAAAATTTAACTCCTTGTATATTCTTAAAAAAAGTTGTATATGGTACCTCTTCTGATCTAAGACTCAAGAATAAGAGTAGTGCTTCTATACTTGTAATTTTTTAATACTGTTCATTCATTTCTATTCAACGATTCGAATTTAATTTTTTTTAAATTGTGACCTGCAATAGCAGGTCACTTTGAGAGAGGTACCGATTACCAGCTATCCCAAAAAAGGCTATTTTCGTCTTTTAATAGAAAGGTAATTTAATAACTTTACATCTAATATATTATCAAATATTTCTTCTCTCTTTATTTTCTTTTTCTCTCTCAATCTTTCCTCTTCAGCCACAATAGAGATGTAAAGAGGTTGAATTCGGGGCGGATTTTCAAAAACCCGAACCCGAACCCGAACCCGAACCCCACTATCAAAACCGAAATCGAATCCAAATACAAATCCAACAAACTTTAGAAAATCATATCCACACCCGTACCCAACTAAACATCCGAAACCCGAATCCTAGCCCGAACCCGAAAATCCGAACCCAAAACATTATTTCTCTTTACAATATTTCAAAATATATTAAATTAAATTTAAAATTTTAAAATACATATTCAAATAACATCAAACATTTATACAGATTATATATAACGTAAAATAAATTCGGATTCTAGTTGGTTTCGGGTTCGGATCGGATACAATCAAAATCCATACCCGAATTCAAATCTGTCGAGTTTTCGTTTTTTATATCTATATCCGAAACTATATCTATTTAGCATAGGGTAGATCTACTGCGTTCGCTTTCGGATTCGGGTTCGGGTTTGGATAAAACTATGGATACTCGTTAAAATTTTTTAAATGTCTATTATATCTAACGGTTCTAAAGTATTCTTAATATTATTCAGTTTAGTTAGTTGAACTGTGAAGTTTGATAGATTAGATTACGGTTTATCAATCGAATCAATTGTTTCAATTTGATTTTTAAATCATTGATACTAATTTAATTAAAACAAATTATAAAAAATACTAAGCTAATTGCAAATCAAAAGGAAAGGGACTAAAATTTAAAAAATCGACTAAAAATTTAAAAAATTTAAGGGTGAAAGTAGTCAAAATCATCTTAATAAATCAAATCAATTAGACTGACCAATTTGATAAAATATACAAATAATCTAGATTTATTCCATATAAAAATTTGTTTAATTTATCTACATTTCAAATTTTGTTTACTATAATAAAATTTTATAGTGGAGATTTAGTATAAGCTTAAAATTTAAATTATATAGTCTTAATTTATTTATTAAGAAGTTCAAATTGTACATACTATTTGGATTTATAGGAGATTTTTATATACTTTTTAGATTCTGAACGTCAAATTTAATTTCAGCCTATATTTTAAATTATAATACATGATCTAATTATTTTAAGAGATTAATTTAAAATTAGAATTAATTTAGCCCATCTAATTCTTTTCTAAGATAAATTTGAATTATACCCTATATTCTTAATCAATTACTCCCATTCAAATTTTTTTAAATAGTGAAACAAAGTTAATATCTAAACTAGAAAAGTTCTAAATTTTTTTAAAACATATTAAATATGCCAAAATTAAATATTTACCCACATTCAAATTTTTTAAATTAGTGATATAAAATTAATGTCTAAACTAGAGGAATTCAAAAATTTCTTAAACATATTAAATATGTTGAATTTAAATATTTAGCAATACTACAAATTCTTTTTAAATAGTGATACAAAATTAATGTCTAAAGTAAAAAATTCTAAATTTTTTTAAACATATTAAACATGTTGAATTTAAATATTTATCCAAATTCAAATATATTTTTAAATTAGTGATACAAAATTAATGTCTAAACTAGTTGAATTTAAACATTTACTAACATTACAAGTTCATTTAAATAGTGATACAAAATCATTGTGTAAAATAGAAAAAAATCTAAAAAAAATATTAAATACGTTGAATTTAAATAGTGATACAAAATATTAGGACATATTAAATATGTTGAATTTAAATTTTTTTAACCTAAATTTAAATTTTTTTATGTTTGTGATACAAAATAAATGTCTAAACTAGAGGAATTTAATAATTTCTTAAACAAATTAAATATATTGAATTCGTTATTATCAACATTAAATTTGTTGAAATGATAATACAAAATTTCTCTTATTTAAATTTAAAATTTAAAATTTAAATATTAAATATTTAAATTCAATATATTTAGATACATTACTATTTTTAAAATTTCTAAAATTTAAATTAATGTCTAAATTGGAAGAATTCTAAGTTTCCTAAAATTAATGTCTAAATTAGTGCACAATTAATGCCTAAATTTACGTTATCAATTAATTGAGATATTAATCAAAACTTACTTTAAATTCTGCTTGGTTAAATTACAAAAATACCCTCACATGAGATAACCGGTTAACCTACTACATAATAAAAAGATATTTTTATCCTTCATTAATCAACGGTTAAGATCTTTTCTATTTTTTATAAAATAAAGTACCGAATCATTTCTCCAAAAATAATTTCTTGTCATGTTGAACTATTTTTTTTGGAAATTTTAGAGGATGTAAGATCTACACCTCTTTTTTGGAGTGTACAAATAATTTTTTAAAAAAATTAGAAGTAAATTATAAAAAAAAAATGTTTGCACTTTAGCCCCAGTCTCAGTTATCCCCTTATATTAAGTATTGCATCAATTACCACTCTACATTTTGTTATTATCTCATATAAATTTAAAAATTGGTATATTAGACTGTAAAATTTTTCTAAAATAAGTTGGCATATTACATCGTACCACATCTCAATGTATATCCAATTTGCAACTCAAAAATATATAAAGAATTTAGATAAATGAGATCTTCTATTTTGCTTTTATATGATTCTATTATATTACTTATAGATAACCTTATCCGCAGATATATTTTTACAAAGTTTTATGGCTGAATTAAAGAATTATCCCAAATAGTTGGTTCCATTTGAGATAATACTAAAGTATAAGGGGGTAATCGATGCAATCTTTTATGCAGAGAGGTGGTTGAGACAAACGCTAAAGTGCAAGAAGGTTTTTTATAATTTAACCTAAAATTAGGTAAAAATTAAGGAAATTGATATTTTCTAAACTAATTTTGATATTGCCAGAACTAAAATGTCTAAATCATAACTATATAGGATGCTTTGAAATAGGCTTTTGAGTTTTTATTTATTTATTTATTTTGTTGACGATCTTCAACTTTTTTAACTAAGTTTTTATAGTTTATGAACAAATAAATAATTAAATTTTATAGCTCAATTAGCTCTTGATAGTTAATTAATCATATTTTGTTTGCTATAAAGTAATTTAAACTATTAAACTTGATGATATTATCAATCAATTTGATAAAAATCTCTAATTTATATAGCAACAATCAGTTAATTCCCAAGAGTTATAAAGTTGAGGGGGTCTTACCCATATAAATAGTTGAGGACCCTATTTCATAATAGAATATAGTTGAGGGATTTTCATACATTTTTCTTATAAAATTATCCAAACAATGCTTACTCATACACTAAAAAAAATATACATCTTACATTCCACCCATCTAATTGTGGGGTTTCTCTACTAGTCATCTCGATATGACTGGAAAAATAAATCATCCATAGAATGAGTGAGATATAAAATATACATTCCAAATGGGGTGTAGATAGCATTTTCCAAGTTATCCTTTAGATTATAATTCTTATTATTGCTGAATAAAAAAAATATTAAAATATTATTTTCTGCTATCTAGGTTTTCAGAAAAATCAGTTATTTCACAACTATAAGCCAAATTCAAACAAATAATATTACAAAAGCTAAGATTAAAAATACAATGAGTAAATGTGGCAAAAGAATCATTAATTTAAGAATTTATATGTACTTTCCTTCTTTGAGAGAGCAATTCTAATTTTAAGCTCTCATTTTAAACCTCTTTTATCATTTCTCTTTTCTTTCTCTGCAGCAAGATTGTCCCCATATCCCTTAACAAAAACTCTCTCAGAATTTGTGAGAAATAGTACCACATATTTAGCATATTTAGCGTATTTAAACACATGTATATCAAGCATGTTTCCATGAAGAAGGGGAAATCCAATTTCTCTCCCTCTTTATGTACAATGTTGCCCAATTAATGTGTGTTAAACAGTTCAAATCTAGTTGCAACAAAAAGTTTAAGAACCTAATTTATTATGTAAAATATGCAACTAGCATGATCGTTTACTTAGTAACTTCAAACCATTTAATAAAGTTTAAATAATATAATTATCCAAATTGAAAATTTACAGGATTATTCAATAAAGTTCAAAAGTTTAAGAAGTGTTTCTACATTTATCACTTTTCTATTTAAAATGTTTATAGGTAACCATGACATAAATGAGGATGATTTTGTCATTAAGCACTAACAACTAAAATGGTGTTGGTAGGGATACCAAGTAATAAACAATTTTACTAGATTAATTAGGTAAGCAAGCCAAATGGGCCAAGCTCATTGTACCAATGCACTTAGTTCAGTGTAATTGGATAAGGAGGAAAATTGCATAATATGGTAATATCAAGAAGACATATATAAGTGAATAATTTCATAAATTTAAACAATCTCCTTTCTACAATGTAGGAATAACAATTTTCGTTTTTCTTAAAGAAATGTGTAGGCTAATTCTGAACTCACCCCACCTATATATACAAAGCATCTATACTTTTGAAACACATAAATCACAAGCTTCTAAATTGAAGCACGCATAAGAATTCAAGCTCCCATTTCTAGACAAAGTCAAATTGAGTGCAGTACCCACCGCAATCA
Source organism: Puya raimondii (assembly GCA_016920855.1). Taxonomy (NCBI): domain Eukaryota; kingdom Viridiplantae; phylum Streptophyta; class Magnoliopsida; order Poales; family Bromeliaceae; genus Puya; species Puya raimondii. Next base: position 199,213,043 of record JABWPP010000050.1, on the reverse strand, counting down.
AACTTTTCTTTTCCCCGTATGATAATTTGGATATTCATTTTCTTCTATAATTTCAAATTGGATATTCATTTTCTCCTATATCTTCAAATGTTTAAAATTTCACTAGTATGATTCTGAACCAGTTAACCGTCTTTAGATGAAAATTATGTTAGCTACATTCTCAAGATTGAGTTAGAATATGATATAAAAATTTGGTGGGAATAGCCCCCAACGTAAGACTGTTCGATTAGCTATTCATTACTCCATTACACGAACGACACGACTCTCAAAATCGTGCAAATGCTATCCTCACCAAATTTTTTGTCTTTCTTTTTTTCGAGGCGGGAAGCAAAACTTATATTGAGAATTTATGTGAACTGTCCTTCTTAGAGAGAGCAATTTAATTCTAAGCTCTCATTTTAAACCTCTTTTACCATCCCTCTTTTCTTTTCTTTACAAACAAGATTGTGTGCAAGTACCTTAATAACAAAAACTCTCTCACAACCTGCAAGACGTAGTCCACATATTAAGCATATTTGAACACATATATGCTTCAAAGAAGAAAAAGAGACCCCATTTCTCTCCCTCCTTATAATATTGCCCACTTAGTATGTATTAAATGGTCCAGATCTAGTCACATCCAAAAGTTTTTGAACCTAATTTTTATAGTGTTTGTAGTCTCTATATACGCAGTTTTGTATAAAATGAGGACTCGTAAAATAAACAGTATGAGTATGTCATTGATAGTAACAACTGCGTGTGTGTTTGCTGATGAACACTAAAAATCAAAAAAGAGCTGGTGGGGATATCAAGTAAAGAATTACTCCATTACATAAGCTAGTCAGATGGGTGAAGTTGTTACTTGCAATGCGTGCAATTTGAATTTGTTTAATTTGATTGGATAAGGAAGGGCACGTAGATCCGCATTAATTGCTACATAATTAATAATTTTATAAATTAAAACATTTTTCTTTCCTCTTCTCTACGGGATGCCCAATATAATACAGTGTAGAGGCCTCTCTAAACTGCACCCCTAGAAAGAACATCTACCCTTTATATATAATGAGACAAAGTATTTATATACTGAAAACACGAATACCACATGCCCTAGATCAGAAGCCAGCGGCGGATCTAAATTTTTTTTTTAAAGGTGTCAAATATAAAATTAAAAATAAATATAAAAAACATACAAAAATTATTACATATAATTGTTAAGAAATATTGCGTAAAAAGGAAACATATATCATTTTGAATTATAGTTATTTTGGAGGTATTTTTATATTTTAGAAATAAATGCATGATGATATCATTAGATAAGACTATTTTTTCACTCAAACCACTATTATTTAAAAGAAGTGTAAAATATTTTATATTTTAATAGATGTTTTTCTTTTATTTGAATTCAAGTTTATAACATTGGAAAAGATATCACATGGGAGCAAAAGACGGTCTTTACTTATTTATTAAAATAAAATGAGGTCAATTAGTCAATATATTAAAGTTAATTATAAAATAGATCCTACTTTTAGAGATGTTGGGACATTTTGGGGAGGAATAAGTGGGATCAATTGACCCCACTCCTCGTAAGCTAGATCCGCCATTGTCAGAAGCATAGGCAGGAGTTCAAACCCTTATTACGAGACGAAGTTAAATCAAGCGCCTTCTTCACTACACTCCAATTTTATGTTTTTTTCTCTTTGTATTTGAATATCCTTTTTCTTTTCAAAATTTTAAAACATCGTTTTATAACTCTAAACCAATCAACTGTTTTCAAATAAAAAATATATTTGCTACATCATGAAGATCGGGCTAGAATGAAGAACGAAATTTAACGAGAGCAGTCCCCAATATGAGACCGTTCTATCTGTCATCCATCACACGAACAACATGGCTTTTAAAACCGTGCGAATGGCAGACAGGGCGATTTCACTGTTGGGGACCAACGAGGCTTTTGGCAAGCATATATTGCCGAAATTAGCAACATTTGTAAACAATACCAAATAGGTTTTACTATTCCCAAGGCCAGAAGTCCTGCAAGGCCCATGGCCCGTGTACCAAAGGCCCAACCCGTCCCATATCAGGCCACAGGCCAACTTATTTATGTTTTTTTATAATTTGAGTTTATTTTCTAATCGATAAATGCTACCTCGACACCTACTTTATAGAAGTAAATTTTACACTTTCAGTTTTTAAATCTTACAATAAAGTATCAGAGTAACTAAACTTTTAATTTAAACTATTACAAATTCAACCTCTTAAGATTTACAATGCATCCTTCCAAAATATGACATGATTATTGTGTTGTACAAAATGGGATACTCTCTAAACAGACTAGCAACGGTCTATCTAACTCGTGATGTCCTTGCGACAATCACGCACCTCACTGGCGATAGGGTGAAAGCTTGAAATAAATTCTTAGTTGGTGCAACCACCGAAAATGGCGCTTTACACTCACTCGGTCCAAAAGAGACATTAATAGAACAATAATAATACATAAATTAGCACTACTACAATAGATATGCACAAAAAAATACAACTACTATGCCTAGAGGAGACAACTAGATGTCACCATGGTAGGAGGTTGTTATTGATCAACATAGTTGTCTCAAATCATTCCTCGTCTCTATCCAACCTTTTGGTTTGGTTCTATTTCTAGCTAACACTTCATAAAAAGTCGAAAATAATCGACATCTCTCTAATCGGTAGGCACTTGGAGTTAAAGAAAATCGGCAACTCCAAGTACAGTAGAAAAAGTAAAGGATAATCGGCATCTTCCAATATAGAGTAGGGAGTCGAAAAAAATCGGCATCTCCCAATATGACACTTTCCCTAGGTCATATGCTTTTAGGTCCTTTTAACCTCCTAAATCTCAAAACATACAAACTAAATGTTTGATTTACTATTTACTTATAATATATGCATATGGAAAAAAAAAAAAAAAATCTTTAGACAAAAAGAAGACCAAAGCCATTTCGGTGATATTCCCACCTCTATTTGGATCTCTTAAGGAGATGCTTTTTGATCTCTTTTAGAATACTAAGGAATCTCTAAAAAGAAGTTCTAACCAAGTTAGAACCTTAAATCTTCCCATTTAAAAAAAAAATGCTACCGACCATCCCTAGCGCAAGTGGCAAAGGGCTTGGTGGTTGGTACCCGAGGTCCGAGTTCGAAAACTAGTTGATTCACATTTCAAGCTAAGTTTATTTCTAAAAAAGATAAACGAAGCGGGTAGCGTGCTACCTTTCTCTCAAAATAAAAATGCTAAAATCAAAAACGAAAACTTCAACTCACCTTTTCTCCTCCAAGAGAGTGAGATATCTTCTCTCTCTAAGCTTTTCCTTGGTGCTCTAAACCTCCTCCAAGCTTCCAATGTGATGGATCAAAAAGATCCAACAATGGGGACAAAGTTAGGGTTTCTCCTCTTTTAGAGAAAGAAAGAAAAGAGTGTGAGGGAGAGAAATAGGGAGTTTGGCTGTGAAAAAGGATATATATAGGGGTCATAATTGCAATTTAAACTGCAAACATTCATATTTGCAACCAGCCAAAATCTGCTGTTCACAGAATTGAGTACCGATACGCAGATTTTAGTACCGATACACCCTCAAGTATTCTGAGACTCCATAACAGTTCTGCAAAATTCGAATACTGGATTTCTCTATTTTCTATTATGTAAAACCTATATCGGCCCTTTTCAGTATCGGTACTTAGTGTTTCAGTATTGGTACTCGGAGGGAATTTCGCAAAACCTGAGACCTCTCCCAACCTCTTCGTAGCCGAGTACCAATACTCTACTCTAGTACCGGCGCTAAATGAAAATTGACAATTTTGTAGATTTAGCTCTTCAAAGCCTGTTTTCATGCCGTTTTCGCACCGAAATACTCTGATGCTTCCCAACGACCATTGAGGTTTTCTAAATAGTTTCCACTGCTATTTCTCACTAGAACTCCGCTATTTATAAAAGTTCAGTGCATTAAAGATAATTTTCTAAATACCCTTGTGAGAAGTTATAATTTCATTAATATCCCTTCAAATATTAAAATATCACTAATACTCTCGTAAATATCAAAAATATTTTTTAATGCCCTTCTTAATGAAAACCAATCTAAATTTAATGGATTATATTAAAATCTATTTCCACCCCTTAATTAAGCTAAGAACTTGGAAAACATTCAATTAGGAAAGCAATTTTCATAATTAAAATAATTTTTTTTAAAAGAATTAATAAATAAAAGTGATACATCACACACTTCATAGAAATTAAATTAGAAAACACATGCTATATGCTATACAATTAAAAGACTATATTTCAAATAAAAAATAAAAACTAATATGTATTAATACATTCCCTTACCGGAATAGTTGAGGGTGAAATCTTCACTATATTAACTTAATTAGTGTTTAACTATATTTTAATCCCCCTAAGAATGCGTTTGGTTCGGATTATCCTGACAAGATTACAGGCAATCCTGTCAAGATTACTGCGTTTGGTTCATCCGGTATGTAATCTTTTTGGTTTTGCAGCATTACAAAAAGTGTAAGATTATACCAAAAATATTACTGAGCGGGGCTGTGTGTATCTTGGATTACTGAAGGAGGGTAATTTTACATGTTATATAAAATTACAAGTTTACCCCTCAAACTCCCAAAATCCTTTCAATACGTCATTTTAAAAACTTTAATTTAAAATTTTAAATTATCAAAATTTTAATTTAAAATTTTAAATTATCAAATTTTAAATTTTAAATTTTAATTTTAAATTTTAATTTTAATTTTAAATTTTAATTTTTAATTTTAATTTTCAAATTTAAATTTTCAAATTTAAATTTTAAATTTTAAATTTTTAAACATCAATTTCAAATTTTAAATTTTAAATTTTACTTTTAAATTTTAAAATTTAAATTTAAATTTTAAATTTATATTTAAATTTTAAATTTATATTTAAAAATTTAAATTTATAAATTTATAATATTTATATTTATAGATTAAAAATTAAATTTTATATTTTTATTTCAAATTTAAATTTTAAAATTTAAATTTAAAAAAAAAAAAAAAAATTAAATTCAAAATTTAAATTATTTAAAATAAAATTTAGTAAAAAAAATATTATTTCTAAACAGTAAAAAAAAGTTTGCCAAATATGAGGACAATTTGGAAATAGACTACACTTTATTGTTAAGATTATTAAATTTTATAAAGTGAACCAAACATAAAAATTCTATATATACTGTAATCCAACATTATATTACTATATTAAATCAAACACAATCATGCAGCATCAGTAATAATCTGATTCAGAAATCCAAGATACCTGAATATGTCGAAATACTCTGTAATATTACATAACTCGAACCAAACGCACTCTAAAGAGTATTTGTGATATATTTATAATATTTTTATGGTCTATATTTATCTAATTAATTTTTTAACTAAAATTTTAAAAATTATATTAATTTTTGAATTTAAGGGTGTAACATGTGAGGTTATCTTCTATATAGTAGTTGTACAATATTATCTGGGTTTCAAGCCAAGCAAATTTCTTCTTTTCAGAGAAAAGTTATATTAATATTTTTTAAAAAATATTAAAATGATATCAGTGAACTCTAGATGTAAAATTTGATTGGTTGAGAATATGGTAATATGGTGCTACTGTCGCATTCGAAACTTTTTCATAACATATAGGGATAAATTTCAGGGTGTACAGACAGAGTGCATTTTTTAGGTTATTACTTACAGGTATATATTTTAAGAAGAGAAATTCCATACATACATCAAAAGAAGAGGCGTAAATTTTATACCATTCATCTTAAAATTCAAAAGAAAAAATTAATAATTTTTATAAAAAAGAGTGACAAATAAAAAATAATAATTTTAAATAAAGAGAATGAAAAATGTACACCTCACTACAGAGTATACTATAATAGTATTGCTCTTGTTGGAAAGGAGTGATGTGATGTTGATATATAAAGCTGATAGAATATATATCGATCTCCGCGCACCCCACCAGTGCAATGCAGCAGCAGATACATTTCTATATCAAAGTCCGAGCAATGATGCGTCAAAATCTCATCGCCGTCAACGTCAAGATGGTGACGGCGACGGATGGATGGATGGATGGACGGACGGATGGATGCATGCATGCAAGTGCAGGAGGCGAGAGGGGAAGGAAGGAATCATGGCGCGGCAGCGAAAGAGGAAGATCGACCTATCCACTTCCGGACGTAGGCTTCCTCTCTCTTTCTCAAGTCCAAATCAAATCTTCTTCTCCTGCAGCACTTGATCGTCCATATATGCCACCACTTTTTTTTTTCTTTTTTTACTTTTTTTCTTTGGAGTTTAACCTTCCAGCTCATGCTTACCGCATTAATCTGATATATTATATGTATATATTACGGAGGCGACTATAAATCTCACATGTTCATATAAGATATAGGAGTATCGAATTTGTATTTGCAATGTATTGCGGATGGAGTTATAACCTTCGTATGTTTGTATCGGACGCATGCTTGTCTGTGTCGAATTCATGTATGAACGCGCGTTCATGCCACATCATATTAAAAATATATATAAATATATAATATAAGATAATAAATATTGTAGCTCTTTGGTGAATGCATATAAATTATTCTTGGGCGACATAAATAAATTTTGTGTGATAAAATATTTATTTTCTTAAGACTAAAATATATTTTACCTCTTCAACATATCACATGTTATACTTAACCCCTCCGATAAAATAAAAAAAATGCACTTAACTCTTCTGAAATGCTATGCCATTAGCACTTAACTTTTTGATATTTTGAGAAGAATTAGATGTATTTTTTTTTTTGTATTTAGGAGGTAAAATGTAACATGCGATATATTGAGTGCGGTTATCTACCTTTTAGCCCTTTCAAATATGTGAATTATCAGTAAGAATTTTATTAACTTTCATTCGTATGAGAAATATATCAATATTCTGACAAAATTAATATTTTATATATAATAAATATATATTATTATATTAATAATATTATATTTTATTAGCTATGTTCATACTATATTTGTGTCCTAATATTTTTGAAGCTATCGATTCACCGTGACCAAGTAGTTTTTTGTCTCGTGTCTCGTATCTCATGTTCGTAATGCCTAAGATATATTCCTTAGATTACTAGCTGGCAGGGACGGAGCCATTGTGAGGCTCACACAGGCCATGACCCCCTCAACTTTTAAAAATTACGTATAAGTCCTTTATAGTAAATATTAAAATATTACAAATTTTTGTTTTAGGGGGCCAAATTGATTTTTTTTTTTTAATGAAACTTGTGTCTTAATTTTTTCGAACCCCTTGGCATTTTCTCTTCAGTTCTTATAGTCTTGATCCTCCTTGAGCACATATATTGTAGCTATTATCGCTAGCAATATGTGACTAGTGAACCCGACAAACCCTTTTTCTTACTATCCGAGATCGAATTTTCCTATCAAATCTAAATCTTGCCTCCCTCGAATCTTAATTCCTGGCTTTTTCCCTACTAGCAGGTAGCATATGATAAATAAAGACTGTGATTATATATCAAGAATAGAATGTCATAGTCGGTTTATAAGTTATATTTTATAATAAAATAAATCAAGTCGTAGATAGAATAATGTTATCCTGCTAAATCAGAAATGTTGAGACCTTTCAAGGAACGGACAAGATATTAAGGCTTTGTTATCGCCCGATACCAAACAGGATACCTTAAGGCTCTATTTTGTAGGGGTGTCAACAAGCCGAACACGAGCGAGCTGGGTCAGCTCGTGTTCGGCTCGTTTAATAAACGAGCCGAACACGAGCTGACTCGTTTAAGTATCGAGCCAAAAAATTCAGCTCGTGTTCGGCTCGTTTATTAACGAGCCGAACACGAGCTGAATTTTACCCATTAGACTTTGATCTAATGGTTGAAATTTTATATATAAATTGGCTTTTTATAATTGAGTTGGGCTTTATATTTAGATTGGACTAAAAATCAAATAATAAAAATTTATATATATATAATTATTTATTTATATATATAAATATAAATATATGTAGTATTTGAGCTGTTATCGAGCCGAACACGAGCGAGCTGACCCCAGCTCGTGTTCGGCTCGTTTATTAAACGAGCTAAAAAATTCAGCTCGTGTTCGGCTCGTTTACTAAACGAGCGATTCGATCTCGAGCTCATTTCGAGCCGAACACGAGCTGGCCCGCGAACAGCGAGCTGGATTGCCACCCCTGCTATTTTGAATGCCAGGGTAAGATATTTGATGATAACTTATTTTATATAAAAAAAATTCTTATGTGATTGAAAGAGTAGTTTCACGTTTCACTATTTAAAAGATCTTTACATATATAATTCTATAACATGATATTCATTTTAGACAATTAATCGTAACTTTTATCCATCAAATACTATATATATATATATATATATATATATATATATATATATATATATATATATATATATATATATATATATATATATATATATATATATATATATAATATATATATATATATATATATATATATATACTTGGAATATAATTTTTGAAAATCCGTCTTCGGATTCGGGTTTCGGATATTTTGGTGTCCGGCCCGAATCCCATTTGTTGGCATCCCTGGAGGCGCCTCTCTGTCACAACTGCATGGAAACAATAAAAACCCCAACAAATTCTTTAATCTTAAAAGGCAACATTTTGCCAACATTGGGAAACATGCGATTGCTCAATCTAATGAAAGCAGTTAACTAGCCTGAATAATACGTAGTACGACTCTGAAGATGGTGACGTAGCAAATCTTAAATGCAGTGGGGGCCTGGGGGGTTTAATTTGCATCTTAATTTGATTTTGTGATTTACTATAAAATACAATAATTTACTACTCCCAATTCTAAAATAATGCATGCCCTTTTTTTTTGTTAAATCTAAATATTTTGTAAAAAAGATTTTATAAGGTTTTTTTTTTAAAAAAAATTAGTAAAGAAACAAAATGAGCAAATATAAATAGCATGATCACAAGAGTTCGACTGTAATAGTCAATTAAATTAAAAAGATCATACTTAAAATATATCCTGTCATCTATAAGTAAAAAAAAAGATTAATTTCATACAGGTCCCCACAAATATGATGAATTGCGGATATATACCTGCAAAGTTCAACTTGCATTAGTTATTCCTGCAAAAGTCCAAATGTATTCAGATATGTTCCCACCGTAAATCACCGTTAGAGAATTTTAGTTAACCACAGTTAAAATACTTAACTATGATTAATTAATAAGTTGAAATAATATTTTTGCCCCTCTCCATCTTCCTCACCCTCTCCATCTTTCTCATCGCCTCAGCCTTCTTCTTCGTCTTCTTCTTCTTCTTCTTCATATCCTTCTTTTTCTTATCTTTTTCACCTCCTTCTTCTTCTTAGTCGTCGCCGCCGCCGCCGCCGCCGCCGCCGCCGCCGCCGTCTGCGACGTTGCCGCCGCCGTGGACGTTGCCGCCGCCACACACACAACCCCCACCCCCCCCCCCCCCCCACCCCCCCCCCCCCCCCCCCACTTCCCCTTTAAAAAAAAAAAAAAGAGCAAATTTTGTTGAAAAGTCAATTTATTGAATGACTAGACTAAAAGTCAAATAATGTTAGAATTGATCGAATTACACTGAAGTGGTCAATTTGTATTGTTTTATGAAGAACTATAAAAAATGGTCAGTCTGACTTGATCCGTGGTTAACTTTGTGCAGTCTTATTGACTGTTAGAAGTGTTCGATCAATTGTAAGGTTCTCAGAAAGCTTAGAACTCAGAGAGCTATTGGAGATGAACGGTGGACTGTAAGCCACCCGTACACTTCATTTGGGGTGTATATTCTACACCTTATTTGGAGTATACATTTTATATTCCACCCATCTAATGGGTGGGGTGAAAACACTAGTCACTTGATGTGATTAGTGGACAACATCCCACCTATTGGATCGGTGGGATATAACTTGGACACTCCTGATGGAATGTACAAATAGCAATTTTCTTATAAATCTTTCATCCTATGAGTGTAAGGTGTTAAATATTATTATTTTATTATATTATTTTAACTTTTATAAGTATTTCTTGGAGATTTTACGTTATTGATTTGAGCCGGTGCTCCCTAGAGTTTTACTGTAATTTTAAAGGGAGTTAAATTTGACGTGGTATCAAAAATATCATGTTGTAAAAGGTTATGTTTGAACCTGAAAAATAAGAACGTATAAAGCATTGTATTACATGCAAAAAGGCAACTGAAAATAGTGAAATTTTATAACTCAGGAAAAGACGGTGACCCCCGCCCGCTTCTCCGGCGTCGCTGCGCTTTCCTCCGTCTCCACCTTGCGCGTCGCCATCTCCAGATGGGCGCCATGGGCCGGTGCCCCCTCCCTCGCCGACGAGCTTCTCAACGCCGAGAAGTGCTTCATCTTTGTAGTCGGTGGCGGAGATGGGACGAAGAGTTTCCAAATATTAGTTTCGTGGGTGAAGAATCTGCCGACGGAGGTGGAGGGCGAAGAAGAGATGGGCGCAGAAGAAACGCACGAAAACGAAGAGGGAGGAGCAGGAGGAGAAACAGTATTATTTTCACCCAAAGAGTACAACTTTCGTTCAAAAAGTATAATTTTCATTCAAAAAGAATATAATTTTCTCTTAAAGAGTGTAAGTTTCATCTAAAACAGTGCAACGTTCTTATAAAACAGTGCAACTTCATCATCTTCTTCTTTTCTCTCTGGTTCTTCATTTTTTTTGTAGAAAAAAGTATTTTTCTTTAAAAGTATTTTTCTTTATTTTTTATTTTTTATTCTTCTTTTTTTTTTTGCATCTTTTTTTGCTATTACGATCTCTTTTTTCTCTCTACTCGCAGCCACCACCCTCGCCGGAAGCGCTCATTGGAGAAGCGCGGGCGCGTCTTCGTCCTCACCCTCACGAGCAACAGTGAACACTGCCTCGGCCACGATCTCATCGTCTCCATCCGCTTCACTCTCAACCCGCGCTCGCTCCGAGTCCTTCTCCGACGCCGGCGTCGGTGTCTGCGCCGGCGAAGGCGGAGGAAGAGGAAGTGACTTTGTCCTCGTTACCATCGTGAAGGGTCGAGGAGGCGGTGGAGGAGGGTCAAAGAGAAAAAAAGGATGAGAGCAAAAGAGGAGAGGAAGAGGACTGTCGCAAAGGGCACGAGAGGCAGTCAAGGAGGGTCCGAGAGAAAAAAGAATGAGAGAAAGAAGGGAGAAAGAAAAGAGAATAAGGATGTCAGTTTTCTGAAAATTCGATTTAATTCTGTAAAATTTAAAAAAGCGACTTATTTTTGCAAACGCTCAAAACTAATAAATTTTTTATACAAATTGGCCTATTTTATTTGTATTGCGCAATCAGTTTTATTTTATTTTTATTTTTTTATCTATCGTACAAAGCAATCTCATCATATGTTGCTTATTGATCCGCATAGATTTTCCGGTAGTTGTTAATTAGTAAAGAGAGTGGAAACCATAGGGAGCAAGTTAAAGAGAATTAGGTGCAAGGACGACCCACCATCGAAAAGTGAAGCTAAAATTGCTTAGCATGACGCGACCCTGGAGGTTGCCTAGAGAGACTTAAATAATTGTTAAAAGGTCAAATGTACTAAATTTATTTGAACTATAAATTATTTTAATCCGACTATCCGATATTTTAAAATTTAATTTTATTATTTAATTTTTAAATTTAATTGATTTGAGTCAGTTAATAATATTTTGATTTTAAAATCTAAGCTAATTGTTTATTTTAATTAATTTATAGTTTTGCAAATTGTATAAAATGCACTAACTAAATGCATAAAAATAAGCAACACATTTAAATTTTAAAGTCAAAATATCGCTGACTAACTTAAGTCAAAAAAATTAAAAGTTTGGACAGTATAATCAAAATTTGAAAGGTTGTATAGTGGAATCAAAATGGTTCATAGCTCATATAAGTTTTGTACGTTTTTATTTTGTTATAATAAATTATATATTAGAACCTGATTATAGCTACCATATGTATTTTTATAAGTGTGATCGTCTTCGTACTTATAAGTCGGTTTGACGATAGAGCTATCGAATTGATAATCTATACAGTTAAATATAATAAGAGTATTTAAAATTTATAATTACAAATCGAATTTCATAATTTTTTGACATTATCTATTATCTACTTTATAATCAAAAGGCCTGAAAATTAATAAGTTTAATGATTAGTATAATAAGTTTTCTTTTTTAACGGCCTTGAACAATCATAATTGATTGGACTTGACTATCTAAATAAAATTAATAATTTCAATTTTGAATCGAGAAACTTGATCTTCTATTTTTAAAAAGATCTTTCGATTTTAATCATTTATTTTATATACTTTTGATGAATTTGATGAGAATTTTAATACATTGTGTTAGATTTTAGTTTAAATTTGTACTTATTTAAATCAAAATCAGAATTTAATTAAATTAGGATAAGATGAGATTTAGAATTATTCAGAATATATAGAGGATAAATAAAAGACCAATTAGGGTGTGAGTTTAAATTTATTTTAAATTTTAATTTAAAATTTAAAATTTAAAATTTAAATTGCAAATCTAAATTTGAAATTTAAAATTTGAAAGTAAAATTTTAATTTAAAATCTGAAATTAGAAAAACTAAATATTAATTTAAAAGTAAAAAATATAAGACTTTTAAATTCAAAATCTAAATTTGAATTAAAATTAAAATTTTGAAAGTTAAAATTTATTTTAAAATCTGAAATTGAAAATATAAAATATTAATTTAAAATTTAAAATCTAAAATCTAAATTTAAATATTGAAATTTAAAATTTGAATTTTTAAATTTAAAATTTGAAATTTAAAATTTAAAACTTAAACTTTCAAATTTCAAATTTCAAATTTTTATTTAAAAATATTGAATTTTATTTTTTTAAAAATTTTTAATTTATATATTAATTTTTAAATTTTAAAAATTTGAACTATAAATTTAAATTTCAAAATTTTAAAAGTTAAATTTTAAAATTCAAAGTTTAAAATTCAAAGTTTAAATTCAAAGTTTAAAATTCAAAGTTTTTAAAATTTAAAATTTAAAATTTAAATTTAAATTTTAAATTTTAAATTTCTAAATTTAAATTTAAATTTTAAATTTTAAATTTAAATTTAAAGTTCAAAATCAGAATTAGATTTCAAAAAAATTATTTCTTTTGGGCCTTTAAAATCAGAAAATAAATTCTAAAAATTAAAATCAGATTTTCAAAATAGAATTGCCAAAAGTGGAAAAATCACTGTAGGCTCTAAAATAATTTTCTAGAATCTAGGCCAAACCCCCTAGAGTCGAGCCTCTGTTGGAGTTTACTGTACTCACGCTTGGTGTGCTTGGTGTGTTTTGGAATTTCTGTGCATCGAATGTATTTGAATCTTTGGTCTTTTGAGAGAGATAATTTTGTATTCTGCCTTCGACATTAATAAAATTTCTCACTTTGTCTTTTCCTGTGGACGTAGGCCAGTGGTCATACCATGTAAATATCGGTGTGCTCTTCCTTTTTTATTTTGTGCATTATTTTTTGGATCTATTTTTCGCCGTTATACTTTAACATTATATTTAATGATATGATTTATCGATTTGAAAACTTTATCTTCAAAATCGACTTACTAGTATGAAGGCCTCTATATTTATAATAATATAGTAGCTCTACGCAGTCTTACTCTAAAAAAAGATATAGGTAAAGGAGCTATTTATTAGCTTACAGGGTCCAACATCCTACCTCGTGGCGGAAGGACGGATTGGGCCGAGTAACGTTCGAAATAGCAGGAGGCCAGAATGGGCGGGCTGAGTCACGTTCGAAGTGGTAGGAGGCCGGATTGGGTCGAGTTGTAATCGTGACCTGTGGGCACTATGTTTATACGCTTAGGGCATGTTTGTTTCACCGTAAGTGAACTTTGGGTTGAAGTGGACTTTGGGTTGGAGTGAAGTTCAGGTGAAAATTACTTCACTTTCGTTGTTTGTTTCAAGCTGTGGAAGTGAAGTTCTGGCAGTTCTGCTGTTTGTTTGGTAGTAAATAGATGATGTAGAAAGTGCAGTTCTCCACTTCCGCTGTTTGTTTCACCGAAAACTATTTAATCTGTACACCCCAGGTAAACTTACCTCCTAAATGATATTACTTTTTATTTTCTAACTTAGTAAATAATAAATTATAATAATAAAAAAAATAATATAATTATATATAATATAAAATAAAATTATTAACAAATAAAAGTATAATAATGCAACAAATAAAATATAATTATAATAATGCAACAAATAATATTGCTGTCAGATACCACACCAACTAATACACAACAAACTAAATTTCATCATATTTTAGACATGCAATCTAAATAAAAAAATTAATCACTTTCCCAATTAAACATATTTAGATGAAAAAAAAGGGAGGGCTTTTTTTTGGGAGGGTCTGTAAAGAAAAAAAAAAGGTGGCGTGAGAGGGAAGAGAAGAGGGGGAGAGTAACCCTAAGAGAAATAGTGTAATTAAGTTTCCAAATCACTTCCTTCACCTCACCGAAATTGACTACGCCTCCTAGGAGGGCGAAGTCAATTTTCCCATTTTGGATGAACTGCACTTTCGACCGTAATAATATTACGGTGAACCAAACAGCGGAAGTGGTTAGTTTTCACCGAAAACTACTTCCCCCCTCTCCACTTACGGTGAAACAAACATGCCCTTAGTGAATTAGTTGTATTTTTTTATGTGATACTTCAATAGTCATATATCGGATATGATCGGAATTGTGATTTGGAATATAAAAGACTATGAATTTTAATAATAAAAATGAGTTTAAATATTTTGGGCCGTTGATTTGGGCCTAATAAGTTATTATTGCTAGTGAGTTCAGTCATTATATTTAATATTAAAGTCGATTCACCAACCGAAAGTGTGAGGTGGGCCTCACATCTCCTAATAATCTTCGGCTATGTGTGGATTTAAACATTTTAGACTAGTAATTTAGGCCTAACAAGTTATTATTATTAATGAGTCGGATCTTCACGTTCTAACTACTAGTGCAAATTGTAATTGTTATATTTGCTGGTTAGTATCTGGTTTCAAAATGCACTTTATCCCATAAGTCATGATACTTTTTTATTTTAATTTTTATTTGTAATTTTCTTTTTCAGTATGCATCAGCGGTCTGTAAAAGTGCTTGCGACTAAAAGCTTTTGATTTTTGTGGTAAACTCATTTGAATGTACATAAATACACATCTCTATGGACAAAATATCAAATGAGATACTAAATGTTCTTCCAAAGTTTGTACTTAGAAATATATAGGCCTTTTTCATAAAAAATTTACTAGTTTTGGGCTTTTGCAAAATTGGGTCGCTATTTTCGACTTTGCAGATTCGGTCCGAATTTTCAGTAAACTGACCAAAATACCGTTGAAGATGATGGCCGCCCTTGAAGATGACGGTGGTCGAGCTCTGCGAGCTCTGCGTTGCACCATTTTACACCTTAGTTGCACCATTTTGACCTTCGTTGCACTATTTTTTATCATTTTGCACCTTCATTGTACCATTTTGCACATTCGTTGTACTTTTATTTTCCGTCCATCTTCCCGCGGGCAAGGATCTCGAAGGCGAGCGGGAGTAGCGCGTCGGCGGCGAGGGCGCGGCGGGGCGAAGAGGTAAACGGGGAGAAGGGAGAGGGGAGAAAGGGGAGCAGCGCGGCGACGAGGGCGTGGCGGGGCGCGGGGCGCGGGTGGTCCGCGCTCGCGCCCCCTGCACTCGCCGCCCCCTGCGCCCTCCCACCACCGCCCCGCGCGCCACCGCCGACGCCTCCCTCTCCCTCCTCCCCGTTTACCTCTTCGACCCCCGTGACTACGGCCGCTCCTCCTCCTCCGGCTTCGACCGCAGCGGTTCAAAATTGTTTTGGAGTGTGAGGAAAGAGAGAGAGAAAGGGGGGATGAGGATGGAGAGTAGAGGAAGAAGGAAGAAGAAGAGGAAGAGAAAGAAATGGTGCAACATTATCCTAAATAGTGTAATTTGACCTAAAGAGTATAAATTTCATCTTAAAAGAGTATAATTTCTCTCTTAAATATTGCAACATTCATTAAAAGAGTACATTTTTTTTAAAAATAGTGTAATTTTTTTTAAGAGTGTAATTTAATCATCTTCTTCATTTTTCCTCTATTTTTTGTTCTTTCAGTAGGGAAACAATATTTTTTTATTTTTATTTTTTTCTTTACAATTTTTTTTGTCACGACCCACCGCTCTCGCCAGAGTGTAACTATATTTTTTTCCCTCCCTCGCCGGCGTGCTTCTCGGCCCCAAAAAGCACTTCTTCTTTGTCGCCGGCGGTGGCGGCGGGGACGGCGGGTGGAGGAGGGTCGGAGAGGGAAAAAAAAAAAGAGTCGCGGCGCGACGCAGCCTCGGCGGGGTCGGAGGCGAGGAGGGCGGGGGTGCACGGGCGAGGGCGAGCGCGTGAGGGGCAGAGGCGAGGCCTCCCGCCTCCGCCTCCGCTGCGTTCTTCGGAGAGAAAAAAAAAGAGCGACAGAAAAAAAAAAAAAGAAGAGAGAGAAAAAAAAAGGAGAGAGAAAAAGTAAGAAGGGTATTTTGGTCAGTTTACTGAAAATCCGGACCGAATCTGTAAAATCGAAAATAGCGATTTAATTTTGTAAAAGCCAAAAACTAGTGAATTTTTTATTCAAAAAGGCCAAATATATATGGCAAAGGTTTTTATTAATTCCTGTAATGTAATTAATGATGTCACATGTATTATGCAATTAGTGTAGGAGGTTGGGATTCCAAAGCGTTTCCCAACAATTATTACTACCTAAATGGCTGGCTATTGTCTAGGAGAGCTAACTATTCTGAAAGTCAGAAGTTCATATCTTTTTTAGAATATTTAAGCAAGAAGAGTATCCAAAATAGCAACTTTTCAAATTATCTTCATATTTGTTTCTAAGAGGGTCTTGAGACAGTAGACCTACAAACAACTTGAAAGGAAAAACCAAAGCCATTCCGGTCTTAAAATGATTAACAAACCCTTGTATATTTATTCGATATCCGAGTTTGTAACTTCGAAACCCTATCTATAATTAATAAGTGCAGCAGAACTACTGTACTATTAGGAACACAATAATTCTTGTGCTCTTAAGTTTCTAATCACCCATCAAATTTGATGAGCGGTTAGAATGAGAGAAAGAAGAGATATTGAAGAGAAATTTAAGGAGAAAAAAAATTAAGACACCTAATTTTTTTTTCAATTTTTCTTCTTTCTGTCATCCTAACCACCAAACAAACTTGATGGGTGGTTAGGAACTTAGGAGCACAGGGGCTACTGTGCTCCTAATATATAGCACAGTAGCCCTGTTCTTAATAAGTGGAAGATATATATTTTTTACCGGCTTTTTCTAGTACAAGTGGTAAAAGACTTGGTGGTTGGTATCCGAAGTTTCAAATTCGAAGCATAATTGTTTCACATTTCCAGCTAAGTTTGTTTCTAAAAAAAAATAAACGAAGTGGGTAGCATGCTATCTTTCTCTCTAAAAAAAATATAGATATTCAAAAAATAAACGAAGCGGATAGCATGCTACCTTTCTGTCTAAAAAAAAAATAGATATTATTTTTTTAGATAATAAATAGTATTTTTCTTTTTTAAAGAATATTGCTATCTGTATATTTCAAAAGGAGATGTACATCTTATACACCCTCATCTAAGTGCCAAAAATTGACCCGTGTACTGTCTTTTTTTAGGGTTATTGCATACAGGTCCCCACAAATATAGTGAATAGCAAAAATATTCCTGCAAAGTTTAACTTTTCAAAAATATCCCTGCAAAAGTCATAAGTTGTGCAGATATATCCCTCTGGTTTGTTTCTGTTAGAACTCTGTTAAAATTTTAACAGCAGTTGAGTGAAATGACCATTTTGCCCTTATAGATACGCCCCTCCAAAAAGAAGAAGAAGAAGAAGGCAGCAGCGGCGGCCGACGGTGCCCCCGCTTTTCCCCCGTGGTGGCGTCCCTCGACGTGTGGATCGCCGCGCCCGCGTTCGTCGAGGAGCGGCGGCGCCGGCTCCTCCTGCAGATGGGCCTCGACGTCGTGGAAGGGCTGGGCGGGGTGGGTGGCGGCGGCGGGGTCGGCGGCGCGGCGCCAATGGACGGCGAGGGAGGAGGCGGCGAGGGAGGCGGCGAGGCCCTCGATGGACTGGACATGGAGGGAGAAGACGCACTCGTAGCGGCGGCGCCCGATGTGGGAGAGGGATCGGAGGGACCTCCAAAACGAGGACGACGAGGACGAAGACGACGAGGGTTTCTTCGAGGGCTTCGGCTTGGGATCGGGGGAGGAGAGGAGGAGGCGGGATCGGCCGGCGGAGACGAAGCGGCGGTGGCGGCGGAGGCGGAGGAGGGAGGGGGCGGCGTCGTTCCGATCAAGGAAGAGGAAGAGGAGGAAGAGGATGAGGGTAAAATCGTAAATTCACATAATTAACTAACCATGATTAAGCATGTTAACTGTGGTTAACTCAGTTTTTCTAACAGAGTATAACAGCAGGGATATTTTTGCAGACGGTAGGACTTTTGCAGGAATATTTTTGAAAAGTTAAATTTTGCAGGAATATATTTGCTATTCACTATATTTGCGGTGACGTGTATGCAATTAATCCTTTTTTTTAAGAAAGTACTAAACATTTAAAATACTTTCTTAATCCTAAAATTTATTGGTATAAAATATACACCTCCTTTTAGGATGTACATGCAGTCTTGTTCTTCTTCAACTTAACAAAAAGATATGACTAAAGAACAAAATCTTTACACTTTATCGTTTTTCTCAATTACCTCTTTACGTAAAAAATTACTCTAATATAAACTCTATATTCTTCCATTATGTCAAATAGATTCAAAATTTTTGATAACCAATAAAAATGTATGTGAAACTATACGAAAATGTGTTGGCAAATAATCATCTTACATTCAACAAACATAATCATATAAATTACATAAATTACTCTATAGAATGCAATTTTGATAGTTTTACTGGAGAAAGAAATCTTCTACTTAAGTTTAGATATATTATATAGGGTTGAGCTAGAGTGTTATCGGTAGCAAACGAGCTCCGTTGTTATTCATTTATTTTTTATGATAGAGCCTCCAAATTGACGATCGGCACCGTTGAACATGATCTATACCGCTTGAAGCATCTAGAAACTAAATTTCATGCTTTTTCGATATTGTTATCTTGTCCATCAAAATGATACAAAAATGAATGGCTGAAAATGAATATCTCTTAAAAAGTGATGATAAGAGTCTTGTAATCAAGATCAAAAGTATATA
The DNA here is from genome assembly GCA_016920855.1 of Puya raimondii. Taxonomy (NCBI): domain Eukaryota; kingdom Viridiplantae; phylum Streptophyta; class Magnoliopsida; order Poales; family Bromeliaceae; genus Puya; species Puya raimondii. The sequence continues at coordinate 199,193,749 of JABWPP010000050.1, read as the reverse complement.
TCTTGTTTTAAATAGTTTAAAGAATTTTCTAACTAAAATTCAATTGATTTGGATATCTTTACGCCGTTAAACGAGAAAACACCTTATATCGACTATTAAGATTACAAATTGTACAATCCTTTGATCATTAGGTTAATGATGTCGAAAAGATTTGAAATTTGATTTCTAGATACTATAAGTGGTATAGATCATGTTCAAAAGTGCCGATCGTCGATTTAGAGGTTCCATCATCGAAAACAAATGGGTGGCAACTGGGTCCATTTGCTACCGAGAGCATTCTAGCTCAACTCATATTATATAATTACAAGTTGGAAAGTTATTCAATTATGTAATTAATGTGATATGTCAAATTATTTCAGTGAAGTGGTGTATCGATATTCAATAATACTTTTAAAATTTTAAATTTATTTAATATAATAGTAAAATATAGAATTCAAATTAAGAAAAATTTTATACAAAAAAATAATTAAGTATAGAGCAAAATGCAAGAGGATTTCTTTTTTCTTTTTTTTTGTGTGGTAATTTAGCCTAAAGGGCAAGAGCAATGTTACTTGTAATCTAAAAATGAGTGTAAATTTTATACTCGGTCATGTTTGGTTGGCGGGATAAGCGGGGATAACTTTAGTTAACTTTAGTTATCCCCGCTATTCCGCCAAACGAAACAAATTTTGGCCGGGATATTTTATTCCGGTCAAACTTCGTTATTCTCGGTTATTCCGGAATAGCTGGGATAAACTATTTCATCGTTTTGACGGAATAGCGCTATTCCAAGTTTAATTCTAAATTTAATTAAGATTATAAATTTAGTTAAACATAAATTATATAAACATAATATATTTAATTAATAATAAAATAATAAAATATCCAAGCTAGATTTATAATAAAATATTATTTAATTAATAATTTATATATTAATTTATTTACTAATTAATTAGATAATTTAATTATCTATTTAATTTATTACTTTAATAAATATTTAATTAATTTTTTGAGTAATTAATTTATTATTTTAATTAATTTACTAATTAAAATAATTAATTATATTGTTTAATTAATTAATATTTTGAGTAATTTAATTATTTTCTTAATTAATCATCTGACTATTATTTACTAATTTATTTATTAATTTATTATTTTATTAAATTATTTGTAATTAATTAAATTATTAATTACCAATTAATTTATTTATTAATATTAAGGGTTTTAACAATATCCATAATTAATTAGTAGATTAAATAAGTTAAATTATTACTTAATTAATATTTTGTCTTAATTAATTAGATAAAATATTATTATTTAAAAATATAATTATTCTTATCCTTGTAATTCCAATCAAACCATCTAAACACTATTTTTTTTATTCCCGAAAAAAATCTACTTTTCATCCAAACGCAAAATTGATTTAATTCCCGCTTATACCTCAATTTATATCTATTTCTGGAATAGTCACTTTTTGCTTATCTCCGAACCAAATGATACTCGGCGCAGATTACTTATTTATTTTTATAAATAAATCATTGAATGAAGGGTTGTAAAATATGTATTATATAATTGTGTATAAATAGTATTTTTTTAAAGAGAAATGCTATTTGTAAATGTAAAAATTTAGATACTTCTTTCAAATTTTTAATATTAAAAATAAAAAAGATTAACATAAAAATTAAGAATATGCTAATCCCACCAAACAAACTAGAATGGATTAGTCATGTTTACCCCAGAGGAAAAGGCCAAACAGAAAGGGTCTAAAAAAGAAGAAGAGAAAGGGAGGAGGGGGGTGGGGAGAGAGAGAGGTTACTGATGTGATGGAATCTGTCCCATGATTTAATTAATCTTGTACTGTTCACCCCCTCCCTGACAGATTGAGATTTTGCTCCAGCTTTTCTCTCTGATGCCAAGATCACACCTCAAATCCCCCCTCACCCCATCTTCCCTTCTCTCTCTAACCCTTTCCTCTTAAAACTACCTTCTGTTCCCTCCCCCTTCTCCCTCTCTCTCTCTCTCTCTCTCTCTCTCTCTCTCTCTCTCTCTCTCTTTCTCTCTCTCTCTACACTGACAGAGAAAATACCTGCACAAGTTCTCACGCACGCACGCATTCCCCTTCCCTCTTCCCCCCCCCCCCCCCCCCCCCCCATCTCTCTCTCTCTCTCTCTCTCTCTCATGGCCATCATAAGGACCCCCTCTGAACCACAGCAGAAGCGAACAGAGCCTTCATCAGAAGAGAGAGAAAGAAGGGGCCATGCTCCTGCTTTCTTTAAGTTAGAGAGAGATATATAGATAGAGAGAGAGAGAGGGAGAGAGCCAAAGAGGTCACCAGGAAATGATACATAGCTACTTCTGCTTCTGCTGCTGCTGCTGCTGCTGCTCTACTACTACCACCTCACACTCTGACACCACCCCTCTGTGATTCGTCGAGTCCCAAATTAAACCACGAGAGAGGCCACCATTATAAATCACCACCCAGAGCTCCTTTGCTTTCCCACCCCTCCTCCTCCTACTACTACTGCAACAACTACAACTACTACTCTTGTTTCTTATATACCTCCTCCTGCTATAGGGTGAGTAATAAGCAAGCAAGAAAGAAGGGCTCTTTTGTTTTCTAGTTGTGGGTGAGACTCACTATTGGTCCCCCCCCAACCTCTGCTTGTGGTGATGCTTCTATTCTTTGTTCTTCTTGCTGGCTTTGTAATTAATGCCTCTGGGTTCCTCTTCTCTTCTGTCCTTTCTTGCTTATATTATTTTGACTATTGTCTTTCATGGTGGTTAGTAAGTCAATGGAAAGCTACGGGGCGACGCAGCACCACCGTTTCGACGGCGGCGATGCGCAGCTCCCGCCGGGGTTCCGCTTCCACCCGACGGACGAAGAGCTGATCACTTACTACCTCCTGAAGAAGGTCCTCGACGGCGGCTTCACGGGTCGGGCCATCGCCGAGATCGACCTCAACAAATGCGAGCCCTGGGAGCTCCCTGGTCCGTATTAATACTAAACCTAGTCCGCTCATCACCAACAACATCTTATCTCTCCCTCCTGCTGCATTACTTCTCAATTATTTGGCGCGTGCAGAGAAGGCGAAGATGGGGGAGAAAGAGTGGTACTTCTTCAGCCTCCGCGACCGCAAGTACCCGACGGGGCTGCGGACGAACCGGGCGACGGAGGCCGGGTACTGGAAGGCGACGGGGAAGGATAGGGAGATATTCAGCTCGCGCACGGGCTCGCTCGTCGGGATGAAGAAGACGCTGGTGTTCTACCGAGGGAGGGCCCCCAAGGGGGAGAAGAGCAACTGGGTCATGCACGAGTATCGCCTCGAGGGCAAGTTCGCCTACCACTTTCTCTCCAGATCCTCCAAGGTACATATATTATCATTATGCTTTTTCAATCGCTTTCATGTATCTCATTATTTATCGGTTTAATTTTTTTGTTATTGACATAACATGGTATTAAAAAAGTTAGATCCTTCAACATAAATATTTCTATGTAAATATTATCATTAAGTTTATTCAATCATTAATTACATGTATCTCATTATTTACCGGTTTTAACATTTTCTTTTTAACATAACATGGTGTTAAAAAAAGCTATAGAGTCTTAGTTAATCTTTTCTAATCCAAATGCGCTGAATCTTTTCACGTCCTTAGTATGTGTGGTATTTATTGGGAAATGGTTAGGGTCTCCTAGTATGTTGTGTACGTTGATGCGTCTGTCAACATTGATTGAGCTTGAGCTGATGGACGCACTAATAAATTAATTTCTTAAAAAACTCTATTTTAATTGTAGATACCATTTTAAATAAAAAACTTAAAAGAAATTAGATTGTTACTACAGGCTAGTTTACTGATACTCTCTATTTTTAATGTGCATATATAGTCCACACTAGGACGAACTATTTATATGACACACTCAGGGATGCGTTTGTGAACCATTTGGAGCGCTAACACATTAACTGCATATAAAAAGAATAACATTTCGAGCTAACTTAACAGTACACACTGTTTATTTCATCCTGGGAATGTGTGAAGAATAGAGAGGAATCCTCCATATTATTGTTAGGGTGTTTCCTTGTAATATCCTTTTTCGTCACAATCACTGTTGTGTATTATTGATTGGTTTTCTTTCAAGCTCTGTGATGAGCTGAGGCATAATGATGTTCGCCTTTCTCTAGTTGAGTGGTATCTTGGTTTGTTGTGTTGAGGTTAAAGCGTCTTTATGACGCGATTTCCTTCGTAAAGGGTGAAAGATTTTCTTACTGAAAAGCTGATCATTTCGTTTGGATTAATTGTGGAAAAGTGAGACATAAATGTACTCGCATCGAAGCCCTCGTGCTGTTACGTTGTTTGTCCTCTCTTTTGTCACATCTGTGACGAGTATACAGCTCTCTAATTATCAATCAACTCAAATTATTATTATTTTTATCTTTTTAAGATTCTTTCGTCTACGCCTCTGTAAATCCTAAGCTTTGGAAATCGCATGTTTAACGTTAGAACCATTTGAAATCGAACAACTTCTCTTTTGTTCCTTCATGCGCAGGACGAGTGGGTGGTTTCCCGGGTGTTTCAGAAGATTGGCGGCGGGAAGAAGACGCGCCTCGGCCTGGCTGGCCCTTCCAATTCTGATGTCGCGGGCGGCGGTGGCGGCGGCTCGCAGTCCTCCAGCTCGCTCCCGCTGCTGCTCGATTCCTCGCCCTTTGCCGGCGCTGCCGCCGCCTCATTCGCATCTGCAGATCGCGAGAGCTGCTCCTACGAGAGCACCGATAGGGAGCCCGTGCCCTGCTTCTCCACCGCCGCAGCCCACCTCCTCGGCCACGACGCCTCACCGCCAATCTTCGGCCGGGGCACTGCCCCCGCCACCGCCACCGCCACTGCTGCTGCTGCTACCACCGTTGGGTTGGCGTTTCCGTGCCTCCGCTCGCTCCAGGAGAACCTCCAGCTCCCGTTCTTCCTCTCCGGCCTCGCGCCGCCGCCTCTGCCGCCAATGCCCGGTGCTGCTCCTCCTGTCTATGGCAGCGCCGAGTGGGTGCAGCCGCCAGATCTCGATCGGAAGGCGGAGCTGGGCAGCAGGGGCCCCCACCAGATGATGATGATGCCGGTGGGGTCCACCGAGCTGGATTGCCTCTGGACGTTTTAGCTCAACAACCCTCATCCTTCCGTCCCCGTGCTATATTAAGTTGACTTATGATTACGACTAATTACTATGCTAATGCTGTTGCTTTTCCCCTAGTCTTATGCTGTGTTGCGTGTGTAATGACGCTAATGCCCCTGGGCTTTTGTTCTGCTAATGATGACTTTTATTTAAAACTTAATTATGCAGTTTGAGTTTATTTTGCTGCGTGCTGATAAAGTCCGTACAGTACGAATGATTTGTTTGGTAGTGTGGAGCTATAGAGTAGCCTGCGTGAGTAGCAGGAAAAAGCCTAGAGACTGATGTGATATTTTTAATTAATCAGATTAATTTTTTTGAATTCATCAGTTTTATTATAATTATTATAAAAATATTTTTATTATATTTTTTAAATAAAAAAATATGATTAATTGGTTTCTGATGATGTGGTGTGAATGTTATAAGTAATCTTTTGCGAGTAGCAGGGAGTTGGCACGTAAGTAAGAGAAGAGAGATTAGAGATGGAGGGTGGGGTGGGATGGGGTGGGGTGGGGCCCAGGGGGTGATGGACGGTGCATGCAGTGCTACGTCACGTCGGAGGGGATTGGCGGGGGGTGTTGTCGTTTCAGAGCAGAGATGGGGGGGAGAGAGAGAGAGAGGGAGGGGAAGGAGAGATCTGTGATCTGCTTCTGCTGCTGCAGCTGTTGGAGGGCTGAGGCACTCAACCGCGTTACAGTGAAGCGCCCAACGCCCACTGTTGAGTCATGAGTGGGAGGAAGTCTACTGTGTCACGCTTGCACCACGTCATCAATAACAAGCCAATTATATCTCTTCTTTTCAAAAAAAAGTATAAATAAAATATTTTTTTATAATTATGATGAGACATATATACCTAAAAAAAAAGATTTGATTGGTTTGGAACACCACGTCAGCATATGCACCCGTTGCATTTTAGAATTTTTCCATGAGTGGGGCCTTCATTTTTGGAGTCTCGCTTGGCTTTGGGTTCATGCTTTTAAAAAAAATACTTTCTTTAAAATTACTTTTCTTTAAGGCCAAAGTTTTTTTTTGGCTGGGACAGTTTTTTTTTTTTTTTTTTTTGGGAGAGTTTTGGGAGAGGGAGAAATGTAGCATGCTATTCGTTTCGTTTATTTTTTAAAAAATAATTTTAGCTGAAAATGTAAAGTAATTAGGCCTTGAATTTGGAATCTTGGATATTTACTACTAAGCTCTTTGCCACTTGCGTTAGGGATGGTTGATTTTTATTGTGATAGTTAAAGCCCATGCTTTCATGCTTTAGAATATTTAAAAAATTTGAAAACGCTTTTGGTCATGTGAAAAGATTGTGCCTTCTTTTTTCATATCAGCTGCGTGCGTAATTTTATAACATTGGTTGCAGCCAGGGGCGGAGCTATGTTGGGGCTGAGGGGGGCCATGGCCCCCCCAGAATTTTTGCAATTTACATAATAGTCCCTTCAATATAAAAAAATTAAAAAATATATATTTATTTATTTTCAAAGGTATATTGATTAATCTGCATGTCTTTTGAAAAAATTCTTGAAGCTAACATACAAGGACGGAGCCATTGAGGAGCCCACAGTGGCCATGACTCCTCCTGAACTTTTAAAAATTGCATAAAAGACCTTTATATTAAAAATTAAAATATTATAAATTTTTATTTTAGGGGGTCAAATTATTTTTTTAATAAAACTTGTGTCCCAAATTTTTTCCGAACTCCTTGGCCTTTTCCCTTCAGCTCTTACAGTCTTACTCCTCCTTGAGCACATTGTCGTTACTGTTGCTAGCAATAGGTGATCAGTGAATTTGACAAATTTTTTTTTTACTATCCGAGGTCAAAAATTTTTTCTATTAAATCTAAATTTTGGCCCCCCCGAACCTTAATTCCTGGCTTTGTCCCTGGTTGCAGCAACCAATGCAACGACACAATAATTTTATAATATTAGAGAAGAAATAATTGGAAGCTATTTTGAATATTTTTTAGGCTTTTGCTTTTGAAAAATACCGAGTAGGTTTGAATATGTTTGTCACGAATACTATAAAATTATGATGGAAACTCGCATAAAAAAGTATCATTTCTGAAAAAGCATAAAAATAAATGTCTTTGACAACATAATCCCTAGCTAGGCATTATTTATGGGTGTACTTCTAGCAGCGGTCGTTGGAAAGTAGAACTAAACTAAAAATTTTAAGTCTTGTTCGGCATTATTATTTTTTTAAAATTTTTTAAATATAAATTTTATATAATTGGATATACAGGTAGGTGGATTTTTTTCATCCATGTTGTGATTAATTGGCTTGTAATTTACCCTGGCTAGACAAAAGATGATAATTTCTTCAACAAATTAAAGAAGCGAAAAAAAAATCCAAAATTTTATTTGTTATCTCCATACAAATATTTTGGATGAAAAAGACTTGCAAGTAATTTATCATTCATTCCTATACTCTTTTATATATAAATTTTATTTTAAATAGTAAAAAGTAACAATAATGCCTATCAAATAAGTTCTTAATCTATTTAATTTTAATGCTTTTTCAAAAAAAATACTGCTTATATAGTCTTTTCTGGAAGAGCAACTGTATCTTAAGCCCAAAAAGACATTGTTCATATTGTAAGATTTATTGGACCTCATGTGTTCTAATGCGTAATTCTTTTGATATTAATTTCTGTTATGTCAAAGCATTTGATTCCCTTCTACTTGTGACAATAATTTGTTGCTTTTCTAGTATCTGTGATTAGTCCTTGTGATTGACTAATACATATCTATAGATATGCTATGACACATTAATAGTGGTTGTAACCGTTGCAACATTTGCGGAGATTAGAAGAAAATCAAAGAGACTAGCCTTCTTTGTGGAGTCACCTTATCAGCTGTCGAAGTAGAGGAATTTCAACAATTCCTGATTACTGATGTCTAGATGGTTTTTCTGTGGGTTGTCTGTGTGCCAACTTCTCTAGATGCTTTCTATTTTCAGTTGGAATGTAAGAGGTCTTAATGACCCCCGTAAAAGATGTCTTGTTCGGTCGGTCGTGTCTAAGCTACGTTGTGCTGTTGTCTGTCTTCAAGAAACTAAAGTGCATTCTGTGTCTCGCTCCTTTCTTCGCTCCTGCTCGGATTTAGCTATGACAAATGTCAATTCCTCCCCGCCTCGGGGGCCTCCGACGGCCTTATTACTTCTTGGAATTCACATACCTTCTCCTATTGCGAAGTGATTGTGAGGAACTACTCCCTAACTCTTTTCCTGACGCATCGTACTAGTGGGAAATCCTTCTTTCTCACTAATGTTTATGGACCGTCGACCTGGGATGGAAAAGAAGAATTTTGTTCCGAACTTCTCACTCTCAAACGCCACTGTCACAATAATTGGGTAATTTGTGGGGACTTCAACAACACTAAAAATTAATTGGAAAGAAAAGAAAATCCGTGGAGTAGAAAAGCGATGAACATGTTCTCAGATCTCATCAACAAGTTAGAACTTATTGATTTACCAATGTCCAATCAATCATTCACCTGGTCAAATTTGCAACTCCAACCGTCTCTGGCTAAGCTAGATAGGTTTCTCGTCTCAACGGAATGGGATCATATTTTTTCCTTTTCAAAGGTGAAAGCTCTTTCTAGAATCACGTCTGATCATTACCCAATTTTACTTTCCACGGGATCCCAAACTGTGCCTAGAAGGTTCAGGTTTGAGAGGGTTTGGCTTAGTAAAGAAGACTTCCTCTTTAAAGTCCCACTCTGGTGGAATGAGGTTCCTCCTAAACACTCGGCCATCCTCTCCATCACTGCTAAGCTGAGACACTGCCGTACTCGAATTAAAGAATGGTGTAAGACAACGTTTTACAGCATCTCTGCGGCAAAAGTGCTGCTGCAAGAGAAGTTCAAGCTCGCACTCTTAGGCGTAATAGTACGCTCTCATGGGGTTTCAATCCTCGTTCGTTCGAATTTGAGCATGTACTCGAGGCAAGCTCGTACTCTTTGGCGTAATAGAACGCTTTCATGGGGTTTCAATCCTCGTTCGTTCGAATCTGAGCATGTACTCGTGGCAAGCTCGCACTCTTTGGGTGTAATGAAACGCTCTCATGGGGTTTCACTCCTCGTCCGTTCGAATCTTAGCATCTACTCGTGGCAAGCTCGCACTCTTTGGGCGTAATAGAACGCTCTCATGGTGTTTCAATGCTCGTTCTTTCGAATCTGAGCATGTACTCGTGGCAAGCTCGCAATTCTTGGGCGTAATTGAACGCTCTCATGGTGTTTCAATTCTCGTTCGTTCGAATCTGAGCATGTACTCGTGGCAAGCTCGCACTCTTAGGCGTAATAGAACGCTCTCATGGGGTTTCAATCCTCGTTCGTTCGAATCTGAGCATGTACTCGTGGCAAGCTCGCACTCTTTGGGCATAATAGAACGCTCTCATGGGGTTTCAATCCTCGTTCGTTCGAATCTGAGCATGTACTCGTGGCAAACTCGCACTCTTTGGGCATAACGGAACGCTCTCATGGGGTTTCACTCATCGTTCGTTCGAATCTGAGCATCTACTCGTGGCAAGCTCGCTCTTTTTGGGCATAATAGAACGCTCTCAAGGGGTTTCAATGCTCGTTCGTACGAATCTGAGCATGTACTCGTGGCAAGCTCGCACTCTTTGGCATAATAGAACGCTTTCACGGGGTTTCAATCCTCGTTCGTTCGAATCTGAGCATGTACTCGTGGCAAGCTCGCACTCTTTGGGCGTAATGGAACGCTCTCATAGGGTTTCACTCCTCGTTCGTTCGAATCTTAGCATCTACTCGTGGCAAGCTCGCACTCTTTGGGCGTAATAGAACGCTCTCATGGGGTTTCAATACTCGTTCGTTCGAATCTGAGCATGTACTCGTGGCAAGCTCGCAATCCTTGGGCGTAATTGAACGCTCTCATGGTGTTTCAATTCTCGTTCGTTCGAATCTGAGCATGTACTCGTGGCAAGCTCGCACTCTTAGATTGATCTGCTAGAGGAACGGGAGGAGTTAGACCAGCAGACTCGGGCTAAAATGGCTGATCTCAAGAAGCAACTGGTACGAATTCTGGAGGAAGAAGAAATCCTCTGGAAAACCAGGGCCAACAGTATTAGCTTAAGGAAGGAGACCGTAACACCAAGTTCTTCCACGCGGTAGCTAACGGGCGAAGACGCACCAACACGATTGATGTGCTAGAAGATGATGAAGGACGACATATAACCAACGACGATCAGAAGAGATCTTACTTCTACCACAAATTTTCACATCTTTTTGGCCAGCCAGAAGGGGATCGGCTGCTTCTTGGGGACTGGAGTAGCCTCTATTAATCGAGCAAAATATCCTCCCCCGATGATTTAACATCCCCGTTTACTTTAGAGGAGATTAAGACGGCAACGTTCCAGCTGGGGGGCGACAAAGCTCCTGGGCCAGATGGTTTCCCTCTCATTTTCTTCCAGACGTTCTGGGAAACGGTTAAAGCGGACATTCTCAAGGTGTTCGCTGACCTTCAGGAGAACAAGCTTTTTACCGGACCGACTGACTACTCTTTAGTCTGTCTCATTCCCAAAAAGGATGGAGTGCGTAGAGTTAATGATTTCAGACCGATCAGCCTAATTAACGGAATACAAAAGATTATATCCAAAGTTCTGGCAAATAGGCTTGCTCGTGTTCTCCCAGCCATCATCTCGCCTACCCAATCGGCTTTCCTTAAAGATCGACTATTGGCTGACTCTTTTGTGACAGCCGCCAGCGAGTTAGTTGCCTGGTGCTCCAAGACCGGGAAGGAATGCGTAAGCATAAAGGCAGACTTCAAAAAAGCCTTCGATAACGTCAGGTGGTCCTTTTTGAAGAGTGTTTTGACGTGGCTTGGTTTTAGCAATAAATGGTGGTCTTGGGTTGCACAGTGCATCTGTAATGCAAAAGTTGCCATCCTCGTGAACGACATACCGACAAGATGGCTGAAAGCACACAAAGGCCTCAGACAAGGGGACCCTCTCTCACCCTACCTTTTCTTACTGGTGGCGGACTGTCTCTCTAGGCTGACGGAATCCGCAAGGAGGAATATGTTACTACGAGGTGTCGGCCCTTCCGAAGAATGCGAAACAGTCCTCATCCAATATGCCGATGACACAATCTTCTTCTGTGAACCAAGAAAAAAAATCTTACGAAATCTCCGATTTATTTGGAAACTTTTCGAATCGGCCTCTGGATTGAGGATAAACAAAGACAAATCTGAATTGTACTACTTCGGACACTTCCCTCAGAAAGCTACCAGACTTTCTGCCCTACTGGGCTGTAAGGTCGGAAATCTACCCTTCCGCTATCTGGGTCTACCACTTCATAACAAGCCACTCAGGAAGGAGGACTGGTCCTTAGTGGTCAACCGCATCAATTCGAGAATTGAAGGATGGAAAGCTAAGCTGCTCTCGCAAGGAGGCAGACTTACTCTTGTTAATTCTGTTCTTACTAATCTGCCGCTGTTCTACCTCTCTATCTTTAAAGCACCAAAGTGGGTACTACATCATATTGAAGCTTTAAGAAGGGCATTCTTTTGGAAATGATGTGCCAAAATTACTGGAGGAGACTGCCTTGTAAGCTGGAAAGCTATATGTAAAAGTAAGTCCGAAGGGGGAGTAGGGATCAAGGACATGGAATCAATGAATACGGCTCTGTTAACCAAATGATGGTGGCGTTTCTTCAAGGACACCAATCTGCACTGGAATAAGCTAGTGAGAGAGCTTTACTACACCAGAAGAAGACCATTGTTTGAGGGTAGAGCCTTTGCGCCCTTCTCGCAGTGGTGGAAAGGTGTGTTGAGCTACCGAGACGTGCTCAAATGCGGTACAATCTATAAGCTTGGTAACGGCAATGATATTAGGTTGTGGAAGGATATCTGGATCGGCGAAACGCCGCTTAGCACTCAGTTTTCGGAGTTGTTCGATAGTTTAGAACACAAGGATGCTAGAGTTTCCCAATGCTGGAAACCAAACGAATGGAGATGGCGCTATATTTGTCGAGTTTTTGTGGCGGCTAACTCGTCTGCGAGACGCAGACAGCTTTCGGAGCTCAAGGAGTTACTACAACCCCTCCGCCTTTCTATTACTTCGGACTCGGTGAACTGGCGTTGGACTTCTAATCAGTGTTTCACTGTCAAATCGCTTTATCAGTTCCTCACAGCCGCTGGAGTGAGAAACCCATTGAGCCAACGCATTTGGAGCCTAAAAATACCAACCAAAATCAAAGTCTTTATTTGGGTCCTAATAGGAAAGAAACTCCTAACCGCGGACCGCCTACATAATCGGGGACAGTCAGTGGATTTGCATTGTGTTCACTGCGCCAGCGATATGGAAACTTGTGACCACTTTTTTGTCAATGTGTGTTCTTTAAATATTTATTGCTCCACGCGGAAGGTTCGATCTTCGCAGTGGAACCCTCGGGGGATGCTTTCGGACTCTGGAGACGGGCTTTTAGACTAAAGAACGGCGCGGAGAGAGAACGAAGTTTAACCAGCTTGTCTGCCATCTGGTGGGTGGTCTGGACCGAGAGGAATAGTTCTATCTTCTGCGAGAAACGTACCCTTCCTTCGTTAGCATTGGATCGGGTCAAGCAACTGCTATCTGACTGGAATTCTTAGCAGCGCCTTCTGCTGACTCGGATAAACCCGCCATCTCTTTTCACTTACGTCCCTTTTACTTCCCTCACTTCTCTTTTATTTGCTTGCTTCTTTTTTGTTGTTTCTCTTTATTTCTCTTTTCGGAGGCCTTGGCTGCTTCCACCATGTATGCCTAATTCATTTTTTTCAATGAATGAAGCGGGTAGCTTGCTACCTTTTCCTCAAAAAAAAAAAAAAACATTTGCGGAGATTTTAGTTGCTATATGTATGTAGTCTTTTATAGTCCTTATGGTCTATGTTTTGATAATCAATTGGGCCATCAAATGATGATGTGAAAAGATCTAAGGATCAAAGTTCAATTAAAAAAGAACTAGGGTACAAAGAAATTATAATAAATAACTAATTTGTTTATATAAATAGTTTGTAGTTGATGTTTGAGTTCCATCTTGGGCACTGTAAGTTTAATTTTTTTACTTTTAAGTTTATTCTATTTGATGAACAACGTTCTTGAGCTGGCCAGTTTATGGTGCGGACCGACAAATTCAACGGGCTTTTGGCTATACCAATGAGTTCAATTGGTTTTAGTCCGGCTTTTGGCTATACTAAGGAGATCAGAGAGAATGGAGGAGGAGAGAAGAGAGAGAGAGCGAGACGTGGAGAAAGAGAATAAGGGACTGCAGAATGTCACGGCACTCAGATTGCACAGCAATTTCGCTAAGTCCCTGACAAGAAGCTCCCTAAGTCCGCGGTTGGGCTTCGGGCCACAGTTAATTGCGGCCCGCTAACGCACGTATAACTCGCCAAACAGCTTTTGGCAATAAAAAGTTCAGTTTGCCCAAGCAAAAACTGGGCCCAATAGGTACAATATCACAATCCAAGCATCAGTTGTGGACTAAGGTACTCATTAGCATTGTGATCTCACGATGAGACTTACAATGCAATATATCAGATACAGTTGCACATGCTAGTTAGGATTGAAATGGCCGTCTATGGGAAAGAGGCTATGTTTAAGACTATAATGTATGACCGATCGTACTTAGCACAGTTGGCTAAAAATTTGATGATTGGTATTCGAAATTTCAAGTTCGAAGTTAGTTGCTTTACATTTGTAGCTGGGTTTATTTACAGAATGTAAACGAAGCGGACAATATACTATCTTTCTCTCTCTTTCTCTCTCTAAAAAAAAGATTATATTGAACGAAACAATCATTTGTCTCTAAAAGTTTAAACTAAGAAGAAACAAAATTTTTAAATTATATAATCAACACTCTTCCTTACTGTAATTTTAATCTCAGATTTTCAATAAAATAGTTGTTTTTTGGAAAAGAAAAGCTCTATTGTGAAGCATGCGCAATAACATAATGATGTGTTTTTTGGATGCCAAAACAGAGCACAGGAAGTGAAATGTGGGTTCTGAGATGACTTCTCTTTCTTATAGTTAGGATCTTAAATATTTAAGTTCTAAGATTTTCTTTCAAATTTTTTTGGCCAATTTGCATAAAAAAATTACTAGTTTTGTATTTTGCAAATTTGGGTTAAATTTTTAGTAAACTGACCAAAATACAATTTTTTTTTTCACTCGTTTATTTTTCTTCTTCCGCTCCCAGTTCGTCTTCCTCGCGGTTTCTTCCTCTCCTTCTCCCCCCGCTTCCTCTCCTTTCTCCTCCTCCACCACCCCTGTGCTCCTGTCTCTTACCTCGTCCACACCTCCGCCAATATCGGCTTGGATATGGCATAAATCGCGAAGATGAGGTTGCGACAGAGTGCTTACCGCGGACGGCGACGACGATGAGGGTGCCGGAGAATTTGAGGATGATGGGGAGGAAGAGCGCGTCGGGCGAGGGCGTTGGCTATGGTAGAGGGCAAGAGAGGGGATGCGATAGCGAAAAATAATGTAGAGGGTGGAAGAAAAGAAAGAAGACATAATAAAAAGTAAAAAATAAAAAATAATTTTCTTCTGGTAGGATCATTATGTGCTGTGACCGCTATAAAAAATGCCAAGAAGTAGAGAAGAAAGAAAAAAAGACGAAGTTGCACTATTTGATACAAAAGTTGCACTCTTTGAAATGAAAGTTGCATTTTTTGAGGCGAAATTTATACTACTTGAGATAAAAATTACATTCTTTGAGACGAAAGTCGTACTTTTAAAACTATTTGAGACTAAATTGTATCACATAAAATAAAAGTTGCATTCTTTTCGAATTTTTGGTCGGATTTGGGTTTGGATATGGAATTTAAAAATCCGTCGGATTCGGGTTCGGATTCGGGTTTCGAGTTTGGTAGTCGGGTTCGAGTTCGGATTTTTAAAAATCCACTCCGAATCCAACCCGTTGACATCCCTAGGCTCAATCAATGTGATATTGACCCGATCAATTAGTCCATTTATAAATAAAGGGTAAATTTCAAATTATCCTCCTGTTGTTTAGCTTTTTTCACTTTCTCATCCCGTGGTTCAAAAGTTTTACTTTGCTATCTTGTGGTTTAATTTATTTCACAAAAAAACTCTATGTCAAATAGGATGGTAGAGTGAATTTTTTTAAAAAATCACAGAGTAGTAAAATAAATAATGCGCTAAACTATATGGAAGCAAAGTGAAACTTTTTAATCATGAGGTGGCAAAGTGAAAATGAGTTAAACCACAAGGAGATAGAGTGAAACTTTTTGAGCCACACGGTGGCAAAGTGAAAATAAGCTCATGAGAGTAATTTGAAGTTCCTTAAATAAATTCAATTCTTCCAATCTAGTAATAAAAAAAGGGTTTATATATATATATATATATATATATATATATATATATATATATATATATATATATATATATTCGAGCTATATTGAGCCGAACATGAGCAAGCTAACTCCTGTTTGTATTCGGCTCATTTAAATTTCTAGCTAAAAAAATTAGCTCATGTTCGGCTTGTTTATTCAAGAAGCGATCGATATCGAACTCATTGCGGGGCCCTAATTGCTATGGCAAGATGGAAACATTGTAATCATTTCACTTTCTAAGTAGTAGAATTCACACAATTAATTAGTGATCCATGCACTTTCGGAGGATTTAGATATTATCTTAAAAAATTTTGGTCAATGGGTCATATTCCCATTACCACTTTCTAAAAATAAAAACCAATTCCTTTGGCAAGATGGAGACATTGCGTACTTTATGCTCTCCCCTAATTTTCTCTATTTAGGAAATTATTCATAAAGCAACTAAATATGGTAATAATTGGTGGTGGTGTTGTTGTACCAAATATAGCACATCGTATTTAAAATAATTTTTTTAGGCTTCGTTTGGAATTGCATGGAGAGAGAAAGTAAGATTGAAAAAAAATATTACATTTGTTTTTATACGCAATATCCGATTCCTCATATCGTCATGAATTAATTATAATATATTTTCTACAGTTCAACCGCAAAACGAATATTTCCACATACTTTAGCCACAACTTCATTTAACCTACTAGTGTTAGAGTGGCCCCAATACGAAATTGGCCCTTAGTTGGGTCTTGAGTTATCTCACAAACACATTTTGAAACAATTTAAATAAGGTTAGTTGCACAATCAGTTTGCAAATTTTTTTTGCTGATATTTTATTTGAGCAATGCATATGGTATACCTAAAAATATAGTGTAAAATTTACACCTCTTGTATAACCCTTTTTTAGTGCACCAGTAGGATTTATCCTTTTATTTTACTTAGATTTAGCAATTGAGTTCTTAAAGTTTACTATTGTTTCAACCAAGTCCTTATAGTTGAAATGTTCCTGAAAAGATTACATAAAAATTATCAGATAGTAAGATTTGGTGCCAACATGACAAATATAGTTTAGGGGTCGTTTGGTTGCATGTAATTGCAACTGCACTGCAATTGTAACTGCATGCAAATATAAATTCGGTGTTTGATTTGATGTATTTAACTTCAACTGCTACAATAAGAACTGCAGGAGGAGGCCCAGCTACAGCAGTTAGAACTACGACCAAATTGGCCGCTGTTCCAATTGCAGCAGTTGGAAAGAATAACTTTACACAAAAGATAAGCTTACCTCCTATATTATCTTTTAAATAAAAAATATTTTTTTCTTTTTTACATTGGAGGTAATCTCACCATCATATACATAAAATGATAAAATTTTAAAAATCATTTCTCAACTACATGCAACCAAACAAATTATTTATAGTTGCAGCGCTTTCTACTACATCCAATCAAATATGATACATATAGTTACAACTGCTGTATTTTCAACTGCATGCATCTCTAATTACACTGCATTTGTAATTACATCTAATCAAACGGTCCCTTAGTGCGGACGTGGCAATTTTTATTTAGAGTACATGTGATTCTTTCTGGGAGAGACCGAATTGATGTTTGGATACGTCATTCACAAAAAGATCTAATTTAATGACTATTCAAATCCAAATTCATCCTAATACTAGGGCTTCGTTTGGTTCGGGGTTAAGTAAGAATTGTCTATTCCAGGGATAGGGTTAAGTGCAGGGATAAGCCGGGGTTAGAAGAATTTTGCGTTTGGATGAAAATTGGGTTATTCCCGGGAATAAGAAAAATAGCGTTTGGTTCGTTAAGGTGGAATAAGAACAATAATGAGTAGTTATAAATAGAAAATAATAATATTGCTCAATATATTTGAATTTAAATTTTTAAAATTTATATTTAAAATTTTAAGTTTAAATATATTACTTTAAAAATTCAAAATTTTAAAATAAATTTTAAATTTTAAAATCTCAAATTTAAAAATTTGAAGTTCTAAATTTTAAATTTAAGATTAAATTTAAATTTAAAATATCAAATATCAAATTTAAAATTTAAAATTTAAAAATAATATTTTTTAAAATTTAAAATTTAAAAATAATATTTTAAAATTTAAAATTAAAATTTAAAATTTAAAAATTAAAAAAATATTTTTTAAATTTAAATTTTAATTTTAAAATTTAAAATTTAAAATATTAATTTTAAGAATACAAATTTTTATATTTAAAAAATTAATATTTAAAATTTAAAATATAAATTTAAACTTAAAAATTAAATTTAAAATTTAAAATTTAAATTATAAATATAATTTAAAAATTAAATTGGGGTGGGATTACTTAATCCCACCCCAATTCCAGGGGGGGTGTGGGGTTAACAAACCCCACCCCTTTTGAGTTATTCCGGGATAACTCAAAAGGGGTGGGATTTGTTAACCCCACCCCCCCAAAAAAGTGTTTGGGGATAGGGGGGGGATAACCCCCTTATTCTCCCCCCTAACCCCGAACCAAACACCTTCGATCTTAATTATAGATTGATACATTCCTTCCCCAGCCAAAAAGAAAAAGAAGAAAAATGCAATACGGACTAAAGAAAGGCCCACATCTTTTTGAAACAAAATAATAAATCCAAGAAATGAAGATCAACCTACACCTTACGCATGAATAATTAACCAATGATGTGCAGGCGTTCTATTAAAAGATTGAGATAAAGGATTATAGGAATTTTAAATCATGCTTACTTGAATGGACCAAAAATAACTAGCCTAACATGATAACTATAGAAAGTAGCTTAAATGCCTAATTTGAAAAAAAGTTTAAATGTTCAAATATAAAATAGATGACTCATTGTGATTGCGCTAACAAATGCTTTAATTTATTCAGTTTGAGACATTTGTGTTAAAGCGTTCGGTTTCGTTTGGTTCGGGTATAAGTAAGAACTGCTTATTCCGGAATAGATATAAGTTCAGATATAAGCAGGAACTAGATCGAGTTTGCATTTGGATAAAAATTGGGTTGTTTTCGGAAATAAGAAAAATAGCGTTTGGATAAATAAGATGAAATAAGAAGAATAGTGAATAGTTATAAATAAAAAAATAATGACATTACCCCTCTAATTAAATTTGAATTTTTAAATTTCATATATGACTTTTTAAATTTAAAACTTTAACTTTTAAATTTAAAATTTTAAATTTAAAAACTTAAATTTTAAATTTCAAAATTCAGTATTTTAAAAATTTTAAATTTTAAATTTTAAATAAAATTTAAATTTAAAAAATGCAAAATACCAAATTTTAAATTTAAAAAATTTTAAATTTTAAATTTAAATTTTAGAATTTTAAAAATTACAAATTATAAATTTTGTAATAAATTTAAATTTATAAATTTAAAATTCTCTCTCTCTCTCTCTCTCTCTCTCTCTCTCTCTCTCTCTCTCTCTCTCGCGGCTGGAACAAGGTGGCTTGTTCCACAAGGGGTGGGAACAACAATTCCCACCCCTTAACGGGGAAGGGGATAACCCGTTAAGGGGTGAGAATTGTCTCCCTTTCATGTTTGCGTATAAAAGGGGGGATAACCCCCTTATCCCCCCTTATTCCCATATCAAACACCACTTTCAAGTTCAATCTAAAAACTTAAGCCGTTAGGTGAAGATACCATTCACATTATATGCAGTCAAGATTTTATTTGGTATCCCATATAGAATTATTATTCTTAACACCCCATTCTTGACACGTGCTAGGCGCTACTGGCACGTGGCATGGACCCAATGCAATCACGCTAAACCCACGTATTAATGCGTAATTAATATGTGACACAAATGCAATCCATGTACTATACGCAGTGGCGGATCTAAAACTTTTCTCGCATGAGATCAATATATATAAAAAAAACCAAAAAATAAAAAAGTAAACTAGTCTTTAGTATTGTATTAAAAAAAAATACCATTTTTTTTACAATTGTTCTCAGCGTGTCTTTATATTCTGAAAATGGTGCATAATAGCTTCATTGGAAACACCGTCAAATACATCTTTTTCTATATAAGTCACCAAACAATCGTTCATTAATTGATCATACATTAATTAGATTCAATATTATTGGGAGAGGTAAAGAGAAAGATTATGTAGGATAAAAGAGGCAAGATTTTTTTGCTATTGCTAAGGGAAAAAAAGTTAACGGGTTATTGGATTCGCTAAAACATTTTTGTCTAATACAAAAATTTTGTTAGACCCTACTTGGGGTCAACTTGGGCCCAAAGAGGGGTCAATTTATATCCAAAAAATCCAACTAAAGGGTTTTTTTTTTTTTTCTAAGTGGGGGTCCACAAAAAATAGTTTTTTGCATCATCTCAGTGGGGGTCAATGGACCCCACTGAGATGCATATGGATCCGCCAATGACTATACGCAACTAGCATTCTATACAAGAAAATTCACGTGTTAGACGCAGCTAACACGCGGCCACTGGACTGACTACAAACTAGGGGGTGTGACTGATACCATGTTAAAGAGCTCAAATCTTATCCAAAAGCTTAAAATGTTAGGTGGAGATACCCTCTATATTATATATAGGTCAAGGTTCTATATGGTATCTGATATGACACTATTATTCTTAATCAGTTGATGCTTCTTTCTTTTTAGAATTTGGATTCCATTTATTTTTATGGGTATAATGAGATCATTTTATGTGATTTACGTGACTTAAATTTTACTAAAGCAAGCAATATGCACAATTTTTCTGTAGCAAAAATGTCATTAAAGGAGTCAAATCAAACGAATTGAAATATTAGATAGAAACATAAAAATTATAAAGCTAGAATTGCCAGATCAAAGTGATCTGTAATTTAGATAAGTTCTATGCATATTTTTACGATAATTTGAGTGAGAATAATAGCGGCAAAATTCGTACATAATGTTGGAGAGGGGAAAATTACCTCTTTGCATGTACTACTTTTTATTACCTTTATATCCTTGCACAAATAATTTTCTTTTATTGATCAGGCCTAATAAAAGCACCATTACATTATCTTTCTTGCTATTTTTAAAGTGACACTACTTTCTTTTTCCTTCTAAGGGAATTTAAGCATATGATTCTTCTAAGAAGTCAAAATTCTACCATATTGCCAAGGGAGAGAATTAAGTTGCGAAAGAAGGGAATTAAAGAATATAATTTTATACTTTTTGAGGCAAATGTTCCATGCATTTCGAAGCAAAATAATTAAGTTTCCTTCTTAGCGTGCTTTGAGTCTAGTCAGCACTCAACAAGAGAGTCCAGAAAAAAAAAAGAAAACAAAAAAAGAAAAAGAAAAAAGAGTTTTTTTTTTTTGTGTGGGTAAATTGCACCTTTGATCCTCAAGCTATGAAGAGGGGTGATATGTTAGCCCTTAAATTTTAATTTGCTATAATTTTTTATTCGAGCTTTCATGCAATTAAGTCCTACAACTTAATTTAATTAGTTTTCTGAATATTAATTAATAAATTATTGATATAAAAGTGATGTGTTATTTTTAATTTTTATCGTATTATCAACCTTTTAATTTTTGAAATTTAATTTTAGAATTTAATTACAGTCATGAGTAGTAACGTAAAATTCAAATTGTAAATTTACTTGTCTATGTTAAACTTTAATTATAAATTTAACTCCAATTTAAGTTTAAATTTAAAGTTTAAAATTTATTTTTGAATTCTAAACACAAATTTAAATTTAAATTTGTAATTTAAATTACGGATATAAGTTGTTTGTTTATAATTTTTAATATTTTATATATAATTAAAAAATCAAAATTATAAAACTATAACTTTCTATGTTTCACTTTATAGCCAACCAAACGATCAAACTCAACAGTCACTTTTATAAAATTGATTGTTTTTCACTTTCAGCCACTTTCGTGCAACCAAACATATTCTTAACCAATTAACTGGATTGTGAAATTTGATTACGATAATTTATAAAGTTCACGTCAAAAATTATAATAAATTAAATTTTAAGGACCAAAGTGTCGATGGCCAAATATGAAATTTACTAATTTTTTTTTTTTTTTTTTTTTTTTTTCCCCGGCTGGGAGGATATCCGTGATTCCAACTGAAATGTGCTCTATCTTTTCAAACAAACAGAGTAGTGGCCAGCAGAAAGCGCAGGGACTTGGAATGGGTGGCGCTTCGTTGGTGGCAGCGGCACCGCCGCCGCCGGGCATCCTCGTTATCTGCAAGTTGAAGCCTCTCGGCGTCCGGCGGCTCTTCTCCTTTTCTCGCTCCAAGTCCTACCCACCCAACTGCTCCGGTACTTCCTCTTTTCCATCCCCTTCCCTTATATCCAACATTGGCCTGGTTCATTTTAGGTGCTCTTGAAATTGGAGGATAATGCTTAGAACTGATTTTGATACCATATTTTCCATAAAGTTAGAACCGGCTTTGATACCATATTATCCATAAAGATCGATCCAGCAGGAAATGACTCAGAATTAGTATTAAACACATTTCGATACTATTTAGATGTCGGAATAAGCTATCCAAAAATAACTTATTCGGTATAAGAATTTTTTCGTATGATTGTAAGCAGAAAATTTGATTTTTTACTTTTCAAAATGTCATGCTATTCATGATTTGATAGGATAACGTATTTTCTGCTACGAGATGATTTATTTTATTATAAAAAATTGACTTAAAATCCGAATATGATCGCACTTCTTCTGGTCCAAATATACAAATTTCTTGAGTAAATTAAGAGAATATACCGAACAAGATATTTATGCATCCAAACAAGGCTTAAAGGATGGGCCCTTTGGAGAGAGGATAAGTTAGATTGCTACCTGTATATGCATTAGAAGCTAGTGCTTGTATTGTACATGAACCAGACGAAAAGGGCCTTCTAAATAGTAGGATTTGAGACATCTGCAATTCTCATGATTTAGCTGGATACAATCATGCTACTTACGGAGCGAAATATTATTATAACGAAATGCAGAAGATGGTGACCTTGAGTTATTTCTGTATTGACTTCAGATATCATCCATCATGTTGTCGACTTGTTCGAGATAAGTAATTCATTTCAGCTATAAACGATATCGTTTTCCTATGAACTTTTTTGCCACCAGTGACTCTCCCATCGACGAAAATAGTTGGTAGAATTTGAGATCTATCTCATTGGTTCTCATCAGCTTTATGTTTTGTTGTTTTCTATTTTATAAGTACTACTCTTTGGCATGTGCAAGGAATCCAATCTGATTTATCTGATCTTGCTAGTACTAACAGATTTTTGAATGGCAAATAGGTGCCTAACTGCTACTTTCCTCCTAAAGGCTATGAGCTATCTTATCTTCTTTTATATATTTCGAGCTCGGTTGTTTGTTTGAATTAGCTTCTTTACTATCGGCTCAGAGTAGCGAACAATTATTCTTGGATGGTGGCAGTCTGTGTTTTTTTCGCTTTTAACTTCGACATATTCTTCTACTTACTAAAACTGTCATGTTTCAACATTAATCCCTAGTGCAAATGGCAAAGGGCTTGGTGGTTGATACCCGAGGTCCCGAGTTCGAATCCTAGTTGATTCACATTTTCAGCTAAGTTTATTTCTAAAAGAAATAAACGAAGCAGGTAGCGTGCTACCTTTCTCTAAAAAAAAAACATTCCCTTTCTGGCCGCAAAATACTTGTTTCGTCCACACCAAGTTAATAGTTTGTAGAACAACTGATTTCGCTTTATGATCAAAATTAGTGGTGCACAGGGTCATATATTTTTTTATCATTCTTCTGAACAAATGTCAATATGGAGCTTTTCTAGACATTTGGCTGCATGTCTGTATAGATGCTTTGCCAGAAGCATGAAGCAAAAAGAAATTCTGTCTGGGCCATATATGACTCATTTTGAATCTGTACTCTAAGCAACTTCTTAATTTTACATGGCACTCTTTTCTTTCCACTTTTAGGTTCTTAAGCATACTCTTTGGTTCCCCTTTCAAATGCCTTAATACCCATCTGATCTTAATACCAACATTTCACCGACCATGCCTAGTATAGTTGGGCTATGAGTTTAATGGTTGGTATCCTAGGTCCCAAGTTCGAAACCTACTTGCTTTACATTTCTTGCTAAGTTTAGTTCTAAAAGAAAATGAACGAAGCGGCTAGCTTATTACCTTTCTCTCTCAAAAAAAAATATCAACATTTCTGAGCTAAACAGTATATACTTGGAACATTTGTTTTACAGGAATTCAGCTAGCATTAGATTTTTTTTTTTTTTTTGTTGGTATTATTGGATAAATTGTTTCTGATTTTGTGGTTCCTTTGAGGTCAGAAAACATACCACAGTTTGTTATTGGAAACACAGTACTTGTCTTCTCCACCAATGAATATTTGGTGCCTTCTTTTGTTACATAACAACAAGGTGACATATGAGCAGTAATTCAAGCCATCTACTGGAAAAAATAAATAGTTCATTGCAGTAAATATTGCATTTGCCTTGTTATGTTTTTCTCGGATGTCTTGGATGCGTTTGGCACTTATTCTCTGTACCTTTCTTCTTTCTTCTTTTTTACACTGATTCAGGCAAGCAAAGAAATCTCATAACCCTAGTCCATTGTAGTATCAACAATGTATCCACAGAGAACCCACTAGAAAGTGAAGTTTCAATGACTGGTGCTACTTATGACTTCAAAGGAGCAACAACCTCACTTACAAATGAGCTCTTATCCTCTGCGAAGAAGGTTACTCTTGTGAGACATGGATTGAGCTCCTGGAATGAGGAAAGTCGTGTTCAGGTTGGTATTTTTCACAAATTTTTTTTTAATCTACAATAGTTAAAGCAATATCCAGTTCTCTTATTTAAGATGATTCCTAGCTTCTAATCTCATCTAGTGTATCTGATAATGCTTTCAACTGTAGTACCTCTTTCAACTGTATTCAATTGTCATTCCTTACCGACCGTCCCTAGCGCAAGTGGCAAAGGGCTTGGTGGTTAGTACCTGAGGTCCCAAGTTCGAATCCTAGTTGATTCACATTTCCAGCTAAGTTTATTTCTAAAAGAAATAAACGAAGCGGGTAGCATGCTACCTTTCTCTCAAAAAAAGAAAAAGAAAAAGAAAATTCGACAGAAAATGTCCAACTGTCAATATATGTCATAGGAAGAATGAATTTCATACCAAATGGATCATATTTTTACTATACGGTCATTCGCACTTATTGAAACCTAAGGATATCATTTTGTGCTTCTAAAAGTGATTTGACTATTAATAAAATCATAAAAATATAATGGCTTGGATTTGATAGCCTTAGTAAATGAAGTTGTCCTGAAAATAATGCTTTCCATACACTACAAGAAAATTTCAACATAAGAACGCTTTTTAGACGACGCTTGGGGTAAGTGTCCTCAAGCATCTCTATAATGTAGCAAATATTGACGCTTCAAAAAGCGTTGTCATATGAACCATATATTATAATAAACTAATTTATTAAATATTAAACTTTACTATTATTTTCAATTTTTCGACGCTTCAAAGCGTCGGGATTGTAAAAAATCCTGACGCTTTAAAGCGTCAAAATATATTTTACCGACGCTTAGCATAAACGTCGGTATATACCTAACGACTCTTCATTTGCCGACGCTTTGACCGACGCTTTCAAATGCGACACTAAATTATATTGGGACGCTTTTAAACATCCTTAACTATAAAAAAAAGCGTCCTTAAATGTAACATTATTTGTAGTGATATATGTATGTAGATAGTCACGACGCAAGTTAGTGTGTCTATTAGTCCAATTGAGTTAGATGTTCTTGGTCTTTTTCATGCTGGAATGGCTTGAATGCCAATCATTAAATACTTTGTCAAAGATTCTCTCGTTAAGTTGACATCTTCTGTCTTGCAGCTAGAATTTGTCTCTCAGAGGTAGTTATAAATGTTAACATACATAAGAAGTCAGTAAGAGAATCAGGCTGACATGGTTGCTGTCTAAAAATGTGATAATTATTCTCTGTGTGGACATTTGGGCATTATTTTCTTCTTTAATATTCCAAATACTCTCTTACCATGTTTGGTACCTAGGGAACTTGAGAGTCCATTTGGACCTCGCATCATTGCTTCATACAGCATCATGTCAATCATTTAACAATTTCAACTTATTCAAAGAAGTACTATTTTCACGGTAATTATTCGCTGTATAGTGAGCTTTGTATATTCTTGACTTGCAGAACTTATTGAAAGTAATATTTGGACTTTTGGTGACTAGATTACTATTGTTATCTAGGGAAGTTCAGATTTGTCCATATTAACAGAGGCCGGAGCCATGCAAGCTGAGAGATGCCGTAATGCATTGATCAATCTGAACTTTGACATGTGCTTCTCTAGTCCTATCTCAAGAGCAAAGGTTTGCTCTTTGAGCCTCAATTTTGAACCTGAGATTCCATTGTTTTCTTTTCCATCCTTCGGAAGAAATTCGCCACAAATTGGTTTGCAATTCATTATTCTCAACCATAGGTTTTCAATGCAGTCTACTGCTGAACTTATATGGCATGGACGCGAGCAACCACTGATTTTTCTTGATTCGTTGAAAGAGGCACACCTATTTTTTCTCGAAGGCATGACAAATGGTATGGATGCTAAATTATCTTTTTAAACATATGCCCCTGAAAAATCTGAAGTTTCATATGCCCTTCAAAACCTTTTACTACATACGTACTCTTGTTATTACAGAAATCATGTCTCTAAGGCCTCTCTAGTTCAAGACCAACTTCCTCTTATGAATTCAATGACTTCCCAACTTAAGGGTATTTTTGCGGGAATTTGCACTAGGTATATATGTCAATAATAAATTATTTTGCAGGTATACGTATTCAAGGCTCCTTAATTTTGTTTCAATAACTCGTTGGGCGCAAACCACCGGCTCAAAATGGCTTAAGCCTAATTATTATTATGGTCCATGGTCACTTACATACCTAATCACAATCCCGTTCCTATCCGATGTGGGACTATTGGGGTGTCACAGACTCCCCCCTCCTGTTTAGGCCCTGACGTTCTCGTTAGCTCAATCACACACAGAGTTCAAGATTACTAGGCGATGTGAGGTCCATCTCACATTTCCGGCTGGTGAACCCTCTCTGATACCAAATATAACGACCCGGCCAACTAGTAATAATAACTCGTTGGACGCAAACCACCGGCCCAAAATGCTTAAGCTCGGTTATTATTACCATGATCCAAAGTCTCCTATATACGTAATCATAATCCTGTTCCCATCTGATGTGGGATTATTGGGATGTACAGTATATATGTCAATAGATGATTTTGCAGGAATACCTATGTATGCAAGGGCTTCTTTCTGTTGTTTCAATATCTATCTATTATATGTAACCATGTTTGGTACTTGGAGGCAGCGGATGCTAAGAAGAAGTACCCAGAATTGTATACCACATGGAGAGAAGATCCTGCTAATTTTAATGTCGAGGGTATTTATCCTATACGAAGTTTATGGGGAACTGCGAGAGAAGCTTGGGAAGAAATTTTGTTCTCACCAGTATGTACCTGTGACTCTTCCAAATTCATTCTGAAGAATACTAATAGCCTCTGGAGCTTATGAATTTTTCTTCGTTTTTCTTTTCAAAATGTCAGGGAGAGAGCTTTTTGGTAGTTTCTCATAAGTCCATTTTGCGAGCCCTCATCTGCACCGCTCTCGGACTAGGTCCAGAGAGGTAAGTTCAAGTACTTGTAATCTCCAATGTGTGCGATTTATTGTTCTCTAACACTAGAGCCTCAAAGGCTACAAATATTTCACAAATCTAAACAAGTCGATCCTTGAAACATCTTCATACTAAATTTCGGTCCGTGATAATAGGAAATATCTGAGGTTTTTGTGAAATATTTGTTGCCTCGAAGGGCATAGAATCTTTTATTAGTAAATATTGAAACTTTCATTATGATGTAGGTTTCGATCCATCGACGTGAATAATGGCGGCATTTCTACTTTTACTTTCAACAAACGGGGAGAAGCTATGCTTCAATCCCTGAATATGACAGCCCATATGTATAGCAATCATGTGTATCAATTCTAGAGTGATTTTGTATATTTGAAGTCTCTTTATATGCCAAGTTATTCTTTGTATGCCAGAAATTTTAATCAAGGTAAACATCATAACACTGTACAAGAACGAGATGGCATTTCTCTAGTGAACTCAGTAATCACAATCTACAAAATTTTCACTCTACGAAGAGATATTCCAACGAATCCATCATGAATTTTTTGACGCAAGATAATTGTTCAACTATGGCCCTGTTTTGATGTCAGAATAAGATATCCCTGTTTGGTTTGAAGATTTTTTTTTTTTAATTTTTGCTCGTAGAAAGATTTTGACATCTATTATTTGGTTGGATAGTATATTTATCTTTATTTTATTCCGAAAAAAAATGAAGGTCGAACATAATAACTATTCTGAACATTTGATCACACTTCTTATTTATTAAATACTGCATGCTTCTCGAGTAAACAAAAGAAATATATTGAATGAGATGTTTATGCATCATAATAGGGCCTATATGTAAAACAATATTGATCGCTCATATGGTGGAGGGGCAAAGTGTATCAAATTTTACAGCAAATAAATGTCATACCAGTAATGCACATCAGATTGAAGGGCATTATTTGCTGTTTCAGTTTAGTTTTCTCTTGTTTTAAAGCAAGTTGGGGCATGTAAAGGTAGATTTTACTTTATATTCCTCTTCTATTTCAATTGCAAAGTAAAAGAAAACCTCTAAAATGAAAAGTACGATCAAATGTCCAAAATGAAATATTGTACTTTACTTTCAAGTCATTTTTCTAGAATAAAATAAATTACCACATAAATAAAGTATACTATCCAACCAAATTATGAATGCCAAAACCTTTATAAGAGTATTAAAAATACAAAATCAAATTCTTCGCTTTCAATCACACATGAAAATCTATGTACTAAATAGATTCTCATTGGATAAGTTGTTCCGTTTTCGAAACAGATCTTTCAAGGAGCAAAAATTAAACTCTTTGATTTCAATCGTATAAGAAAATTCTTATGCCAAGTAAATTCTCAGACTATCTAATTCTCACATCCAAACAAGACCTCTATCTATCCACATTGAGCCAAGTCGCACTAGAATGAATCTGAATGAATGATTTTTATTGCAAAGAGAAGTAAGGTGCAATTGATGCCACATACTCGTGTATTGAAGATGCCATTCGAGGCGGCCCAGCCCAGCATTTGCATAAACAGAGCCTCTATCCAAACAATTGTCAAAACTATGACCTCAGAGAATGAAAGAATTTAGAATTAGCTCTGATATAATATTACCCAAAAGATCGTGTTGATAGGAAATAGACCAAGGAATATATTTAACATAGATTGCCAACCTCAAGCAGAAATTAAAGTAACACCAAACAAACTTTAAATATATACAGCATTGAAAGTATATTATCCTTTACGGGAACAAATAAAATATTTTTTTATTGCACTTTTCTACCATGTGTAGCGTATACTGTCCGCAATCCCCAATGAAGCTGAATGATTGACCGTCAGACTAATCCTGCTCATCTGAGTTGTATATATGCTTGGGCTTGCTATCTCCTATTTTTTTTTTTTTTTTCCCGGCTAATGTATTTGTATACTTGGTATAGGAAGGGCATATGATTTTTTCTGAAAAAACTTCAAATACCTTTTCATGTGGTTTAGCGCTTTTTTATTTAAGTACTCTATAGTTTAAAGGGTATCATTTTAGTATTATG